>CAJNDT010006235.1:665351-1287851 GCA_905221615.1 Symbiodinium sp. CCMP2592
CTCAGACAAACCCCAAGTCTTGCGAATCTCTTGGCCTGGAGATGAATCTCGCTCGAATCTGCCTTGGATTCGGCACAGTTTTGTGACTCTGCTTTGAATCCATGGCATTCAGAATCCTCTTTGCCGGGCTACTCCCGGGCACGATTTCGCGCATAGCAGGGAAGACTTTGCTACAGTTTAGCAAGTACTCGGGCACGTCTCGAGATGGCACAATGCATTCCCAAAGCGCCCGAACTCGAATCGTCAAAGCGGCTGAGGCAGCTTCCAGATCCTCCAGCTTCAGAATCCCGGCATTCTGGCAAAATCGGCTTGAGATCCGGTAGCGGCGAACCTCTCCAGGGCGTGTCCTGGATTCTATTACACCTTGTGCTGTGACGGTCTGACGTCGCGTGCTTTCGCATCCATGTGAACACTAGCTTAAACAATCCAGCCCTGCGGCTGAAGTTGTGCATACTTTATCATACGTTTAGGTGCGGGTTCTGCCTTCGCAACATTCAAGTTGCCTGTGGCACAACTGTCGTGGGCCGTTCTTCTTCACCATCTGATGAGACTAAAGTTGATACATCACAGCAGTGATGTCACCGCAAACACTAAAATCGAGGATCGCCTGACTGTCAAGTAATCAAAGCACGAGCATCACAGTATGGGCATCTTAGCTATGATAGGACTGGGCTTGTCAAAAACCGAGGGCAGCGATCAGCAGTATTCGTGCAACTGTCATAGGCAGCGGGTTCAAGCTGCGGAATGCAGCTGCTCTAGATTTGCTCTGTGCGCCCATGCCCATTTCTACATGCCTGTGCTTCTCTGAGCTGTCTCACGACTGGGTGACTCACTGTTTGTGTTCGTTTCTGGTGGTCTTTGAAAGTGTTTTTGGGGGGCAGGTGAAGGGGTGAGCGCCCTGGCCGGTCGGCCTGCAAGGTAGCGAAGGACCGAAACATCGGAACTTAGTTTCCTACTTCGACTCCAGCTTGCCGGCCTCGATCTGCTTGTCGTCATCGAGGACACCGACGCCAGGGAAGAGCACTTCTGTCGCAGCCTCTGTGTACCTGAAAGAGCCGACAAAGCCGGCAACTACTGCTTCTTGCAGGCCCCACACTTCAAAAAGTGGCTAGCGCTTGAGGAGAAGGGATGTAGCGCTTCTACCACAACTTCGAATCCGAAGGCCCATTCATGTCGGAGGCGCTTTACCATCGCACCGTTGAGGCCGATGGTGGCGAACTCTCTGTGCAGCCTCGGGGCAACAAGCAATATAGCCCATAGAGCCCAAAATGACATGCGGAAGACCGTCTGCAAAGTGGGCTTCCTGTTCGACGTAGGCCCTCGCCTACTGTAAAACAGGAGCAGAACCTCCACCCCGCTCCACCCCGCCAGGCCAAGCCCCGGACAGAGCCGAAGGCAGCCTTTCTCCCCCGGGCGAAACCGCAGCGAGCACTGCGGCATAAGGCGACGGGGCACCTTGGCATAGGCTGAACTACCATCCCAACTTGACAGTGCAGCAAATAAGCAACCCGGGTTTCGAACAACGAACGGCTTCATTCGGATAGCTTAGCCTCGTTCCTTGCTGGAGGTTCAGCGGCGGAGGCAGGGAACTCACGCTGCTTTTTGAAACTGTGGCAAATCTGAGACAAGAAGTGCTGCTGCTCTGGATTCTCCTGGTGGTTGTTCTGCGAAAGTATGCCCGAGCGTACACAAAGGCCCCACTGCAACTGCCAAAGAAGATCCTAAAGGCAAGGAAAAGCCACCAAGGACCAAGCCCTGCTGCAGAAAGCCCTTGCCAAGATCCGACAATCCTGTGGAAACGGAAGCTGAGTCTCTTATGCTGACATCTCGCACAGCGCCAGAATTCACGAAGAGTCGCCACTCCTGGGAGTTCACAGTCGGCACCAACATGGAGGACTCTTCCCACGAGGCCCAGCCAGCAATTGGAAAGCACAAAGCTGAGCGGCTGGTGCTCTCAGCTCACGTGGGCTTAAAAACATGGGAACTGATGCATGCAGCATAACATATGCATCCTCGTGCCTAATCAGCTACAGGTTTTGTTAAACCCAAGGCACGCCGGCGAGTCTGTGGAGTGGCTGTGGGGGACAGCTGAAGGAGGCATTCCTTGTGGCAAGCATGCTTTCCAGCGGGTCAGCAAGATGCAACGTACTTCAACCTCCGCTTTGCCCGGTCCTATCATGGCAAACCAAATTGTTGACTACCAGGCCAAGCTGTCGACTCTACCACCCTGTGGTCTGAAAGCAATGAAGTCTGGCCGTGCTGCAGAAGGCCTCCAGTCGGGTTTGGAATGGCAGCCACGCTTGGCAGCATGGGCCCTTTCGGGCCGGACGCCGCAGCACATGGCTCCAAGTGTTGCTGCACGGTCTGCTTCCTGCCCAATGTAATGACCACACTATGACACACGGCGGTCTGATGCGAAGCATAAGAGCCGAAGTCTCTCAGCGCCGCGGCCTTCCTACGAATCTCTGGACGTGGACCAGTCATTCAGTATTGTACTTTGTCCGCCAATTTCTGTCGCCTGACGGTGCTGGTCTTTGGTTCTGCCTCGGCCACAAGAAATTCTCTTCATCCGACAGCCACTTCAACGAACGGCATACTCTCGCCGGCAAGTTCCGGCCGATGTCTTCTCCATTCAATTTTCGCATTGCCGGTCAGGGTGCTGTACAATTCCCCTCTAAACACACCAATTGATGAATTGGGGAAGTTCTGCAGCTGTACATGTTTCCCGGCCATCGTTTTTCAAGCCCCTTCCGGATGCATGACAACAGTGCACGCCGTGTGAAACCACATCGTGTTCTGTCACGCTTGTCGGGAACCATAGTACAAAACGAGTGACATGGTCTCAAGGCAAAACGGGGAGGGTTTATGCCGCCCACGTCTTGGTCTTTGAGAAGAAGAAGTCGTCGCGCAGCAACGGACATGCTGCCTCAAGCGAGGTGGCGAAAACGGTCGCAATGATTACATCATGAGGCATACACGAGGCACAATCGGACGGCAGCAAAGGGCTCCTTTTCTGGACTTGGAGAATCGCAGCAGGCATTGTGAAGCCCGCGGAGCGGGGAGTGCTCAAGCCGCTGAATCTTTTGTCAGCCCAGCCCGCGTCAGCCCCGGATGATCTTGACTGCGTGTGCGTGTGGTTGCGCTCCGGCCTTCGCCACTGCAAGGCCCTGAAGCTTTGTAGAAGCCCATGCCCTTCGAAGAAAGGCCGTCTGTAGGACCTGCATGCACCACCTCACGTTCTCACGATTTGGACGTCAGATCGGCGATGTGGTGCAGCTGCTCGCTGTCCTGACTTGTCGAGGCAAACCGAAAAAGCCCCGCACCTCAAGGGCCCTGACTCGGCGCTCAAAATGCAGGATATGTCTCCTCCATGGCATCAGCAGTGTCAGCCGTCTGCCGATGTGGAAATAGCTACTTCTTGCCGCCCTTGCCCTTGCCACCCTTGTTCTGGCCCTTTCCTGTCGAAGCCACAGCAGGAACAAAAAACACGAGACTTTGAGGCTTGTGCAGGAGCCCATTGCTGCACAAATGCTCCATGCAATGCTTCCTGCAAAACGATACAAAGTCCGAAGCATCTTTGACCGGCAGCCTACAACCGCCCACCTTTTCCGTCCCACTTGTGCCATTTATTGCTGTCGCCACCCCAGCTTTCTCCTGAAGCACACTCATCGCAGAATACCCAAGCCTATGGTAAGGTCTACGCGTTTGCTTACGTGATATGGCGCAAGGTGCTGCAACAAGACATTCCGGAAAACACGTTTCGTTGAAATAATGACTGCCATGCTTCTTTCTTCTCGTCCAAGCTACGAGTCGAATCCGGCGGCCTTCTTTCGTTGAAAGTATCGCTGGTTTGGCCAAGAAACCTTGTCGTTTATGGCCAGCTCCTGTCAGCAAGGCAGTGTGGGGGTACCGATTGCTACCTGTAGCCATCGTCATCCTAGCCCCTATATGTCGTAAGTGAGAAAACATACAAAACTAGCGGGGTTGGGAGTGAGGGTGGGAACGCTACTGAGACGAGGAGATGCGTCTATCCTGTCCAGACTTGACAGGTTCACTGAGAAGCATCTCTAAAACTTGAAGCGGAGACCGCAACCGTGAGTGTCCCACAGACTGCCTGACCAAGACTGAGCCATCTGGTCTTTCCGCATGAAAAAGCGGTCCAGGGAACTTATGTTGTCCTGGGCTGGCAAGGAGATGTCAGGTGCTATCGAAAGGATGCATAGTGATCGAAAACCCAACTGTGAGTGGCCGACGAGCCCTCCCACATGGTCGACGCACTGCACACCACGATGCTATCGTCTTTGCTGCCACGAGTCTCGAAACCTCAAGAACTTGGAATGGAACCTGCAGACGTGGGCGCGTCTCGGTACGGGAGGCTGGTTACTACATTCAACATCGCAAGGTTTTGCATGTCATGGGCTTGTCTCAGGCGGGTGGCAGGTCCAAGTTCTGTGCTGTGACGTCCGGCTTGTCCAGCAAGCCTTCCGCGATCTGAGCCACCTGATCGAAAAAAACGTCACAGACCACTGCATGCAAGAGGCACAGAATGATTATGAAAGATTCTGGTAGAGCCTGGTGGGGCATCACACATCAACTAGTCCGTCGAATATTAAAAACCTACGCAGCTACTTCTGCTCTTCTTCGTCAACCCTTTCCTGTGCGCAGCCTGCTTTTCCATGAAGGCCCTGATAGGAGGGCGGCAAAGCCTTGGTCAACGAACGCATTGCTGGCATGCATAACAGCATGGCAGTTCAAACCTGAAACCCTCCCGAAATTTTGCACAGAAAGGCATGAAATCCGAAAAGCCCCGATCCCTTATTTTCTTCTTCCATGCCGACCCCTTCCCCACGTTCATTGCTTCGCTCTGCAGCAAATCCTCAATCCGCTTTTGCGAGCATGGCACTGCGCATCCAGTTCTTCGAAAGCGGCCAGCAAGCTCAGGCCCATTGGCGTGGGCACCATGTGCCTATTGCAATTCAGGGTCGCTCGGGCTGGGGATTTCGGCCGGATTCGCCTACCTTCTGGCATGTTGGACTCTTAAAGAAACCCTGAATGAGAACAACCCAGCCGCAGAGCCTCTGATTCCGACGCCACGAACTCCTAAACTAATCAGCCCAACACCCTGAATCAAAGCTTACAACTACCAATAGTTTCAAGAAAACTCTGGCGTAGCGATGAGGCATCAGCTTTCAAGCCGAAGCCTGCCTCGAGGCGGGCCGTCCATCGTCACCTTTAGCACCTTTCCCTTTGCCTCAAGCGAGACTGGGCATGTGCAGGATTCAGAGCGGGCGCTTGATCCGGAGCTTCCAAGGTCGGTGTGTTGGGCTTGTCAACCGGTTGCGATCAAAGAGAATGAGGCTGAGGAGGAACAGAATCTTGCCTTGAAGGCACCAGCCGCACTGAAGATTGCGATAGACTGAAAGTCGAAAGAGCTGTAGCTGCATTGGCTATACAGGGGCCTTGATGCCCGGAAGCCTGAGAAAACCAAGTCGCCAGCTAAAGCCCTCAGCTGCAGCTCTAGGTGCCTCACATGCTCTCAAACGCAGACCAAAGCACCTTTCCGGCCTTTCCCTTTGCCGCCCTTGGAGATGACTTCGCCTCGCGGCTTCTGCGGGGGTCTTCGCAGCATCAGGGGCTTCCGAAAGAGGTCAAAAGACCTCTGAGCTCGAGGCCGCGCTGCTGTATGATGGCATGACAGCAGGGCACGGGCACAGCAGCCGCAAGCGATCCCATCCGAGGTCCCCAAAACCCCTCGCAGCGAACGTTTGCCTCGCTGGCCGTCCGCCCCGGGGCCACAAATCATGACGTAGTGCCGGTCCACAACATTCCTGAATCGCTCGAGGCGACTGCCGGTCCCGAAGGCTCAACTATGCAAACATGAACCGGCCAGCATGTCTCCCGAATGTTCTACAGAGGAAATGAAGTCGGGAAGTATGCAAATCTGTAAACCCCAAGGCACAGGAAACACATCCACAGGATTCTGATTCTGCCAACATCATGCCGTTCTGCACACGCTCAAAACCTCTTCATGCTTATGACCTCTCAGACCTCCTAAGACCTTCAATGCCGAGGGTCTGCATGTGCTGCGGAATAGAGGCGTCGGTGCCGATGCCATTCTTGTCCATCAGGGCGACGAGTTCGCTCTCTCTCCTAACTAGCTTAGGCCTTTAGGCTCTCGCAATTCGGACTAGCCAGACGAGGTCTCGGCTTCGAAGTACTTTGACTGGTCGGCACTAGCAGCTGACAATCAGTTCTACACTACAGGAGCAGTGCACAATGCAGAACGCTGTATCGGTGTAGGTAGTTCTCGGAACTTTGTCAGCATGGTTTGAAAAGTGACTATGGGGGCCAAGGAAACTCTAGGGCACGTCCTGCTAGATTAGGCCTGTAGAAGTTGAGCTTCGTGAACTCGTTTTGCAGAGAGAACAGATGAAGGCCTCAAGCCTGCAATTTGTTGAGCATGGTGTTTCCGTTGCTCCAAACACCGTGACTGTGATCTACCTAGGGACATCCGCCACCACATCTAAGCCCGTCCAACCTTTCCACATTCGGCTCCCATGATTCGACGAAGGCTCAGATAATCGGGAGGCTTCGTCGTGTCACGCGTCACTGCGACCTCGTCCACAGAGAGCTGGTCCCCTTGGGCCATGTCCTGGGTGCTAAGCACAACTTGCGAAGCCTCTGTTCAACTTTCAACGCCTGCAGCCTCGAAGCTGTAAGACCTAACCAACCCCAAAACTTTCGGTCTTCCTTCAGTGCTCGCAGATCTGGAACTTTCAGAAATTCAACTGAAGAGTGCTGAACCAAGCCGAGGAACAGGCATTTGCCAGTCAATCTCTTCGAGCTTCCTTGTCAAGACTTTGTTAAGCAACAGCGACTGGCAACATCTGCACGGGACCATTGCTAGTCTGAGTTATCTGCCGCCGGCAAACACCTAAGCCTGAACTGTTGAGCTTCTGCCTCAGGCATCCTCTACCTCTGCAAGTCGCTTCTTAGCAAATTGCTCCGACGTAGTCGACTGAAGCTACACACGATGCTGCATGAGACTGCAATATCTGCAATGGCTACAACCCACTCAATTACCTGGACGATCCCATAGAGACAGGCCACAGGTCGTTCACCTTCCACGGCATCGCATACAGAAAACCACGCTCTGCCACCTCCGGATAGAAATCCAAGGGCATCCAAAAGTTGTCTTCACGAGATGACATGCATGAAATCACGTGCAGGCTATGGAAACTCCAACCTCGTGGTAAGTGAAAACGAACCGTTCGCCAGACACATCGAAAATGTAGCATATCCTGGATGCTCCAACTGCCAGAAACATCAACACACAGAAGGAGCAGAGGAAAGGATTTCGGGCGTTAAGCCAGCCTAAGCTCTTAAGCCTTTAGGTTTTGAGCGCAAGTCAATATCATTCGCGGCTTGAGGTTCCAGGCTTGGGACAGCATGAATCGGGCGGACAGGAGTCTCATCGTACTCGGCATCGTCCATCAGTGATGCGATAAAATGTCGTGTGACGTAGTCGTACAATCGCCACTCCTTGCCTTTGCTGAACTCGTCCTTCGGCAGGTCTCATGACTGCTGCTCACCCATGCCATGCCTCACACACTGTATGTTTGCGACAGCTTGGAAGAACTAGCTTTTTAACCTCTACGGCTCACCGCAGGCAATCCTGAAACTGATCCCTAAGGCTTGCTTCTTTGTCCTTTGGTGCTGCCCGCATCGGTGTAATCGGGGGATGGTCGCCTGCCAACGGTAAGGCCAGCAAGCAAGATGGAAGCTTGTAAGCTTGTACATACATACATACATACATACATACTTACATGCATGCGTACATACATGCACGCATGCATGCATGCATGATTTAGCCATCCATACAGACATGCATTCATGCATACGTGCATAGATGCAGACCTTTATCATGTGCTTACACACACTGTGTGCGTGCATGTGTATAAACACAGTTACCTATCTGCTTATCCATTGCTATCTTGATTTATTGCCTCTTTTACTTGTCTATCCATCTGCTTCTATTTCTATCTATCTGCGTATCTATTTTTGGCTCCAGCTTGGCACGTCCGAAGCACCGCACTGCAGGTTAGCACGTCAGTTGAGGGTTCGGAATGGCACAGCCACAAGGTCACAGTCAGCTGGGCTCCTGCAAAGCTTCCCCTTCATACAGCACCCCACAACCCAGACTACAAGCGTACCATCAGAACCGGCTGACTGGGCATGGCAAGGACCCCCAGTGAAACTATCAGGACATCAGTTCATTTCATGAATCTAAGGGACGGTTGCAGTGCGGCAGTACACCAAGTCCTACATTGACAGTGCCTTACTCTCTCTACGAAAATAAGCGGCAAGTATCTATAGATCCAAACGGCTTTGCTTCGTTATTCACTCGTTTGCATATTTGCTTGTTTCATCAACTAGTCGTTGACGTGTTTATATGATCGTTTGCATTCATTTATCTGCTTATCTACAATCTACTTATGTAAATATGATTTACGACATCAATTATCAGTTTGCATATGTTTGTGTACACGATGGGCCTACATACTGAACACATGTATATGATCTTATGTCGTTGCGCCCCCCCGCCTTTGTCCGTTCCGGAGACTGGGGAGCGGATTGACCCCTGCCGAAGGAGGTAGCTCACCGTCTTTCCTGGGCAGTCCCATTCCGTTACTTCCCTGCGCACTATGCGCAACGCTCTGTCGCCACCGGCTGGGGAGCTCGCATGGGGTGCTGCCTGCATGGAGAAATCAGCCGGGGAAGACGGAGGACTACAAAACTGCGACACCATGCGACACCCGAAAGTCAATGAATAAGTCACTCCGCCAGGCGTCCCCACGACGGGTGATTGGCCTGCTCCCGAAGCGCCCCAACGAGGTCGAAGGTGTCTGAGTACTTTGTGGTTTCCTCATTGATTGTCTCAACAGAAACTTCCAGGAAACCCCCTTCCCTGCAGTTCTGCCGCGACGGAGCAGGTCATATCAAAGCCGTATTCCTAGAGGAGTGCCAAAAAAACGAAGCCCTAAAATAAAGAAAGAAAGAAAATACAGCCGAAACATGCTGTCAGTTGAGATGAGGGGCCGTGCGTGGATATGAGATGTAGCCGGAGGAATAAAGGCCCTCGGCAACCTTCATGCACCTCGGCTACTTGGCGGCTTCGCTCGTTCGGTCATCTGCAGGCCCTGAAAGCTCAAGTGTTCAAATGCTGTCCCGGGCTCTGCGCCGGAGACATGCCAAGTCCAGTGGAAGCGGCCTGTACATGCCATGGGCACTTTTTGTTTCATTCCGGTGGGGTCGGTGCCTCCCGAACAGCGCAGCACCGTAACATGCTGAAAGGCAAGGCCGAGGTATATTAGATGATCTGTTTTTCGCCTAAGATCTCCCCGGCCTTCCTGACCCGCACATCTGAAGTCGAAGTACCATAGCTTAGCTCGCAACCTTGACCTTCAGTATCAGCTACAGGTAGCCGCTCCCCCCTCCTTCAGCAGCTGGACCGTGTTCAGCCCCACCGGCCGCCGCGCACGCTTCCTGTTCTGGAGGGTAATCTGCCAGGGGCTGCAACCGGACGCGAGAATGCACACTAGGCCCTAGGCCTTGAAATTGAGAACCCTCAGACAGTCAACAGTTAACCATGAAAATGGCAACCCATGTCCTGGTTGATGTCACTTCTATGAGCGAAGCCTGGGACTGGCATCAGCTACGTCTGGCCGGGTTGCCGAACTCTCGTCGGTCAGTTTTGAAGAACTCTCGATGACGTGAGGACTTGAGTTCCAGGAAGCCCACCCTGCTGCCGAATTGGAGAGAAGTTGCATATCCCCTGCCGAGTAGCTGTTGCCGCGCCCTGGGCCAAGGAGATGCTTTGCAACCCGTTCCCATGTTATGTGGTCGTGCTTGTCCCCCTATCGCATCGTGTCTCGGGCTGGGAATCTGGGAATGAGTAACGCTGGAGTAACGTCCTCCATGACATCCGACGGCAGTTCATGAACAAAAGGCAATGTCGCCGGACTTGGCATACTGTCGCCGCATCGCTGCAACTATATCTCGGGGAACTGGGGCAAGAGATGTCCACTGGATGCTCGGGGCCTTGGCATGATGCACGTCGCAATGCTAGCACGGCAACGCCTGGAGCCTTCTTGGTCTTCCATGGCCCCGGAAGACAAGCGAAGAATCTCGAAACCATTCGCAGTTCCAAGGGCCTTCATCCCAGAACTGATCCCGAAACCCCACCATCCCCTGTTCGAAGCTCCGACAGACTTACATGTGCACATGGCCTCGCCTGCAATGACCTTTGTAGCTTTTGGGACCGTCCGGCATCCAGCGTAGAGCCCTTGTCAGGGGTGTGCGGGAAAATTGCTGCATGCCGGATTTTGCACGTCCCACGTTCACGATGCTGGCTGATCGGAGCTCAATAACTTTTGGCAAACACACGTGGCATGAGAGGGTTTCACAACATCTCATCAGATGGTCGCGTCTTCCACGAAATCCCATCGCTCACGAAGCAACACCCCCGGGTTCAACGTGCAACCACCTTGGGCAACAATGTTCATAATCGTTTCAACAACATGATTGGCGTTACTGGTGATGCTGAACGAGGAAAACACGTACCCTGAAAGCCGCTGTGCTGAACTTTTACGAAGCTCTGATCTCGCTATAACCGCACGAGAAGCCTCTCACAGCCACCTGTCTCAGGCCTCTTCCCAGCTGAGCTCGACAGGGTAGTCTTCAATGTTGACCTTTCTCACCGGCACGATGGTTCTCGACCGTGCTGTTGCGGTCGAGACATGAACATCGATAGGTTATGCCTGGAAAACCTCTGCACGCGTCACCTTGCCAACTGCAGCCATAGCTCTCGTGTACAATTCCTACAGCCCGGACTTCGGTGGCTCCGCCATGTACTGAGGCTTGCGGTTCTACTGCTGTTCACAAACTTGGATAGCATTGAGTCAGATGATACCACCAGCCGAGACATGTCGAAAGCTAGAAACCTCAAGCTGTGAAGATTGCTCGGTCCGTGGCAGTTACTGTAGGAGTGAAGATGTCTTGGCGCTGGAACTGCTCGATCTCCTTCCGTGCTCATGGAAAACTGGCTTTTGGAATTGGCGGACTGACCTAGGGACCGAAGGGAGCAGGTTACCCCTAGCTGGAGCCGTAGAAATTCGAAATTTTCAGGAGCCTGTGTTCATGAATTTGGGGCGAGGTTTCGTGGCGTCCTTGTGCCGCTCCACGCAGAACCACAGTGTGGGAGTCTGGCAGGGGCCGTAGCTCAGGCAGGTCTGATCCCAGACTCGGAACTTCTCCTTGGCGTAGTTCCTTGGTGATGGCAAGCGGAAGCCTAGAGTCCAAAGTCGTTGTCGGAAACTTGCGAGTGGAGCCACTCAAGGTTGCCATTACTCGATCTTGCCCTGAAGGACATGCTGCGTGCTCTCTAAGGCTCAGAAATGTGCGGGTCATAAGCCGCGTGAACGTCACCCCAATCTTCAAGTCGAGCTCCTGTTCGCTTGCAATTTCCCAAAACGCTGTCAGAAAACAGGATCACTGGACCAGGGGAGGGGGATCAAAAGGAAAGTACCAAATGTTCCCGCACAACTGGGCCAAAGCAGGCTCCTGGCGTGCATCCACGGCCATAGCCAGCTGCTTGTCCGGGCGTCCCAGCGTCTTGAAAGCAGTCCTTCTGGCCAACTCCCGGAGTGAAACTTGCTAGCACAAGAGGGCCAAGCTTGAAAGTGGCAATTGTACAGAGACAAACAGGGAGGCTGCTTCGCTGCCAGCATGCTTGATCTCCGGCTGCGTCAGCGCCGAGAAATGTGCACGGTAGACGTTCTCCTCGCATGCATGTCTCAACAAGCGCCGAACCTGTGTGAAAACTCCATTTCAGTGCCTAAGCTGTGATCCGTGATCAGAAGCCGCCTGACAGTAGCTCAACTCAGAGTGAAATAAACCAAACCGACACTGCGCAAACACGGAAGCATCTCCTCCGGGATGGTGCTGCAGAGCGACATCACCTGACCATGAAGCTCAGAGTATATTCGGCGCCTCCAAGGCTCCCAGCAGCACTGGGACGCTCCAGCCTCGTAGCAAATGTTCTCGCCCTCCCGGTCACAGTCCAGCCAGAGCGCCAGGTATTCGGCTTCACTGGCAAGCTCTTGGATGTGTTCCTGAGTCCTATCAACTCCGACAAGCCTCATACTTCTAGGTCTGGCAGCTCCCACTGTACCGGCGGAAGACCTGCCAAGTTTTGACAAGCTTCAACGATGCGATTCTTGGCAACCGCCCCCTCCACCGTCTTCTTCACGTTGGAATAGAAGAGGTCCGCCAGGTCAGAGGGCCTACCGTCCTGCTTCTGGGGAAACTTGCAACTTGGGCTTGGGAAGATCATCGTCAGGCGCCGGCTCCCGAACATTGGAACCAAAGGATGGCGAACAATGTTCCTAAGGCCTCGAAGTCAAGCCCGAAGATATGCCCGATGGTGGAGGTCTGGAGGATGCGGCACTTCTGTTGCGCCGGCGGGAACCAGGTCACAAACCTGAGCCGCCGGTCGATTGAGCTCACCGAAGTGGATACTGTGCCGGACATGAAGCAAAAATGAGAGAACCCCACAAGGTTGTCGCGTTTTGAACAGAGCTGGGAGACTCGAAGACCTGGACCGCTCGGCTCTGGCCTTTGCGGAAGCGAAGGCGGCCGTTGGAGAGGCTCCTGGGCCACTGGGAGCAGTCCGGTGTCTGACGAATGTGGAGATCGAGGAGGAAACTTGATGCCATTTCGGAATCCATGACAGTTTCAATTGCAGCTTCTCCGGGCTTGTGGCAGCCAGGTCTGGGATGCAAAATCTTGTTCGTCTGAACTTAGTATGGAGCTTCTGTCCAATTGACACCGCATGTACCTCATGGCTGCATGTTGGGTTTGGGCACGAAAGCACTATTGCTGCACTGAAACCGACACATGGGCTTGAAATGGTTTCAAGACGGGGAGGCACCAACCCAAACTTGAACGCCGTGGGCAACCGGTGAGCTTTCCCAGGTTGTGCATTCGCCGATAGCCCGGAAATCTGATGGCGAGGAGCTCGGCCACCAGTTTGGCCACAGAGGGCTTCTCAGCCACCATCAGCACCTGGAAACCCCGCAGAAGTGGAACCACGCCCTCATTGTTGCAGGGTCTCGCCGACTCCTTTTCGCCCCTACGAGTAAACACCCCTTAACTCTGGAACGATGCATGTCCGGAAGCCTTTGGCAAGTCCTCCCAGCGTTGGTCGCTCTGCCGTGCTTGGGCCTGGCGTTGGCGGACCCGATCCACCTCAGAAAACCCTTCTGGAAAAAGCATGAGATGTGATCGCGCTGATCGTGTTGTCGTCTGGGAAAGACTTCGCCAGGGGCTGCAAGCCAGGCGACCAGCTGCTGCATCTCGGCAGGCACTGGGCAGCCGGCCTTCAGCGGGCGAAGATACTTCGAACGCTGCACGGCAAGAAGGGCCCAATGCGGTAAAGCACTGCAATGCCCAACCTTCTCCATGACCTCGGCGATGCCCACGGCCTTCAGGGACATTTTCTCGCTTGCCGGGGGCTCAGCGACCAAAGTTAGTCTCGGAGAAAGACTTCGGAAGACGCCTGTGGAATGCGACATTCGAGTGTCCAAGTCCAAGAGCATGCAAGAGTTATAACACCATGCAATCTGTACCCTGCAACCCGAAAAACTTCCTCTCGGAACAGCTGTTCCTCACAAAACCCACTAGGAAACACTGCTTGGCTCGCTCTGTGCCTTGTAGGCATCCTCACCGGAGCGTGTCAGAAAGGTCATGCTGCGTCCCTTCCTCGAAATACACTCTGAGGACAAACTAAGGGACGTGTTTAAATTCAGATCAAGGCTATATTGCAGCTGATTGCTGAACTAATCGTCAGGAAGCGTTTGAAGGTCTGACAGTACAGAGGGGCTCGACATCATTAGCATCCCATGTGCATGCACGTGTTCGGCACCCAACGGCCCACTATCCAAACATACTTGGACCTCTGACTTAACAACCTGTAGTGGACAAAGCCGTGAACGTGGTGACAGAACTGGCTTCCTAGGCGCTGCCCAGCACGACCAGTGCGGCCAATCCGGTGAACATGATCCTGGAGACAAGTTATCGAAGCGGGATTGCAGGATTTTTTTCTAATTACAGCGTGGCAGGCCCGAATACCTGAGCCCTTCGTTGACGTCCATCGAGCTAAGCCTGTGAGGCCTTTAGCGGTGCCAGGCCTGCAAAAAAGAGCCAAGCAGCCATATCAACGCCCGCACCAACAGGACACTAGGACACTGCACAAGACAACATACTGACATGTCTTACGGCCTCGGTGCTGTTTGCTGCGTCGTAGTTCCTCGGCTCTCAAAGTGACGCTAGCGCAGAGCCGGGACACTCCAAACTTGCAAGAGCAGGGCACAATTCGGTTACGAAGCACTTGACAATTCTTCGTGAAGGCTTTGCGTCATAGCCCCCGGACGGAGGGGAACATGGCCATCATGAATGATCATATCGTGCAAAACAGCATGGCTCCAAGTATTTCGTGCATTCGTCGACAGACCGCTGAAGCGGAAATTACAAATAAGAAATGAACCCTGAACTCCAACAAAGACCAGCAGCACGACCAGCGCGATGCCCTTGACATCCAGACCCCTAGCCGCCACATCGGTGGCCACCAGCACCTCCAGTTCAAGGCAATGGAACAAAGCACAGAATCTGACTCGAAAGTCGCTGCGTCGCTGAAGCTTCGTTGGGCCGTACGAGAAGAAGCCAGGGCACCCGCGCTGCACCGCTGCGAAGCTGCTGCAAAGCCTCCTCGCGCTCCTCTTGACGAGGCTTGAGGTCGGGGCTGAGTGCTTTTGGGGTGTGCAGCCGGCAAAAAAAGGCTCATGTTCCAGCGAGCACCCGCAGCAGCAGAGAGCTGCTGAACTTCATGCGGAGACTTCCAGGGGCAGCGTCGTTCGGACCCCGGCCCATGCGACATCAGCATCTTCACCAGTTCGCAAACCCAAGCGCTTGGCCGTCCTGCTGATCTTTGTCGCTGTGCATTGCGTTGGCAACGACCCCATTCCTCCGAGCATATGTCATGCTGCTGAGAGATCCCTTTAAGCAACCGTACTGGGAACCTCGTACTTCAAACCAAGGCTCTTTCGCAAGGTACGTGCCACCAGGTCGCAGCTCTTCCTGAATTTCAGAAAATGTCACAAGTGATTGGCGCAGTTAAGGGTAGCTACCTTAGACAGCGAGCACACATGAATTTTAGGATTCATCGCACGGCTTCATGCTACAAAACAGCCATGACCGACCTTTGATGTGCAAAGGCCCGGGATTTGTATTGCACGGCCCATCAATGCCGAAGCGGCATCAAACCAATTGCAAACGAAAGCCTTCCAAAGCTGCTTGCCGTTAGCAGTTAGCCCCTTGAGTCTAAACGGATTGGGCTACGCCAACACTCTGCCGGGAGCAGCCGAGCTGCTTCATAGCTACGAAGACCAAGACCCGTTCTTGGGACCGGGTGCTGCGAACGGCCTTGGATCTGGCGAGGAGAAAGCCGAAGCAGGCTGTTCCCTGTCGAAGGACACGAAACCCGAGCCCCACTTCTTTGCTATGCACTTTGGTTCACCACTGTAGTTCTGCAGTAGATTTTGCTCGCAGTGTGGGAAATGTCTCCCAAGAGGTTCTGACTAGTCTCCTCGGCCAAGTTGACCGAAACTCAAAGACATATTGTTCAAAGACCCTCCTCTTCCGCTTTTAGGGAAACTGAAACGCCAAAACCCTACCCATCACCTGCCAAGTGTAGGCCCTCTTCGCCCATGTCTCCCAGCCTTGAGTAGCATCTCGTCCTTCTGGTCTGGCGCCAAGACTACGACCTGCTGGCTGATGTCTTCGTTGGCCTGCCGACGGATGGCTTCCGCAGTGGAGGGCTCTGGCATGGTTCGGCTTCGAAGATGAAGATCTGTGAACCTGAAGATATGTGAATTGATCTGAGTAGATCTGCCCTTTATGAACCATCGCTTTGCTCGCTGGCGTAACTGGTCCCAGCGCCTCCTTTGCTTGCACTTTGCTTGCCCTTGCGCAGGTTCCGGCTCGGCATCCGGGCTGAGCCGCGCAGCTCCGAAGGCCGTGCCGCCCCCCTCACTGCCCCCGTACGTCAACCTTCCCTTTTCGGCCAAGGTCACCTGCAACGCTGTTGGGTCGCCGACTTGGATATGGAGGGGCTCCTGCAGGGCTCAGAGTTGAGAATGGTACGAGGTTCAGGGTGCCGCAGGTCCGAGAACCCAGAAAGGCGAAACTCAAAACACTGGCGTATGACCGAAGTTGAAAGCCCCCCAGGCAGTAATTACCAACGATCGAGAACATTCGATGGAAGGCCAGCGACTACGGGGCGGATGGTAGAATTGCGAGGTTTTAGGCCTGCAGCTTTGGTCAGCACGCAACTGCTCGTGGCTTCCGACCTGCTGATGTTGAAACTTCTGAATACGATTGGACCCTCAGGATTTCACGGCCAAATACGCGTACCCCTGAAAGCATTGCGGGGCCTTCTCATGTTTCTAGCAATAAACACCCCGTGCCCTGGCTCCTCCAAATACAGCCCCTCGCTGTCAACTCTCAAGGTCTCTCGCTCTGCCTTGCAACTACCTAGCTGGAATGAAACAATCCAGGCACAGCTGCAAGCAGGTTTCGCATTCTACAAAGATATTTGGTCTCGCGAAAGAAGCCTCAGCAACCCAGTCAATTCGGCTTGAGCTTCTTGTCCTAGCGTATCTGCTTAGGTTTGTCGGTCCTGCAGGAAGTCGTGGGCTAAAGCCTGCACCTCCTCCGGCCACGTGGCGCTGAACATCAGCCTTCAATTGATTGCGTGGTCCACTGCAAACTCTCGGTGGTGCATCTTGTTTGTGATCGCTTTTTCGGGCAACCATCAGAAAAGATGCGGCCTGAGCTACCAACGATGGAAATTATGGACTCGTATTGTCACTGCTGGCAGACCTATGTGACATCCATATCAACTAGCCGCCAAGCCTTTACTTTCTTGGAAAGCTATATGGCTTGGGCAAAGTCAGCCAGTCTGCGTATTCGAATCTGCCGGCTGTATATAAGCCGTCAACGGACCACATGCAAACTTCGGTCCAGAAGAACACCTGAATCGCTGCGAGGTCCGACTTCTTTAATTCCTGCGCCGAGCAGCGTCTGACGTCGGCGAGGGAGCTGCTTTCTGGCCACAATGCAAAGAGAAGCTTGATTCATGTCCCCGGATGCACGATAGGCTGCTCAAGTCTACGCGCCGAGTTGACCCTAAGCCATATCCAAACCCCAGCCATCAAAGCCGAACCTCCTTACCTATGTGTAACACATGCAAAAGCTTCACAGGGGAGATGTTCTGCTAGCAAACATCCAGCCGGTTGCTGTCGACCCGCTCCAAACGAATAAGAATAAGCAATACATTCAATAGTTCCCTGCTGTGGTCACTACAAGCCCTGCCCCATACTTCCAACTGCCCTGCCCGCGGCTACTGGTTCTGTCAGGACCAGACGACCAAACTACTGCAGCAAAGGAACACGATGTCTCGAATTTGCGGCTCGAAACCTAGTGTTGGCAGGGCTTTGCCTCCCTGCTCAAAAGATGTCTCTCTCCTACATGCCTTGCCTTGCCTGCAGCTTTCAGATCTAGAGCTGGATCACGTCCGAGCTCTAGACTCTAGAGAGGACGGTCGCATTGTTTCCGGATCGAACATGATCGAACTACCATCTGAGCAGCACTGAAAAACCCCGATGTCAGGTTTGTTGTAATTCGAATCAAGCATAAACAAACCAAAAAATGTCGCACCCACTGGAACTCCTGAACAAGTTCACTGCTGCAGGCCTGCTACCCGCTTACATGGGCCGATGTTGCAGAGCAACCCTAGAACAACGTCACTCTCTTATGTTCCAATTGCAAGCATGGTGCCCATATCTAGCATCCGGTCCGCTTCGTCGAAAACCAGGTAGCCCACACTTTGGAGAGAAATCTGCCGGGACCTCGCAGGGTCCGGGATACTTCGGCTGTTGGATACGTTCGTTCAAGGATTGATTTAGTCTCAAACTCTCGGAGCAGCAAGCTCCAGTGAATCCTCACAGCATCTGGGTGTGCTGTGTTTGCTTCTGGTGAGCAGAAAGGAAGGCAGTGAAGCTTCAAGGCGCAAAGCACATCTATTCTTGTGCAAGATGCTCCAGGAAGTCGTTCAGACGCCCGGGCGTCGCCACCAGAATCGGCGCACCGGCGCGGACCAGCGGCAGCTGCTCCTTCGCTGCGCACGCACAGAGACATTCAAACAAACAAGCAAACCAACACACTGGAAGGCGTGCGTCCCCACGGAATTCTCACAAACGGCCGGGTACATGCGGCTGACACGAGCCACCACAAGTCCTTCTTGGGCACACCACCATAGACCTCAGACATGGAAGGAGCCGAAAAGAGTGAATACTTGGGCGTTTCAACACACTGGTACTGATTCCTCGAATTGGAGGGTTCTCGATGTTCCAAGATAACTTTCATGTGCTCTCGCAAGAGCAGCGGAAGGCTCGTGTCATGCTTCGAGCAGAAAGACGACGAACGGGACAAGGTGCCGGAACAGCAGAGCCCTGAGACCTGTGACTTTCTAGAGCTCCGAGAAGAAGAGCCCGGAGAGAATACAAAGCACCGGCACAAAGCAGCACGCGACAACCAACGCGAACTGTCGACCTAGAAGCCTTCAGAACTTCAGGTAAGTACCCTGTGGAACCTTCTGCCAAGCCACACAAGCACTGGTGAACTTCGCTGCTGCTGCAAACTTGCCGGCCTGCAACACCATTCGAGTGTCTCTGTGCTTTCGATTTTCCGGGTACACCTGGAAGCCCGCACCGCAAACTAAGTGTTGCTGCTCCCTGCTTCTGTGATGGGCGACTTCGAGCTGGGTGCCTAAGAAGCTGGTGCTTTCAGATCAAGGACTAATGACTTGTAGACGCAAGTTCTGCCTTGGGATCCCACCGAAAAAGCCAAGCCGCTCTTAAACGGCTTAGACTAGAATACTAGAAGTCCCAAAAAGTAAGCCCGACCGAGGCCGCAAAACCGGTCATATTTTTCCACGTCCCCATACCTTGTTCTCCCAAATGCTAGGCCTCCTCGTGGATCTGCGTGGCAAGCTCACGCGTTGGTGCCAGGATTAGTGATCGCACCCCGCCGGAGCCGCGGTGAGATCCCATCCTTCGCTCAAGCAGTCGTGGGATGAGGGCCTATCCAAGATTCAAGCTCTAGAAGTCGAGTCTCAACACTGTCTCAACAGTCGAAAGTGAAGTGCCGAAGGGCAGTCAACGGAAGCTTCCACACACCTATCTCTCCGAGTAGCGGTTATGATCATCTCTTCTGGCATGCAGTGGGCAGTCTGTCTTGGTGCATGAGTACAGTGATTTGCGCCCAAGTCTCCACAGATAGGCCGGGTACAGATATGCGAGGGTCTTGCCAGACCCTGTGCGCGCCTGGACTCCGCGGCAGCAACAGTTGTACACAGCCGCAGACTCAGACGAAGCCTGTTGCCCTGCGAAGCAGCCAACATCGAAACTGAATGGAAATTCAGAACCCCGAACAGCAAAATCCTCACAAAGCCTCCTTCGAGCCGTGTCACGATGCCGATCACATCTAAGCCCTGGCAGGCCACAGGCCACACCTGAGCCTGGATCGGCGTGGGCCTCTCGAGCACTTCGGAGCTTCGGGGGTGATCAGGAAAGGTCTGAATCCTCCGACTGGTAGCGTGGTCTCTTGTCATCTCGGCTTTCGAATGAACGCTCTCTTGTGTCGGGAGCCCCGGCGCAGCGAAGCCGAATCCGTAGAAGGCGCGGCTCAGCTCTGCAGGCATCCGCCTGCAGCAATCGCCCGCCCTCAATTTGACTACAAGGCATCATAAGACCATGGGCAACACCACTCTGCAGGACTCTGTAGAACTGCCGGCTAGAATGCAAACCGCAGGCCAAGTCGCGCGTCCGGGAAGGTGGCCCAGGGCGCCGGGACGGCCTTCGCACGTTGCAGAAGCAAGGCCTAAACTCAACACGGGGCAGGAGGTGTTATGGCATTGGGGCAGCTCGACATTTTCACGTCCATGAAGCATGTCGGTTTTGAGTCAAGGCCACGTCCAAGATCCAGTTTTCTCGTGTTCAGGCCTTTCCACCGGCATGTACATGTTTGCAATGCCCAACATGCCGTGCGCTGTGGTTGATGCACCGAGAACTTTTGAAGCCAGTAGCAAACCACGGCTGGCAGGTATCGTATGTCGCACTCTCCGGCGAGCAGCATGAGCAGCATAGCATCATGCTGCTACCTGAGTAGATATGGTGAGGCACCTGTCAACGCGTGTCCAAGAAGATAGAAGCTTCGCTGTGCACATGAGCATGAAGGTGGTCGCAATGTATCGGCATCATTGTAATCAGCATAGTGTCAGAATGAGCATCAGCATCAGCTGCTTAGTTCCCCTGTGCCACACATCCGGTATGACGAAGAGCACCTGCAAGTGCCAGGGATCGGGAGCATCAGCAAGCAGGTAGGCAAGCATGGCATGCATCTTGATGGAGCTTTCGCTCTCTCCCCCGCTCTCTGTTGCCTTGTCGCCCTGCGTGGCCCAGGCACGGATGCCTTGTGCCAGGCGATAAGGGTCTCGCTCATCGTAGTCTGGGCAGACCTAGGGATCTTGGGCCGTCATGGTGCGGGTCAGCCGTGCCAGACCCTGATTTGCTCGTCGTGGCGTCATTGTGTTGTTGTCACACCTCCTTGCGTAGACTCACAGGTCGGATATGGACCCCCCTGACACATCTCCTATGGTCGCGTAGGACCTGATAGGCGAGATGCGACCTCCGCAAGGGCTTTGACCTTTGGCGTCGCACTCTTGTGATGCTTGACCTGAGGCTGGTGTCTCGATTCCTCCCAAAGCCTCAAGGCCGGCACGACCCTTCAGTGGCACAAGTCTGAGACGGGTGTCGAGAACGCAGCTTCCATAATCAACATTGTAACCGAACCCCTGCACCAGCCGTGCTGCAGCCGCCGCCATTGCGGCAAAGTCATTGCTCTCCGGCGCAACCCGCTTTGTGCCTCCGGATCCGACACTGGATGTCAGCCACGCGCACCCGCCCTACCCCACTTGACATTATTTCGAGGCCTCGCTGTAGCGGTGGGGCACATCGAAAACGGACCAGTTCGGGGGGCTGCGCCAGGGCCTACAACTTCTCAGGGTTCAGGAATCGACTAGTCTTGGAGGATTGTAGGACCTAGGATGCATGGACCTTCTTTAGACCTTCAAGAGCTTTGGAGAAACCTCCAGCTTGTGAAAATGCCCTCAAGCGTCCATGCTGCGGCCTTCTCCAACCCACCCTTTATGCCAGACTGTACAAGTCCAAGGCCTCGTCCTATCGACGACTGCAGGGCGGCTTCGAGTCCTTGGATCTGTGGCCGAAAAAGCACCGGCACGGGCCAAAAAGGAGATCTCTGAAGAGGAAGGCATCCTTTCGCCCGACACTCAGTCGCCTGGGGCTTTGGACCAAGAGCTCCGAACCCTCCGCACTCCAAGTTCCGACTTCCAGTTCATCCTGGGCATGCCGTCTGACTTCAGCCAAGTATCCTGCAGTGGATCCATGAGAGACACTTGGCCTCGCTGCCTCAAAAGGGCAGTGCCACACGACCTTCTCCTTCTGCTGATCATTGCGCAGAGCGCAGAGCCGTCTTGTTTAAACTTCGTCACGATCTCTCGCAGATTGGCAATCGAAGCGAAACAAAAACAAACAACATGCTGGCGAGACTGCCTTTGTGGGTGGCGGTGCCTTGGGCGGCGTTGCCTTTGCTGGAGCTTTTGGTGGCGGCACCGCCCCTTTGCGACCAGCTGTGATGCAGGAGGTTGGGCTTTGAGGAACACGACTGAGCATCCGAGACGCGGTAACCAAACACTGCAACGTCCCAGACCTGCACCTCACCGTGAAATTTTGAAATATACGACCGGGAAGATGCAAAGCTGTCTCGAGGCCTGCCGAAACCTTGCTCGGCGCTATCAGCACCTGCAGCGACACGAAGGCCCAAAAGGACATTCGACTCAGGATTGGCTTCTGGTAGGGCTGGGGATTCCTTGCTTTGCTTCACCTCAGCGAACATCTCTTCTAGAGGAAACCGGACGGAGCCCTCGCGCTCCGT
This sequence comes from Symbiodinium sp. CCMP2592, assembly GCA_905221615.1. Lineage (NCBI taxonomy): Eukaryota > Dinophyceae > Suessiales > Symbiodiniaceae > Symbiodinium > Symbiodinium sp. CCMP2592. Next base: position 687,543 of record CAJNDT010006235.1, read on the forward strand.
TGCGACAGCTAGCAACCGGTTTTGTTCACAGCAACCGGTAAGCAGCCTTCGGCTTCCCAGTGCCATCCGCCGAGGCTGCAACAGGCCCAGGGCCTGCATCGGCACCACATGGCTAAGCAACGCAAGTGCATTCTCCAAGTATCAATCTTTCAGTGTTGTACTCCGAGCTTGTTGCATAAGTTGCACGACCATGTTGTTCTTTTGCACTTGCGTACCTTCCAAAAGAGCACTTGCCTTGACAATCCTCTGAAGCTGGTCACCACGATCGAGTGTGGCACAACATGTCAACTGCTTGCGTAAAGCACTGTTCGACAAAGGCTGCCACAGATTCAACATTCGAAACTAATCCATTTTCCCGGAGACAAGCAGGAAGCAAAACTGAACCCAAAGTTCAAAGCACATCAAAGTACGATCTCGAGGCCATGACGGGTTCAAAACTACGGGCGGATAACAGTCCTGGTGTAGGCTTTGCCGAAGACTTGGCACGGGCGCCCAGCTTCCAGGCCTGTTCTTTTCTGCCATGGAAGAAACAGGTATCTGACAGAGCTGGGAACAACAAGTCTCTGCCTCAGGTATGGCATTTGAGGATCCAACTCATGCTCCCAGAGATTTCATCTTTCGCAAGCGTGAGCCGCAGCATTGCTAGCTGAAACAGAAGCCGCGCGACCTCCGACTTGGCCTCGGCTTTGGCCTTGACCTTGGCCTTGGCGCGGCCTCGGCACTTCAGCACTAAGGCTCATCAGCGGCTCCAAACAGCATCCCTTCTGAGACTGTCTGAAGCCCGCTCGTCTCGGTCAAGGAGCTCTTGGACGTAGGCTTCAGCATCCTGGATGCGGCTGGCCGAACTTCGGCGTGGCGCGAGGCTGGCCTTCTTATGAGTTGCTGGGGCTTGCGGCTTGGGGCTCCGGCTGCAGTCTCGAACCAGTCTCGAAGGCAGTATGATAAAACATTGTCTGCCATAGCACGTCTGCCATTCCTATCCTTGAAACGTGCAACGCCGAGTTTAATACACGCAGCAAGCAAACGCAGGAAATCCATGCTATCCAGCGTGGCGTGCAACCGAGGGGCCGTCCAAGATGCGGCACCACCACGGCTGTCAGAAGCTCCAGGACATGCGCCGCATCGCTGACCCCCAAATATGCTTCCAGGAACAAGCTCCGAATCTACATGTGGCAGCCTCCTGTTGTGCTGCTGTTCCATACATGCATGGATTGAAATGTCTAGGGCCTCTGACTAGACTCCTAGGGCCATGCGCTGAAGACAATGAGTGTTTCAGGTAGTAACTGTAGGTCTTCACGACACTGACCTGTGCCTTACGAGCCCCTCCTTGCTTGAAACGTCAATGCTCGGTGATGGGCAGTCAAACTTCGTGCTGCCAGCAGTTGGTTATCTACATCTTTGTTGCTACTGATACCACCTCCATCTGCCTCCGCCTCCTTCCACCGACATACCCCAAAACATGCACCCAGTCTTGGAAGAAGGGTAGCATAACAACCACACACAGTACCGCCGCCCCTGTTCATCCCCACACCCTCGAAGCAAGACGACGTACCATAACGCCACCTGAAACCGCCAGAGGACGGTCCACCAGATCAATATGAGAAATGTCAAAATAAACTGTATGCTACAGGGCTTGCGAGGTTTGCTGCCCAGTCTGCAATCTGGTACAAAGGAGCAACGACTCCGAGCAAAAGCTGAAACACGAAAGAAAGAACGTCATAGATCTGGAGGATTTGCAGAGGGTGCTGACAGTGATTCATCGGGGCTGTGAATTTCATGGACCCTTCTTAACATGATTGTTATATTCAGGATATAGAGACGATACTGGGGTCTTTCATTTTCAGCAATCGCTCATTCTGCCTGAAAGTGAAACGATAGACCTCAAGCCAAGCCCGGAAGCTCTAAAACTCCCAACCCTTGCAACTCAAGCCTGAAGACCGTCCAAAAAGTCGTCCTGGAAGCCGAAACCCCGGAACCCCAAATCTCGATACTCCGAGGCTCCTCCAAACCCCAACAATCTGAAGCCTCAGAGCAAACCCAAGATCCTCGAACCCTAAACCCAAAAGCCCACCAGGACCCCCAAGTGCTTTCCTCCTGGAAGATGCAAGAGGTCGGGCAGCTAAACCCCAGGCTCCACACCCCCCCTTTTTCCCAAGTCCAAAGACCCCGCGACTTTCCCAATTCGCACAAAGCTGGCTTTGGGATCCCAAAGACCCTTCAGCCCCAAAGTCCCAGGCGCGCATTGCCTCGCTTCAGCTCCTGATGCAGCTCAGGGGTTGCAAGGGTTCCAGGGTGATTTCGGAGTTTGGGATTGAAGTTTGTTGAGGGAGGAGCTTTGGTTGGCTCTTTTCTGTTGTTTCGACGCTCACACTGGGACAATCCAGGCGAGGCAGTTTCGGCCGAGTTAGGGGCTGCAGTGCTGAAGGAGTTCAATAGCTCCGGAGGTTTAGGACTCTAGTATTCGTTTGGGTTTGAATGTTTTGTCGGTTGTGAGTTAACGTGTCTTGCACGGGGCTTCGGACTCTCTGTCAAAGATCGCTCCGTCAGGGTAGCGTTGCACGGATGCCGCCAGAATCTGCGCGGCTGCAGGTCCGGATCGCAGCAAAAGCCGATACATACGCGTTGATGCGTTGTACATTCTGCAACAGACGCAGCCCCGTTCCTCTATATCGCCGCCGAATCACCACCGATCCATAACGGACCCGCAAGCTTGGAGGTGCTCCACTCCTCCCTCGCTTGCCGGAAGTTCGGCGAGGAATCTGAGCGCCGTCGTGGCGCCCGCGGCGTTCCTCTGGACCAGCCCCACATCAGCTTCATCCAGCGGGATGTGTTTTTGATGATCGCAAAGACCGCCACGAGGAAGGCGAGAGCCGCGGATACGAGACGGTGCGCCACACAAACGTGGCGAGGATCGATGCCCTCGTCGCCCTGCTCGAGATAAGATCTCATCTTCCGTGAGATTCTGCAAAACTCGGGTCAAGCGGTTCTGAAGAACGCAATGCTGCACTGCTTCCGTCGTAGTTTTCGGGAGCTTACTCGGCATGTTGAACTTGAGTTGGCCTGAACGGAGTGCGTGACTTGAGGCAAATAGAAGCTCGGGGTTCGGGGCTTAAGCCCAGGGTCGTTTCTATGGGTTTCTGTTGGTCTGGGTGCCTGAAGTAAATTGGTGAAGCAGCCTCAGGTCCCCGCAAGATCTTGCTTTCCGGTCTCCCTGTGCACAACTCCTCTGTGCTTGCAGCAGGTGGCGCTGTGGCCGAAGGGAAGGGACAGGCTCAGAGATGCCCGAGCGATGTCCAAGCCTGCCTTCCTAATCACAGCGGTATGTACAGGGCGGGGTAGAGGGACTCTTTGCAGGAGGCTCAATACTTCAGGCACTGTAAGTCCAAGCATCTGCCTTGCTTTGGCTGCTCATATACGTTAACCGCGTAAAGCTGTCTCTCCGGGTCTCGCTTCCCCCAATGCTGGTGCAGAGCACCAGTCTACTTCTGCCGGTCAGCGATCTTTGTCTGCGATACCGCCGTCCTGCGGGCCAGGCCATCTTTCTGTGGGCTCGCGTGGTAACAGTGGAAAACAGGTCAAACAAGAATAAGCTAACAAGTCACATCCCGTGTTGGTAGCCATGCCGCCACACAGAAGAACATAAGATTTCTTTCGCCAAACACTCCAGCATAGAACAACCGAGCTATCAGACCCTTGCAAAGACGTGGCCAAAAATCCTCGCTTGGCCGTGTCATGGTCGTTGTCGGGTTGGTTGTCGGGTTCGTTGTTGCTGTCTTGGCCGCTTGCTGTTAGTCGTTGTCGTGGATGCTGAACAATGACCACAAGCGAACCAGGCCGGCTGCGATCCCACCTCCGCCACGAACGCCGCCACTAGCGCCACCACCACGCCAAGCACGCGCCACCATCGCCGCCGCCACAACACCACCCCACCACCACCACCACCACCACCACCATCACGGCCATCACGGCCATTGCCACCACTGACAAAACCTCCGGCATCCTCCAGCACACCAGCACTACCGGCACGACTAGTACCACCAACACAGCACTACCAGCAGCACTGCAATCCCCACCATTGCCAGCACAGCAACGGCAGCAGCAGAAGCAGCAGTGACATCTGCAATGGGAGCACTAGAACTGCAGGTGGCAGTAATACACGGCAGCAGTCACGAGAGTCGCAGCGGTAGCAGTAGTGGCGGCAACATGGGGAGCAGTTATACTATGTTTTGCTGCCATGCTGCTTTTGCCAAGCCTCTCGACCCTCAGGGTTGTGCTAGCACAACATTCCAGGATCTTCTGGTCTATCTCAGCATAGCTAGTGTTGTCACCCGCCCAGCTAACTATGCCGCACCGCAGGGAACATAGCTATAAAGAGAGGGATCGCGGACTACAATACGTGTCAGAGCAGTTTCCATCCAGGGATACCTGGGATACATGCGACATGCGGCGACAGGCGTCACACAGAAACCAGACACAACCACAGCCCAGGCCTCGTTCCTTCGGACAGCTGCATCTAAGGCTTTCCCGAACGCCTGCCAGACGGCGCCTAACTGCAAGCAACTGGGCCCTGCAACAGGTTCTAAGCGGACTCGCCGCCCTGGATCTTTTACCTGATTGCGCAAAACCCCGCATCCTAGGCACAGGACAAGGCTGAAAAGTTCTCGGTGGTGTCCCTCGACCGATATTTCAGTGAGGCTTGGAAAGAACACTTCTTAGTCTATCCTTTCGAAAAGAGCCACAATCAATCCATAATCAATCTACCCGGCAATATCTGTTCATGCCGTGCACCTGGATACCTTTCGACCCGAATCCTTGCCGTGGCGGAGCACCTATGTGAGGGTCTCTGGGCTCTGCCTATTGCAGAAAGTGACGACCCAGCCTCTAGGGAAAAGCAGGTGCTGGCGCGCTGGCGTCCAGCCTCGCTTGCAGCGAAGCATGCGCACGATTTATCAATTCGCATGTAAAATACTTGATGGGAAGGCAAAGTGGGGCCAGATAAAGCTTTCACCTTCCCAATATGGCCCCTGGCCTCTCCGAATCGCTTTCGGAGCGCTGGGTCCTCCACATAGCTGTTGCAACGGCAGGGCAAGTAAGCACTCACTCACAGAAACTGCAACGGCCTTCAACAGCTTCTCCACCGGCTCTGCCCAAGCCTGGCATGTCGGGCATGGAGAGACTCTTGACACGGCGAGGCATAAACAGTGTCTGAGCCGGACAGTCACACCTGTTCGTGCGGTCAACTGCAACATCGCAATTCAATCAGAAACCCGATCCGAAGAACAAGCCCACCGAACGCGACCTCGGGCTCTTGAGCGCGCAGGAAGCCCGTTTCCTCCGCTCAGGCTTTGTGCTTTATGGATTTCAAATGGATGGATATTTCAGAGGTTCGGCACCCACAATCAGAATGGGGCAGAATGGCCCCTGACCAATGCACTTACAGCAGCAACATGAAGCAGCCTCTAACATAAGACCTCGCGTAGCTCCCGGCCGAGAACAGTACTGGTTCAAGATGCCCAAGCTAGAACTCGTAACTGTTCTTCCCATCTGACGAGACATAGTGTAAACTACCTAAAAGGAAGCATCAGGCAAGGAACAAATACAGGATGATGTCATCCAGCACACGCAGACGGCAAAATGCAGACGGAGCACCAGTACTCCATAACCCCATGTCAGAAAAGAAACCGATGTTGTGACCCACAGGCAGGTGTAGCCTCTCGCAGAGCAAACCACCGAGGACAGGATATGCAAGCAGAGGCACGGCGAGTGCAGAAGAGGCAAGCTGATGTCCCATCACGCACACACACACACACATGCACAGGAACGATGTACACACCTACTCAATGTGGCGTTACATGGTGATATGGTGCGGAAGGGCATCAGTAATACAGAAAATACGCCCGCCCGAGTTCTCCACAGCTCGAAAGCATGGACTTCTTTGACAGACAGGCCACGCCGTCCACGATGGACTCCAGGGGGCCACCAGTGTTTACCGCGACGACTGGAACCCGCGCCTTAGTGAAGTGGAGTTGAAAGCTTTGGGGGAAGGGGCTTGGCGCTTTGGGACAGCAAATGCCTTCGGCTCAAGATTCGTGAATGTACAAAGCTTACATCGTTAAGAAACATGCGTGCAAGGCCCCGCACATGCGCCGAGCGGCATACATGGCCTCTACGGGAACGATGCCGAAGTGCTCCCGATCGGGGGTGTAGAGGAGGCATGCCTTGAGCAACTGACTCATGCTGGCTTTGCCGTTTCTTGCTTTTGGCTCACTGAAGACTCCATGTAACCCGCTGATTTTTGCCTAGCCCTGCTGCCCCAAGCTGGCCCAAAGAAAGGATTTTGATCTGGTGTTGGACCCGGAAACATGGAATGCTGAGGCAGCTGCAGCATGCCGAAGGAGCGTCGCCTTCTCTACAAGAGAGACTGACCTCTCAGGCAATGCCCGACGCACTGCAAGGGAATCACAAATCCCGAATCGAGACCGAGCCTGCCCTTTGCCACTGCTACTAGTTACTACTGGACATGTGATTCTGCAAGTCGAATGTGCGTGGACCTGAATGCTCTGTCGCTCTGCAATTGTATTGTCATCGCGCCTCCTGTGCCCTTACATTCGAGTGCACCCCTTCCCTTTAGCCTCGCAACCACATGCTACTTTCACCCAACCCCATCCACGGGATTGCTATCTGCGACCAGCATGCCGGAAATGTTCGTCCCTAACCCACTCAGCTTTCATCGTCTTCGTTTCGGCGACATCAGAACCACAACGTATCCGCGATCATCTCGGCATGGCGGCGCGGCACCGTGCTCGCGGACAAGGAAACAGCTGTATCACCACGAACATCATCAACATCATCGTCATAACATCGTAGTCGTTACCCTGCTCGTCATCGTCGTTTTTATTGCCACCAGCATCCGCAAATTCGTGCTGTGTATCGAAAGACACCCCTATCCTCGCCTCTTCTGAACAACTCGATCTGCCACCCCCAGCTGAGTGGCCAAGTCCTGCTACCAGCAAGCCACCCCGTCCACGGCTTCTCCAATCCATGAAGCTACCACGTTTGACGGTCCTCCAACTCTGCTGCATGCTCCACGTTCTCCGGAAGCCGATCGTCGTAGCCTCCTGCAAGAACGAGACCTCGTGACATCATTCTTCAGCACTCGGGTTGCGTCCGGTGCTCTACGGAGGGCTGGTTCGGATGATCCATGCGACAACCCCAGTCAGCATACTTTGCAAAATCTGCTCAGGATTGACTGCGAGGAGCGAGTCATCCGCCGCGTTTCTTCCGGAAGCCGCGCCAAGGTCCTTTTCACTAAACCGAGGGCGGGGTCTTCTGCATCCCGAAACCCGGCACGGAGGATTGTCGAACTGCAAAGGCCAGAGGCTTTGCTATAGCGACAACACATTCGAAGCCCCATTTCACGCAATTTAGTGCCTGATGGCCAAGCCCACATTCTTCTTCCTCTCGAAACGATTGATGGACCTCCAGCCGACGGCTTTTGCAAAGCCACAACTGGGAATGGCGGTCGCACAAACTACGGGCCCAGCAATAACAGCTGCTCTCCCTCCCCGAGCACATCCAAGGCATCAGCGGCCTGAGAACACGCGTCTCGACAGCGTCTCAGGCCGGCAAACGCCCTGAACTCTCCTGGCCTTCCTAGCAGCTTCGTCCTGGCCCTGGAGATCGAGCGGAGGATAGAGCCTCCCGAACGGGGCGGGAACATGCATCCGCGAAAATCCCAGCTGGACCTTGAGGAATTTGCTGTCAACGTGCAGATGACAACAGGTCGCTTTAACATCCGCTTCGAGCATGCTGGAAGAGGTTCGCGCCCCAACTCGCTGCAGAGAAGAAGTGCAGAGATGGCCCACTTATGCTTGAGATCCAAGGCCCTGACACATCTGGGCAGACGCCGAACCAGGACCTGGGCTTGAGCCACGCAGCCGGAGGCGCGCGGCACAGGAGGGAAATGCTCATGGAAAGCTTGCTCTGTAAAGGTCTTGGCACCAAGCAGAAGCGGGAAGGCTGCAGCGAAGACACCAGCGGTGAAACGCGAGTTCACGAAGATCTGGTCTGCCAAGCCTCTCCGTGGTCCGTGGGCTTGCAAATGTCACGTGGAACAAACTGAAGGGAGTGGAGCGAGATAGCCTTTTGCAGAGTTTTCCTACGGTCACTCAACGATTCCACTTGTGTTGGCCCCAGTCCGGTCATGTAACCTGCTGTTTGGCAGTGTATGATGCGGGCTTCTAGTTGGGTGTCTGCTTGGGGCTTGCGCTCTGCCGCAGCGCGTGCCCTCACCCGACCTAGCCTGCTAAAGTTGATTCTCGAAATAGCACGGGTGCTCCTTAACACAGTTTACCCGAGATGCTCCCTGCGAATATGTAATGTAGTGCTTGTGAACTTACAGGCACAGTCTTCATCGACACCCTCGGAGTTCCCTTGCAGGCGGCCTGTGGTAACCTCCTGCGCTCAAATGCAAAGCTTGGCACATTAATTTGAAAGGTGTCGTTCCTCTAGTTTGCATCGCTTCAAAGGCAGCCAGACGAAACCCTCCAATATCATGCGCCGCTTCCACAAGGATGGTAGGATAGCATCTGGAAGAACAGCCTGTGGCCCAAACTGGAGCATAAGGCTCCTCCAGAAAGTCCAGTGGAGCGCGGTAGAGGGACTTGAGCACCTGTGCGAAGGGTTCGCATAGCAGGAAGGAGGTCCCTCAAGGGCGGCAGTTATCGAACTGAACTTAGGGGCACTCTGGAAAGGAAATGCAACCTTGAGGTTCGTGGCTATGTTCATCATCGCTTTGGAACGGGCCTACGGGTCTTAATGTCAGAGGCGTGATATCTACGTGGAGAGCAGAACTTGAGGGCTGGAAAACACAGGTTGAACAACTCTCCAAGACCAAGGGCGCAAGCACCGTCCAAAATTCAAAAGACTTGAGAGTTGAGAATGAAAATCCCAAACATCAAGCCTCAACCTCACGACCGAATCCACAAAGCCCCCTGCGAAAACCCCCGGTCGCTCCCTGAGGCCGAAGCAGAGCTCTTTGTGGTGAGGAGGTAATCCTCGGCTGGAGGCCAAAGTCTTCATACAGAGTGTATACTGATAAGAACCACCATAATCTGCATCATTAATCAAAAGCGTGACTATGCAGTAGCACGAGCAGCGGCAGTGGCAGTAGCGGTTGGCGTGGCAGCAGACGTAGAACCACGTCGAGACAGTGAACCGGTGGCAACAGCGAAATGAGATGCGAACTCTACCGACCGTGAGATTACTCATGGCTGCGACTAGCTGCATCGAGTTCGACCCGCCCCAAGTTAGAGCCGCGGCTTCTGACACTGCAGCTGTCCATCAGAACGCCTACCAAAGTTGGGAGCTTGTAAACTATGCCAAGCTGCCGGATAATGGCAGTAGAACAAGATGGCGCGCGGTCTTGCAAGTCGCAGAATCGGCAAGCAGATCGAAACCTGGCAGGACGATTCACCCTTACCAGGCACACATCATGATCAGACACAGTGTGCAGCAGGCGGCTGCGCATACTGCACAACTACTACTACTACTACTACTACTACTACTACTACTACTACTACTACTACTACTACTACTACTACTACTACTGCCACCACCACCACCACCACCACCACGACCACTGCCACCGCCGCTGCCACGACCACCACCACCACCACCACAACAGCATCACCGCCACCACCAGCACTACCAGCACTACCAGCACTGGTGCCACTTCAACTGGCACTGGCACAGCGACTGCTGCTACTACCACAACTACAACTACAACTACTACTGCTACTGCTGCTGCTAAAACTGCGCTGAAGGCCTGGTCCACAATGATCACCTTGGTGAGTTCAAGGGCTTCGAGGCGAGTACACCGTCCCAGGGCATCGGGAAACCTTGTCTTGCCGGTTCTGCTTGCAATGAACACCCATATTTCCTCTACGTCCTGCATTTGCCCCTGTCAGCCAGGCAGCGTGGAAGGGAATCCGAAAGGATAGCAGCACGATGACCCCCGACACCCAGCACCTGCACGAGAAACTCTGCTATTACATCTTTCTGAATGGAAGACTGTTTGACACCACCACATGTCCCCGGTTCATGCTAGTAGTCCGAGTGTCCGAGAAGTTCAGCGAACAACATGGATACGCTTCTCAGTTCCTACTATTTTTGCTTCCGTCCGGGCAGACCTGCAGGCCAAAAGCTTCCCTGGGTTGTGAATGCTACTGCTACAAGTGCTGGGATTTGGAGTCAGTGTGAAGGTTGAGGGAGATGTTGAATTTGTTATATCTACGGACGAGCTCGGCACATGCGAAGATACGCGCAGGCTGCGTAGAACCGCCCAAGCACTCTCCTGCCATTAAGCACAAGAGCAGAGTGCAGTCAAGCGGTAGCATATCACCAAGCAATTCTTTTTTGACGCTCACAGTCGGACTATGTCAAGCGAGGTCTGCAGATAAGACTAGGCACCAATTGCCACCATGCAGAATGGCCACGTACTACGAACTTCCAACGACTTTGTCAGCATACTTCTGGCACGAATTTGGCACCTGGCTACTGAGTCGGTTAGGCCCAGGTCCTGGGGAGGAAGTTTCCATAGACATGGACTCGAAGGGTGCCGTTCCTGGCCATGCAGCTGCGGGTCTGAATCAGACGGAAGCACAGCTCTGCTCTATCCAACCGCCCAGAGATCCCTTGGCCGTTGTAACTCTTGCGGTACTTGCTCTCAAACCTTCGGCTCTGAAAGTGGGAGTATCAGATCTCTAAAATTAGGAGGTCTGATCCATGGAGAGAAAAGGCAGCTGTCATTTTGAAAAAGGCAAAGTGAGGATACACGAAAGGGAAAGAAGGGTCATGCTGTAAGGTAAAAATACAAGCAACAAATGCTAAAGCAGCGAAATAAAGCTAAAACCAAGCGAAACAAACAGTAACGAAAATGCAAAAACAAGTGGGACAAAGGACACCTTTATTTACCCTGTTTTACTGCTTTTTACCTCTACTTTACATGTTTTTCAGAAGGGTGTTTAGGCCGCCTCCATCGGAACTGTCCTTCTAAATCTAAAAGCAACCCCCCAGCCGTGCCGCTTGGGGGCCAGATTCAGCAGGTAGGCCAGAGGGCCCTTCCTTGAAAGGGCCTCCTCCCGAAAGAAAACGCCACCCCGTAGGCTTCGGTGCGTGCCTTGTCTCCTCGAAGCAATGGTTGGTCTCATGCCTGGTGCGCCGCCCAGAAGAGGAGTGTGACAGGAGTCTTGGCAATCCGGACGCCTAATGATAAGTCCGCCCCGCTACATCCGCGTCTCAAGCCCCTGACAGCCTCTACAAGGAAGATACAAGCAGCTTGAAACCCGCGTCATTGAAAAGCTCGCTCCGCAGGCCTGGCCGTGAAGATGTTCACCTAGACGGCCGATGGGCACACAATATTGATGGCGTGGTCATCCCAACCGTCCTCCTGCTACTGGTGTGTAACCCCATACTCCTTTAGTCTCCCTAGTGCTCCACGAGGTTCCTGCAAGGCTCCGCAAAGGATCCCCAGTAGCCTCCACCCCTGTCCCGTGACCGAGGGCAAATGTAAGCATACCAACCCTGAAGTTGTAACCGAAGCGCTGGCCCTGAAAGCCACGACAAGGAACGGCCAAAGAGATTGACTCGCCAACTATTGAAACATCCAAGCAAGCGAACCGAAGACCAAAATCATGTCTTGCGTTTGTCTTAGCGTCTACAAAGCCGTCCTCAGGCTCTCGGATCTCTCAAGCGCACGCCTCGTGGCCAGCCTTCTGCAAGGCTACAGCTGCATCCACCACCAATCGCCTCGGAGAAAGACATCCGTGTCGTCGAGCTTTAAGCTTCGCTGTGCTACTGGTAGCACGGGTATTGGATATGCGCCTGTCTTGTTTAGCAAGGGGCGTTGGGTCTTGTTTCAGGGCCGCTGGAGTGCCTCGACGACTCGGCTAAGCATTTCAGACTTGATCCCAATCTCGGTTTAAAAAAAGTACCATTCACAACTCTTCCAGATGCTTCCTGCCATGCAGTTGGTGTCAGGGCGTGCCTTAGCCTTGGAGAGCTATGTCCTACTGCACATCAACACTGGCCAGCTCAATGAACCTTTTCAGTTGGAAAACGTGAAATGCGAGACTGTACGAGCTCCAAAGGGCACTGGCCCACTGGCCGAGAACCCGACTCGGCCCCGCCAATCCCGAGGTCTGGGTGTACAAACCTGCAGTGTGGGAACACTCATGCGGTTCTTCGTTGGCTTCACAGTGTCCATCACCTGCCCTGGCCATGACAGGATCTGCGCAGGCAAAACGTCCTGGGCTCCCGTGCGCAACTTTGCTGCGCTTGCCTTCCGAACCTGGGCCCCAGACATGCGCAGCATCACTCGAATCATGGGACTGACAAGTGGGTCTTCGGATTGGATTTCAAGGCTCTCAGATATTCAAACAGGTGCTGCCTAAAGCTACGGCTTCGGAGTCTGCGACTCCAGTCTCCTGATGGCTCTCACCTACCAAACTGTCCACGGACTTGGGTCACTCTGGAACCTATGCCGCCCGAGGCCGCTGGCGCTGGGGCGGCACTCTTCGTGGGAGAAGCAGGCCGAGGACGAGGACAATGAGCACTGGCCTTGCAGATTGGCGACATCCGTTCAATGGCTGAAGGCTCCTGCTCGCTGTTGTGTTCGGAAGAGGCTCTGGGCTTGGTTTATTCGCACGTTTTGGATGGTGGCTTCACACGAAGGCACTGGCAAGCAATTTCCGCAGAATCCCGCCAGAGAGCACAAAAGCTGCTGCAAAGGTCGAAGGCGCAAGGCCAAAGCCAGAGCGAGAGGAAAACCCGGAGCAAGCTCCGCTTGTGACCCCAGACTGATGCTGCACCGAGCTGCAGCACAAAGAGCGTCAGAGCCAGGAAGACCCAAGCTGCTGCCGTCGACAGCAGACCGAGAAGGCCCATCGCTTCAGAGCTTTGGGGAGATGGTTCTCTTGTGCTCCTGGGGTTAGAAGATGCCCTGTGAGCAACATGCGCTGTTGTGCCACGTTGGCTTGAGGGGGGGTCTCTGCTTTCAGGCGTTGTGGGATTATTGAGCATGGACTGTCACAAGTCGGACCCCACATTTCATGCCAACTGGATACGTGCACATTAAATCCGTCAGACAGCTGCTCCATGAGTCTTGCTTGCATTTGATCAACCAGCCCCGCCATCCAAGAAGCTTTGCCAAGACCCCAAAGCAGCCCCAAAGCCAACAGAGCTAGAGTCGCTGGAGTAAGAAGCGCTCCTTGTCCTACCCATCGGTACAAGTAGCACATAATGGAAGGCGTCAAGATTAAAACGAACATAAGCACTGCTTCCAGCATCCGCTCCCTCTGAAACTTCGGAAGAAACATAACATCTCGACTTCCCTGCAGCGCTTCACAGTTGGCTGGCCTTGCTTGGAACGGCCGGGACACAGAGCATCATGGCCAGCTGCAAGCATGGGAAGCTGAGCCGAGAAGCCCAGACGCATGGTGAACGTCTCAGCTGAGGAACGCTCACGAAGGACCGCTCACAATCTGTCCACTCTCACCGCGGCCCCCACTTGTCAGTACCGTTCCTGCATCTTTTCCGACGTGTAGTTCTTTGGACCGACCTTCCCGCAGCACAACCACGTTGCCTTTGCAAGCGCCGTAAAGCCACGGAGAAGCCGAGATCGAGCACCGTCGCCAAGAGGACGGGACCCGCCAGCTCACCCTGGCTCAGCCAAGGCTTTCCCAACGGGCACATAAAGCATCCTGCAAACGCACGAGCTGGGTTGTAGGTGGGGCGGACCAACATCTCAGGTTCATACACAACCCTCCAACCTCTGTCCTTCTCCGACAGCACCCAGCTCGTTCCTATTGCAATACGGAACAAAACGGAGAGCGGCACGAGCTCTCGTTGAAAAGGAAAAGGTTGTGCCAGCGTAGGACTCGCCTGAAAGTCAGTTCTGCATGTGCCATGTGGCAAATGCAGAGGCACGCCACTGGGCGAGCACAACCCTTCGACGTGTTCACTAGCTACTAGCTACTTCGGAGTCATCGCCTGCTCCTTGTATAGGCGTTGTGCATGTTCTCAGACAGTAACCGCCGCTAAGTCGTCCCCCTCCTGGGCAAAGGCTGCTTGAGTAGAGGATGTGCAACAACAACCCCAATCAACCCCAATCGTCAGTCTGTGCTCTACTCGAAGAAAAGTGTTGACCGTTAAGAAGGCTGCCGGTCTACAGTGCAGCTTGCACAAGATAGCTTCCCGCATCTTCCCGCCTCCATTGTCTCCATTTCCGGCGCTCTCGAGCGGACTGAAGGCGGCAGGATCTTGCCACCCTTCTCACGGCGGTAGAAGACCGCATACTCCGGATAGATGGAGGCCTCGTGAAAGAAAACGAACTCCCGGAAGGTACCAACCGCCTTCTCACGGTCGCCCAGCACATGCTCGAAATCGCCGTTCAGGACCTTCTCGCTGAAGTCTCCTGCGTTTTCCACCACATAGGACCGTCCGAGTACGGCCCTGCACACCAAAACGGCATAGAGGCCGTCGTACTCGCCACCCATGTCGTCACTGGCGTATTCATCGGCCTTCGTCGAACTTTCCGCCAGGTAGACCCCGGCACCAAACATCGTGCCTGAAGGGGCAGCAAATGTGGGGTTGTGGGGTGGCAAAAATCAGCACCAAGGAGCAGCAACGAAAGCCAACGCCTGCACTCTTCCCTGCCAGGTTGACCGTGAATGACGAGCTCAAGATTGCCACCGCCGAGGTGGGGTTCGTGCCGTGCAAGAGGTAGGCTTGGTTGGATGGGTTCCCAAGGGAGCGGTCGCTGCAGCGCTGGTCCAAGCCCTGACAGGCGTTCAGGGTCTTCGGCGTCACGAAGAAATCCGACGCCTTGGGCGAGCTTTGGCAGGTCTCCGCCACGAGCCGACGTCGCTGTGCAAATCGATCCCAAAGGCCCGGGTGCTCGCTGCGGATGCATTGCACGGCCTTGTAGCGGTCAGCGAGCTGGTCATCCTTTCGGTCGCGGGTAACCTTGTCTTTGAAGGTCTTGTCCAGGATCTCTTGCATCCAGGCCAGCTCCTCGGAGGAGCCTGGCACCAACTTCTGGCCGATGCTCCCATCGATGCATCCCTTCTCGGTCCAGTATGAAGGGGGCTCCAAAGGTGGCCTCCCCAACTCCTTCACTTCAGTGGTGGCCATAAACACTCGGCGACCACCAGCTCTATGCCGGAACACCATCTGCATTTCCCGCGCTACGATGTTGTTGTAGTATTTCGAGTCACCACTTCCATGTTGAAACGAAGAGCTCAAATTGTCACTGTTGCAAACGATCAGATCCCACTCGCACACTTGGTCGACCATGTAGTCACACAATCGCATAGTCCACTGGCCAATGTTGCTCTCGCCTTTCATGCATCCCTCCCATCGCGCCTGCTCGGACACCTCCGATGCATGAAGTTCGAAGCCATTGAACTGGTACAGCTTGTCACAGTGTGGCGGTGTGGGAGTCACCTCCCACCCGGCCATGGACTCGGTGATGAAATCGTGAAGCTTGGCAAAGACCCCACCGGTGTCGGCTCCAACTACCTCCTGGACAGAACGAGTGACAACAAGCACCCACCCAATACTTGGTCTTTGAGATAGATCAACCTGCAAACAGCTTTGTACCCAGCAACTTGGGCATCTGTGACACGAGCACCTGCTACGCGTTGACGTCATGCTTGTCCTCTTTGACAACAACTACAAATTTCACTGCAACCCTAGCCTGTAAGTTAGCCGAAAGCCTCTATGTGCAGCTCAGCTTCGATGTAACTGTGCCACTTGGGCGGATCGTCAGTGTACGGCTGCGTCCGGAACTCCACAAGAAGGAGCGGGGCAGCTGCCTTCTCTGGTGATTTCGTGAATTTCACCTGACGGAACGAATCGGAATAGGAGGGGTTCTGCAGACATCGACAGCAATGAGGCCCACTGATGGCGAACCCGGTTGTTGAGGCGCCGCCTTGAAAAGTTGTGCACCAAAAGACTGGAGTTGCAAAGCCTGACTCGCAGGTATCGACAACCCTGATAATCTGGTGCTGAGACTGACAGATGAAGTGACCTTAACGAACTCAGTCAAGGTCCGTGAGAAATCGCACTCTGCAAAACCGGCTGATACCCCTGCACTGCTAGGGACAAACCACAGGCCAGAAGTCCCCAAAAGCCCGGTTCAACATTGGCCTGCTGCTCTCGCAGGATGGTGTTGGGGTACGTATAGGGGCTCGGCACAACGCTTCCGCCGTTGCAAAGCGAGAGAGCCTGGCTCCGATGCTATGAGAATGGGATGCTAGCGAGGGACAGAAACGCATTCGACACACATTACCAGCTGACTTCCCAGCTATTCAACTCCTCACAAGAAGCTATCACGGCAGCAAAACTGCTGGAAAAGACATGCTTGCGTGCTAGAGCGACGTTCCACCAGGCGAGAGGCCCAGCCATGTTGCGCAAGGAAGCCGGCGAGCTCGAGAGTCCTCATCTCGCGTCACAACCGCGAAGTCAAACGGATGTAAGAGTGAGTGTGCGATGCTGGCGGCTACCGTATTTTCACGCTCCACTTCTGAATCTACAAGCCGCTGACACCCTGAATGCAGGCGCAGAATTTCTCCAGCTGGACGAGGAGACAAGACTAAAATAAGATCATCTTCATGTTGCAAGCCTAATGTGACGAAAAATTCAAACATCTCAGGTCACGTCAGAAATCTCTTCGTCCGAACCGAACCCTCTCGTTGATCCCTGGGCTCCTCTTTCCCAAGTTGTTGGCCAGCGATGGTATGTCCCAGCTGTCTGTTTTCACCCAAGACGTGTAGAAGAAATTCTCGGGGCACCTCGATTTCACGGACAGCTCTGAGCAAAAGGCAAGCAGACGAACGTAGCGCCACGTGACACGCGACAGGCCCTAAGGGCCTCAGGCTCCGGCTTGTTGTTTTGTTTCTTCACTCGCAGCCAAAAGCTTACTGTGCAGTGTTGAAGCTACAGGCGGCATGCGGCATGCAGGAACAAGAAGAGCCCAGGGCGAAGTTTCAGCAAGAATCGAAAATTGCAGAGATTAAATATGCTCTGGGACTCGAGGGGTTTACGGACGACATGCGGGTTGGCACGTTACACATCCAGCGAGACTGGATTCTGGGAGTCCTGCATGCTGCTCGCAACTACTCTCTGGACTGGCAAACCGTGGCAGAAGCCCTTCGTCTTCTAACTGCATGTACTTCCGCATGGACAACCCTACTCAGTCAAGCAGCAGTCCCAGGGTCGTGCACGGTTTGGGGTTTAGTGTTTTCCTGGGGGCCCAAACCAATTCCTTCTGCCTCTTATTGTCCCCGACACCGTGGTGTATGCACTGTGCCACACTTCACCTGGAACAGGAGATGCACTGCAGCTTCGGCACGTGTACTTCAAGTCGCAGTACTTTTCGCTGTCTTCCCACATGTATTTGGTATATTCCTTGCAGTTCCACCTGGGTGCATGACAAGGACCGGCAGGTGCTTGGGCTAGTAGCAAGCTCCGTAGAAGAAATATAATATAATATAATATAATATAATATAATATAATATATATCTATATATATGTGTGTGTGTGTGTACGTATATATATATATATATATATATATATATATATATATATTTATATATATATATATTTATATTTATTGATTTATTTATTTATTTATATAGGGACGACACACGAGCACGACTCCGTGCCTGTGTACGGCAGTGTTTTCTTCATATCGTTGCTTATCATTTGCAGGTCACCCGAATGACTCTAAATCCGGGTCGACGAAGCGTTGCCAAGAAATTGAAGCTCCCAACATCTTCCAACACAAAACACCACAAGCAGGCTAACAACCCACAGAAAGAACAATTTAATGCGAAAAGACAGGCCTGACCCGTGACCTGGAAGCCGCGAGAGCGTAAAGCCGCCCTTTTTTACAGATGGGCTCTCACGAATGCCTGCCCACCTGAAGGAGAAACTGAAACGTCAAGCGGCTTTTCGACCATGAAATTGATCAGGTGATCCTGCTATAGCTGCTAAAGCTCAGATCATTGGCGTGCATTTCAGGGTTCAGGGCCAGGGCTTTCAGGATGGCGCGGGCTCACCGCAACGGGACAGAGCTTGTGCGGTGTGTAATTCCGGCCCTGAGCGCCAACTTTTTAGCCCAGGTGCTACATATCACCAACCGCCGATACACGGACAGACGGACGCATTTCCCTCCAGAGCTTGGGCCTAGATTCCTAATTACATCATCTCCGAGTAGGCCATTACAGGCACTTGGCTGTGGCTGCCCTCCCGTTCCCTCCTCCACCAACACAACACCCAGATCTTGTTTCACGGCTGCAGGTCCCTGTTGGAGTCCACGTTATGCGTCGTCACCATCAAGGCGAATCAAGCATGTGCTCCTCTCTCGCACTTTCGGATTTGCCCTTGTGGCTCCGTCTCGTTTCCGCAGCCGAGCCTGACGCTGTGATAACGACAGCCAAGTCGGCTGGCCTTTTGTTCTCGCCACGGGATCCGCAACTGCTGTGTCTCAGACCGCGCGATCTCGCCCACTCTTGACGAAGCGAAGTGCTTAGGACTGCCTTACACTTCTGCAAGGCACACCACGAGTAGAGTCCCGATCCCGTCAAACTGGGGCAAAGCCTAATGCCGAAATTTCACGAACCTTCGTGTCGCCGGCGTCATGGAGACCGTTGATCTCTACGTAGCCGACCTGGGTAACAGGTACACTCGGAGAGTCAGGTTGGAAGGTCAGTCTGAGAAGCTTGGTCGGACAGTGGTCGTAGCTAAAACTTTTGCGCCGGAACTTGACCTGCACCTCACCCCGCAAGCTGACACCAGGACCGAGTTCCGAGAATGCTGGCCGTTGCTTGGATCCCGGCCGACCGTATCTCCACCATCAGATGGTCTGCTCCATGCTGAATGAACTCCTCGGCTCTTGGCTTCCTCGATCCTGTCACCGATCTCTCGACGTTTTGAGACGTACAGAAGTTGCGGGGTTCTTTCTTCTTGGGGGGTTTCTCGAGCTTCTCGTGACGAGCGGCATCATTCCGGAAGACCAGCTGCTGCTCTCGCTTGGCACCCGTGCGGCCGAAGTTGCCTCGGTTCCGGCTCGACTGCACATTTCTTGGCATGTGTGCAGCAGTGCAGCTCAGCGAAGGTGGCCCAATCGTGCTGCGAGGGCCGGGCTGGTGCTTTCTACGTCTTGCCGAGCACATAGAATAGGGGCATGCCAGCTTGCAGCGCAGAGCGAAAGCAAGCATCTGCTTCTGCTCCTTTCTGTTGACCCTTGAACCTGCTTCCTTCTCGATGCGAACATCGAAAACTGCAACTCCCTGCATTTGAGCTGATTGGTCGAGCTGCCACCGTTGCAGGTGACCATGGTCCACTGGCACTCCTCACACGTACAACATGCGGTCTTGAGTGCGAGTGCGTTCCATCGCCTAACAAACTCTGTCGGAACGTGGCGTCAATCGCGAAACCAAAGTCTTCAGCTCGCCAGATAACTGATGCGCTGCAGAACGGACCCTGATCGGTTGCTTGGCCACCGCGGCTACGAAAAAAATCTGCGAAGAAGAGATGATGGCCAGTTCACGAGGATGTTGAAAGAAACCTCGTGCTCAACAGACTGGTACAAGTTTCATTAAAAAATCGAGTCGTGGGCTTTCCCTTGCACCAGGCCCAACAAAAGATGTCTCCATTGTGCTGTGTTTCTCTCCCTCGTTCTCTCTGTCTTGTGTCTGTCTTTCTCTACAGCATCAGCATCCTGTCACAGCCACCCCCCCCCGAGTGCAGGCATAACCACTGCTTTTCCTTCACCATGAAGTCCACCAGCTCCATCGTCCGCTGGCCCATGTTGTTCCTGAGTCGTAGCCGACAGGGCCAACAAGCGAACGAGTCGGTTGGCGCCTCATTGACTCGTGGCAGCCCAGGGGCTCCCCCTCGGAACCCCGGCTCTTGAACGCGGACGTACCGAACTTCAAATCGCAATAGTTGGGATCCGCCTGACGACGGACTGCAGTAGGCTCTGATTTCTCACTCGTCACACTGACCATGGCAGTTACAGCCTATGGTGGGATTTTGCATCAGGAAGATGTCGACCCAAGCTTAACTGATCACAAGCACATCCTGCAAGCGGGGTAATGCCGGGCTGCATGTTTGCGGCGAGTATGATAATCGAACAATCCATGTTTCAAGAGCATCTGCATGCAGAATCATGCAGTTTTGTGAGCCTTCAGCTTTGTTGCTTTCCACTTGGAGGTAAAGAATCCGCTCAGCTTCTCGAAGACGTCCTGTGAAACCGCCGTTAAATTGGAATGCAGAAGCCCTTCTCAAGAGTTCGCTCCGTGGGGGCTGAGCTTTGTAAGCCTGCCAAAGCCTAAGCCTACTCACCGCGAGAAATGTTGGCCGCAGCAAGGTCCTGGGAGTTGGTACCATTGACTTCGACGTAGCCGACCTGACACCGGCCATGGGATGGGCGATGCCACAAGTCGGAGACGCCGTCATGAGTCATGACCAACGGTCATAGCCTATCTTGCAAGGATCCTGGAAAAAGCCTTGTTCCATGCTCTGACGACTCCGTCTCCGAGTCTCCAAACCTGACGGAGCTCGATCATCACCAGCGGGGCAATGAGGTTCAGTGGGTGCGGGGCCTGCAGCACAACTGGGTCTGAACGAAACTCAGAAGTGCACACGACTGGCTTTCCCGGACTCTGGATCTTGCTCCCCGTTTCACTGCTGTGCGATTGCGCATGTAGGGACATGGCACTCTGCACGACTACAACAATCTGAAAGTAGAAGGCAATCGCTCCCGGCATGTTGCAACTGTATGTATCCTCTTCAGAGCCGCCAACCCACGCATGAGCTATCGGCTTCCTCAAGTTTCAAACTTCTTGAAGACCTGTCCTACCAGGAGCCCGTCGGCTCTCAATCTGATTAGTCGAACCGTGCATGTCGTCAATCTCATTGCGAGAGAACCACCTTGCACCAACAGCTGCAGGTACACTAGCTTGGGCTTCGAAAATCAACTCTAACAAAAGCATGGCTTCAAGGACCGGATGCCTTGAATTTCATCTGCTGCTCTCGGACCTCACCTTCCCAGCCCAGGTTCCCAGAATCGCAGACCTGGCGGGCATCTTCCCGAGTTGCAACGGATACTGTAGCTGTTACCAAGAAATTGCGCCTGCAGCGTCCAACCACACTCGTTCGTCATGAACTTAGCCTCAGCATGATCGAATAGGTTTAGACTTCAGGTTGGCTTTGGACACGAGGAAGCCATAGACGCGTCTGCTGCCTATCGGCCTAGCACTTCCAGGTCGCTTAGCTGACGGTCTGAGGCTGATGTTCTCAGATTGTACTGTAGATGAAATGGCAAGTATCTTCGAATCCGACTTCTCGTCCCACATCATGGTAGTCGTACGAAGCATACTTCTCACAACTCCAGGGTGCCAGTTGCATCGTCAGCTTCCCCATGTTGTTCTCCCCCTCTGTGCCACGGGCCTCGCCAGCTATTTTCCAAAGCATTCAACAGCACGCCAATTGTCGTGCAGCAATTGCCGGAGCAGCTGTTGTCGGTGGAGCATGCACGACGGAGCATGTTCCGCAAACCCTCGACGCCGCAGTGGTTGCTAGCGCCCAACGATGCTGATGATGCGCCCCTTGTGCATGCAAATTTGGCGCCCCCCCCCCCTCCCAACAGTCAGCTTCTGCCACGATGCGCTCGCCCGCAAAGTCGCTTTCCGTCATCCCCAGGCCTTGTAGGTCGGGTTGCCGGTTACCTTGCCATCCTCCCTTGGATGCTTGGGCGTTTAAACCCCCGGCACATGCTGAGATGCTTCTCTCGGAGCCCCTGAGGCACTCTCACTCCGAAGAGGACCAGCTGCTATCTGAGTCACCCCATTTTCCCCAAGGTCCAGGAGCGGTCGCACAGGCGGTGGTGCTCCTGCCAGGTGCGTGTGCGGAAATGCTGAACCCGAGGTCTTGGAGCCAAGAGCTGAGCCCTAAAACCGCAACTAGACGAAGAAAAAGGGGGAGGGCGTGGGGAGGAATCTCGCCTGCACTTGCCCAACGCCGTACGCATAGTAGTGACCGCAGCAGCCGCAGGCCCTGAGGCGGATGCAAAGAAGCTTTAGGCTCGCGGTCTAGAAACCTGGTCGGAGCTCGGGCGGCTGATTGAGTTCACAAGCTCATCCTGTTGCCGGTGCACCTTCTTCTTAATGACAGCACTACTTCGACGGAGCTCCAGGCCGGTCTTCACGGGCTATCTATTACGGTGGGAAAGCAGGCCTGTGCACGGCATTCCCGTACACTGCGATGCACTCCGAGACTCCGAGATGCTTGGCGACATGCCGGCATTATGTGCACAAGGCATCAAGCTGACACCATCTCAAACTGAGTTCGGTCAGCAGGCTGATTGTCGCTGGCTTTGAGGAGCAAGCCGAGCTCCTGCAGGGCAAGGAGATGCAGAGAATTTGCACTCGATCTCGAGCTCTTGGAAGTTTGAAGTTAAAGACCCTTTTCCGTCCGTTTCCGAAGCACTCCAGTTCTTCGCCAGCCAGTCGTTGAGCCGCTCGTAGATGCCACCCGTGTTCTTGCCCTGCATCCTTGCCCATTCGAAAGGATTTGTGGGCCCGAGTATGGCATGCACGGCGCGCAGTGCAACCATCACAGGAGGTTCTGCTGTTCTGGAGCGTGGGAGGACCAAGCTGAGGCAACCACTCCACAAAGCCGAGAGATCGAATCTCGATGAGAACGTGCGGCACGCGAGTCTGCAGGTCTAGCCTCTGCCTGAGTGGTTCAAGCTTTGCCAGAGGAGAGAGGAAGCTCATTCAGGTCGGAGCACCCCTTCAGAGCCAGATTGAGCCCAGTGGCAGTGCCTCCATGCGCTTCTCGTAAGCCTCGCGAAAAGCTTCAGAAGTCGCGAGAAAAAGGGCCAAAGGAGGGCCTGAAGTCTGGCTTCGGGCCAGGCTTGGGTCTTCCAAGATGAATACCCCATCGGTCCTCCTTCAGCTGCGTTTCCTTCTCGGCCACTCCGGCCTCGATGGCCTGACCATCGCGAAGTGACCCGACACCAGCACTTCCAATCCCGGCCTCCTTGGTCTCACAGTTGCCCATGATGCACCCACACGCCCTTGTGGGCGAGGCCTCGACAGATGCACACCCAGGTGAACATCTGGCCTGTTTTGTTCCCTCTGCAAAACCCAGCTACATCTTGCAACCTTCCTAGCATGCGCGAGTCTGCCATCAAGGCCAGACAGCCCAAAGCCTTGCTACGTCTCAAGGACAATCAAGAGATGAGGCTGAATTTCCCAAGCTTCGGAATTCGTACGTACCGGCTCTCAACCTGCACACCACACTTGCCCTAGAATGCCACGGCCCTTCCCAAAAAGGATCCCAAAGACAAGGCACCAGATGAGCTGTGCCCAAATATGCCCACTAAAGGGCTGCGTGCAGGTCTGGGCCGCCACGCTGCAGGTATTGAGGAATCCAAAGTTGAATGCGGTTCTGCTGGCATCGGGTTCCCATTGCAACACTCTGCACAACGACACGGTCTCAAAAGTGAAGCAGCAGCAGCAGCAGCAGCAGCAGCAGGGACAAGGCCCCACACCGCACATCTGCACACAAAGGCAAACTAGCGGGAAACAATGTTCTGCTGGCCACACTTGCACACACACACACACACACACACACACAAGCCATTTCATGACTGCTCGCTCAGCATGGCTCAGTCGCTCTTCGCCTGTCATCGTCACAAAGGGGGCGCGAGCCCACATTCTTTCAGGCGAGGCGGTGCTGGGCTTTATTTTTTAGTTTGGTCAGAACGAGGTGTCTGCAGACCTGTCAAGCTAAGCACTGTGCCTCCAAGGCTTCACGGGCCTGCACTACACACCAAGCCCAAAACACGCTTTGAGAGCTGCACCTTTGACTCAGCAGCTGCGCGCCACCGATTGAAAAGCAGGACCTCGAGACTCCCACGCTGCCAAGAAACTTTCAAAGTCCAAGCCTGGCGGCTCCAACCCGAGTCCGAGTGCACGGGCCCAGGAGCCCCAACTCCATCCCACACCACTAGACGTCACTAGACACTAGAAATCCCCCCGAGAATTGACGTGCCGGTGCCGACCGGGCCCCCAGCTGGCAGCCTGATGCTCAGCCATGCCCCGATAGCCCTGCAGCAAAGAATCCACATGGACTGGCGCTTGTGCTGCCCGGTGTTCGCATTCGGATTTTGCAGGTCTGATGATGGAAAGGCTTGAACGGCTGAAGCAGTGCTGGCTATGATGGGTGTCCTACCCTACGCTGCCATGAGACCGATGTAGCTGATGCACTGCCGCTGCCCTGAGCCCAGCACCCGAGCATGGAAGAGAACCAGTAACACAGAATGTGAGGAGCTACAGCAAGGCCCGTCCGCGGCAGCGCCTGGACAACCAGGGGAGAAGCATGGATGACACATGGCATGCGGAGGGTGAGCATGAAAATGCTGATTGAGTGTTGTTATCTTGTCACTGCAAGCCACCACTGCCACCACTGCCAGCAATGTCGCTTCTGACATGACATCTGGCGACGGGTCGTGACCGTGGTGACCGTGGAGTCTGACCTGGCGCCGCGATGCTGCGTAGATGGCCCAGCCGGAGCCCATCATCGGGTTCATGGCCTTCGACAAATGCGCGGACTCTCGGGAATTCGGCAAAAAGACATTCACGGGAATCTTCTAGGATGTTCAGGCACAGGGACCAGTTGGAATGTCAGGCTTCAGCGTCGGGGTCCCGTTGCAAAGGCTGTTCGGCTTCTCTGAACACAGGCCCATGCTGCATCAAGCCAAACACGCCCCCAGGCTGCAACCTGAGGCGAACACTGCGCCAGCCTGGCAAAAACGTTCCGGACTTCTTGCAGTGTGCGGTAGATATGTGATGCTGTGTACGTTCTTTTTTCCAACCCTCTCCGACGCCCGCACTCGGCAGGTCAGGGCACTAGCACAGACGTGTGAGCAAATTCAGCAACGTGTATGGGAATAAAGCGAAGCAGTTGCGCAATGTTGTCATTGGGCTTGGTGAGTTGAGGGGCCTTGGGCGGTTTCTCGGAGCGAACGAGGGTGGTAGCTCTGCTTGCTGCTTGCATGTCCTGCATGTGTAGGAGCCAGTCATGGCCAAGGGCCTCACTGTCCATAAAACAAATGCCTGCAGTACGACCCTGACCCTGAGCCCATGCTGCCCATCACCACCCCATCCGGCACCCGATTCAGGTTCTCCAGATTGTAGCGGATAGCCCCCTGAGCGCTCAGCATCTGTTTGCTTTCGGGTTCGCTTGATTAGGGCTTGCAGACCTACCCGTTTCAGCACTAAGGGTGCATTTGGAGAAATTTGAACTTCAACTGCTTAAAGTTGCCTGCACTGGCGCAGCAGTGCAAGGAGGATAGAGAGTGTAAGTGTGGAGGAGCACGCCTGAGAAGTGTGAAGGTCTTCGCGACCGAAACCACAATAATTTCTTCAATGACCTGCTTCAAGTAAACCTGTTTTTGCTTGGAAGAAGACTTGTTTGCTTCCTGATTGGTGATTCTATTAACTCTGCATCGGCATCTGCGAGACGGCAGCAGGTCCCCTGGGATAGCTTCCTGGTTCCTTTGTGGAGCTTCTCTTACTCCGAGCAGCTTCCAGGTTCTCTAGGACTCTAGGAGCTTCGGACCTGGGGATGTCTTGGGACGCGACGACTTCTGTTCAGACTCCGTGGCTTTAGATTATTGAGTTCGTGCAAGTCTAAGAGTCCGCGCGGCGCTGTGGCTAGGGCTTGGGCTGAAGAGTTGGCATGCAGAAGAACTGGCTAGAACGTACTTTCGTCGACGTCACTGGTCCCTGTTTCGTTTTGCTTGTGGATGTGGCTTCTGCTGAGTGCACTGGGGCTGCTGCTGCGATGATGAGCTCTTGCAGCAGCCACAACTGGCGCAGGGTTCGATCTCATGTCTCAGCTGCGGACATGCATTCCCCGGTCACAAGCCTCAATCAAAATCGAAAGCACCTCTTGTGAAGATCAGGTCTTCTCCAGCCGAAACTCTTGCCGGAATGGCACGCTCACTGAGGAACGATGTCGCGGCAAAGATGGTGGCCAGGAGCAAAAACGTCGCCGCAGCCTTGTGCGTACCCATGACTTGCACTAGGGCTGCCCCTTCCAGCTTCGAAATATCGACCAATATCGACCAAAAAACAAGCAGGTATTCAACTCCAGCCTATCTCCTACAATCGGCTCTCCTATGCGGCAGAAAGCCTCATCAATGCACATCTCCGGCAAGCCAACACCCTCCTTTGGAGTTGGCCCTGACCTGCAGGCACATGGCACTGGAGGGCATCGGGCGTTTGGTATGTAGTATACTCCGATTACTCCCCTGCGCACAAGCAGCCTTCCAGGTTAAAAGTCGGGTGGGCAGGCAAGCTACGCAAAATGAAACACTATGATGAACAACCCTGCTTGCAAGAAAGAAGGGCGACGCCCAGGGGCTAATCAGCCTAGGGGTCCATTTTGAACGCGGTTGAGACATGGTCGAGATAATTACCTCAAGGGCTGATCAGTTTGACCTCTGACTTCCTTTGCGACCTAAGAAGACCCGCGCCCCCAAAGCAAGCTGGGAGCCACGCAGCAAGGGGAGGTCCAAGGCAACGCTGAGCCTGGCTTTACAGGAATCGCTTCGTCGGTTTCTCTTAGGCTACGAGAGGCATTCCGGAAGTCTGCGCGAGGATCATGGGACCGGCATCAGACCGAAGAGCTCTTTCCGGGTAATCCAAGCAGATCTCAGTACTAAGGATGGCTGCAAGTCTGGGCCTCTCCAGCAAGAGGTGGGCTACCTCCGCACGACTTCCCGGCAGCTCGGACTCGCAAGAGAAGCCCAGCATACGCCCGCCCTCCCGCCGGGCCACAGCGGCCAGCAACTGCGAGGCTATCCGGCTCAATGAGCGGGCATAGGGCAGGCCTTCCAAAGCCATGAGCTTTCCACGAGAAGTGAATTCCTGCGTCGGCAGGTGTCTGCTGTGCTCAGTCCTTCGATCAGCTTCGTCAGCGTGCCGCTGGGGCTCATATCAGCTCCTGCGCTTGGTGAACATCTGCTTCTATAGCAATGGTATGCAACGGCTCAGGTAATGAAAAACAAGCATGTCGAAGACAAGACCTCTTCAAGGTGACTGTGAGGATTTAATCATAGCCTTGATCGCAAGGTGGTTGGCCACAACCCCGAACGTTCCTCCACCTCTGTGCTGCCTCCTAGTACCATGCTTCAACCTGCTTCTGGTGCTCTCCCTGCCGGACCTTGCGCACACAGGTCGGTGACGATGACGGCGAGGACAAAGAAGAACCGCGACTTTGTTGAAGGAGGAAACTATGAATCACTCAAATCTAAGCGACTACGCGCAGACATGATCCCTTATCAGCCTATGCGCAGTGCTTCCGAGGCGGCGCTGAAAACCCCGAAGTGCCAAAGCCCTCTTGGAGCCCAAAGCTGAGATTGAGGCAATGATGGGTTCAGATCCAAGCCACCTGGGCGAATCAGATCACCAGGTACGAGAACTACGAGTACTGTCTGCGATTGTCAGCACTTGGAATGGTTGGAGGAGGCTTCACGGTAGTGATCCAGAGTTGGGCTTTTCTGCGCCAGCCCCGACTGGGAGTGGTCCCTTAACCCTTCAACATCGTCAGAGGCTCAATAGCTCGATCTGGGATTCTGGTGTTGTCTCCGGCCAAGGCACACAAGGCAGGACAGTGCTTTTTGCATGCTCGCCCATGGACCGATGGAACTCCTTACAGTTGGGCGGACTTAACCGGTTTCGCTTCAGCTTCTCACCGCAGCAGGCCGCCTGGTCATCGCACGAGGACCTCGGATTCCAGCGCTCGACACTGACAGCCTCGTTTTCGAGAGCTGGGGAAGTTGGCTATCCCAGCGATTTAAGGTAGGCGGCTGCACCTTTCACGTAGCCTGTGTTGTACATGCAGATATGTGCACATACATACATACATGCATACATACAAGATGCATGAGGGATGTACATAATGGTATGCAACTGTATGTATGTAAGCATGTACGTACGTATATTTGTGTGTGTGTATGTGTATGTATGTTGTCGTCCAACGTGCCGGGGTGGGTTTCAGGGCCATGTGTGCCTGCCCTTTGTCCCAAAGCCACCTTTGCACGCTGTTTTCAGGAGGCTACCCCAAGTCATGAGAAGGCCACATTTTGTGGCCAAACCTTGCTGCCTACTGTCGTTGAGAAGGCCAAAGCGGCTCGGACTGGGACTGGGACATCTAGACTTGATCTGATGGGCTGCAAGTCGATCTCTTCATGCCGGCTGTCATTGTTCTCTTCCGACGTTGGCGGAGGACTTCGAAGAGCTGCACCTGCAAGGGTGAGCACTTCAAGCTTCAAAGCCTATTGCGCTTGAAGGGCTTACGGGTGTTCGAGGATTGGGTTGCGAATCTTCAATCTGCAGGGCATTGCGACCGTATTTTCTAGGGTAAGCTCCGAGCCATGGAATCGAAACAGGGCCACAGACTGAATCACACCCTTGGAAGATGGATTTGAAGAGGCACTCGACCCCGTAGTCCCCTTGATGTCGCCTATTCACATGCCTCAACCGGGATCTGCTCCGGCGCCCTGCAAAGCAGCTGCAGTTCCCTGACCAGTTGTCGTCACAGCCTCGCCAGATGGCTCCAAGGGCAGCGGACGCTCTTGGACTTCCAACGAGGTGCTTTCCCGCGCTAGTTGATCAGACTCTGGCATGGACGCCTTGCTGCTTGTAGCTACGGCATTTGCATTTTCGGTGAGTGGAAGGTCTGCCCTCTGGACGGCATCAAGAGCCGGCACCGCTGCGGAGGTTGTTGTCCCTGCTGCCTGCTGATCTGCTGCTGTTGTAGAAAGATCCCCTTGCGAAGGCTCCTGGACAGATCCCTGCTGTGCTGGTTCGATCCCACCGGCTCCTTGCAGGCCATCAGTCTTATGGTCTGGTGCTGTTGTGGACAATTCGTCACCACGTTGTTGGCCGGCCAACTCTGTGTTCGAGACCGTTGTGTCCACTACCCCACCACCATCCCCAACCTCCTCACCAGCCATCTTCTGGAGTACTGCGGTGGTAGAAGGCTCATCACCTGCTTCCTGCTGTCCAGCGGGCGAGGTTGAAGGCTCTTCACCAGAGCCGTCGTCTAGCGCACCGCCGCCACCAACCTGAGCAGATGCCTGCTGCCCTGCTTCCGTGGTAGGGGTAGCATCTGCCTCTCCAACTTGGGCAGCTCCCTGCTGGTCGGCTGCTGTGGTAGAAGGCTCGTCACCTGGGCCGTCAAACGCCTGCTGACCGGCTGCGGTGGTAGAGGGTTCACCAACGACGCCGTCTGATACATCGCTGCCACCATCTTGAACAGCTCCCTGTTGACCGGGTGCAATGGTAGCGGGCTCAGCACCTGGGCCGTCGGATTCATCGCCGCCTTCAGCAGCTACCTGCTGGACGGCTGCTGTTGTCGAAGGATTAGAAGGCTCGTCACCTGGGCCGTCTGAAGCATCGCCGTCTCCAATCTTTGCTGGCTGGCCACCCGCCGTTGTAGAAGGCTCCTCACCTGGAACTGTGGTAGAAGGCGCTTCACCAGGGCTGTCTAGCACACCCCCGTCTGCAACCAAAGCAGATCCCGGCGGCTGCCCGGCTGCCGTTGTAGAAGACTCGTCACCGGGGCCGTCTGAAGCATCGCCGTCTCCAGATCTTTGCTGGCCGGCTGCTGTGGTAGAAGGCTCGTCACCTGGGCCGTCTAATGCACCACCGTCTCCAACCTGAGCAGACCCCTGCTGCCCGTCATCGGGGCTGTCTGAAGCATCGCCTTCTCCAGATCTTTGCTGGCCGGCTGCTGTGGTAGAAGGCACTTCACCAGGGCTGTCCAACACACCGCCGTCTCCAACCTGATGAGCAGATCCCTGCTGTCCAGCGGGCGAGGTAGAAGGCTCTTCACCAGGGCCGTCTAGCGCACCGCCGTCACCAACCTGAGCAGATGCCTGCTGCCCAGCTTCCGTGGTAGGGGTTGTGGGAGAAGGCTCGCCACCTGGGTTGATTTGGTCACCGTCTCCAGATGCCTGCTGCCCAGCTGAGGGCTCGTCGCCTGCATCTCCCTCTCCAACTTGGGCAGCTCCCTGCTGGTCGGCTGCTGTGGTAGAAGGCTCGTCACCTGGGCCGTCAAACGCCTGCTGACCAGCTGCGGTGGTAGAGGGTTCACCAACGACGCCGTCTGATACATCGCTGCCACCATCTTGAACAGCTCCCTGTTGACCGGGGCCGTCGGATTCATCGCCGCCTTCAGCAGCTCCCTGCTGGAGGGCTGCTGTTGTGGAAGGCGCGTCATCCTGTTCGGCTCCCGGGGTAGAAGGCTCGTCACCGGGGCCGTCTGACGCATCGCTGTCCCCGGCCTGCGCTGCTGCGCCGTTCGGACCGTCCCCATCCTTGTTCCCTTTGCCACTGCCATCATCCGCATCTCCGTCACCGTCACCGGGGCCAGCTAAGGCGTCGCCGGCACTGCCTGGAGCAGCGGCTTGACCGATTTGCTGGAATGCTCCAGCAGGGTTTGAAGTCGTGTGCAAAGCATTCGCACTCATGCCGATGGGCGGCTGACCGCGCAGAGAAGGTGGCAAACTGTCTATCATGGCGGGGCTTGCGGTGGTCCTGGTCGGAGGGCGAGAAGTGTCCACAGGGCGCTCGTACTCAGTCGCGCCCGGGAACATGGTCACCTGCACGTCCAAAAAATCCCAAAAACAGGCCAGATAAGTAACGAAAAGCGAAAGCCAAGCACCGCCATGCCTTGATAAGAACGATGCCCACCAGCAGGACACAAGCAACGGCTGCGGCCATGGTCCGACAGTCAGCCTTGATCCCGAAGGGCAAGAGATCATCCTCCACGTCCTTGCCTGGTTTTGGGCGATTTCGCGGCCACCTGCCCCTCAGCAAATCTGTCTCCTCGTCATCATCGTCGTGCTTTCCGAAAGGCTGCGGTTTCGGAGCCATGCCTCATGACATCCGTGCTAAGTCTTCCTCCGGCTTACCCTCTTGATCCGGAGTGCTTCGGAACAACATGCAACCAACCCCAGTCTTCGGTGCAAAATGGCGGGGATGCCTGCGAAGGCTTATGCCGGATGCTCCAAGTGCCCTGAGAGGAACACCGCCGCAATCCGGTCCTCTGAGCCAACAGCATTAGCCCTGACCGCCCCCC
Source organism: Symbiodinium sp. CCMP2592 (assembly GCA_905221615.1). Lineage (NCBI taxonomy): Eukaryota > Dinophyceae > Suessiales > Symbiodiniaceae > Symbiodinium > Symbiodinium sp. CCMP2592. The sequence goes on from CAJNDT010006235.1 coordinate 718,773, forward strand.
GACCGCCCCAGCAGCTTGGCTGCTGGCCAGCGTCGTGTTGGACGAAGCCAAGGCGCACATGGCAAATCTGTGAGCTGGACTGTCCTTCACTGCCCCTTTTGCAATCACCCATGAAGGACGAGCTCTGTCGGATCTCACAGGCGACCTTGAACCCGAAGCAGGTCGAAACGACTTTGACTTTGAGCACATCATAACATAGCCAGAGTAGGACTCGAAACACTTCTAGCAAGAACTGCTCCAGGGCCCCCCGCCCTCCAACCGGCAGCTGCGTGAGGATCAGCATCGCCGTCCCCACCACCTCCTGAAGCTGAACAGTAGGGTGGGTCTGCGCTTTAAGCTCCCGACGGTCTCCCACCCCGAAACCAACAGCTTTGCTCCCTCCACCCCCAAGACGTAGAGTCTTATAGGAAGGAACCTGACAAAGCTTCAGGCTTTGGCCTGTTGGGTTTGGAGCCTAGGTCTGTCCGGGTTGCAGATCGAAAGTCACGGGTCATGAACCGCTCGCCCACAAAACCAAGGCCAGGGCATTGCCCGTTTTTCCATGTTAATCCCCTTGGCCAGAAACCATCATGTGTACGTTTCTGACAGGACAGGCGCAGTGGTGCTGAGGAAGCCTTGTTGCCCCGCTTCGCGAATTCATTGCTTGTCCAGCAGCTACTCGGACCAACAGGTTCACAGCTGGTTCTGGCTTTGGCACGCTCGGCTCATGTGCGGAATCGAAACCAAGCCATAAAAGCCACTCCGCCAAATCCTGTCTGTCCTTCAGCACATCCTCGCGCCAGTGCCCGAGAGGTATCAAGGCGCAACAGGCCTTGCACCAGTCATGCATCCTAGCCTTTTAGCCCATATCACTTAGTGACACATCTGCAGCTCAACGTGCCAGTGAGTCGTAGTTGCAAATAGTACCAAACCCGTCAGTGTTGCTCTAGTCAACGTCAGCTCATAACACAACATCACAGACGATGCTTTGGAGTCTGTGATGTGAGACACTAACGGCGCAGGGCTTCCGGGCCAAGATGAGGAGAAACAGCGGATCCGCCGCAAGCTCCTTTCGATGCTACGTCTCGCAGGATGTGTCTAGCAACCCACGAACTTGTAGGACGGTTGTGGCGATTTGTGAGCTGCTGACTCAAAACGAGGCCTCAAAGTCTGCAAGACCGAAACGGGACTTGAAGAGAAGAAAGCATAACCAGAGACCAGAGATTTCAAGTTATTTCACTGCTAGTCGCCTTGCACAAAACACACTATGCCGGTGATCCTCAAGTGGCTGAAACTTGAAACTAAAAAAGCAGCCGTTTGGTGGTCGGCCGTGTCACTTCTGCCGCATCGTAAGTTGAGAAGAGGGCGACGAAAGCTCGGGGAAAGGAAGCGTAGCTGGGAACACGGGGTGACTAGTGAGGCGATGCGAATGACTTGCACGGGGGGGACGTTTGACATGAAGACTACAACTGAACAAAAGGCGTCGAGAACTGGAGCCAAGCCGCAGCGCAAGCAACAGACTTCAAACAGAAGCAAACTGAGGGACCTTGCGAGGGGGGCGGCAGGGGGAGAGACTTGAGGGTAGGGGAGGCCCCCCCCCCCCTTATGCCACGCGCCGCAACCTTCAAGGAGAGAGGGGAGGGAGGGGGGAGCGCGCTGCACCTTATCCTTCGAAGATGCTTCATGAACGAGGTGAGGGGGGGGGGGCGGCACCCCCTCCCCTCCCACCCCCGACCTTAACTCTTGGACGTCCCACCTGATAAGGTGCAAACTCTGTTTTTCCCTAGTGCCTTAATACAAGGTGAATTGCTAAAGGACAACTCCCGCAAGCTCAACAGAGCTAGCTTTCGTGACAACGCATTGCCTCTTCCGTAGCTCCTCCAAAGCGGTCTCTGCAGCGCCTGACACAGCAGCCCATCGTGTTGCTGGCTAAAGCGACTACTACTGCGCCGGGCCGATAGTTCGACCCACTGGCTTGGACATGCTTTTCGGGACCCAGGCCCTCCACCCTCTCCCTCATAGAACCTGGGGCCTCCTCGCGAACTAAAACGTATTTCACTGCGCTAGCCTGCGCAGGGCAAACGACATCTTGAGGTACTCCGCTACTCCACAAGAGCCTGTATGTTAGATAATACACATGTAAATACACATGTAGCTCGAAACTTTCGGCCCGGGGATGTATAGCTCTTACTCCGACCAGGCCAAGGATTGGAAGCCTGTCCGAGCATGGATGCCTTTCATGGTTCGAGGCTCGCAGATGTGAAGGGATTTGGCCGGAGACGCGAGTTGATTGTCCATGCGCAATGCACTGGCATTGCAAAATGGTAAATCAAGCGCTCGAAAGTGGTAATGACGACAACGCATGTAGAAGATGGAAGAAACCCGAAAAAGCCGCACGATACGGAGAATGCAGGATTGGCACTACCAACCCCGACTCATTGAGAAAACAAGGTTCAGGAATGACAAGGAGGTGACGGCCTGGAATGTCGGCCAGCATCGCAGGAAAGGCCATCTAGTGCCCAGTGTGTGTGTGGATGCGTGTGTCGGGTATGCATGCATGCGTCCTGACTATGGCAACACTTGCAAGAGCAGGAGAGAAGCAGCCGTCATCTTTGGCCGACAAGCCTGTTCCAAAGCGACCCTTCGAGTCCGTGTCTCCAGCTACTCATGTCTCGAGCTACCCGAGCCGATGGAGAGGGGCACGCAAGGTCCTGGTGAGCACCACCACAAGACACGGAAACCTGCTTGATTGCGGCAGAAAATATGCCATGAGCCAGAGGAGCCTGGCTGCAAAGATAATAACAGCCAGCTCGCCCAACCAGTCTACTGCAAGAGAAATCACCGGAAACAAGGCACGGATGCTCTGTGTCAGCCTGGAACGGGCCGAGCTTTTTCCGCCAGGAATCATGTCATCGCGAAGTATTGCCGAACCGTGCTGAGATCGAGACCTGCATTGGCACCGAGCACCTTCGGCCCTTCGCGAACTCTTGACATGTTTGACCTCGACTGACGCCCCCGCCTTTGCACCGCTCCGTGCACACAAAGAAGCTGCGCGACCTGAACCACAGGACCAGCAATGTTGGGACCCATCACTGCCCCAAATTGAATCCAATCGGAATTGGATCTTGCCTAGATAAAGAAAGCGAGAGCTGATCTCTGCAGGAACTCCACAGGTGGGACGAAGGTAGGTAGGGGACAGTGGCCTGAGGCCTCAGAGGCCTCGAGCCATGGGTGCTCGGCCTGTTCTGTCGACTCCAGGAGCCCGGCCCGATCCGCGCCCCGTGCAGCCAGACTTCCACCAGCCACTCGCCGGCCACCGGCATTTCGGCCAGGCCCCTGCCAAGAACGAAGGGCGGAGCCGGAGGTTCTACAACCGTCATCGTCAGTTTCACGGTGCATCATCAACATTATCGCCAGTGCTGCCATCATCAGCACCGCCTTCTAGCGCTCATCCTTCCTGCCTCTCTTTGCATCAGTCTCTCTGCTCGTCGCCAGGATGGATATTATCATCAGCGAAAAGCCGCAAGCAGTGGCAGCAGGGTGCAGTAACCATCGAAGGCATCAATTCGGAGCTCAAGCGCTCAGAGCTTCTAGCGCCCTCCCGAGTTCCAGTGCTGAGCTCGCAGCTCAGGAAGACGAGACCAGGAGATGAGCTGCGGCCTTCACTTGCGTGGCGGAAGCTGATGGGAGGATTGTTTCCAAGTCGTACGGTCGTGGTGTGCTTCTCTGGTTTTCTACAAATGCCAAGATGTGGCAAAGGCATCCGCCCAAGCCGTTTTTTAATTTGCCTAGATCCGGACTGAGCGGAACCTGAACTGGGGGCAACGTAACTGCAGCATGAGGGAAGAACTGGACCGAGTTCGACAGGTACGGGAGTTGCATCGAAGCCCTTCTAGTTGACAGACCTGATGCAGTGCCGAGCCCTGCTATTCTCGACTGGGACTTGCTTCCATACTTTTCTGAATCCAAATCAGCCACACGCATACCCCGCAAAATCTGGAGCTGCAAGCAAGATTGGTTGAGGGTGCAAGTCTTCCGGCTGCCAGTCCTGTAAGGGGAAACTGATGAAGCCGTTCGTCCAAGTGGGCTCTTCCACAGCACCTGAAGAAGCGCCACGCACAGATCAGAGCCGTACGTGAGAGTGTCTTATGCCTGTGATCAAGGCAAACACTAAGCATGTTTGAAAATTCTGGGGTCGTTGGTGCATCTTTCGTTCTTAATGAACCGCAGGCAAATTGACGGGCAAGATTGACAGGCTGCGCATTTCAGAAGCTCGTTGCGGGATTTCCGCAGCCAAAACAACCCTATCCCTATCCCGAAATAGTGTGCCCTGAAACACAACGCGAGATCTTGCCTCCAGCTGCTGCAGACCCTGGTATGTTTTTCGCGTCGCTTGGAGGGAGGGAGGGAGGCACGATACATTCGGAAGGGGTCATTGTCACTACTCGAGATTCCTTATCCTGTTCACACTAGCCACAAGACTGCTACAGAGAAACACCATGTGGCTCCCACGTGGCCTCGCCAATGCTGTCGCCCTCGTTGCTGTCCCCACCACGCACGGTTGCATGCGACCAGTACAAGACCAGGTCGACCTGACCTGAGGTGAGCTGACCAACTAGCAAACCCAAACAAAGATGCAGGACAATTACTGTGCTTTTGCGTTACACTGTCAAAATCTGTTCTCGACAAACGGACATGTTTTTCATCCACTGTTGCTCCTTGCGGTTTGAAGCCTGCCAAACACATAGATTGGGGTCTGCAGCTGTGCAAACTGCAGAACGGAGTGGTGCGACATGCAGAGGCGTCTCCGAGCTGACCTAGTAGGACCTGTGTCCTTTGCGCCTGTCATGTCTATCGCTGCCATCATGTCTTGGTCCCATGGCATTTCGCCCCTCCAGGACATTGGCAATGCGACTTCGCACGGCCGTGGAGGTGTTTCGGACGTTCTGCACGAAGATGCCAGGAGCAAGCACCTCTGTGCGCTGTTCGGGGGTGAGCTCCCAAAGCTTCGCTTCCACCGCCCTGTCCAGTCCGTTCAGGTCCACGAAAATTGCCAGGAGCTCCTCGGGTGTAATCACGGTCTTGATCCGGCTCATGACCACCCCCGAGGGGTTCCGGACACCGCCCATGTTCCCAAGCTCGCGCACCACAGACTGGCGCTGCCACAAACTCAGCCGCCTCAAGACCTCTCCGCACCAACTCTCAAGGCCGAGCTCCTCAACAAGCCGCCGCACATCCTGCGGAAGGTCGTCCTCCCCTTGGTCCCTCCCCCCGCGCCGTCGCCGGCTGCTACGCCGCCGGGTGCTCGAACGGCCGCTTGACTCATGGGCAGATTCCGGCCGTGGGTGCAAAGTAATCGGCCTGCCACTCCGACTGGTGCGCAGGGCCTCTGAAATGCGACTCATTGCCACACCAGAAGGGTTTGCGGCTCGTTGGATCTTTAAACCCGATTCCATCACAGCCTCACACTGCTCAGATGTCAGACCTGAAAGCCGATCTACAACACCTTCGCCAAGATCGTTGACCTTGATGAACATCTGGATTCTCTGATCCACTGAGGCTACTTGCTTTACCCGGCTCATGACGACACCATTCGGATTCCGAGCCCTCTCTACGTTGAGAGGAGGATGCAGTACGGAAGATCTCTTTCTTGGCGAAAGCATCATTAGCACCTCGATGAGCCACTCATCGAGACCATGCTCTGCCACGAACGACCGAACATCCTCCTCGCTGCCCCCCACCGCCTGACCCTTGCCACTCTGCGAGGACCGACGGCTTCGGGAGCGCGAACGGCTGCGTCGTCTGCCACCTCTGGCAATTGCAGACAGCTTGTCGCTCAGTGTGGGTGGTTTGGAAGCGGCTGGGCTTGTGTCCTGATCGAGAGCAGAGGCCACTTGTGCCAGCGCGGAGGCCGCTTCTTTGATGTTCACCTTTGCATTAACCTGAGAGGACGCCTTTGATCCGCCCAACCGCGCCAATGCTGCAGATGCCTCTTTCAGCACAGTTGCAAGCCCTGCCATTAGCTCTGGATTCTCGGCTGCATCCTTCTCCTCATCCAGCAAAGCCGGCATAGCTGTGAGTCAGGCCTATTTACTTCAACTGCACATGATGCGGTCAGTCTGGCGAAATCTGAAGTTGACGCAGTACCTAGGATTCACGTCCACACGGCATGTGATATTGTTGAAGCACCTGTCTCTTGGATGGTTGGCTTCATCATGCTTCATCTCTCGGAGCCCCAGGTTCTGCAGCCTGAATCCTAGGAGGACGTCTGCATCTCTCTAAAGCCACGCGAAGCACGCAGGCATCAGTCCTCTCGACACCTCGTGAAGACGACGCGCATGAGAGAGACGACAGGACCAAAGCTACAAACAGCTGCTGTCATGCTTCGGTGGTCGTCACTGTAAGTGTCCTCACACTGTTCATCATCTTTGTCAGCTTCATCACCCACAAGCCGAAAGCTCCCAAAGCTTTCTAAGGCCCCGGCTCAAGTCTTCCAGAAGGACGACCTGAGACGTCCGACAAGTGGTCCTACAGTAGCTGATGCTGGTGCTGGTGCTGGTGCTGGCGGCGGCAGCGGCAGCGGCAGTGGCAGTGGCAGTGGTAGTGGCAGTCGTAGCGGAAGTCGTGAGGAGCTTACTATGCAAATGCTGTGGCATCTTCTTCGATGGGCCTGGGACCGGCTTAGAGAGAGCTGCGGCGATGTGGGCAACTTCATAACCGGCTAAGATGCGAAGCTTCAATGAGCCTGTACAGAGATCGGGATTGCCAAGATAGCTCTTGTATCTGAGCCTCCCTTCATGTGCATCGAAAAGCATGGTGCCGAGCACCTGTACAGCATGCGCGTGGCCTCCTCTCTTAAAGAGGACAGGGCACTGTATATATGTCCTAGCATCATGGAATCTGCTGAAGCCTCTGTGTCGTGTCAGCTCGCTCAGATCCGACATCCCCAACTCAGGAGAAACATACGAGGCGTAGCTGATTCCTCCTGGAAGCCATTTTGGCCTCCATTTGCAGCCTTTGTGGCTGACAGCATACACTTCTTGACGAAAGGTATATGGCAAGGAGGCTGAAGACAACGTGTGTTAGACAGGTGATCCTTCGCGTGGATGCTGGGCACAAGGCCTCAACGTTGCATCTAGGCTTTCGCAGACGCCAAAGTTAAGCCACTTTGTCCTCGAAATTCCTTGCACGGCATAACCTCCGCGGCTGTCACCACAACATAAACGCTGCATGAATTCCTGAGCTGCTGGAGCATGGCCCAAAACTAACACACGTCCCTGGGCTAAACACATGAGGTCGCGAGACAAAATGATTTGCAACACTCGACTGTGGCGAGGAGCGTGGCGCAGGTCGCCTATCGTCTCTCACCACAGAAGCCAGCAGCAGCTGCTTCCCCGACCTTAGATCGAGTGTGGTTGCTGGCGTGGGGCTGGCGAATGAAAGAGCATCACGACGTTCTAAGCTCGGGCTGCCCTCGGTCAGGGTCAGCGCGGGTGTGCAGCTGGAAAACAACTCACCAGCAGAACAAATTCACGCAAGCAATGTCACAGAACAAATGTCCATAAGTGACACTGGCAAGTCTGGCACACGTTTACACCAGCATTCCCAACCTACAAAGATCGACTCCCTAGGGCCTAGGGGTGTGATCGGGCCAGCACTTCTCACAGCAAGCTTCGCTTTGCTCGTGCAAAGCGATCCTGTGCCAAGCCGCTGTCACAGTCGGCCTGGCGCTGCGAGCCTGGAGCGGTCCAGGCGCGGTCCCTACTTGCCTTGACTCCTTGACAGGTTTGGCATTTATTCTCAGGTATTGCTCTTGCTCTGCTCCGTGTCGAAAGGAATGGGCGCGCTGACAAACGGACTGCGGTGCTTGTCGTGGTGAACATGATGAGACATGATGAGGAGAACGGTGGCGAGGCCATGGATGCAGCGGACGAGGCTCGTGAGGTGAGGATGCCAAAAGTAAGGACAATTGATAATAATACCGACCACTGGCACTAGCCACGGAAGCTCGCAGAAGAAGTATTCGCCACAAGGTGCTGGGCATTGTGAAATGAATGGCACGAGCGATAACAGCACTTGAACTAGCAACGCACAGGTGATACGGTTAACTGTTAATTCCAACAGTCGCTGCAGTCCCGGTTGCTGCTGCTGCTTTTGCAGTTGTTGTTGCTGCTGCTGCTGTAGTAGTCGTTGTCGCTGTCGCTGTTGTTGTCGTCGTCTTTGTGTGTGGTTGCGGCTGTGGTTGTCGGTTGAGGTTGTGGCTGTGGTTGTGGTTAGTGTTGTTGTGTCGTCGTCGTCCTTGTCGTCGTCGTCGTGGCTTGGTCGGGGTCGCTATCCCCGTTGTCGCGGATGTGGCTGTGGCTGTTGCTGGTGCCGAAGCTGTAGCTGTAGCTGCTGTCGTTTTCGTTGTCGTCGTTGTGATTGTTGTGGTCCTTGTGGTTCTTGTACTTCTTGTTGTTGTTGTTGTTGTTGTTGTTGTTGTTGTTGTTGTTGCTTTTGTTGTTGGTTGTTGTTGTTGTTGTGGTTGTGGTCGTTGGTGCGGTTGTTGTGGTGGTTGTTGCCGTTGCCGTTGCCGCTGCCGCTGCGGCTGCTGCTGCTGCTGCTGCTGCTGCTGCTGTTGTTGTTGCTGTTGCCGTTGCTGTTGCTCTTGCTGTTGTTGCTGTTGCTGTTGTTGCTGTTGTTGCTGTTGCTCTTGTTGCTGTTGCCTTATGATCATTTTGACACTTGCTGGTGCTGCTGGTGCTGGTGCTGGTGCTGGTGCTGGTGCTGGTGCTGGTGCTGGTGCTGGTGCTGGTGCTGGTGCTGGTGCTGGTGCTGGTGCTGGTGCCGGTGCCGGTGCCGGTGCCGGTGCCGGTGCCGGTGCTGGTGCTGGTGCTGGTGCTGGTGCTGGTGCTGGTGCTGGTGCTGGTGCTGGTGCTGGTGCTGGTGCTGGTGTGCTGCCACTGTTGTCGTTGTCGTCGTCTTCGTCTTCGGCTCCATTACTGCTGTCATCGTCGTTGTCGTTGTTGTCCGTGTTGAAGCCGCTGTCGTCGTTGTTGCTCTTAGTTAATCTTGTTCTTGTCAGCGCTGTCGTCCTTGGCAGGTGGCAGTGTTGGCCGTGCTGCTGCTTAAGCTGCCTCTCCCCCCCAAAACTCGCAACCCTCGCCCTGCACACACTCTAGACTCTGGGCCACCCTGGAGCCCCGAAGCCTCAATGCCTGCTTCCTTCTGGGGTTGAGGACCTTGGCCCTCGACCATCTTGCACGTGACTGCGCCAAGGAGGAAGCTGGCAAGGACCTTGAAGTCCTGGCCGCACAAAGGCCTTTGTCGTCTGAGTCCCTGCGTGTCTGGATCTCGGATTCTGAAGCTTAGGGTCGGTTGGGAGCTCTAGGGCCAGGGTATGCGAGAGGTCAAGGCCTGGGTCGCTGCACACGTGCTGTACTCTCCGCCACCAACGCAGATGGGACCTTAGTGCGGGATGTGGAGCGTCATCATGCACTCTCTGCGGCCCAACGACGTTGTCGGTTGCAAGATTCGTGGAACCCGTGGTTGATAGGGTAAACACAAGCTCCAGCTGGCATCCCCACAGTGGTCCGTGTCTCTTGTTTCCCCATTCTACTGGAGTGCGAGTGAGCCCTCCACCCCTGGCCTTAAACAATCCGCAGTGATTGAATATATACGCCCGGGAGGGGAAATCTGACTGCTTTCCCACCTCAGCCCATCTTCTCAAGATGAAATCGCAAATCCTCGCCCATAGCCCAAATCACAGAGTACCCGAAACACGCGGCTCGAGCCACATCTGTTGAGGACGCCAGCGCCAGTCAGTAGGCCAATGGACGTGGCCGCCAGAGCGATTGCTAGGACGAAATGCAGCCTCGGCTCAAGTGGTCAGCTGGTTTGGAGCTGAAAGTTCTTAGAATGCGACATACCCTGACAACCACTGCAAAATCACAGGCCAAGTTTAAGCATCACGAGCTGGAAAACTCGGATCCTTCTACATGGGGAGAGGTGTTGCAGCGCGTCCACCAGAGAGCTTTCGAAGCGTCTGAGTGAGTTCGACTTCTTGTTCAACTGCTGTGTCAGTGCTTGGTTTCTGGCTTCATTCAGCATGCAAGTCTGCGGCACAGAACACACATTTCCCAGCAGCAAGCGGACGCATCACAACCTTTCAGTCCAGCATCATGCTGAAGGACAGGGTGTCGCTCTCGACACACCTGAAGAGGTTCATCGCCTCCAGCCGGCCGAGGGCGCAGGATGGCGCGGGGAGGATGCTGCAAGTGCCGAATCCTTCCGAGCCTGCTGTTCCAACAGTTCGACAAACTAACGAGGTCCAGAAATGGGTTCTGATCCTAGTCTTGCTGCGTTGGGCCAGCGACGATTGTGCGAGAAAGATGGAGGCTGCAGAACGGTTCTAAATAACCGGAACACTGCACCCCACACGCTGGAAGCCAAGCCAAAAGTCTTGAAAGTCACTAAAGCGGCATCTCCCAGCCATAAGTCGCAAGAAGCCGCGGCCTCGCCGCGGAGTGCGGAGGAGCGGTGCCAAGGGAGCCCCAAGCGAGCTCCGCTGAGCTGAGAGCCGAGAGGCAGGGGCGAGAAGGGGAGGTTTAGCGAATCTTTGTCGGAAACAGCATACCCTTCTGACATGCCCGCTGCGGGCCGCACGGAAGCCATGTGCAGGGAGAAGCGCTCCGGGCTCCAGCCCGTGCCAACCTCGGGGGTCGACTGCCAAGTGTGCGAGACGGCTGGATACTGGGTTCGGAGTGTTTGCGATTGCTGGCATCGCCCCACTATGTTAACAAGACGCTTTCAGCCCCCTGACTTAGTGCTCATTGCCCAATGACACCACAAGGGCCATTGTGAAGTCCACCTGACGCGGATACACCTTCCAGACCCGAAAGCCGAGTCCTAGATAAGCCGTACCGACGGCAAGCAGAGGCCTCGCCTTTAACACATTCAAACGCCTTTGACTCCTCATCCTGACACTTTACATAGGCATGCAGCATCGCTTATGCCCGAAAACTTGCCACCGGACTGAACTGCAAGTCATGAGCTCTCCAATTCACCGGCTTCGGCGGAGCTTTGCAGAGACTGTGAATGCCATGTGATGTGAGCAAGACTCGGATCTGACGTGGGCCTGGGGCACCCCACCCGCAAGGCAGCGAGCAAGGGCGACCTGGAAAGTAATGCCCCAGTCCCAGTCTGCTGTCACTTCGGGCATTTGAGTCATAGCCTCGGGAGCAGAACGAACCCAAGCGCCGTGCCGGGAGACTGCTGACAGATTCATGGCATCCTGCATCTTGGGGGCTGTGTTCAAAACGGAGCAGTCTACGGGAAAGCACGAAGGCCTGCCGCTAGGCTACGAAATTTAGGAGGCAACGCTTGTTGCTTCTCATGAGGTTCAAGGCAGAGACCGACGGAGGGTCGTTCCGTGCAAGCACCTCTACTGGACGAAACGCGAGCTCTTCCAGCACCTGGGATGGACGTAAATGCACCGCTTCCGGGTTTGAAAGCGTTTGGGCAGTCGTGGTCGAGCTGCTTAAGCGCACGTGAGCTTGAGTGGGCTGATATCCTTGGAGTGCTCTGATAGGACAATGCACACGCTTTTCGAAAAGAACTGTAACGGCATCGTCTCTCCATGAATTGCAACAAAAGGCCTAAATTCCTAACACGGTCACGGCAATCCTTCTTTGGGAGCCGCACAGCCTGCCCCGTGACACTGCAGCGTCGGCGGGCCAGCGGCGATTCCTGCAACTGAATTCTTTCAATCTGGAGCTTCCGAAAGGGCGCCCCCCTGCCTGGAGCAGCTCAGTGCATGCAAAGGTGGCAGAGGCCCTGTAGCGCCTTCCAAGAACAGGCCAGGCCACGGGACCCAAACCGTGTGGGAGAGTTCAAAAAGGCCCTGGCTGCACCCCAAAGTAGACGCCGTCGCGAGGCTGCTCCTCCCAGACCTGGCTGAAGCCACGGCACGGCAAGCCCGGTAGGGAGATTGTTCACGCAGAAAAAATCAGTAGATCGAGATTCTCTGCCAATCATGGGAGCAAAAGGCAGAGGAGCAGATTCAACTTACGGACTAAGCTCCCATCATCTCCAGGACAGGTCGGGTGGCCTCAAGTCGCTCCGGCGAGGCCAAAGCCTCACAGAAGCGTTTGTGGAGAATGTGCTGTTTTCTTATCACGCTGAGCCCAACAAAACGCAAGCCTTCAAGGTTCAAGGCAAAGACACATGATCACTAGCTGCAGCATCACAAAGCTCTGTGAGAAGCATTTCTCGGCCGTTACGCAGGCACCCAAACGCTTCGTATCACTTGGGTTAAACCCTTCACCGTCCCGGCTGCAGGCTCCAAAAGGCACCAGGCACCCGAACCCCAACCCCAAAGCCGAAAGAAAGCTCAGGGCCGCAGCATCTGCATGAAAAAGCGCCTGCCAGGTGCGATCGGCTCAGAAGATCCCCCCTAGATTGGTATAGAACGTCATTATGCCGGTAAGAGGGTGAATCTCAGTGACCTGAAACCCGAAACAGTTTCGGGTTGGGTCCACATGGTTTTAAGTCCCATCTTGAAGCTTCCCCCACTCCAAGACAGAGATTGAGGGCCGAGGCCTATGAACGAGGGTTCAAGCAGTCCAAAGCGCGTTCGCTGCCGGAAAAAAAAAACCGGGGCTTGTACGCGTACGGAGAAATTACATAGACAGTACTTCCGCTCTTTTGTTTAGACAGAATGGTAAGGTCAGGATGTCATATTGATTTTACGCGGTTTCTGATGCTCTCATGTTTCGAAAGGGCAGGATGGCAATTCGGAATTATCAAGTGAGCATAGGGAGTGTGCGGAATGAGAGCCGGAATCGAACTTGAAGAGTGGGTCGTACTCTGGATGCGTCGTTCCCACGCTTTTCTTCCACTTTTGCGGAAGTGCACCTTGAGCCATGCCCGCGACGAGGCCCCTTTGACCTCCAGCCAGCGAGGGCCTGTTGGGGGAACCATATCATCAGATCACATGACGAATTTTATGGTTTAAACAAGCTCCGTCAGTCTCCGTAACTTTGCGCCGATGCTGCCACATTCTTCCATGACTCATGACGGATACACAAACCCAAGCTTTAGGCATCGCGGTGCTACCGAGTAGATGATCACTCAAGCATCCGAAACATCGAATTTGCTTCGCCGCGCCAGAACCAAAGTCGGTGCTGCGTCCATCGACAGCGTCATCTATACGGTCCTGCGTCGCCACTGTAAGTCAGAGAAGAAATGAGGCCCTACTAGTCACGGGCTTTGGGCTGGTACCCAACATGCCACAGAGTTTCAACTCGTTTTTCAGGCAACGTCACTTCAGCTCGCCGGCTGCTGCATCAGCGAAGCTGAAAGCTCTCAAAGCCGTGATCGTATCCTGAAGGGACCTTGTTTGGTTGTTGTCAAACTTCCGCGCGAAGAAGACCGCCATGCCTTTGCCTGCAAACTGCATCGCGGGGCTCAAGAACCGTTCCAACAGCACTCTGCTCAGGAACCAGTGATTGCCTGGCTACCTAAAGTTGAAGCCCAGCCGAGAGCAGTAAAGCAGAAAACCTTCAGCCGGCCAAGACACTTTTGACCTCCGACAGCACGGGCCAGAAGCTCTCGTTGAGGACTGGAGGAGTCAGCATTTTCAACTCCTTGGTCAGACGTCCAGCTCCGGCGAGCTTCAAGCTAGATTCAACTAGAGGTGCCTGAATCCTCACATCCTGGTGCCGAGACTCGGGTCCCGCAACTTCCGGCGACGAGCTGTCCGGGGCCAGTCGGGGTCGATCCTTATTGGTCGGGTTGGAGGAGTCTTCTTCGGGCGGGGCCTTTGGGCCTTTACTCGGCCGAGGCTCCCAGATGTGGAAGCCCCAACGGACGTGCCGTTGGCAAAACGGGCCTCGCTTTACGAAGCGACTTCCACCAATCCAAGTCTTCACAAGGATCCAGGGCCCGGGCTATTCAGCGACATCGTCCTCAGATGCAGCTTCGCAATGGTCCGAGGCGCGGGGCTAACAGCGAGGAGGAACCTATCAGGTTTCGCATCAGCATCCAGCTTCGGGAACAATGCTGAGCTGTAGCGGCCCCCAAATAGATTTGGTTTGGTACACTACTGCCCGATACGTTGACCAATCGTGCAAAAGAAAGCTCTCAGCAACGAGAGCACATGGAGAGGGATTGCTTGATGTTGTTGCTTCTCCTGTCGTGGTTTGTGTCGCTTCTGTGGCTTCGTGCGCATTTGTGTTGGCGAAATCTGCTACCACACGAATTACATGCCGCCGACTGCGTTGTGCCTGGGCAAACCGAGCCCAGCTAAGAAAAATGCGACTAGCATCAACAGGCCCAATCGATGTACGTGCATTACATCGAAAAACTATATCAAGCAGAAGCGTTCATTGTCGACAGAAAGCAAATCCATCTGCAAGCCGGCCCGGTTTTGGCATCTATCAGGTGCTACCAGCTAAAGGCACAAGCCAGGATAACATAAAGTAGACAAGTTGCTGGCGATGGCTTCAGGCACGTCACGCCGCGAGTTCAATGCTGCATGCTACACTCTCAAGGTAAAGGTAGCTTACCGTCGCTTCGGGTTAAATGACTCCGAACCAGCCAAGCCACTGGAAGAACTTCTCGTCCGGCTGCTGCAGGATGCCTTGCTACATACAATCTTCTCTCAAGCACAGCAGGTGATTTCAGTTCCTCTAACACTGCAGACATCTACACTAGGCATTCATAAAACGACATTCTGCATCCGGCGCAAGACCTGAACTGAAGGCAACAGCAGCTTAGGGCACCTAGAACTCCTAGCTGCACAACATCCGAGTTAAACCAAGTCCGCCAACTCGCAGCTCAGATGCTGAGATCTTCCAATACTTGTTGCACAGGCGTGAGCGCCACGCCCCGATTTGTGTCCTCAAGGTCTAAGTTTTCTGGACTTGGGTGCGTGAAGAGATTGAAACATGTTTCTCGAAGGAGTATTCTCTGTTGCGTTTCCGCTCCGAATGCACGCATAGCCTCTGTTCTCACCAAGCCGAGAGTCGATGTAACTCGCGAAAGCCCAGGTGATCGCCTCGATACAGGAGCGAGGGGGATCCATGGGAGCTCTGACAGAGACTTTGTGGTCAAGCTTCGAGGAGGGGAGGAGAGGGGCAGAGCCAGGGCATCTACAGTTCTAGCAAAGGGCTCTAGCCTATGGAACAGCTCAAGGCTGAGGATGGAATCTACTCGCTCCTGGGTACTGGCCAAAGCTTTGCAAGAGTTGACGCTAGAGAACGACCATCGCATTTTCCATGGTGCAATCGCTGCTTTTGTAAAGTGTTTCTCAGGGGTAACTACCTCACAAGACCTCGACTTGGGCACCAGATTCATGCAACTCTCTCCCTATAGCAGCAACAAAAGAACAACTAAGCTGGGCTGCCACAAGGTTCGGCCCCGAGGCGTGCTGCAGCTCCGGGCGTCGAGGGTACCTGTGCACGCACACGAGGCTCCAGGGTGTTCCCGTGCGACAGTTGTGCGTTTTAGGGCCTTGCAGCCTGTCCTCGCGGACGCTGTAAACGGTATGCTTACAATTTGGTCGAGGATGACGTTTCGTGGCAGGCAGCAGATGTTAGAGACCGTCGTTCCTCCAATCACACCGGACCGGAACGAGAGGCCTTGCCAGAACTTGACTTGGGCTGGGCACAACATGCCCTGGACCCAGCCCTGTGATGTCGCTGGATACCTGGTCTCTGGCGCGATGGAGTAGAGCTCATCCCGGCATTCGTACACCAGGTACCGCCCACAATCACAATCCTGTGGAAGAGCGAAAGCAGGGTCCGGTCGTTCGATATAGTTGCGCAGAGTGGCATCACGACCGGCGGGCTGTTCTGGCACAAGCTTAGTTAAACTGTCTTTCTCCGCGGACTAGGCGACTTCTCGGAGCTAAAGGCTCTGTGGAGATCTGAGACCACAGCTACAAGTGGATACTGGTCCCCTTCGCAAGCTGCAGCAGTCTTGAGTGCATGTCCAGTACTCGACCCACTTGCAAGTTCTAGATGGTTCCAGCACTCAACAACCGGTCGACAAGCCTTCCCTTCCCCGCACCATCTGTTACCCGAGACCCTCAAGTGCGGTGCTCGCTCCTTGTAAGCCGACCCGACATTCACGAAGTTGCTGCCGTTGTTCAACCAAAGAAAGCGTTGGAGCGACGACAGGTCCGCCACCGGGTAATCAGAGTCCTTGAATCTCCGGTGGTGGAAGAGTAGAGACAGTCGGACTGCTGAGGCGGTCGCATTGAGATTAATGAAGTAGTCCCAGCCCTCCACCTGCAGTCCGATCAAAGCTTGTCTGAGATATGCAGCAAGTCCACAAAGGTCCTGTATAAGACACTTCATGTCAATGACGTCAGATGGCAACGAGCTCGTGGCGTTTTGTAGAAGCCAGGACATACCCCAGAGCCAAGCTGTAAGTGTGCTAACCTCCATCCAGGTTTCGGCACGAGCTTGTCTTCTTGATCCACATTGTCGCAAACCTCTAATGTCTGGGTTCCGGGCACCTCCACGGTTCACGCGGTACTTGGACCTCAGGGAGACTTTGTCCCCGAGGCCAAGGCGAACGACCTCGCAGAAGCCACTTAAAAGCACAGGACAAAGATGAGTGCAGCCTACAAGTCAATTTCAGGTGGCCCCGACGGGGCCGCTGAGAGCAGGGCCGACTCCTCGAGCGATTGCAAGTAGTCGGGACCTCGTTGGGTCAGGAAAGAAGGGTCCTTCCTTCTTGCCTGCTCTGCTGCGCCTTTTTGACATGAAATCTTTCTACCCCATATCGAATCAGCTGCAGTCTGTTGTGGCTTCGGAGATGGCCACCGGCACAACACACCCCTTTGAGTTCCACACGTTTTTCGTCGACGTGCCTTAGGTCATGGTCTGCTAGCGCTGGGAAAGTACTCAGAACAGGGCAAGCGCTATAAGAATCTAAAGCATTGAGCCGCCAGCAGCTGCTTCACCGAACTAACTTTGTTGGTTCCGCGCTGAGCGCTGGCTTGCCCCGTTGCTACTCCTTCCCTTCCTCCTTTCATCCAAATCTCCCTGTCTCTCTTTATCTCTTCTTCGTCAGGGCTCTTTTTTCTCATCCCTCGCTCTCTCTTTGCTTTGCTTTGCTCTCTCTCTCTCTCTCGCTCTTTCTTTCGCCAGGGTTATGCTCTCTCGCTCTCTCTCTTTCTTTCGCCAGGGTTATGGTGCAGAGGTTTCCCTCTACACCGCGCGCGTCAGCGCCCCCGACTGTTGGGGGGTGAGCAAGTTGCAATCTCATGCCCTCGGCACTGCATGCTGTAGTTAAGCGCAGCTTCCCTCAGCGACTGCAATTCGAAAGACCAAAAGGGGCGGATCAGGACAAAATATTAGGATAAACTAGGACAGGACAGGATCACAGTGATGAGGAATTCAGCTGTGGGAAGAGGGGGCGTTCCCCTGTGGCTTCGGGCATTCGAATTATAGTTATGGCTATGATCGACGTCGGCGTGCTTCTGGAACCATTTTCGAACAGACCAAAACGACAAAAAGAAGACGTGGTCAGAAATTAAAGAAGAAGGTTCCAGCACATCCCGTCGTCCAGGGGCGTCCCCCTTGTCAAAGAAAACAGCGGTGAGACTTGCCGTGAGTGTGCTTTAGGGGAAGCTTGCTGGAATCTGTGCTGGCTGACCAAGTCAGAAACAACAGCGATGAACTTGTACAAGATGGAAGAATGAGGAAAATTAAATTCGGCACTTGTACAGCATGGTTTCCCGTAGTTACAGTAGGGTTCTACTTGCCTGGCTCGACGAGGGCAGCAACAAAGGAACTGACTCGGAACAAACAAACCAGTAAAGAGATCACAGGACGCGAGGCTTGGCAGAAAAAGGCGCTTCGGGGCCAGCGAAGACTGCCATGGGTGTTGTGATGAAAGTGAAGGGGCGCCCCCCCTGCTGCTGAACTTTAGGCGTTCACGGGCGTCCCTTCTGTCGCGAAAAGCAGACGGTGAGACGCTTCTATGCTTGCGTGTAGGCAAGAAGGCTCGCAGCACAACAAAAAAAACAAAGGCAATACACTAGGCACTTGAATGGTATGCTTCCACGCAGTAAAAGTTGGGCTACAACTAGGTGCTACTTGCCTGGTTTGACGAGGGCAGCAACAAAGGAACAGACTTCGAACAGAAAAGACCAATAATAATATCATAGGGCGCCAGGCTTCGGGAGCAAGAGGTTCTTCAGTGGTAGCGAAATTCGCCACAGGTATTGCTCTCGGAGAGGTTCGGGTTCGCTCAGCCACTGTAGAAACTACAACTCACAGGACCGGAATGAACAGTTAGAGGAGATGTAGCTAAGTTGTCGGCCGAACCTTGGGCGTGCGAGGGGCGTCCCCCTGTTTCGGCAAGTTGGTCACCCGCGGGTTTGCCCTCGCTCACAGCAACAAGGCGGAAAAGCACATAGTATCAGAAAGGAAGTAACGCAATGACGAGTGCACCATGTGTAGCTCATCCGCAGGGTTGCTCGTAAGCTTGCAGAAATGCCTACCGACCTGGCTTCACACGGGCAGCAACAAGTAACACACGAGGAAACATCAAAACTCGATGGAGATCACAGCACGCCTCTCTCTCTCTCTCTCTTTTTTTCTTTTCTTTCTACGCCCTCTCTCTCTCTCTCTCTCTCTCTCTCTCTCTCTCTCCCTGCGTGCCATCACTGCGCTCTGCTGCTCATGATGCGTGATGTCTGTGTTCCTTTGTTCTTGCAGTGTTGGCGCCTGTCAGCCAAGCCACACCAGGACGTGCCGGGCAGCAGGCGCCAGCCGCTGCAACAAACGGCCAACCTGAAACACGAGCGACATCCTAGACCCAATGCTACACACATGGCTTACTGATTCGGCCCTTACGCTGCCGTTTTCTCCAGCAGTTGGCGCAATTGACAGGGGAGCTGTGGTTGCTGCAGGTGCGAGCACTCCTTCTATCCTGGCGCCAGCGCGGCGCCGCTGTCAACTTTCGACTTTGGCTTCGCCCGGCCGAAGCTCACAGGGCAAAGACGCGCTTCCTTCGGCCCTTGACAGCTCGGCTTTCCGGCTTTGACCAATACCTGCAGGAGCTCCCTCCTTCACCGCAGACTCGTGCCGGGCGCAGATCTCCATCTCCTCCTCCCTGCTCTCAACGCTTTCGCCATGGACTGTCCAGGAAGCGTCGGAGCGTCCGAGCTCCTGGAAGCAGTCAATTCCTCGCGTAGTTTCATGCGCATCTCTGCTGCAAAGCCGTTCGCCTCGCTCTGTTTGAAAAGAACTCCGAACTCAATCTCGGCTCCTGGGCTCCACCACGAACGCGGGGTTGTAAGGACGGAAGCCTTCTCAACGTGGGGTGACACCTGGCATCGGCCCAAGAGCTAGGACCCTTCATGCTCTATGTCGCTCTTGAAGCCTGGCTGCTCTGCTTGGAAATCTAAACTGCGCCGTCGAAATAAGATGGGGAACCTATAAACTCCTCAGCACAAGCGGCACGGGAGGCGTTACAATACAAGGGTGCGCATGCTGCAGCACCATTCTTCTGGCCTTGTCGCTGCATGTGCGCCAGCACCTCACAGGGTGGACCTCGCGGTTTAGAAACTGTGACGCCGAGTTCAATTCCCGTAAGTTGAAACTGAAGGTCTTCCAAAGCCTTGCATTGACGCTGTCATGTTTCCCAATCATGAGCTTCGCAAATCGGGGGATGCTTGAGCTCCTCGGAGCAATGGCGGTCTGACCGAAAACGCTCCAAACCTTAAACCCGCGAATGCGCCCTGCCTGTACCATAGGCATATCCCCGAAACCTGCACTGCTGGCGCCTTGCAGTGATGCCTCGGAGAGCACCAGAAAGTCCGCCGGGCCGATTGGATGGAGCACCGTCGCATCCAGGGGGCAGTCGTTGGGCAAGCGGCGTCCTTGCAGGATGGCCAAGTCTTGTTCAGCAGTCAGTTCCCCTGGCTCCGTTAGCGGATAAAACCATGGCAAGCAAAACGGTCTGCATGAGCTGCATGTCGCGCACAATCAGTGTTAAAACAACACCACTCCCAAAGCTATCCGAGTCTCAAAGGCAATTACTTTGGGCAGTGGTGCAATCTTGGGTGGGCTTCGCATGTTGGACAGCCGTCCAAAATGCGCAGGGTTGGAGTTTAGCTTGGCTGCGCCGCGATCGTACAACCGGTTCTGGTCGGCTCTTGCAAGGTAAATGCATACGACCTTCCCTCAGCAAACCAAACCGCTACTTGCAGTACAATGGACTGGGCATCCGAGCTCTGAGAGATGAGCAAGCCCAATTGTATCTTGCCCACAAAGGAAGCTTCGGAGCCTACAGTGCCTACAGACTCCGAAATCTGGACCGAAGGCTGCAAGGGTTTGGCCGCGTCCTGTGTAGACCCCAGGCATCGACTCTCGGTGCAGCGCCAGGGGCTCCAGCCAAGCACTCACCGCAGCACCGGGCCCCCCCTGGTTGCTGGCACGGGAAACGGGAAGCGGAACCGGAGCTGATAACCTAACTGAAACTGAAACCTCCCACTGCCGCAAGGGGGGTCGACGTCGACTAGCAGCAAAGAACGAAAGGAACAACGCAGGGACTGGGAAGGACAACAAGCCACTCAATTGCTGCTTTCGGGGTGGACACAAGATTTGCAGCTCCTGTAGCCGGTAAACACCCTTACGACACCAGATCCTGTCCACTAACCTCTACTTGTCCAACGACCCGGCGCCTCCAACTCTGTCCTCAAACGCTTGACCATGCGCTTGGAGGCCAGCAGGTGGAAGACATCCTCCACGCCCCGATGACATCACCGAAAACAGAAAAGGGCTCGAAGCCCACGAACACTTTGAACACAAAGCTAGATTCGCGACAGGCCCTCAGGCCCCACACTGTGATTCGACAAAAAGTTTAAAGGGATTAAAGCCTTCAAATCCTAAAGCGGAGTCCCCGCCTGGGTAAGGGCGAAGAACACCGGGCTGAGCCTGAGGATGAAACATTGCACGGGCACTGCACTGGTTCACTGCCTGGCCGGTGCCAAACGTTGCCCAACCAGCACCGGAAGTACGAGTATTAAGAAGCATCCTCGCACGAGTTTCCAGTGGCCTGTGGTAGGGGCTGAGTCAGCATGCAAGCGCACACACACGCAACAATTAACTTGCTTGCTTGCTTGCCGGGCGTTTGGAGCCCAGGGGGATTCCCCATAGGACCCAAGCGCTACGCCTGTGTCCGTGTCCGGTCTTTGAGTGAGCCAAGGGTTTGGGTTTAGGATCAATTAATTTGCTCTCTCTCTCTTCGACTTCGACTTCGAGTTCTGGGGACAAGTCCAGCAAGCTGGACCCGGGCCTAGGCCCCCCCTTCTCTACCACGACTGTGGGAGAAAAGGCATTGGGGTCACACGTTGGGAGGTTTTCCCCCGTGGTCGGAGTGGTTTGTGGAGATTGCCTGGCAGGGACCCACCCTAACCCTTAACTTTAGCCCGCATCCCGGCCTCGTCCCCGCGCCCACTACGGCAAAGTCCTTAGCCCCTCACCAAGCAATTTCCCCCCAACTATTTCTAGCATTCGGTGGCCGCCCCTACGCAAACAACAGCAACACGCTAAGGCCCATGCGACAGTACTTGCAAAACACGACTGCAGGCTGGCCCCCTTCTCACTCACTAGTGTCCCCGGGTTCCCCGCCCCGTCCGCAAAAAGCAACAGCGAAGAACAAACAAACGTGCAGGTAACGAAGACGGCGGGTCCCCCATTACTTTAGAAAGAAAAGGCCGGTTGAATTATTTCTACTAGTTTGGACAAAGTCGGCGAAAGCGTTGAATTACTGTGGCGGTTGGTAACAAAAGTCGCAGAGCGGCGACTGGTGCAATTGAATTGGGCTTTCGGTCGCTACTTCGAGCTGTTGTAGAAAATGAAAACCACACGGCGGCTACTTCGAGCTACCTGCAAGAAGGCATGCGTTCCCCCGGCAAGGGTTCAGAGGAGAAACTCGGGAGCTAGGGGAGGCGAAAGGCAGCAGCAACACACGACAAAAAGAGTGCCGTCCCCCAGCTCCCGTCCCCCGCACATTGTGCTTTTTGCAAGTCGCGCTCACGGCTCCCACGTTGGTTGTGCATATGTTCTTGTACTTGCTGCACTTGCCACCAAATACTCGGCTGTAGTCGTACTCGCTGCGGGCTTCTGCTCGGGCTGTTTGGGCGTTCTTCCCCCAGCCTGTTTCTCCTTGGGCTTGTGCATGGCCGTCTCCCCCGCGGGCTGCGGCTGGGGGTGCGCGGGCGCTCTGCCCCCAACCGTCTTCTCCGTGGGCTTCGGCTAGGAGTGCGCGGCCTCTCTTTTCCAAAGCTGCGTCCCCCTTCTTGCGAGTCATCTTTGGTGGCTGGTCCAGTGCTTCCCCTTCCTGGCTCACTCTGGCCTTGGGCTGTCGCTGTCTCCCGGTTGCTTCCGTCCTCGGTCGTCACTTTTTCATCTCGCTCTCCCCCGCTCTGGTTGTGCAGTTCTGTGCCGGAGGTTGCGGAGTCTGCGCTCCCCCAGTCGACTTCATCTTCTTCGCCCCCTTCTCGCAAGTCGGCTGTGGCATCTCCCCCACGGCTTGTTGTTGGTGGCGTTGAGGTTGTCGCCCGCGCTGCTTTACGCCGCATCCCGAGCTTCTTCCGGATTTGGCGTGCCTTTTTCAGTAGTGGGCCGGCTTTTTGTGGAAAGCGGATAACATGTGCCCGCGTTTCATTGGCGAGCTTTGGCATGTACTTGTCCACGATCCTGGTAAGCTTGTCCACCGTGCTGGCTATTTTGCACCTTTCTTCAAACCGTTCGCGGTACTTGACATACTCCCCCGCCTCCAGGGTGGTCAAGGGCTTGTCTGTCACAAGGTCCATCCATGTGTCACCCTCCTTGTAGATCTCGCGCTTCCCCCACTTGTCGAGTGGCCCAGGTAGAAAGTGTAGGCCTATCCCCCTCTTTGTGGTAAACCTGGTCATGTGTGTGAAAGGGACCTGCGTGCTTCTCGTTTCTCCCGCCTCTTTCAACGGCGGGTTGCTGCCCTGGGTCACCGGACGGCTTCCCGTCCCCTTCTCACTGCAACCATGGAAGCGGCATGCTGGATCTCCCCTCTCATGTACCTTGCGGATCCTTGCGGAAACCCTGCTGGCATACTCCTGTACCCTGTCGGCATATGCGGCACTGCTTCTTCCCTTTCAGCTTTCTTCCCCCACTTGGGTCCATCTGTACCACTCCACCACGGTGGATATTGTTCTCAGTCTCCCCGCTAGTCACGGACTTGCAAGTGTGGTACTCCCCCTCCCAGCGCAGTCGTTCGGTAAGCGAAGCTTGGCTGAGAATATCAGGGTGCTGGTGGCGAAGAAGACCGTGTCCCCCTCGGTTAGCAGGTCGAGCTGGAAGGTCTTGCTGCCCCCCGGTCGCCGGACTGCAAGTAGTGTTCGATCGTGCCGTTCAACTTTATAGCTCGCTCCCTGCAGGAACGCTACACGGGCCACTTAAGGGCAATGGCGGCGGACGATTGGTCTCAAGCACCGCTGGGACAACGGTAGGGCTCTCTCGGAGGAACAGTCCGAGCCAACCCCACCAGGTGCCCCCCGATGCAAGGAGGTGGAACACACCCCCAAGCAAAGGTGCAGTACTTGAGCCAAAATGGCTACCTCTCTCTCTCTCTCTCTCTTTCTCTTTGGCAAGGGCAGCCCGCGCGGATCCGCACTGCCCATCCACCTCTTGCTTGCACACAGCCAAAGGGCAGCGCACCGCCCTCGCGCGAGTCCGCGCACTGGTTGGTCTCACCTCTCTCGCTCTCCCCACCTCTCCCGCTGCGACTGAGGCACCCCGGCTGCTGCCAGTGGCTTTGCCAGTGGCCAATCACCGTCCCTTGGCTTCCCGAGCATCGGGCTTACACTTTGCAGTTGGCTCAAGGGCTCTTGCGGATTCGCCGGCTTCCGGCTGCGAAAGCGTACCCCCGCATGGCGTCCGATCCAACCAGGAAAGACGCATGCCACATGCACCTTTCTCGGAGCTGTTGTAGCCGAGGCGCGAGCGGCCGCATTGCCTGACGCCTGCTCAATCTCGGAAACCTTGCCCAACAGCCTTCGCTGCGCAACACAAACAGCTTTTGGGAAAGCATGAAAATGCGAAACCAAGCTCCCACCCAAACCACGTTCATAGGAGTCGAAAACCTATTGTCCATAGCAATGCCCTCAGGCTGAAAGATGGGAAAGCCGAGCCACACCGCGACATTGACGAAAGCATCCTGGTTTCCAAGCAAGAATGGGGCGGCCAACTTTGCTAACCCGTACAAGTGTCATGTTTGTGCTTTGACATGTTTTTTGACCTTCTAGTGAAGGTAACGGGGGAGGTTGGCAACCTTCACGGTGCTTCGAAGAGGTACAAATGCTTCATGTTGCAATGGACATCACGAAGCAAGACAGCTTTGGGAGATGGGAGGCTTGGGGTCCGAGCACGTGAACTCACGAAATCCACGGGTGGAAGCTGGCACAAAATGTCAAAGCCCACACCGACCCTGATCTCATGTCAACAGATGACATCTGGCTTTGGCTGGCCAGAGCTGGCCTCCTGGACCACGACGAGCCACCGGAACTGAAATCGCTGCCTTCCGCAGCTTTGCGGGTAAGTTGTGCTAGGGAGGGCTCTATGGCCAAGGGCAGATCTCGCAACTCAACGGGAAATTATCCAATGCGGCCAATGCACAGGAAGGCGAAAGTCCACCGAAGTTGTTCCTGAGAGTTTAGCCGCATCGAGATCCACAACTGCTTTTTGCGAAAGCTTTCAGGATAGTCAACGGCTGAAAGTTCATACTGTGGAGCTCTTGCTTTGTGCACTGTCTACAGACCAGCCATCCACGATGAGGCTTCCCGTCTCCGTTAAGGCAATGGAAGACAGACAGAGATGCAGCGAAACAGAGAGAGAGAGAGAGAGAGAGACAGAGACAGAGACAGAGACAGAGACAGAGAGGGAGAAAAAGACATCGCACGATGATCATCAGCAGTCTGAAACACAGTTGATAAAGCCCTGGCTGCAAGAACACGATACCGGATGGACACAAGCGGCTGAAGAGGGTTCGGCTGTCATCGGCTGTCCGGCAGAAGGCATATAGACAATGTCGCCGAACTCGGCCTCCTCGCTGCATAACGGCTGGCAGTTTCCAAAACACTTGGAAGGAAGAGCTTGGCACCTCCTTGACCACAGAGGGCATCTCGGCCGCAGCCTCACGTGGTCAGGCCAGAAGAGACTCGGATCGGGGAGAGATGGCAGTCTCTGGGGCTCAGCACCTCGTCCAGGAAGAAAGCCCAGTTGATGGCCGCAAGCTCGGCAAGCCGGGGCAGCCAAGCGATCCTCAAGCAGGAGTTGATGCACCCGGCAAGTCCCGATTCCCGGTGTGGACTATTGTCGTCCGGCATGGCCCTCCGGGCAGGAAGATGCGGTACCAGCCCAGCAGTGTAAACCCCCAGTGCAGCAACCAAATCCACTACCACCAGCTGCCTGCAGTGCCCTCGCGTCGCGGCCAAGTCACTGTGTGGCTTGCTCCTCCTCGCCACGCAGGAGCCGCCGGAACTGCGTGCCCGTATCCGTAGCCGAAGAAAAGACCGCAGCGAAGAACCTCGCAACTTGTGACGGCAGTCTTTCGTGTCGCAGGTGCACAAAGAGAGGAGCTTTGTTTTGTTGTGGAAAGGCCGAGGATGTCTTGCAGGAGCCCCGTCAAATAAATCTGCATTCCTCAATTCAGCAACCACTCCCTTTGCCACTGAGCAGCATACCAAACTCTACCTGGGACACATGGCAATGTGGCAATTTGTCAGGGTGAGCCCAGACAGATGGCAGCCACTGCCCGAAACGAAGCCGTCAAAGTCAAAGTTACATCAAAGGACGAGCAAGCGAGTAAGGAGGTGGATGTCGACCTGGGGTAGAGGTCCGAACCTCCATGGGCCCTCCCACCCAAGCTGGGCGGCTTGGGTTGGAACTGACATGGCATCACCCCTCGACTTGAAGAGTTATGGTCAAAGGCCCTGTCGAGCAACGAACCGCAAGGGACCGCATATAGCAAAGGTTGACCTTGGACGAGATTATAACGTCGCCAGGGCGAGTGAGGTCCTCATATTTCCATGTTTCCTTACCCCCGCAGAGTGGTCTTCATCTTCATCAACTCCCCTACACGCCTACCGACAACTGCCTGAAAATCCAGAATTCCAGCGATTTTCCTCACCTCCAACTTGTCAAGAATCTCGTCCCAGCTTGAAGCATGCTTTTCCTACTTCCCTAGTTTCTTGCATACGTGGGTGCTGAGATGCAAATCAAAGTACCTTTGCCACCTTGCGACCAGCCTGTGACTGCTTCTCCACGGAGGAAGATGGCCAGATTGCACGATTCGGCACCACCTTACTTACACCTTTGGATGGCTGGCATCTGTGTGCTATAGTTCTGCTCGCAATGCGAAAAAATGACCCACCCCTAATTACAGGCTGCAAGTACCCACCTTGCACGGGCCATGCCGAAAGTAGGGGCTTTTGATTTTCGAATCTCGCAAAAGACAGCTACAAACGCCAGCCTTCCATCAGTCAATGGTCAGCTTCTCTCCCCTGCTTCTTGCGATTAAGACTTCAGGACAGCAAGGGCCGATTGGCAGCAGCGCCGCAGATCTCTGCTCTTCACTGCGCGTTAGTAGGTCTACGCTGTGCTTGAGACTCCCCTTCACAGCGCGCGCGTCAGGCATGAGCCAAGCGCATTTAGGCCGATTTCCCCAACCCCTTGAACTCTTAGCTCCCACCCGAAAACTGCGCAGCTCGAGCCAGCTGCCCGGTCGCGGAACTGGCACAGAACCTTCCAACCTCACGGACAAAAGGACTTCCACCCTGAGAACCAAAGAAAAGCAAGGTCTGCTGAGGCAAGCTACCGGGGGGTCCGGCTGTGGCCCGCAGGTGTCGTCAGAAATCTGCCAGGGCGGCACATCCTGGTTTGAAGCAGGGTGCTCTGTTTAAGCATATTGGAAAGTCTTCGGATTCGGCTGGTAGACTTCGAGCTGGGCATGTCGATTCGAAAGCTGATGCCCGCCCACTCCAGCCAAGTAAAGCTGTTATGACCTGGCTGGGTGAACGATTCCTGCGCAGAAAAGACTGTTCCCTTTGAGTTTCTCGCAGTTGGGATGACCTACATATCTTGTGTTCCCCCTGACCCCGTAAGAAATCATGCGTTGCTCTGCGTTGGTCGCGGGGTGGATGACCGAAAGCCCCCTAACACACTATCCCAGATGGAAAGTCCAACGGAAAACATGTACCGGGATCCCTGCTGATACGAACAGTCGAAAATGTATTTCGAACCGCCAGACATCCATGCGACACCCCCTCCAAGTACATTAAGTTAGGGGGTAGTGCTAGGTTGGCACAAGCTGGCGCCACGTGTGGGCGTGAGAAGCCTGAGTTCACCACAGACCTGCCCCGCGAACCAACCACACTCCAGAACGAAGCCCTGCGTGGCCTTCGATATGAATTCGTTGTGGTCCGTCGCACTTAGCATGTCGTACTTCTGGAGCAGATACCTGCAGCCAGCTTCTCGGTAGGCTCATGAATCGTCGAGGCTTGATCGCTTGGCACAACGGTGCAAAGACAATGTCTGGTAAAACAGCCCTGGCACATCATGCTGGGAAAGCCGACTTTTGTGAACTCCTTCGTCATGAGCTCTTGCATGCGATCCCTCCTCTGTTTGTACTCT
Source organism: Symbiodinium sp. CCMP2592 (assembly GCA_905221615.1). Lineage (NCBI taxonomy): Eukaryota > Dinophyceae > Suessiales > Symbiodiniaceae > Symbiodinium > Symbiodinium sp. CCMP2592. The sequence goes on from CAJNDT010006235.1 coordinate 746,423, forward strand.
CCCTTCATCTTCACGCGGAAGTGCGGGAATGTGGAATCGAAGCAAACAGCCGCCTGCAGCCCGAGGTAGCTGTTGGAGTAGAAGAACTGTTCGTGCTCCCCGACCCTCAGGTTGTCCTGGAACTTGAAGCCGCGGAGCCGTGCCACCCTTCCCAGGAAGGCCATGGGGTGGATTCCCACACGCGTGCAGCCGTCTGGAGCACCAGCAGCCGTCATCGGATCTAGGTAGAGGCGATTCGACGTGGCACGCAGCTGTCCGCGGAAGGCCCCGAAGTTGCGCTCGTCCTCCAAAATCGGAAACCCCAAGAGGTCAAAGGGAAGGGTCAGAGAGTGAAGCTGGCTCCTCATGTGCCACAGCATGCATTCCAGACAAGACAAAGGCGACCGCACGAAGTCGTCGTCGAGAACGAGGAGGAACTCTGTCTGTACTCGGTGCACCAGCAGCTTCTTCCCACGGGATAGACCGAAGTCGTATGGGACGTCAATGACAGACATGCGTGAGACGCTGGGGTGTGGACGCTCCTTGAGCGCTTGGCAGTCGATCCCCTCTGCACACTCGCACGTCACCAGCACAGGAAGGTGCTCGTACATGCTCCGAAAAGATGCTCCCAGGCGGTCCAGTAAGTCACAGCGTGAGGCCGAATGAGCCACTACTGTGATGTGATCCTGGACATCATCCAGCAAGGCTTGCATTCGAATCGTTTTGGTTGCAGGCATCTTTGCCTGGCATTGCTCCTCCAATGTCAAGACCATTTCGTCAAAGTGTTCTAACAACTCGGCCTCTGTCAATCGGGAATCTCTCTGCCCAGGGGATTGCCCAGGAAGAGGCTCGAAGGCCAGCACTGAGATCGCCGCATTCAGCTGTGCCGGGAGCCCGCGGAACCGGAAGGCGCGCTGGTCCACCGACAGCGCCTGCCGACAAAGGCGGAAGGCACGAACTTGGTCTGGCGTATCGTAGCCCCCCGTCTTCTGGGAGCCCTCTACGCGGGCACCGGGGCGACAAAAGAACCGCAACTTGGGAGGAGTGCCCCCGGATCCGATCATCAGCTGCACCTGGTGGCCTCCTTCCCCTTGCGTGCCATGGCACGTGCTGAGACCTACGACTCGCACATCCCGGAAAGTGCGGTAGCCCCCGACATCACCGGGAAGTGCAGCCTCCCTCGGCAATGCTTTTGGCTGTCCGGCATCAAAGCTCTCCATCATAGAGTTCTGCAGGGCATCCAGTGAATCCACGGGACTCCGCAAGCGCCTCCCCTGTGTGGCTTCCAAGTTGGGAGGCACTCCGAACTGCATTGGCCCACCAGCGAAGGGGCCGAGGTGCAGGGACAGCATACGTCGAGTCAGATCTACGACGCTGCGAGGCAGCACATTTCGCGCCGATGGAGGCCCATAATCCATTGGCAAGAACAGCTTCAGGGACCGGATCAGCGACCAGTCTGCTCGCTCCTTGTGGGCGCGGGAAGAGTAGAGCTGGCTGTGATGGTGTGGCCGGTCATCCAGCTCGTCCTCCAAGCCCCGGCGCCCGTAGTAGCGAAACCCATCCGGAAAGTGTGGCTCTGCCATGGACCACGACGGTAGAAGCACTACCTCGCAGCTTTCCGACAGCACTGGGCGCCGAGATCTCACGTAGGCCTTGTACAGTCGAGTCAAGATCGTGTCCATTTCGGCGACAGATCCTGGGGAGGTTCTAGAATCCCTACCCGAACCACCACTCCTGAAATTCTCCTCTCTCCACACCCTTCATCCCAAGCTTTCGTGGCAAGACTCGCTGGCGGACAAACATCGCAACAGACTCCCGAAGGAGCTGCTTGCCAATGCCACAACCTTGTGGAAGGGAACGTGGTGCGACGTGCGAAGCGCAAACCTTGGAATTCCAAGCTGCCGTGATACTCGCGAGTCGAGGCGGTTTCAAGTCCGAGGTGAGACAGCATTTGGTTGATATTTTCGACACGTAGTTGGGATTCTGCATGCGTGCCCAAGACCCGGGGATGAGACCGCTGTCGTTTGCAACCTCGCCTGCAACACACATGAGCCAAGTAGCCGTCGTTATGCCGTCTCCTCTGTCCGTGTGCGACCTTGCTTGGGGCCGACTCCGACAGCACTTGGGTTTGCACTAGCAAGCCTAACAAAAAGCAACTCATTCGCTAATTCCTTCCGTACATTCTGTGTTCTCGTTTTTTCTTGGGGCTCTGCCTCTGGATTTTCAGCCTCTTCACTGTTTGCTCTCCCTGTCCCTCAGGAACGCTAGTCCAGACCGCTGTCCAGACCGCTGGGCCCCACGCTGCTTGAAGGGCCTTATCGGGAGGGCTGATCCTCGCACCCGTCCCCGTAGCCGTACCCGTACCCGTAGCCGTACCCGTACTACTACTACTACTACTACTACTACTACTACTACTACTACTACTACTACTACTACTACTACTACTACTACTACTACTACTACTACTACTACTACTACTATTTCAATTGGACGCTGTGCGAGCGGGCTCAGCACTTTGCAGGCGATTGCCGCATGTGCACCCATGTTGGTGTGAAACTGACCCTGTGACCCTATTGGTCTGAGAACTCAAATGAAAAACGATGTTAGTATGTGTGTGGTACGGAGCTTTCTAGCCGAACGTGAAGCAGTTGGCCAGTTGGCCAATTGTGCTGCAGTTGCGCATCTTTCAGCCTCTTGTGTGCAGTGAAGAGCTTGGTACCTGGAAGGCATGGCTATGATGCCAGCGCAAATTCAAATGACACTCGCAACTGCAGCAAACGTGTCGGAACCATCGCTAAGGCACATCTTTTTCCTGACATGATGGCGTCGGCTGGTGTGCAAGAAAGCCATCAAAGCCTGCTTGAGCAGGAAGAAAGAGGCTATGTGGCAGGCAGTGCCTCCGCGGTTAGTTGTGCTGGCAACCATTGGCACCGTGAATGCGGTTCGCTGGCCCCGTTGTCGGCGGCCACTGGAGCCGGAACCCGAGCCGCGCTGCCACCAGTTCTCTTCTGACCAGTGTGGGTCCGGCCACGCATCTCTTTCACGGTGGCGTTTGTCCGTCTGTGTTGACGGCGCGTCACCTTGGCGCTTGTCACGCTGCTCCTTGTGCCGATGCCAGAGGAAGGCCGGCGTTTCTCCTTTGTTGTGTTCAATGGGGAGCTTGCGTTGCACCCGTCCATCCTTGGGCTGGTAGAAGATGGCGACGACGACGACGACTACTACTACTACTACGACTACTACTACGACTACTACTACTACTACTACTGCTGCTACTGCTACTACTACTACTACTACTACTACTGCTACTACTACTACTACTGCTGCTACTACTACGGGATTAGTACATATTTGACGCCCTGTTTTCCTGCTTCTAGGACTTCCACGACTTTGTTTGAGGGCCTGGATGTGTTGGTATTTACAGTATGTCCGTGTTTATACGTCTTTATCTCTGTAAACAAAGACCATGCAGACCCGAGCGCCTTAACGACCTCAAATACAGTCATAACACATGTCTTACTTCATCATACTCATCAACATCATCATACTCACCAACATCATCATTGACCTGGGGTGGGCGGGGTGGGGGGGGGGCTAATCGCGAGCATGTTCAACAACATCATCATACTCATCAACATCATCATACTCACCAACATCACGGCAATCCACTGACCAGACCTTTTGCAGCGCGAAGGCATGCCCAAACAGTGTGCTTGAATCCCAGGGTGCTCGAGGCGACGGAGATTCAAAACAGGACTTGTGATACCTTGCTGAGGCAGCAGGAAGCCACTTATTGGGAGTCCAAGCTGTTGAAGACTTCGTCATCCTCTGCCACGTCCAAATGCAAAACGAATGTCTTGGGCATTGGCACGGATCCATGGGGAGGCCTCTGACAATCTATGCATAGGAAAAGCTTGGTGGTGCCAGCAACGCCGCCGGTGTGCTTCGCCTTCTGCGCACTGCCACTGTAGGACTGCGTAGCCTGTGCTTTCAGCTTGCCGTCCTTGCGCACACGCCGCAGCCGTCGCTCCTTCCCTGCTTTGCCAGCACGCTGTCCAAGCTTAGCTTTCAGATCACGGATGATTTGCCCAGCTATGCTCGGACACGTCTCCTGACGGTGGCCAATGTCTGACCGCACTGAAATGCTGTCCCTGCTGTGTGTTTCTACATGTGAAGGCACAAAAAGAACGGCGTCAAATGCGCGCAGAGCGTGTACTACTACTACTACTACTACTACTACTACTACTACTACTACTACTACTACTACTACTACTACTACTACCTACTACTGCTACAATTACTTCTACTACTTTACTGCTGTCGTAATCGCCTTCCGACTACCTACCCAGTGCAGGCATTATCGCGCACTGGGAATTTATGTGCAAAATGACACACCACTCTCTCGCTCATTTGTTTTCTCTCTCGAGGTCCGCATTGGCAGACCTCGGGCACAATCGTTTCCCAATGGGTTGAACACGAGGTCAAAACCCTGAAACGTCACTCCTTTTGGGGGGCACTCAAAACAATGCTATCACAAATCGGACATATGCGGGATGGCGAACAACGGAATCGAACCACATGAGTTGGAGTAACACCCATGAGGCTGTCGCAATGTTTCTCAGGGGACAGGTTTGTGACGACGCTTCTTGTACGAATTCCGCCTTCAACAAGTTCCATACCGAGCGGACCAACAGCTTTAAGTCACCCCGAACCCCAAAGCTTTCCCGCTCACCTATGCTACTCGCCTGGGCGTCCAAGACTTCTCGAAGTCCTTTGCAGGCGATTGAGTTCAGGGTCATGCCAAAGCTTGAAACATGCAGCTTCTTCCGGCTTGTTCGCGCTCCAAGACTTCAACTTCTTTACCTCACAAAAAAGCGACATACACTTCCAAAACACTGCTAGCCCCACTCGAGGCTCCTCCTCCTCGAGGACCTGGGAGGGCAACGGGCCATCTGGCTCCAGGGGTCGCTCCAAAAAGACCTCGAGAAGGCGAACAACCCCACGCGAAGTGATGCGGAGCGCGGCGACACTCTGCAAAAAGGCGCTTGGCTAGGCCCCATGCACCCGCCAGCGTTCCCTGGACCTAACCCGATCATGCCCTCGTTCAAACTCTGCAATACTGTACAAGAATTACCCATATTACAGGCCTACGTGCTTCTTGTGAATGCAAGACAAAGACCCCAAGGCCGTCAGCCAAAGCGCCGCAGTCTGGGCAAGGCTCAACGATCCAGGAAGCCAGGAGTCAAAGGGGTTCCTTGCCCAAAGCATTTCGGTGCGCCACGAAGTAGCACGAGCTCCCAAAGGACAAAGATGGTGATGTCAAGAACAGCAACCCTGCAACCAGATATAACCGAAGAACACGAATGAGACGATGCTGGAGGGCCTCGCCTGTAGGACGAGATCTTTTCGTCTGTTTGCAATAGCTCACACACAAACCGCGAAGCCAAGCCTTGACAAACCTTCAAGAGCTCCGTGCGAGAGCTGCAGAGTTCAGATCGTTCACCCTCCAGGTTGTTCACAATTATCAATGGGAGCGACTTAAAGCCCCCCAGACAGAACCTCCATGGGCCGAGTGTCAGCAGAATTATGTCCATGCTGAGGCTGACCTGGGCTCGAAGAAACCCCAAAAACGGGTAAACATGCGATTGCAGCAAAAGCAGTAGCAGTGAATAGCGGTCGTGGTCGCCCACGCCGTCGTCGTCGCCAGTCAGCCAGCCGATGGAATCTCCTTCACTCTCGTCGCCGTCAGTCGCGATCAATGCAGCTGCAGGCGCGGCAGTAGATGGAGACGTGGCAGCACCCGCGACAAAGGACAGACTTCCCCAGTTAAACTTCGGCAGCCATTACACTTGAAGGGTGATTGTGGGGTGGGGTCGGAAGTTCAAAAGACGTTCTCATACTTGCAGCAGAGGCGCGCCACCAAACAAAACCTGCAAGGCCAAAACGCCCGAGTTTACCTTGGACGGCTGGATCTGCTGAGGCCCCAAGAGCTCTGATTGCCAATAGGGCCTCTAACACATCAGCCAGAGTTTGGCCGTCGTTTGCACGAGAGAGCCCTGTGGCCCAAAACTTGGGCATTGGGAGAAAGAATCTGCTTGCCCAAGGTTCATGAGCGCAGTGCAGCCGACCATTCCGAACCCAAGAAAGCACACTGCATGGACATGTCAAGTCCCCCAAGTGGCAAGCTCAATGAGGCAACGGTGCGAGATTGAAACGAGAAGCCGTGAAGACGAGGCCGTTTGGCTCGACGCCGACACGACCCAACGAGTCCTGTGCGCAACATACGGAGCGTGGTTCATCAGTTTGACAATGCTTTGGCCGTTACACCCGCGTAGCCACAAGGCTTTGTTTCTCAAGAACCAGAACTCGAAGCCTTGCATGCGCTGGTGATACATGTTCCGCGCTCCGTGATGTCCTGAAGCTGCTCGTCGGGGAACCCGAGCCTTTGCAATCTCGAAGCAAAGGCAGGGTCACTCTCCGGATTGACTCTGGCACGTCTCATCATGAAACAACCGGCATCTCAATACACTCTGCGACTCTGCGGTGTGGAGTGCCACGCCCTGTGAAGTTGGAACAAGACACTCATCCATCGGTGCGGCAGCACGATAGACCAAAGTCATGATGAGGTCCATGCGCAATGGAAACACCACGACGCAGTAGCCATCCGCGAGATAACTATCCTAGGACAAGAGCTGCACAATTACACACCACAGATGAGGTATGTGCCGCAGGGTTGCCAACCAAGGCTCGAAACGAGCCTGCATGCCATCGTCTGGAGCGATGCCGACCAACAACAGAATGACACGTGCCAACCTCGGTGCCCCAACTACCTTGACTCTGCCATCATTACCACCAGATATGCCGTGGAGAAAGCCTTCATCCATAAGATGCCTGGTATAACGAAACGTCACAAGCTACAACCATCATCATCTCACAATCATCTTCATAATCCTCGTCATTCTCATCCAGCTTCATCCTCATCGTCGTCATCATCAGCAACAACATTATCATCACCATCATCTCATCATAGGCATCTCCGGCATGACCATCATCAATAGACGGACACGACTAGCCGCAGCAGCGGCAACAGAAGAAGCACCACCTGTATCACCATCGACCACTCGAAGCTGCTTGCGGCCTTCTTGGGTAATCAGGTCATGCTCATGGCCGACATGTGACGGCTTGCATCAATATCACCGGAACACTGCACGAGTCTTGAAACAAGCCCCAGACAAGCAAACATTGAAGCCGGAAGCATGCACTTTCTGTATATGCTAGTTATTTAGTTGTGAGTCACTTTTGGCCAGAGGATCTTGAACTTCCTCCAAGTTGCGGATGGTTGAAAAGGACAGCGTCCAAGGCAGAGTACTCCGACGCAGCCATACCTGCACCCATGCCATGTGCTTGTTACGGCTGCGGTAGACACGCCGAAAGCAACTCTTTTTGTCGGCTTTTCTCACTATGTCACGAAGATACTCTACACATCCTTGCCTTCTGGGCTGGACTTCGATTCTGTCCCGCTGAGGTTGGAGGACTATGCTCTGCAAGTGCTTCAATGCCTCTTGTCCCGCTGTGGCATGCTCTCCGTCGGACGTCTCTGCAGCTTTTCAATCCCTTGCAAAGACAACGCCCGAACCTCCACCGGCACGGAAGCATCGCAAGCCCGGTGCCTGCAGGAGGGCCTTGGGACGTCCTGGCAAGGAAGAAGTTGGGCCCGTCGGTGCAGAGGTCCTGAGACCTGGGTGCAGGATGTGCCGTCCTAAGGACTTGCGAAGGAGACTGACGTGTGTGGTGGTGCTGGTGGTGATTGCTGATGATCCTGATGATGTTGATGGTGCTGGTGCTGCTGGTGCAGCTGCTGATGCTGATGCTGATGCCGGCGGTGCTGGCAGTGATGATGGTGCTGCAGCTGCTGCCGATGGTGCTGACGATGCAGTTGGCGAGATGATGATGATCATCATCATCATGATGACGAGAACGATGATGACGATGACGATGATGATGAGGATTAGGAGGATGTAGTGGTGATGATGTGGGTGGAGATGCTGCTTCGGGTGTGGCGGTGATGATGCTTAAGATTATGCCCGCTGTCCTTCTACAGCCGCACTCTTGCTCAAGCAATTTGGACGTTGATTCTTCACCTTGCTTGAAGCTTGGGCCGGTATCAGTTGTGCGTGCACTTTACCTCTTCTTTGCAAGCGCGGCTCCCCGCCCGGCTTCGCGCATTGTCGAAGAGTGAGTCCAACGACCAGCCGAGAGGGATCCTCTCATGGACGTGTCATCGTTCGGAGTCACTGGGGCGAGTAGCACACGTCACTTTTGTAAACCATATGTGTCAGAGAAGTCGGGCTTGGAACACGAATCCAAAATAATCTTGAAAGTTTGAGTGAGCTTCAATCCTTGACTTGAGAAGACGGAGTCCCGAAACCCTGAACAAACATGGCCCTGAAACTGAACCGGATTGATCCTCTCTGGAAGGGAAGACGCTACAGACAACAGCCCGAGAGCGAAGAACCGCCGCATGGCTCCGAGGTGGGAAAGGCATCCGACGCTCACATGGTGGGCTGAAGACTTCAAAACTAAGACTCTTAAGGATTTACCTTTTTGGCAATTGTGACCTTGTCAGGGCCGAAACGCGCGTGATATATCGCGAAGGCCATTGCAAGATGCTCGAGAAACACCTGAGTCCCTACCCACTAAGGGCCGGGCATTCATCGGAAAGCCATAAGCCAGCACAAAGAAGGTAATCCTTGCAAGCCTTGGGTCCCCCTGTTTCCAGAGGACATCACAGCTTGCAAAGGAAACGAACAGCTTTGGATCTCTGCACGTTCTTGACGTGATTGACAGTTCCGACTCTCATGGAACAAACTCCTGCTGATGTGCTCCACACTGCTATCGAAAAAAGTAAGAGCTACGATGATGTTGTTGTTATGCCAGGCTACACCGGACTGGCTCGGGCCCTGGATGACATGCACACGCAAAAAATATACAAGGTTGGGTATTGTTTGGGTCAAGCTCTTCCAACCGAAGCCCGAGAGACACCATTTACAGCTGCCGTACACTGGGCAGTCAGGGAGGGAGATTTGAAGGGAGACGGTCGCAAAGGCACCAAGTGACTTGACAAACACCACCCACAACTGCCGTGAACAGAAAGAGAGACAACAAGAAAGATTGCTGCTCAGAAACTTGACAGCCCATGTCCTATAGAGAGAGTGGGGTCGCTCGGGGGTCAAGAGAAAGGAGATAAGGGAACAGTGTGTTGGATGTTCAGAAACCTGGGACGAAGTCTGGACTCGAGAATGACTGTTAACACCTTACCCCTTGCATGGGACCCCAACGTGCAGCGTTTTCAGACCAGCTGCAAAGCCGGGCTTTGTCGAAATGCATGCTGGGCTTCGCGATCTGGGCCCACACAAAGCGGCCGCACTCAGAAAGCGCCTCTTCTTGGGCTCCCACGACCAGCGGTTCGGGCCTTGCAGAAGTTCTCCTGAACGCTAGTGTACAATGCCACCACAAAAACCCTGGCGCAAAACCATTCCAAATTTGCCGTGTCGGTGTCCAGTGGGGCGCTGCTTCTGATGTCGTGAACGCCGGCCACCCTCCGGCAATAGAAACTTTGCAGTCCCTGGCCGGATCAGGCGGGTCTGCGGATGCGCTCCCAAATCGACTGTGCAGCAAAGAACCCATCTGGGAAGCATGAGCTCGGATCAACTTTTCGCAGCTTCGGATTCCGTATGACACCTTTAACTGATTTAACTGTACACCGCACAAGTTCACTCCACAGTCTCAGCTGAAACCATCATCGTTTCGGTGTTCAGCGTGACGTCGATGTTGTCACCCGGCTGGCCTGATGGATGAATGAACGCACGAAAAACCGTTCTCTTGCTTGCTTGATGCTTGCTAAGCTTGCTTGCCACGGGAGAACCCTTGGCCAGAAGGCCTACCTGGGAAGCAGTCGCACTCTCCCCAAGCCCTTCTGTTCGTCTGGGTATAGGCAAGCAAACCCTTCTTCTTCTCCCTCTCTCCCGCATCCTGACGATCCCCTGTCAGAAGCAAAAAGCGTATCTCGTGATGCCTCGTGTACCTAAAACTACCCCAAGCCACGACACCTTCCACGGCCCAATTCCGTCCATGACCCTTGCTCTTCGATCCGGTCGCTGCTTTGGATCCTGGACCACTGGGCTTGAGCACGACCACCTCCTGCAAGGCAAACCAATCAGCGCAATGGTGCCAAAATGCAGAGATTCTTCACATGTTGACACGAGGCATGCTGGTGAATGACAAAGTTTCCCCACACCCGCTTCCCCAAGCAACTAAGAAAAACAGCTTGTCGTCCTGTTTGTCGCCACCAGCAGGGTAAAGACGGATATCCCAACTGGCGTTGCCCACAATCTGGAATTCCTCCCTCCTGAGCTCCCCAGCCTTGGGAGCATCGTCTCTGATGGTAACTTGCTGGCGGAAAACGGAATCTTCTCCAGCCATCGCCTTTTTGTGAATGCTCCATTTCTCCCACGATCCCACGATGTGGTGCGAATCGGCGACTTTTGAACCCTCTTGTTCTGATGCCGGAGATGCGCTGACTTCTCCACCTGCTTCAAGCTGCACATCCGAAGCACGGTCCTTCCGCTTTTTGTCGTCCCATTCTGGCGCAAAACTCACCGACAATCCAGGAGAAAGCGTAACGCCCTCCGCGATGCCTGTCCGGTGGACAAACACGTCCTCGCCACCTTCTGATGGCGTGATGAAGCCGAAACCTTTCTGGTCGTTCCAAAGTTTGACTGTACCTGTTTTCCTATCCGCGAAAGCACGGACGGCCCCGAGCCGTGGCAGCACATCACGGACGCGTCCGGGTCGCACTGCCGAACCCAGTGAGCGCCACAATGGTCGAAGGCTCATACTCCAGATCAGTGACCGATTGTCACATCCTAAGTTATTCGCTACGTGTCCTACGTTACAATCCACTGAGCTACGAAGCAACAACGGCCGCAGCACCATGTCTTCGATAACATGACTGGCGTTCATGGCCGACAGCTCGTGGGCAAACATGCAAACACGTCCATGGTTGCCTTCCTGCAAACGGGAGAAGCACGCTGCCTGCCAGTACGCATGCCCAAACTGCAAATCTCGCCAATTTCCCTGCTGACATGCCGCAATGACTCGGTTCCAGGCAAGACTTGGTTCAACGTTTCATCACCGCCTGCCGAACGGCCTTGGAAGGTGAAACGGTGCATGCGGCATCTGAACACGGCAGCTGAGTAAGCAGATGTGAGTCCGCTGCGCATGCAGTCCTGCAGGCTCGACGACTTCATCATGTGCAGGATGCTATGCGGCATTACAAAACTGGCCTTGAATGTTATTCGTCGGTCAGTGGCAATGGCACGGGTCAACATTGATGCAGATCCCGATTCAATTCTTGTGACTGCCATGGTGGCGACCTGGGCAGTTCACTGGTCACTTTCCACTCAGGCACACTCAGACCATTCGGAGCTTAGCCTCGCAAAAAAGATCGTGTTTGTTGCAACAACTATTCAACCGACCCTAAGACCTGCTTCATATACAATATTTTGGGAATGTGGAAACACAATTACCGAGCAAATTCAATTGTCGATCCCAGAACCGAACACCACACACACAATCCGAGAATGGTCATAGGCTTCTTGGTCCCGCATCACATGCTGCACTCACTTCATGGTTTCAAAACTTCGGAAAACCGCAGAACTTGGGATGAAGTCCTGAGTTTGCAAGTTCTTGCATGTTGCACCACACATTTTTTGACCAACCTCCCTTATAAGTCATTGGTGTACGGCGCGCCCCTCCGGGTTTGCCAGCAGTACCTCCATCGCACAACGCGATCCTTCCAACTGCAATACATCTGCTTGATCACGGGCTCAGGGTTCTCGTGCCCCTGAAACACTCGAAGCAGTTTCGTTTTTTGTATTTTGTCGCACCTTTTTAATACGAGCAAGTTCGCGCCAAAGGTCCCAGTGCAAACGCGCCCTACTCTGCAAGGCCGGCGCAGGTGGTGAGGAAAACGGCCGGTTAAGCAAGGTCCCACCGCGCCTCGGGCTCTGGGCCTCCTCCGAGCTCGGACAGCGGGGGGGAGCTCAAAAACAGAGGCAGCAAAAGCGTGCTGGGTTGCCACAGCCACAAGCCCGGACCAGCGCGCGACCTGGGCAGTGATCTCGGCCGGTCTGGATGCGACAGGGACGGCGGCCGCCTTATGTCGCACGAACAGGCGCAGGAGCTGCACGGTCCAACAACAACGAGGCGACACCGCCGGGCACGCGCGAGTTCAGGGCCGGTTTGATGCCGCTTCCGGCGCGCTGCGCCGCACTGGAATGGGCCTCGCCAAGCCGCTTGAGGGGCGACACGATGATGGCATCGACGGTGCCATAGGGGGAGACCGTTCGCGACAACTTCGATGCGCCGCGCGTCGGCGACTGGCACATCGATGATTTTTTTCCATACACCTTTCTGCAACAGCACGAAAGCCACGGTCCGGTCCCTCTGGACACTGCAAGCTACAAGGACGAGGATGGGTGTCAGCGCCGCTGCGATGCACATCACCGTGCGGGCAGGCGACTGGGATGTGGCGGGCTGTCTCCGGTGCTCGGCGAGCACGTCGCTGAGGTCAGGGGGCGAGCCATCGACGTTGGTAGCGCCGTGGAGGGGCAGTGACAACAGCGCAGCTGCAAAGGACCTGGCAGCTGCAAACGCGAGAAACCCAGACCATCGCTGCACCCATGCTGCGGTGCTGCTGGCACGCAGGTGGGGTGCGGACCGTGCCCGGCTGCGGGAGACCTCGATGTTGCACTGGTGGCCAAGGTGGATGCAGCCCTTGCTGAGCACGTCCAAAAGGGGTTGAACTGGGAGGTTTTGTCGTCATCCGTTGGCCTTCGGTGGCCGGAGCTGCTTCAGATGATTCAAGCGGCAGGAAACGCCACACTCCAGAAGTCAGAGTCCGAATTGCAAGTTCTCAGGAAGACCTTCCAGCTGATCGTTGCCCAGCAGAAGTCAGGCATCCAATTGGACTTTAACATCATAAAGAAGAAGGCATTGTCCTCTCGACCTGCTTGTGGTAGTTCCTTCGCCCACCTTTACCAGTTCGCCCTGAAGCTCCTTACTCAGCATGTTTTGTATCGCCTGCAGGGCTTACAGCTCGCATGGCAGGTACATTTCTTTGTTGCATGCATGCATGGGAGTTGTTTTGGGGTGTCTTGTAGTATAATATTCTAGAACAGGTATTGTGGAGGAGTCGATGGCAAGTTCTTGGCTGAGACAGAGCAGTATGTGAGGGCCAGGGGCTCCACGACAGCTCTCGGCGACAAGGTCTGGGAGGCGATCTGTCATGAAATCAAAGGCAGCAAGAACCAGGCGGTCTTCTTTCGACACGGCTTGCTCAAATCGGCTTTGACAGGCATGCACATGAGTGCGACGGAGGTGAAGCGAGTTTTCAACAATACCTCCATGGTTGGCAAGGCACTGAAGGCCGATGGTCTGATGTCCGAGCTGCGAGGGCTGCTTAGCCCTCATGTGAATCTCAATGACCAGAACCTCGTGAATGTGTTCGCTGTGGTGGACAGCAACCTTGTGGCACATGTGAGGGGCTTGAGTGTGCATGCCGAAGAGAAGAAGTACAAAGCCTTGGAAGGCATCGTGCACGATGCAGTGTCCATCCTCAGCGGGATCATCGGGGTGCAGATCGACTCCCCGTGGCAGTCGCATGCAGAGGCGGTCCCAAGTGCATCGGCAAGTGCTGCCAAACCGGTAGACCGCCTAGTGGAGCTCAATTCGGATGGATCAATGAAGACCCCAGGGGCGATTCTGGAGGGAATGAAGATGGCCGTGGGCTCGTCTGTTCGGCGACGGAAAGACAAAATGGAGTGCCAAATTCTGTCAATCGACAGTGCTGTGAAGCTGAAGAGCCTGGCCGACGGCCGGGCGCTGAGAGCACCGATCGACTCGTTCGTGCGAAGTGAATGGCAGATCTTCACTCCCAAGGCAGAAGTGCATGAGATCGAGGATCTCGTTCCATTCGGACCCCGGTCAGTCCACCCGGAGTCATTGATCCACACGGAAATGCATGCTCTGGTTGACCATCATGACATGCATGACACGATGGCGAAGTTGAAGTTGCACATTCGCCCCACCAAACTGCTGGCGAAGACGGCTGTGGGCAAGGGCAAGCTCATGCTGGTGCCCTTCAGCTCCAAAGTGGTTTCCCGAGCCAGCAGCGGTGGAGGTGACTTTGAAAAAAGGCTGCCACGATCGTCGCTTCTTCATTGCTGCATCCAACATCATGCCGAAAGCAAGCGAGGATGCACCGGACGACCTCGTGGGGTTCTTGTCCCCATTTTTCTTGGTCCAGACTGTAGAGGGCGAGACCAAAGCCAACATGACCATAGTGCTATCCGGAACCAAGCAATCGGATGTTCGGATCCCGATGCTGAAGAACTCGGTGGCTCTGACTGCCGGGCAAGAGTTGCTTGTGCACAAGGAGAAGGCCCCGAAGCAGGAAGACCCACTGGAGGCAGCATCCCCCGAAAGGCGAGTGAAAGGCAAGAAAGCTGCATAATTGAGATGCAGACATGCTAGCCATTTTGACATGAACTCGGGAGTGAGCAAAAATCGCCTCGGCCTCGGGCCAGAGATCGGCGAGCATATGTGTTGCAGAGCTTTGATCGCTTTTGCAAGAGATCGACAGAGCCTTTCATCGGTTGTGCAAAAGTTTGCAGCTCCGGTCGTGCCATGCAGGTACATGGGCAGGAGCTTGGAGTGCATGTTGCATTGTGGCATGAAACATGCATGAACGATGGCACATTTCTTGCTCTGTCCAAATGGGACAGACAATGTATCCTCGCCTTGACAGATAGGGCATTGGACCTGAGGGCAAACAAGGACGGTGGCAGCTTGAACTCGGAGGTCTGGGCCGAGCTCCTTGCAGCTCGACAAGAGGTCGCCAATGAGGCCATCGAGGAGGCTTTCAAGACGGAGGACCAGGACCAAGAGAAGGGGAACAATAAGAAAACCAAGGCACTCAGGGCATCGTCGAAACACCCCCCATGGCTCCTCCCATCCTCACCGTGCACTACAAGGGGCATGCCTTTCGTGTGCTTTACGAAGGTTTGGGAGGCAACACGCTGTGGGTCGAGGCTAAGGAGGACACCCTGCGACTGTTGAAGAAGTTCCTGTCTGAGTCCAAGCCCAAGCCCCGTTCCAAGCCCAAGGCCAAGGTTAAGCAGGCAGCGAAGTCCCCGAAGAAGCGACGACAGTTGCACAAGACCGACAGCAAGTGAGCCGGACATCAGTGTATATGTATATATCAGCTGGGAGGCATGTTGCAATCTTGACAGTGCCGTCATGCCGAGGGTTCACAAAGGGGGTGCAAGTGCATGATGCATGCAATGAGTTTTCGAAAGAGGGGGGGAGAGAGAAAACGAGAGAGAGAGAGAGAGAGAGAGAGAGAGAGAGAGAGAGAGAGAGAGAGAGAGAGAGAGAGAGAGTGAGAGAGAGAGAGAGAGAGGTGTGTGTGTGTGTGTGTGTGTGCGTGTTGTGTGTTTCTGAGTTTGTGCATTGTATGCATGGCATGCATGGCACGAAAACCTCTGGTGCGCAGCACTTTTGGCTGCGAATGCATGGTGCTTGGGCATGGAAGTTCACATGCTGCATGCATGGGGCATGCACAGGCATTCACAGGCCACTTTGCAGGCACTTCGGTAGGATGGTCATCCTGAGTGCCTCGATGGCCGGGGACGACGAGGAGGAGATGGCCTTGTTCGTCCAGCTTGACCTCCTGGAGAGCTTCCAGCCGATGAAGAGAGGAGCCTCATAGTTGTCACTTTGAACTAAAGGTTTTTCATGCACATGCAGGACGATGGGGAAACACGTCCTCTCAGTTCCGGTGGACGAAAGCCTCCGGCTGGAGACTGGTCAGGTTGGAGGTGGGTTGTTGCCGCTTTTGCAGCCTTTGGTATCATCCCTCTACATACTATATCTTCCTGTTGCAGGATGGACAGGGCTTCTGGTGCCATCCAGACATGGATGCACCTCAGCCCCCGGCTGAAGGCACCCAGATCAACACTCCGTTAGAATATTTACAAAATAAACCTGTCAGGCTGGCAGTTCTGGAAAGACGGGGACTGGCAGGAGTCCGGGCTTTCCTTGCTGCAGATCGTGCAGACGGATGACGAGGTGGAGGCAGGATTCTTTTCACATTGCATTGATGTAATTATAAAAGAACCATGCAGGATGTCGATCCGGGGGCAAGGCCGGAAGGGCCGCCTGCTGACCCGATGCATTCTGCTGCTGGCTGCTCTGCGAACCACTCGACCTCGTACCAAAGATCTGCAAACCTTGCAAACCCGAGCT
Organism: Symbiodinium sp. CCMP2592; assembly: GCA_905221615.1. Lineage (NCBI taxonomy): Eukaryota > Dinophyceae > Suessiales > Symbiodiniaceae > Symbiodinium > Symbiodinium sp. CCMP2592. The sequence goes on from CAJNDT010006235.1 coordinate 762,767, forward strand.
TTGGCCACTGCCCTGCTGCATGCCTGCATTATTCCCCATCAACATTTGCATCATGGAGAACATGGTCCTTGCAGCATCCGGGGCACCGAACATGTTGGCAGATGCCGATGCCTGCTGCCTCGCCGGAAAAGTGTCTCTCACTGCTTTGCTGCTTCGGCGGAGCACGATTTGCGACTGGGCACTCGCAAGAGGAACATGCACGACTTGCTGCAGCGGCAGTGGCTGCTCGGTGGTGTATGCAGAGTTCACGATCTCCGTCGGCATCTGCATCGGATCCCCCGGATAATATTGCAGATGCATGCTGAACGACGGAGCATTCTTCCGCCTGTTCTTTAGGAGTCGCTTAAATTCCTGCACAAGATCAAAGCTTTCTGTCGCAGTACAGGTGATGCCATGTTGTCGCCCTATATGGTAATGATGTGCCCGATGGTTTGCTCCGATGGGTTGGTTAACCCGATGAGCATGCAGCGATTCACCAGGGCATCCAGTTTGACAGACAGGTTGCCCTCGCCTTGCAGCAGCTGAACTTCGCCGGGGGTGAGATAGGCTCCGAAATGGAGCAACACCTGGTTCGGCTTCCTGCCAGAGCTTCGGTTGCCGGCAGCGATCTTCGATGAGACTGCTTCAACGCATGTCGCCCGATGGCTGTCACTGAAGCAGCTGCCTTCGACATTGGCGGACAAAGTTGTCGCCTGCTCTGCAGTCAAAACATTGATGAGACTTAGCTTGTGCAAGAGCTGGTCGAGCTGGTTCTGTGCGATCTTCTCTTTCACATCAGGGGCCATGTTGTTGGTGTGCTGCAAGAACTCCCCGATGCTTTTCATGTGTGCGAGAAGAGCATCAACCATGACAAGCAAGCTGAAGCTGGGAGGCAGAAACACACAACCCTCGAGATAAAGCCGGCTACATACGAACACCTGCTTGCGAGCAACATGTGCCCTGCAAAGCGCCACTGGCAGTCATGGTGCATGATGCATTCTCCAACACAAACGATGCCACTGCATGCAGCTGTGCATCTCAGACAGATGGTGCCAACCTACATATGCATTCTCCAGCAGAAATGGTGGTCACTGCATGTAGCTGTGCAGACCGAAAGCAGCAGGACCAGCACTATATATTATCATGCATGCATGCAGCACCATTGCAGTGCATCAATTGCAACCCATCATCCAGCAAACCCTGCGCGTGCTTCTTTCTTATTATCTTTCTGTTTCCTCTCCTCTGTCGGTGTATATCCTCTCTCTCTCTCTGTCACTGTCTGCATGTCTGTGTCTCTCTGCACACACACACACAGGCACACACACACACACACACATGGCACACACACACACACACGAGTCTCCTCAACCTTTTTCTGTGTTCTGTGGGCCAGCTGCATGTGCCTGCCCCAGGCAGCAGTGCCATTCTAGGCTGCACCCAGCCTATGGAGTATGTATACACTGCCAGGTTTATAAAGCTAGAGCAGAGAACTATAGATTACGTGATATAATGCCACGATAACTGAAGCTGTTAGCCGGGTGCAGCATCCTCTCCAAAGGGATGGAGCTGCTCTCTATGTGGAGTCGTGCAACCCAAGACCAGCTATAGATGTATAGTATACATAATACATGGCTATGTAAATATGAAGGCAGCCCCGTTCATGTACATATATATATGACCAACCACAAACAGAAGCCCTAACTCTAACATATCCTACATAAAAGCATATATAGAACATCAGGTTTCAGGGCACAACCAAATATATTATGGAGCTATAGCACGACCCCCAAGAAAAAGGCGCCCCAGGCAGGCAGGCTTGGGGCTTGAAGGCTTCACAGGCCTGATATGGATCCTGAGGTTGAGGGTTTTAGGGTTTGGGGTTTAGGGTTTGGGGTTTCGAGGGATGTAGGGTTTTAGGGATCGGGTCTGGGTTTTCTAGGGTTTGGGGTTTAGGGTTTGGGTTTTCTATTGGGTTTTAGGGTCCGGGTTTCGGGTTTATATAGTGGGTTCATGTTGTGCTGGGAGTCCATGGAACCCTGCCTGCAGTGGGACACAGCTCTCCAATTTCAGGCTGGGCCAAGAAGTTCAGTGTGTTTGTTGGGCTTGTGGGGTCTGGGTTTGCGGGAACTATCAGCATTCCTGGCCCTGCCAATAGACGGCCTAGCAGCCTGCAACGACCCTGCTTCTATAGTCTTCTATTAGAACCCCAAAACCACAGCTATATCAATCTATATGGTGCTCCTTTGCCCCGGGCCCCGAACCATATCAATCTATATGGTGGCCCCTTGCCCCGGGCCCCGAACCATATCAATCTATATGGTGGGCCCTTCCCCACGGCCCCGAACCATATCAATCTACATGGTGGCCCCTTGCCCCGGGCCCGGAACTATATCAATCTATATTCCTGTGGTCTTCCCTTACCAGCGGGAAACCCTTTGCAGGCTACCCGCTTCAGCCATCTCATCTGCAGCTGTTCCCACCTGCAGTCACAAGAAATGTGCAGTGGAGAAGAGCTTGGATCATATTGAGGCAGCAGCAGAGGTGGCGAGAACAGCCAGCAGGATTCCACGGGCCTCGAAGGGGCTCGTGTTTGGCAGGGTTTAGGGGCTTAAGGGTTTGGGGCTTGTCAGGATTCTCGGTGGCTGGGCAGCAGACAAAATGCCCACTGCCTGTCGAGCGATGGGGGTGGGGGCTACTTTGTGGAGCCGGCTTGTGAGTTGAGACCCCGACCCGGCTCTGGTCCCGGGCTCCAGCGGGTGCTGCCTGTAGGACAGAGATCAGACTTGAAAATCGAGGGTGAAGCTTCAATTCAGCCACCGACTTGCCTCTTCCATGGACCTGTGCCTAAATATGCAGCAGAGCACACAAAAGGCGCACAGGATCGGAGCACATTGGGTCCCAGGCCTCACTCCTCGTAGTCATCCATGGCTGCTTGGCTGGATCTGGCCTCCGTCACAGTTTATATATGTGCAATCCAAGAAGACCATGCATGGGCCTGGATGTTCACAGTCTCCGCCAGCTGGAGCAGGCCATCCACCAGCCGGTGGTCCAAGGGAGTGTGGCCACCATCTCCCTGACCAGGTTAAGGTTTATAGGGGTTCTGGGTTTGTACAAGGTATACACCCGCCTGCTTCCCACCACCGCCCCGGCCACGAGTTCGTGCCCTCGCACGGCCGGATCCGGGGGCCCACATCTGCCCCCCGTTGTCGACGAAGCCCCGCACATAGGTGCCTGCAATGTTTGTTGTTCTTTGCTGACCGGAGCAACATCAGCAACATCGTTCAAGGACAAGCAAGGCCTCGACCGCTGTTGTCGGCCTTGCACATCTCCTTTGGGAATGGCCGCTTTTGGCCAGCCCACGGAGCCTGCAACAGTGCATCCAGTTTGCAAGAGACACAACATTTTAATGTGCATGCCCTGCCTTCCCCTGCATAACCTGAGGTGCCGGGGGTGGGAAGGGCTCTGGCGCCGGTGGGGGTGGCAGGGGGGGGAGGCGGTGTCCATGGGTCCTTGACCTGCTGCTTGGTCTTCGGCTTGGGCTCCATGTAGTCCTGCATGGTTCGACACGATTGAACTTAGCGTAAAATGAAAGCTGCACGCCTGGCCACGTCGTGGCGGGGGCGGGTCTGCCGGCTCCCGTGGCTGCATGCTGCCCTGAGGGTCTGAGGATATCGCATGAGTCAAGGAATGAGTGACCGAGTTCATGGCATCCGAAGGCTGCTTCTTCTTGTTCGGCATGGCCTTCTGCTTCTTCACCTAAACACATGTTGCACACAATTTTGGTTTGTCGTTCGAGGTCCGGCTCAGCAGGGCAATGAAGTCTGAGACTCGTGCTCTATCCTTCAGCAGCCACTTCTCCTTGGGCTTGGCCGGCTCCGGCTTCCCGTCCACATTTGAGACGGACTTCGACAAAGAAGTTGAAGAGAATACGAAGCTCGTCACCGATGCCTTGGAGGCCAAGAAGGGCAAGCCCAAAGGCAAGGCCAAGGCTAAGGCCCAGATTAAGCCCAAAGCAAAGGCAAAAGCCGTTGCAAAGGCTGCCACAAAGGCTAAGGCCAAAGCCACAGCCAAAGCCACGGCCAAAGCAAAGAGTGCGGCAAAGCCGGATCGTGAGCACTATCGCTCTATGAGCAATTCGCAGAGGCTCCGTCTCCGCCCCACGGGGTGTGGGAAGTGCCGGTGGAAGCCGGGGTGCACCCCCTCATGCTTCGCCTGAGAAGCCTATGCAGCCTGCCCAGCAAGCCCAAGTTAGGGTGAGTGTTTTGTGTGCATCCAGAGTTGCTGATTTTTGGCGCTTTCAGCTGTCGATGCATGAGAACATGCTCCATCTTCGGCAGAAGTTTCATCGGCAGCTTTTCTGTACTTGATGTACAATATGCAGAACGATACAGGCGATGTTGCCTAGTGGTGACGGCGAGTCGCTCTCGCAACTGTGCTCCAAAATTTGTGCGCATCCAGCTGGCATGCAGTATTCATGGATCGTTTGTGTAGGCTTGCAACATATAGATGTTGTTGCACCACTCACTGATGTCAGCTTGGTTTGCTTCATATTGCTCATGCCTGTTTGTATGTTTGTATTCTGCATGCAGGTCGCCAAAGCCTATGTCAGCCAGGCCACCATGCACTGCATGGTTCAAAGAGATTGAAGTGGATGCATATGATAACCGCCTGGTTGCGAAGTCGCTGTGCAGGATCAAGCAAAGCAAGCAACTTCCGATCTTTATCGTTGTCTGCAGTGCAACTCGCACGCTTGGTTTGTTTGCTGTCCTGCATGCATGCATGCATGCAATGCACACATGCAATATAATAGTGTGGGTTGCTGTCATGCTGCATACGGCATTCATATAGTGAAGCTACACTGCATCCAGGAAGTTTCGGTCGAGCCTTTATGTTTGGATGTGTCAGTGCATGCTGTTGATTCCAACGTTCTCGCTTTTGCAGGGCTCTTATAGCTCGCAAAGCAGGGACAACCATGGCTGATCTTGCCAGACTGGGACGACGATCCTATGTCAGTCTCAATGGCCTTGAGAATTTGTTGAAGGATTTGAAAGCCCTGGATAGATTGCCTGATGCATCTTCACGGGCAACCATCAAACGAGCCCGAGAAGCCGACTGCAAGGTGAATACAGCCCTGGGCCCAACCTTTACTTCCTTGAGGATCCAGGTCAATGAGCTGGACCGTCGCAAGGGAATAACTTTTATGAGAGAGCACGAGCTGCCTTTCGTATCCTTGCCGGCCGTGCTCTCTCATGCCATTGGGACATCCGATGGCTTCAGAGAATTCTTCTTGGGCAGGCTCCGGGCATGCCCCAATGGCCCCACGAGCCCATGGAAGATTATTCTCTATGCAGATGAGATTACACCTGGTAATGCCCTCAGGCCACTCAACAGCCGCAAAATCCATGGCTTTTATGTCAGCTTTGCCGAGTTCGGGGCCGAACTATCATCCGAAACTTTTTGGTTCACTGTCTTGGCAGCCAGAAGTGAACTGGTCAACAAGATGGAGGGTGGCTTCTCAGAGTTTTTCAAACTGTTCATGACACGATTGTTTGAAGGGCCTTTCAACTTGAAGACAGGATGCATGCTGGATTTTGGCAATGGGCAGCAACATTTGTTCTTTGCATCGCCCACAATCTTTGTGGCAGATGAATCCTGCATAAAATTTGCTTGGGACCTAAAGGGGGCATCGGGGTCGGTGTGTTGCATGTTTTGCAGCAACATCGTTTCCCAGAACAACAGGCTTGATGTTCATGATGCCACGAATACCTTGGTCACCATCGCCGAAGTCGACGACTCGAAGTGGAGAGCACGTGGGGACCAGCTCCTGTGGGCCTCGCATGATCGTTTGGAGACCATTGCTGGGAGTGGCAGCAAGGCCGAGCTGCAAAGGGTGCAGCAAGCTATGGGACTGAATCACAACCCTAATGGTCTGCTAGGATCCCGGTTGCTTGCACCGTCGTCTGTCACGATGTATGACTGGATGCATTGCTATTTGGTCCATGGCCTTTGTCAACTGGAGCTGGGACTCCTCATTCCGATGTTTTATGGTGCTGGGCACACCGTGGCAGCAATCTTAGCCTTCTTCAGCTCTTTCGAATGGCCAGATGGACTCCGAGCACATAGAAGGGAGGTGTTGCAGATCTTCGAGAAAAAATTTCAGTGGGCGACTTCAAGTGCTCGGCTTCAGGGCTTGAGTATCTACCCTCTTGTGCGGATTTTTGCGCTCGTCCATGCCGTCTCGCTTGTTGAAGCCACGGTCAGACAAGCTTGCAAAAGCTTCCTGAAGCTGTGCTTGGTGCTTGATCTTCTCCTGGAGGGGAATAAAGGCAATGCAATCAGTGTACAGGAGCTCAGAACACGCATCAGGGCCCACTGCGAAGAATTTTTGAAGGCCCACGGCGAAGATGCAGTGATTCCGAAGTTTCATTATGCATTGCATTTACCAGGGATGCTGCATCGACATCAAAGGCTCGTCTCGCGCTTTTGCCACGAACGGAAGCATAAGCAAATCAAGGCCATCGCTGACAACCTCCACAAAGTCACGAACACTTTTGAGCACACCGTGATGATGGATGTTTTGGGAAAATCCTTTTTCAGCTTGCAGGAATACAAACTCTGGACTAAGCCTTCGCTGATGAAAGCGAAGCCGGCATCGGACCACCTTGTTGCAGAACTCGTTACTGCTTTCGGTGTTGCAGAGGCCTTCGGTTCCATGGTAGGGCTTGTGGCTGACTTCCAGCCTGGCCAGACATGCGAGCGAGGGGACACAGTTCTGGTTGAGACGATAGTCGCCGAAGTGTGGCTCCATGTGCAGTTGGCCAACGGTGAGGTGCACTCACTGGTCTCTGTATGGGAGTCTCTCGGCCAGAACAAGTTCAGAATTCGGGAGCAGCCGTGCTGGATCGCGACAAACACGATCAACAAGGCCGTGCTGCACCGAAGGTGCGATGGAGAGGCAATCATCGTGCCATGATCGGGCCCTGCAGGCGAGCAAAAATGCCCTGCCATGCGAGCTGAGGCAACCTTAAGTTTTTCATCATAGCAACATCATGCCACAGACCTTATGAAGGAATGAGCCTCACAAGCACATTATATATCTTTTTGCACAAGCTTCTTGCTATATATTTTTCGAGAATATAACCCGTGAACCCGGTCTTGCCGAGCCTTTCTTTAGCAATATTTCCTGGCCCAGAATGCAAGTTAGCACACTTATACAACTTAAGGCACATCTGTTAAGTTCGCATACTATGTGTGTTAATTCTGTATTGCTAAAACAACTTAGTCTAAATATATGTCTACTTAGATAAGTATGGTAACAACCATATTTACTTAGCAAGTTATGCATATAGTTAACAACCCACCGCCCTTCCAAGTACACCGACCGTGTTGCGCTGGTGTCGCCGCGTTCGACAACGTTGATGCGGCAAATGGCAAACGCGAATATCGAGCATTTACCAAAGCGAAGCCGGCGAACAAGGCGACCCCTGATGCCCGCCTTGTACGATTTTTATCTTGGTTGTCCAATGGTTGGGGTGGCGTAGCATCAAGTACACTAAAGTGTGAAAAAGCGGGACTTCCAAGGTTCCGCCGAATCTGAAAAAGAACATCATCTAACGGGTTTTAATTGCTCGCCATCCGGAGGTCTCAAGGCTCATCCGATCAATCAAATCCCGAACAACAAAATCAGACCTCATCACTGGAACTTTCACGCACTTGAGCCATCGATCATGGCGCTTTGTTCTTGCGCAGGGGCCATGCTTCCTGCACATCACATGGGCTCACCTGCACTCCTCCTCGCAGAATCTTCGTTCATCGAGGATTGGGCGTCCCTTAAGGTGTGCCCACACGTCAAAAGCATGCATCCATCCAGAGCCGGACTATTCCTTAGACTCGGGACGGCAATTAATGTGTAAGCCCATACCACTCTGAACCCATATCCAGGACCAGGGGTTCAAGCTCACAACACATTGAGCTTCACTCGGGAGCTCTCCAGCTTGACTCGCGATAACGTCTTCGTCAGTCCATCAGCAGGAATCAGCTCTCCGCTCATATGTCGCATCGGGATATTGTCATTCCGAAGGTGATCCCTCAAGTATGAGCACCGCATGCCAAAATGGCGCGTGCGAGTCGGCTGCAGATACTCCGACCCCTTTGTCAGGTTGCTCACACATGCCGAGTTATCCCCAAACAATTCCGCATCCACACTTCGCTGAAGGAACTTGTCCAAAAAGCTCTTCACCTGCATTCCCAGCTGATAAGCAGTCGCAGAAGCTTCCACCTCGGCTTCGAATGCACAGTACGCCGTAAGCGATTGGCGTTGGGTGCGGTATGCAATGACATGGCCACCGCACTTCACCACTACACCGCTCCTTGATCGCGAGGCTCCCGGAGCAAGCGATGCATCACCAAAAATCTCCAGCTTGGCTTCCTTGAAATCAGCCCCAGCCTTGAAGAATAGTACCTCGGTTCTTGTTCCAGCCACGTACCTCCAGACTTGTGTAGCAAGCTTCTAGGTCCTTTTAGGGTCCACCGTACTCATACAGGATAAAGCCCCAACCGTTGCAAACAGGTCCGGTCTCGTCCTAAGGCCCAGCCAGAAAAGAGAACCAACCTCCGATTGCGCCCGATGCAAGCCATCACCATACGCATCATCACGGGGCACCGGCTCCGTTTGTCCTTCCACCACTTCTGGCAGATCAGCAGCGCCTCGGACCGTCGTCCAGCCCGCCGCTCCAACTCTGTATCCACTCAGGGGCGCTGATGAAGTGCCACACCGTCCTTGGTGCGCTTAATCACCATTCCCAGGAACTGCAGCTCTTCTCGTACAGCCACCTGCTTGTCACCAATCATGACTTTTTCGCCGTCCTTCAACTCATCACTCGGCAAGAAACCTTGAATCTTCATCTGCCAAGTTGTTAAGAGCACCTCCGCCAAGCCCGTGCACAGTCCAACTGGCCCCACAATCAAGCCATCATCAACGTACATGTCAAAGATTCCGCAGAACGACTGCGGTTCTCCCTGTTTTCTAATGGCCCACACACCAGACGAAATCGGATCCAGCACAAACATCACGCCCTCGGCATTCTTGAACGTCTTTCCATCCAACTCCTCATTTCTGCAAACTTCCCAAAGCTTAGGTCCCTTACGCAAGCCGTACAACAAGCGACGAAGCCTCCAAACCTTGGATGGTGGCACCAGATGCGCTCCACCTGATGTGCTCAATAGCCGGGTTGGCGCTCGCATTGTCAGGATCATGACCAAACGTATTCTGCTCATAATTCCCGCACACCACAATCCGTGCTTTTGCCCTCCAAGGGCTCAAAGGGTCTGTTGGATCAACCTCCGCATCATCCTGAAGAGGCTTCTTGGTCAGCACCACTTTTGCAGGCAGAATCTTCGTTCCCGGCGGTACTTCAGCCTCATCCCATTCATCATAAACCTCCTTCTTCTGGAGCGTCTCCAGCTCAGATCTCAACCCCTCATTCACCCACTTCAGCTTCTCATCCGCAGGCGTCCGAGGGTCCGAAAGGATTCTCGCATCAATCGTGTCCGTGACCAGCTGAGCAACCTTGACTTCCGCTCGATTCATCTCTTGCTCAGCTTCATACAACAAGATCTTTTTTTTTTTCGAACGCGAAAGGCTGTCAACTACTAGCCCATCAGCACCGACCTATCCTAATTCAGTTACTGGTGGTTTAAATTAAGCACGGCCCGAAGGAGGTTTGTGTACTACTTTCGTCCAAAACAGACGGTCTTGGCAACGTGGTTGCACTTTGCGGTAGAGGGACGTATTGTCCATCCACATTAACCCGGAGGAGCTGTGCGCTGCAGCGATGCTAGCCGGATTTGGCAATTGATAGAAGCTGTGTTGTATTTGTTCATGAGAAGGGGCAGCGTCCGAGAGCAAATGATCGATGCGTTCTGCAGCCTGCGTCATGCAGGATTCGGCCCAATGTATGCGGGGCCGACCTGGTCTGTTTGGAGCCCTGATGTGTCTGTAAGCATGTGATGTCATATAGGTACATTGGCTTTCTAGTGATTCTGGGTGTCTATGAATGTGCCCGAAAAGTTGTAAGCGTTGTTGTGAGTATAACTGAGAGGGAGTGATGACCTTACGTGTTCGGTAGGAGAGAGATGCAAGGTATTGGTTAGAGCATTGAGAGTCCGATGGGTCAAGGATCCTATGATAAAAAGAAGACTTAATTTTAAATATACGGCGCAGTGATTTGTAATGTATGGAATCCAGTTTACGAAGTTGTGGTGAGGTGAGTAGGACACTATCCATAGCGTAAGTGAGAATGGAGAGAACAATGCTCCGATATACTGTAAGTTTCCAACTTGGCGGCAGGCCCGCATGAGATAACAGTGGCCTAAGCAGCTTCGAGGCTGCGACTGCTTGCGAAATTCTATAAGAGGTGTTCTTACGATTGTTATTGGTCGGGTCCAAATAAATCCCTAAATATTTAACCTCATCGGAGAGGGGAACGGGGGTAGGGGGAGCGTGGACGCCGCCACAATATTTGCATTGACATGGGGTTTGCGCCATTGGCGCGTAGTATATGCGGTTTGGCGAATGTAGACGCAAGTGCTCACATTTGTCTTCATTAAGGAGGAGACCCCTCTTAAAACCATGGTGTTGGACGGAGTGTAGGAGGCGATTGAGTTGCTCCGCCGAACATGAGAGGAGGACAGTGTCGTCTGCATATTCTAAGTCCCAGAGAGGGGAGGGGACATGAAATACACCTGATATTTCTCCAAACCGACCCTGATAGTCTTTTTCAACGTCGTGAAATAGGTGGGTTAGTACAAAGCCGAATAAATAAGGAGATAAAGGGCACCCCTGGCGGAGACCTTTAGTCTGTGTACGTACGGTAGATTTTTGAGAAGAGTCTCTGACCAAGAAAGTGGGGTTATCATAGAGAGCCATTATAACTTTACGTGTGTGATCCGGAACTCCCACATGGGTCATAGCCGCTTCGATAGCGGTAAAGGTAACGGAGTCGAATGCTTTGCTCCAGTCTATAAATAGAGCGTGAAGAGGTGAGTTTTGCCTTTCATAGACCTCCAAGAGACGACGAATAATGTGGATAGGCTGTGTGGTAGAACGATTTTTGCGGAATCCAAATTGCCTGTCCCTAATTCTGGGGTCCAGACCCTTTTCTAATTTCTGTTGTAGCATTGAGGCGAAGATCTTGTAGGATATATTAGTAAGGGAGATGGGGCGATAGTTGGAAAGGAGCCGGGCGTCTTTCTGCGTGTTTTTTAATATCATGACTACCTCTGAGAAGAGCCATGAAGGGGGTACTTTCGCTTCCTGGTAGCATTGGTTATAATGAGAAAGGAGATAGAGTTTCAATATGTAGGGGGCGTGCTTGTATATTTCCCCCGGAATATCGTTGGGGCCGGAGGCCTTATGGTTTTTGAGACGTTTGAGAGCGGCGTCTAAATCATTCATTGTAAAGGGGGAATCAATTTCCGTAACCGGTGGATGTGGATCATGCTGGAGAATAGGAGGATCTCCTGTAGTGTGCCACACCTGTTTGGAAAGATAATCGGCAAAAGTCGTGGCACGTTGGGAGGAGGAAACAAGTTTTTCGTGGAGATTGAATAGTCCCGCAGCGCGTGGGCGAAATTCAGACCGAATCTGACGAGCGTGGGTCCATTGTTGAATGGAGCTTCCGTAGAAATCATCCTGGAGATTCTGAGCAATGAATAGCTTTTTATCTCTACGAGCGGATTTCTTAATGGCTGTTCTGGCCGCTTTAAGAGCAGCTGTATCTGTGAATTTAGTTTCCTGAAAGACCTGGATGAGATGTAAAGTGTGAGGGGAGATCCAGGGTTTCTTGGCGGAGAGTGGCAAGATAGGGATAAGAGAAGTATATTCTTTGATCTTGGAGATGAGGAAATCATCCTGTTCCATGACATCTAAGGAGTCCCATCCTTGCTGGTTAAAGCCAATTTCAGGGGGCTGGAGGGATTTAGAGGGAGTAGCGGCAAACCTGCCGAGTGAGCCGAAGGAGTAGACTCCACGTTTTGCTAGAGTGTCCGCTAATTCATTTCCTGGTATTCCTTCATGAGAAGGTACCTTCAAGAGATTTACCCTGAAACGACAGCGGAGTGCCGTATAATATTGCTGGGCAAGAGTAACCAGCTGGTGGTGTGTGGTAGGGACAGAGGAGCCAAGAAGGAGAGAGAGAGCGTACTGCGAGTCCGTGTATATGGTAAGTCGGTCTCCTAACTGGAAAGTAGAATGATAAATCAAATAATCAAAGAGCTCAATAAGAGCCTTAAGCTCTCCGGTGTTATTGGAGCCAGGTAACTCTGGCAGATATTGAGTAGGGGTGGCGAGGACCTTACCCCAGGACTGTAACCAAGCGGAGTCCACCGGGGCGTGTGCGGGCAAATCCGATCCCGAGGTGAGAGTAAAACCCCACCCTGCCGGGTTATCGAAGGAGACTATACGATTATTAGGACAAGAGCCATCTGTGTAAGCGATGATTTGTGTAGCAGGGGATTGCGGGAAAAGGAAAGAGTTATCGGTCTTGTCTAGAAGAGAAGACTCCAACTGTGTGTAGAAAGAGGAGAGTTGTGTGTAGTCTGGTTTTCTGAGAGCTTGTTTTGGGGGAGTGGGCTGGAATTGTGTTTTAAGTGAGAAAATGAGAGGGAGATGACGGGAGTTGACTATTTGTTGAAAATACGCGCCCACAAATGAAAAAGTTTGTCGGAAGCCCTGAGGGGCAATGGCATAATCTAAGGTCGTCCAGTCGGCGATATCCTCCCCTTCAAGAAGGGGGTCCTTGCAAGTCATCTCCTTGTAAGAGACCCTTTGCCGAAAAGGCAGGTTTAGGTAGGTTTGAGGCAATTCTAAACCGTGGCTCTCAAGGAGGTCGATTAAAAAGAGGGCATTGTCTCTATCTACATCAGGGATGGTTTGTCTTCGGCCTGCCACATGGGGCCCCACATGTGAATGAGTTATGTCGATATTAGGATCCAATCGGGCGTTGCAATCCCCTAACAAGAAGAGGTGGGAGGAGTTAGGATGATTAAGGAGTATATCTTCCAATTCTTCCCAAAATTGGGACTTACGTTCTCGGTCTAATGCGGGAGTTTCTACCGTACTGGGTGCGTAAATACTGAAAATGGTGATTGGATGTGGTAGAGTATCCAGCGTAATCTCGCAGACACGGGCGGAGTGTGGCTTAAAGTCTCTGACATGGGGGCGCATGGAGGGTGAGATGAAAAAGCCAACCCCATGATGGGGGTCTTTCGGGGTGCCGGAGTGTAGAATTTCCCAGCCTAGTTTCTGAAATGTGTGAGCCGATGTAACCTTGGTTTCTTGAACGCATAGAAGAGAGACTTGGGATTGTTTACAGAAGTTCAAAAGTAAATCATATTTGGCTACTTCCTTGAGGCCTTCTACATTCCATGTACCAATTCTAATAGGGGTGCCAGTAGGGAGTGGCAACGATAAAGTGGAATCAGCGGAGCGAGTTTGATTATAGGACGAGATTGTAGATTTGCGCTGAACTAGTGATAGCCGTTTAACTAGTCGAGACAACAAGATCTTATAGCGATCAACCTTCTCACCGCCCTTCACAGGCTTCTCCTGAATTGCCGGGATCATACTCACTGGCTCCTCCTCAAAATGGCTGTCGGCACAAACATGCGCCACAAACGGCAACCCTTGCTCCGCATGCTGTCCTTGTTCACGATCTTCCACAGTAAGCATCCCCAGATCTACCCCAGGATCTCGTACAACCTCTCCATCCCGAACCTGCCCTGAAGAGCTCACCCAGATTAAATCACCCAGAGGCGTGACATGTGTTCTCCACTGCTCCGGCTTCCTGTCAATCACAGCTGGCAGACGGGTTGCAATCAAGTGCTCTTGGCCATCCCGGTTCACAAGCACCAAAGACCCTTGAACCACGGTATCATATTGAGATAGAAAGGTACCAGCTTCGACGCTGGGTCCAAAAGGCTCCACATCCTGCCGCTTCACAGCAACCAAGTCTCCAGCATCAGGCAGCTTGCCCTGAGGTCTGCAATTCATTGTTGCATCCCTCTGCCGTCTCGCAGCTTCAGCCATCATCAGAGGCCAGAACTTCTTGCGCACACTTCCCTTTATCAGGAAACTTCGCGCTCGCTCTTTCATCAATCCCACGACTCTCTCAGCAAGTCCGTTCGCTTGCGGATCAAACCCTGCAGTAATCGTTTTGTACACCCCCAAAGCATTAAGCCCTTCGACCACATTCTTGGCCAAGAACTCGCGTGCCTTGTCAGAATGCACACGGACCACCTGAGGCCGCTCACCACACAAGGCTGACACCTGAGCTAAGATACTTTGAAGACCCGCAAACATCTCACCCCAAAGCCTCCTCTTCATAGGCCTCATGAAGTGCAGCCGCGTGCTCTCGTCAATCCGAAACACAGCTACAAGCGCATACTTCGTACCGTCATATTCAGCAGTATACGGCCCGGCCAAATCGATCGAAAGCACTCCCTTGAAAATCTGATCAGCAGTAACCCTCCGATGCGGCCGGCGCAAACCACGAGCTTCGTAGTCCTTCAAGGAATGTCCCGGGCGCTCCCGCGGTGTCTCAAGATCGATAACCTCTTCCGCAACAGCTTCAAAGGCCATGACCCCTTCAGCACGCGAACCCTCATCATCATCTGGGCTTTGCACGCTACTCGTGCCTAAACCCTGAACGGAAAAATCCCTAAAGTCCTGTAACCCTGATTCACCATACGGCTCGCCCTGAACGACATCATCCTCCAAAAAACCCTGGCTTGTTTCAGTTGGCGGGATCTGGGGAATCTGGTTGTCGTTGCTTGTTTCGGGCTCGTTGCTGAACTCATTCTCTGCTTCTAGCCTGCCGTTGCCATGCTTGAAGTCCGCTTCTAGCCTGTTGCTGTCATTTTTGATCTCTGCTTCTAGCCTGCTACTGTCATGCTTGAGCTCTGCTTCTAGCCTGCAGCTGCCGTGCCTGATGTTGCTGGCCTTGCTCTGAAACTTCTGCAGCCTCTCGTCAAAGAATCCTAGGCCACATAGCTCCTTTAGCTGCTCATCTGAGACATTCAAATGTCCCCGTGGAGTATATGCAACTGCTACACCTCGAACTCCCTGGAACGGCTCCGTCCCACGCGTGCGAACCGCTGCATTGAACCTTACACTCTTGTGCGACAGCTAATGCAATCTTCCGGCCCTCGCCTCGCCTTCGTTGTCAATGTGCCTGATTGCATTGTTTCTGCGCTCCCCAGGAGTTCCTTCAATCCAGAGCTGTCCACCCTGAAAGCGCGTCAACCCTAACACCACTGACTCTCGCTCCAGCGAATTGCGATCTTTGTGAGGTCGAAACACCAAGTTGACTGCCACAGTCACTGACAAAAACTCCAAATCCGGATGCTGCTGCCGAACCAGTTTGCAAAGGAGCTTCACCAACCATGGATGCCGACGCGTTTCTGAAGTCAACCCTAACACCCCTCCATGAACAAACAACCCGAATGTCCACATAGGCAGTGCCTGGACCTCCTCGCTTTCAAGCTGCTTCGACCGATCGGATCGCCGTTCCACCAGACTTGCAAGTTGCACAACGCTCCAAACCTCATCATAGGTCACTCTTGCCTTTGCACAAAGCTCTTCAGCCCTGCGTTCTCCCGCATCCTCAATCGACTTTGTCAGAGTTGCTGCACTCACCTCGTGAGCCCTAGCGCCTCCAACAGAATCTGCAGTTGACATGTAATCAAGAATCCTAAGGGCTCCATCCTCTACTTTCATCACTCTGGCAATCCCTGTGTCTCCAATCCCTAGCCAACTGCACGCGTATCGGCTTGAAGTCTTCCCACGACATGTATGGGAGTCCGTTCTGCTCAAAGCAATGAACCGTCACCACCGTTTCACCATCGAAGTACTTCACCCCAGCTCATCCCACACGAAAGCACCCCGAATTCCTCGCAGCCTACGGACAGAGAGGATCCAATCTAGGCTGTTATCCACGTCTTCATCTCCAATTATGAGCTCACCATCACGTGTTCTCCATGCGTCGACAACGTCCCCTGAAGCCATGGCTACTTGACTCCTTCGACACTTGTTTACTGCAAAGCCCTTCGGACGAGGCCTGATCACCTCGTTGGCCCCTGAATCGACTAGAACCTTTGGTCCCAAGCATGCCCTCGTCGCCATCACCTCGGCAAAATTAGCCCGGCTATGCGAACCCTGAGAACCCGAAGTTGAGGCCTTCGCAGGCGGAGACTTTGGAGCTAGATGCAGAATTTTCGCAGATGGACCCTTCGGAACTGAACCGGACACCTCAGCACAAGATCCCCTCGGAACTGAACCAGACGCCTTAGCACCGGGTCCCCTCGGAAGGAAACCGTGGTATTCCGGAGGACTCGACACCGTTGGAGCCTTCGCCTTCGGGGCACCCTTGGCTCGAGCACTCTCTTCCCTGGAAGCCATCACCTCAGCACCTGAGAATGCTCACGACCTGTGTCCATATCAATGACATGAACCAGAACCACAGGCCTCAGCGCCCCATCTTCGCACATACACAATGTCTGATGCGCTTCGATGATGTACTGATTCAGCCCTATCTGGAGGTCTTCAATGGGAAGCTGAAAGTCCAACTCCTCAATGATTTGCCAGATTGCTACCGCAATCAAATTCGGCCCGTTCACCTGCTGAAATGGAGCAATCGCATGCGTCAGAAGTTGGAAGGGTCCATTCGACAGCAGAGCATACTCAGTTTCATGAAGAACCACATACCACAAAGGAGGCCGCGCTCTCTCTCCCCGGGTTCGTCTCTCAGGCTCACTCTCAAGGTGGTCCCGCTAGAAGGCGCAGGGCCCGCATCA
Source organism: Symbiodinium sp. CCMP2592 (assembly GCA_905221615.1). NCBI lineage: Eukaryota > Dinophyceae > Suessiales > Symbiodiniaceae > Symbiodinium > Symbiodinium sp. CCMP2592. Next base: position 779,597 of record CAJNDT010006235.1, read on the forward strand.
GAAAGATCAGAGCCCCCTTCCGAACCCGACTCAACGCCGGTAGCCACAGCAGGTTCAGCCCTGAGCCCTTGTTCATGATCACTCTCTGGCTCAGACGACTCATGTTCCAGACCCGTTCCCCTGGCAGCCAGAACCACAGCCCGAACCGTAGAAGCCCTAGGACCCACATCGACCCCCAACAAACCCGCTACCACAGCTTTCACCTCCGCCTTTGGCTTGACCTCTGGCTTAGGCTTCGGTTTCGCTTCGGGCTTGGGTTTGGGTTTCGCTTCAGGTTTGGGCTTTGGGGTGGGTTCGGTCTTCGTTCCATCGGCTGATTTCCCACTTCCCTTGGGTTTTCCTTTCTCCTTTCCTTTTCCCTTTTCTTTACCTTTACCTCCTTTCGGGGCATCCTGATGCACGAATGGACAGCTTGAACCCCTCCAACAGCCACCGGGCTTCAGGTGAAAAAAGCACTGTCGCCCTTGACCCTTGCCCTTGTCAGCCGCCTCTGCAGCCACGACAACCTCGCTACTTTGAGCCGCACGCACATCCCGAATTTCTTGATCTGCCGCCAATCTTCTGCATTCAACTTCAAGCAATGATACGTAGCGGTCAAGACCAGTACTCGTAGGAATCACAATGTCCGGCTGCATTCGCAGGATGTTGATTCTCATGCCTAGCTGCTAGTGTCTTTTCTCAAGTGTCCTCATAAGACCATCAAGCGCCGCAATACCCTCGTTGGGAGCCTGCTCTGGAAGTCCAAGGCTCTGAGCTCTTTGCTTCGCAAGCTTCCACCTGCGAAGAGTCGTATCGCACCCTTGAAGTCTTGGGCAGCCGGGAGCTGCCGCATGTACCGCTGGATGGACTCTAACTCCTCACGACCTCCTGGAGCATACTGTTCATGCAGACTCTCAAGCATCAAGATACATCGAACATTCTTCGACATCGACCCTTCAACCACCGGCTGGCGAACTGCCAAAGGAAGATTTTTCAAGAGATTCAGTGAAAGCCTAGTCTCCATCTCAGCCTCCGATGCGAAAATCTCGGGTACCGGCTCCTCCAAACCAGTGAGTCGTTTGGCCTCATAGCGCTGTCTCCCTTGATCGTAGATCTTATCGAAGTACTCTGCAAAGGTTGGATGAGTGGCCGGCCTCGCCCTGCACCGCACTCTCCGGCATCGCTTGCCCCCGTCGCCGCCGCCGCGGCAATCGGGCAGGTCAGCGCGAGCGTAACAAGCGCGTGGCACGAGCTGTGGCAAGGCACCCAGCCCCTGCGCCTGCCCGGCCTCCCAATCCCTTCGCTGCAGCCGGGCCGACCCCTTTTCGTGTGACCGGGCCTTTCTACGACAGCGCGCTCTCCTGCAGCCTGCCTCCACCGCCACCCCCCCGCCCCAGGTCTCAGCACGCCCTTCTTCCTACAGCCCGTGCCTGAGTCCCTCCCACCCTGGCTGCATACTCAACGCCGCCCTCCTGCAAGGCGCGCGCTCCCCTGAGCCGGATCGCCGCTGCCTCGGGCTTGCACACATCTATTTGGTTCCACGGAGGATTTTTCGACTTCCCCCCCCCCTGCGCGTTTGCTGGCAGTGGCGCCGCCTAGGCCGCCCTCCGGTACCTTGTTCTGCTTGACTCCCAGGCACGGCCCAGTTTGCTTGTTTACTTCAAGTCTTGCGGGGCGCGTACAGACACAGGTCCAGCACGTGCCTTCAGCACGCCAAAAGATAAAACAGAGAAAAGTTAAATCTGTTTTATTTGTTGCTATCTTTTTTTCTTTGTTGCTATCTTTTTATTTCGTTTTATCTTTTTCTATCTTTTTTTATCTGTTTCTAGGAAAATCATTGATTTTCAAAGGTTGAGGACATGGACTGCATTGAACAAACTACATGGAGCTTTCAGCGCGCAATCGCTCCTTCATTTTACCGCAAAGCTCTCAAGAGACCATCGTCTTCGATGAGCCACCAGGAAGCCAGTTTGGAACGACACATGTCGTGCAACTGTCGCACCCTACCTGTACTGCGAAAGACTTGGCTGAAACGAGTTTTCTGCTCCATGACATATTCCCTCGGCAACAGGAATGGTTTTTCAGCGGAGCTCACACAGCAGCGCACGACCATGCCTGGGAAAGGTTCCAGCTGAAAATCACCTGATTGGACTGCTTGGAATGTCCTGAGGGTCTGCTGGCCCCATTGGACCTTCTTTCCCTTTCCGCAGCATATCTTGGCACGGCTGTCGAAGTTCGTCTGCAACTGCTCGAAGCAGGAGCAGAGCATGCGGCTCAACACTGCTTTGGGCCATTTTGGTGAGGAGACCAAGAGATCCAAGTTCTTGTTTGCAACTCCCTTGTAGACTTGATGTTTCGCCTCAGGAGTGCTTGTGTCGATGTAAGCTCCCCAGGCTTCTATCTGGTGCATTTCTGCTTGCGAAAAATGCTTGCGGCACTTGGCACAAGCTTTCGGCAGTTGCAGTTGCAGCACCGGTGCAGAAGGCTCTGTCGCAGGGACCAGCGCCGGGGCTTCGGTCGGCAAGGCTGCAGCCTCCGGCTTGGGGCGTCAAGCGTCAAGCCTGCGCTTTGCAAGAATTGGGAAGCAGCGTCTTCACCAGCTTGCTCAGCGTTGAGCAGCGTCTCCTTTCAGGGCTAAGATTCATTCTACTTCTGGGGGGAATTAGTATATCAACCATCCAGAGAGTCCTGAGTGCTGGGCTGAAAAGGGAGCTCCCGGGGACAAGAACTGCAGACTGCTAACAGGATTCCAGCCAGAGGGGTCACACAGTCTAGAGGACTTCTGGGCCACTACTGGAGACCCAGCCAGGGCGTAGTGCGGTGTAGTGCGGACCTGGCCCTGGAACCCTGCAGGGCTGTAGTCTCTCTAGGATTCTGGAACCCTGGGACCCGTAGTGCAGGGTAGTGCGTGTAGTGCCTGGGCTGGGCCGTAAGACTGGAGGCCCGGGGACCGTGACAGTGGTCTGAGTTTTGGAAGTCGCTGCACTGCTGTTTAAGGCGAGACGGAAGGTTCCTTTGGGACAACTTGCTCGCTCTTGGAGTCCAGATTTAGGCTTGAAGCGACTGTTGCTGCTCTCAGGCATGAGGATTTGGGAGCAACATCTCCAGACGCAAAACTGACGGCTGCAGCACCACGGAGAGCAGCCGCATCAGCGGCAGCAGCAAGCGCTGCACGAGAGTTGGCTGGAGGAGCTGGATTATAGAAGTATCATTCCGTGGGGAAAAACGTAGCCCGACAAGTACTTCGTGCCCTGCATGTGATTTACAGAAATCCAGTGTCGCAGTTTTGTGCACCTTTGCAGTGTCTTGCCGTAGCACTTCGTTGTCCTGCCGCAGCTGTTTTTTTGCTCAAGAGCAAAAGCTTCGTCGCCATGGGCAACGCTGCATCATTGCTCACAGCAGAAGCAACGGAAGAAGCCGTCCCAGCGTCCGCTCCTGTACTGGAAGCAGCAGACCTAGCCTCCACTGTACTGGCATGCCTCAAGTGCGCCACGGCCACGCTGCGACGAGCACGGCGGCGTGTGTGCATTCCATGCACACAAACGCTGCAGCAGTGCCGGTGAGGTGCAACCAACAGCCGCCGGCAGCCCGGAGTCCGGCACTCACGCACTGGCACATGCTGTCTTGGACCGCTGTCGGTGCTGCTGGATGCAGAAAAGTCGGCAGAACCCTGGCTCAGAAACTTGCGCTCTCTGCAGCCGTCGCTGTGCGAGTCAGGGCAAACACGACAGCAGTGACGGAAGCCCAGACTACACTGGTTTCCACAGAGGTGGAAATTGGCGCAAGCCATGTCTGGCCAGCAAGACCACATGCTAATATGAACATGCATCGAGCCGAAACAAATCACCGACGTCAATAACATGTGGTTTTCCAACATGAAATGCTACACAGACGTGCCAATGTTTTGCAACACTTTTGCTACTCCTGCTATCTCTGTTTTAGTTTCGTTTATCTTTTTTATCTTTTTCTATCCTTTTTTATCATTTTCTATTTCCTACTATCTTTTTCTTTCGCTCTGGAACATCGGTGCTTCTTGACCGCTTTGGCGCAGCTATCTTTTCTAAGTCTGTTCTAAATCTTTTATCTCTTGCCATCTTCCGTCGGAGATGGTATCTTGAGATAGAGATAGAAACACCATGCCTAATAATTGGGATATAACCTGGATAGTATCTCACCTTTCTCACCTATCTTCAGACAACCCACTGTGTAGGGCCCTTTGTTAGCGCACCGCCCCCACTAAGGCCCCGGCACCTTTTGTGGCGCCCGCCTGAAGGCAGCCACTCTTGCCACATACTTGCCCCCGCTGCCCCGACTAAGGAGTCTGCAGAAACCTTCGCACTCCCAACCGTGTGATCCCTTTTTGTCGCGGCCCCAGCTTGCCCATCCGCGTCAGCCAGTCAAGTGTTTGCTTGCTTGCTTCCTGGACATGCTTTTGGCTATATTTTATCGTCAGGCTCCGAAGAAAAATCGTCGGGGCTGGCAAAATATCGTCGGGACATCAAAGCAACCCAAAATATAGTCGGGAATGCATTTCTGCCCAAAATATCGTCGGGACTCCGGAAATATCGTCGGGACTTCGGAAATATCGTCGGGACTTCGGAAATATCGTCGGGACTCCGGAAATATAGTCGGGAATCCAGAAATATCGTCGGGATCCTGGAAAATATCGTCGGGACACAGAATATATCGTCGGGACCCGGGAAATATCGTCGGGACCCGGGAAACATCGTCGAGACACCAGAGATATCGTCAAGGCACGAAAAATACTGTCGGAAATATCGTCAGAGCGCCGAAATATCGTCAGAATGCTTGAAAGACTATGTCAAGCGACGAGATTATCCAGAAATGTCAAAGCTCCCGGGACTGTGGAAATCTGGTTGGCTCTGTGGCTGCAGTACTTATATTTCAAATCGTGACACATAAAACCGAGTTTGCTTCCGTGTTTCACACCAGAATGGCTTGGTCGCTGTGCTTGGTGGTCATACCACTTCGTGTTGTCGCGCTTGCTTGGGATTCGTCGGTCTTTTTGCTGGTTCTTGTGCGACTGCATGGTTCTGCCAATTGCGCATGGAATTATGCTTGCTTTGAACCATTAGAAACATCGTCAGACAGGATCCATGGTAATATCCGCTGGAAGTACCGTCTCCGGACCCCGGATTTTTCAGTCAACGGCGCAGGGGTAGGCTGCTTTTGTCGGATCTCAGCAGCCTTAAAACGACCCTCCCATCCCCAGTGCAGCTCTGGGGGAAAGCCGTTCCCAAGATTCTGAGACCGCCCACAGTCGCCTTATCCGTTGGAGAATTGCGATTGGGCTTTCTTTGTTTGATCTTGAGTTGCTGAAACTACTGGTCGCGGGACCTGTAATAGAATAGAGATGTCAGACGCGCCTCGATTTGAAGAGATGTTGGGCTCGAGCACCGGCTGCTGATAACAATTGCGATGTTGATGCTTCTAAGGGGTCGCCATATCAACAGAAACCGTTGATTCCGAGGGCATCAAGATCATAGTGTCAAACCAAGATGTTCTAGGTTAGCAAATATAGGTAAATCACTTGTGAATCAGTACTTACACCATCTGTAGCTGTTGCCATAAACAGTTATAGACTCGATTCTGCGTTACAGAACCTAAAACTTGCTGCGACCTGTATCGCGACGCACGCGACAGCCCCCGCTCGCGACACCGCCCGTGGCCCGCACTCCCGCACCGGTTCGGAAACTACCCCCTCTGACGACACCACTTCAAGGGACTGCCCGTGTGCACCGGTTTGGAAACCAGTGGAAACCCATCCCAAACCCCTGTGTCAAGCCACCAGCCCAAACATACCAACTCCACCGCTGCCGGTCCACCCCCCCCCAACCATACCAGTCATGCCATCCCAACCCCGAACAACCATCCCAACCATACCAACCCCAAACCATCCCCCTTATACCATCCCAAGCAAACCCCCACACCCAAAGCCCCACTCGCGAGACCCCAAGCCCCAAACTCAGTGCTGCAGGCCCCACACCAGCAGTCCTAACCAAACAAGAACCCCAAAATCTCAAGCGCTGGACCAAACCCTCAACGCCCAAACCGAAACACCCAAACCCCGAAGCCCACACCCAGGACCCCAAACCCTAACCCCAGAGCCGAAGCCCAAATCCTAAGCCCCTAAACCCAAACCCCTGAACACACACCGAAGCCCCGAGCCCCCAAACTCAAACCTCAGCCCACCCAAAGCTCAAACCCAAAACCCCCAAGCCCCACACTCTAAACACACAAATAACCCCAAAGCCGAAACTGAGCCCCGAAGCCCCAATCCCCATTGCAAACTTCAAAGCCCCAAATCAGCCGACTCTCAACCCTAAACCCCGAACATCAAACACCGAAACTGCAAACCCCGAACCCCCCAACCCAAAACACCCAAACCACAAAACTCAAATCCAGGACCCCAAACGTTAAATCTCAAATCTCGAACCCCAAGCCCCAAATACCCAAACCTCAACCCCAAAGCCTGAGCCCCTAGGCCCATAACTCCATAGCACCAAACCAATAAAGCCTATGCCCCGAAACGCCCAACCCGAAATGCAACACCCTAAGCCTAAATAAAGCCTCAGCCCCAAAACCCCAAACACTCACAACCCATACCGTAAACAGGCAAGCCCCCAAGCCCAAACTCAGACCATTCAACACCCAAGCCACAAAACCCGCTTGTTTGAAGCCCAAATTCCCAAAGCGTCAATAACCACAATACCCAAACCTCAAACCCAATGCCCTAAGCCATAAGCCCCAACCTTAAGCCCCAAATCCCAACACCAAACCTTGAAAACCCAAACGACCGACCCAATGCCCAAAACCGTAAGCCAATGAAAATCAAGCCCCAAATCCAAAGCCCTTAACCCCACCCCTAACCCCACCCCAAACCCCAAACTGCAAGCAGCCAACCCCGAACCTGAAACCAGAACCCTTAAACCCCACACCCCAGTCGCAAAAATCCTGAGCCTGAAACCCCCACCCTCATCCCTCATGGCTGCGGCTGGGGCTTTGGGTGTTTAGGGTTCGGGGTTTGGTGTTTGGGCTTTGTGGTTTTGGGGCTTAGGATTTGCGCTCAGGGTTTGGGCTTTGTTTTTTGGGTTTTGGAACTCAGGAGTTTGTATTTCGGGGTAATGTGCTGAGGGTTTGAGGCTCTGGGTTTGGTGTGCGGGTTTGAGTGTTTAGGGTTTGGGGTTTGGGGCTGAGGATTGATTGCGTGCAGCTTCGGAGTTTGGGGATTGGGGTTGCCGAGCTGAGGGTTTGGGGCTCGGGTGTTTAGTGTTTGGGATTTGGGGTGTGGGTGTTTAGGGCTTGAGGTCGGTGGATTTCGGTTTGGAGTTTCGGGGTTTGGGTGTTCAGGGTTTGGGCTTCGGGGTTTATGAATTTAGCGGTATTTATGGTTTACATGTGTTTGGGGGTTTAGCTGTCCAACCATAACAACCATCCCGCTCCCGGCCAGACACAACCGCGCCCCCGCCGCCCCCCTCCCGTTGCTCTCCAAACCCAAGCCCACCCCATCCACTCCAAACCAAGCCCCAAGCAACACCCCTAGCCCTAAGCCAAGCCCGAGCCAACCCTCCAAATTCAGCCCGACACCCCAAACCCCGTGACCTACACCCAAGCCCCAAGCCCGAAACACTTCAAACCCCAAGCCCAAGCCCGACACCCCAAACCTCAAAGCCCGACCAAACCCCAAACCCCACAACCCCACCCTGAGCCCGACTCAGCCCAAGCCGAAGCCCAACCACAAACCCCAAGCCCCACCCAAACCCGCACGGCGCCCGAAGCCGCACGCCGTCAATACGAGGCCGAATCACATACCAAACCCCAACTGCACGCCCGAAGCCCTGCACCCCCCAACCCCAAGCCCCACCACACCCCAAGCCCTCAAGCCCCAAGCCCTACCCCCGACCCCAACCCGAAGCCCGGTACCTACCAAATCCCAATCCCAACCCCAGCCCCAAGCCCTACACCCAAACCCCAAGCCCGAACCCTAAACATCAAGCCCTTCCAAAGCTCAAAACCCAAGCCCTACCCTAAGCAAGCCCAACCACAAACCCCAAGCCCCAAAGCCCTACTCCGCCTGAACCCTCCCCCCACCCCAAACCCAAATGCAAGCCCAAAGCCCTGCACCCCCCAACGCCAGGCCCTGCCAAACCCCAAGCCCTAAGCCCCACACCCCCAACCAAGCCACAAGCCCAACTCCACCCCAACCCCAAATTCCAAGATTCCCTACCAAACCCCAACCCCAAGCCCGAAGCCCTGCACCCCAAACCCCAAGCCTTGCCAAGCCCAAGCCCTAAGCCACCCCAAGCCCCACCAACTGCACCCCCAAATCCCTCGATCCACCACCACAAGCCCAAGCCTTACACCCCAACCCCAAGCCCAAGCTCTGAAGCCCTGGCAAACGCCAAGCCCGAAGCCCCACAGCCCTAACTCCCCCCCCACCCAAGCCCGAAGCCCTGCACCCCCTTGCCAAACCCCAAGTCCTAAGCCCTACACCCCCAACTCCAAACCCGAAGCCCTGCGCCCCAAACCCGGAAGCCCGCACCCTCAAACTCCAAGCCCTACCCACAACGACCAACCCCAAATCTCACCCAAGCCCAAACCCTACACCAAGCCCGAAGCCCTGAACCCCAAACCCCAAGCCCTACCAAACGCCAAGCCCCACCAAACCCCAAGCCCCAAGCCCTACAACTCCAACCCCAAACTCGAAGCCAATTCCAAACCCTAGACCCAAGCCTGCGCCCCAAACCCAAAGTCTTAAATCCTTCAAAGCTCACCACCAAACCCCTAAACCCCAATCCCCAAACGCACCCCAACCAAGCCCTAAACGCTACATCCCAAACTACTACACCTTACACCCGAAACCCGAAGCCGACCCGTGACCGACCCGTGACCTAGAAATATCGTCAGACAAAATTAAGAGCTTGATAGCTGTAGCGCCAGGAGGACCCACCCGTGACCAACCCGTGACCGGCCGTGACCTGGAAATATCGTCAGACCCGTGACCTGGACTAAATATGTATAGCGCCACGAGGACAGTACCCGTGACCAACCCGTGACCGCCCGTGACCTGGAAATATCGTCAGATCCCTATTCAGAGCTGGATAGCTGTAGCGCCGGGGGGACCCACCCGTGACCAACCGTAACCACCCCGCACACGCATGATGTCATGCGACCCGGCACAAGTGGTACTTCCTGCTTTGCAAGTAGTAGTGCCAGTAGCAACAGCAGTAATAGCAGTAACTATAGTAGTAGCAGCAGCAGCAGTAGTAGCAGCAGCAGCAGTCGTCGTCGTCGTAGTCGTCACAGTCGTAGTCGTCACAGTCGTAGTAGTAGTAGTCGTCGTCGTCGTAGTAGTAGTAGTAGTAGTTGTTGTTGTTGTAGTTGTAGTTGTTGTTGTATGTTGTTGTTGTTGCTGCTGCTGGTGTTGTTGTTGTTGGCGCAGGAATTGTAGGGGCAGTGGAAGTAGTAAGAGTAGTAGGCGTAGGAAGGAGCTAGGAGTTTGAGTTGGAGTAAGACTAGCAGTTCAGCGAAACCCTTCACTCGCTGAAGCTCTAAACAGCTAAACCAGAGCTGTAATACTATGAACGCTCAAACCCCGACCCACATGTGTAAGCTAGTTGACATGACTAAATGCAAACACATGTATATATTTGCACATGAGTATGTGTACATGTTTGGGTGTACGTACGTATGTATGTATGCGTGTATGTTTAAACAGATAGATAGACAGATAGATAGACAAACGAGCGCATCTACCTATATATATATATATATGTGTGTGTGTGTGTGTATGTCCAGACAGAAATACACATGCTCACATACATATACATATACATATACATATACATATACATATACATATACATATACATATACATATACATATACATATACATATACATATACATATACATATACATATACATATACATATACATATACATATACATATACATATACATATATATATATATGTATATATATATATACACATACCTACATGCTGGTAACATCTTAGTGTTATTGCTGCTGCTGCTGCTGCTGCTGCTGCTGCTGGTGCTGCTGCTGCTATTACTACTGCTCGTAATATCTTAGTATCACTGCTGCTGCTACTATTACTGCTGCTCCTTCCTCCTCCTGCTGCTGCTGCTGCTGGGGGGTTTAGCAGGTTTAGAGGTTGTACGTCCAGCAGTGGCGACCCTTCAACCCCACAACCCCCTACACGTACAACACCGAAACTTCCACACCCACAAACAAAACCCTCAAGACCCGCTAAGCCGCTAAACCCAAAGCTTCTCAACCCGGCCCCCAGCCCTCCAACTCGTTGAACTGTTGCCATTGTATAACGGCACCAACAAGCTCCCACATTCTGGAAAGCCTTGAACCTCAAGCCCTCAACGCCGGTTCAACAGTTGTAGACCGCGTTTCGAAATCTTCGGGTTTAAAATTTGAGGAATTGTTGTGCTTGTCAAAGCCTACACCCCTACCTACCGCTATAAACTTCTCAACCCCTGAACCCTGAACCCGTTTACACCTAAACCCTTCGATCACTCAACCCCTAAACCGCTACACCCCTAAGCCTTAAATTCCTAAAAGCCGCAACGCCCGAACCCATGAATGAGCGCCTATAAGCACCCCGAAATCCCCAAACCTCAAACCGCTGAGCCCCAAACCTCTAAACCCTAAATCCCTCAACAACCAAATCCAAAACCCCTTCGACCCGTAAACTCCTCAATCCTTAAAACCCAGCCCCCTAGGCCCCAAAACCATTGACCTGAGTCCTTCAACCCCCTACACCTGTGCACCTGCTACACCTAGACCCACAAGCCTCAAACCTCCGCCCCCTCAACCCCTAAACTCTTAGACTCAAAACTTAAACGCTGTAAACCTTCAATGCCAGAACCCTTAAACCACTCGATTTAATTTGCAAACGCGTGTAGGTGTTGGGCGTTTCCCAGTTGCTGGCTGCAGAGTTGAATTTGGGAAAGAATGGAAAACAACAATATCTCACGCGTTGTTTGCGCCTTTGCCCATCTCGTGAAAACCTGGGTCCAGTAAGATTTCTGTAGTCTTTCCGAAGCGCGTTTTCAAGCAGGTATACGCGGGACCAACGAAATCTTGGGTTGAGGTTCTCTCAGATTTCACTGGATACATAAGTTTTTTTGATTTTCGGTATTGTGAAGCAAGTTCAAAAGGATAACTTCCAAAACGCGCGGTTTGGGGGCTGAAGGTTTTAAGGGTTCTAGGTTTCAAGGGCACAAAGGTTAGGGTCGTAAGGGTTTAGGTGTTGCAGGGTGTAAATAATTGATTAGGGCGTGAAAGCAGCGCCTAGGGGGTTGAAAACGGGCTTGAGCTGTTGTGTTAGTGGGTTTGGGGTTTGGTGTCTGGGGGTCAGGTCTTCACGTGTTTGTTCTTTGGGGTTGAGGGATCCGCGCGGGTTGAAAGGTGCAAGCGTTGAGGGTTTACTTCAAAGGAAACAACATCTTAGGGGTAAACCTGCAGACCCAAAACCCCTGAACCTCCAAACTTAAAACTGAAAGCCGAACAAAATCCTTCCACCCTGAAGCACTAAATCCCCGAATCCCTCAAGTTTTCTCCCCTACAACCTTAAACCGCCCCGAAACCGCGAGACGCCCAAACCCACGAACGAGTCATCTGAACTCTTGCACGCCTCCACGCTTCCATATTTCAATCCTTCCGACCCCCTAAAATCTGACATCCCAGAACCCTTAAACCCCCCAGCCCCTGAACTTACAATTTCAAGCTCGGAGCTTGTGGGTTTAGGCGTTGAGGCATCCGAGATTTGTTAAAAGCCGAAAACTGTATAGCCCGCCCTCGAACACTACATCCCAATCCTGCGTTAAACTGGCATCTATTGTTGCTAAGCATTCCAGGGCACTGAACCAATCACGCTGCCCTCCAACCCCTAAACCAGAAACTAGAGAGCCCTTTCTATCCTTCAACCTTTAAGCGCCCGCTAAACTGGTACCACGGGCCACGGAAGCCAATAAGAAGCTCGACTTATCAGCATAGGGTACTTAACGCATCCGCAGTCCCTGGTTTGCTTCGCTATACCGGAAGGTCTCAACTGTTGCCCACAACAAGTATATAAGTATATGTATAACAACAGTTTAATATACATATACACACACACACACACCTGATGCCACATTTTGCCTGCTATTCGAGTCTTGCGATGAACTGGAATTTGTGTACATGCGGCATGAATTGCAGTATTGGTTCCAATACTGATTGCAATGTGATCGTGGGTTTGTGTTGGCGAAACGCCAAATCATACAAGAGATTGACTGTAATCAACCAGATGCCCCAGGCATCACTGCTGTTCCTGCTGCTACTACCACCGCTACCGCTACTACTACTACTACTACTACTACTGCTGCTACTACTACTACTACTGCTACTACCACTGCTGCCACTGCCACTGCCACTGCCACTGCCACTGCCACTACCGCTACCGCTACCGCTACCACTACTACTAGTAGTCCTACTGTTGCTGCTACCACCATCACTGCTAGTCCTACTACTACTACTACTACTACTACTGCTGCTACTACTACTACTACTACTAGTACTAGTAGTAGTATTCCTGCTGCTGCCCTACTACTACTTCTACTACTACGACGACGACTACTGCTACTGGTAGTACTGCCATTTCAACAACAGCTACCACACTACTACGACTATTGCTGCTACTACCACCACTACTGCTCCTCCCGCTGCGGCTGCTGCTGCCACGACAACCACTACTGGTTAACGGCGATAGATATCCGGGTATATCGCCACATGAACCACAGGGTGATCCAATTTACCCGGGGGCGATCCAAACAACCGCGGGAACTTCCAATTAATCGCGAAAATTATCCAATTAATCGCAGGAAGCCTTTCAAAACCATAATAACCGCGGTGATCTGCGCCTTATTTTTCGTTGTTTTTTCAGAAGCGCCCGCTATTTTTCAATAGCGGAGGGCTCTCCAGGCACTTGGTGTAGGCGCGCTTGCTTTGGATTCGTCGGTTGGTTGATAGGTTGGTTAGTTGCTTGGTTGGTGGTGTTTGCTTTGGCCTGGTGTGGGTTGGATGGATCCGATGGAGTGATTTCGTGCACTACTAATATCGTCAAAATCCCGCCAGGAATCTCAGAAACTTCGTCAAGACGCCAATGACACCAATACATATCGCCAGTGCACCGGAAATATCATCAGGACACCGAAAATATCGTCGGGACTCCGTATAAATATCGTCGGGACTCCGGGGCACCGGAAATATCGTCGGGACTCGGGAAAATATCGCCGGGACTCCGGAAATATCGTCGGGACTCGGGAAATATCGTCGGGGCTCCGGAAATATCGTCGGGACTCGGGAAATATCGTCGGGACTCCGGAAATATCGTCGGGATCCATAAATACGTCAAAATATCGTCGGGATGTTACTTGTATTTGAAATATCGTCGGGATCAGAAAAATATCGTCAGAGTCCAGGCAACCCAGGTCTGACGATATAATATCATCAAAAGCATGTCCAGGTTGCTTGCTTGCTGCATGCAAAGCCCCTCCCACAGTGTTTAGAGATTTCTCCTGCCGCTCTGCCCGTCGAGGCACCCTGAGGTACGCCTTTCGGGCTAGAGCTCATCGGGCCGCCCTTGCCTTTTTGATTTAATTACTTCCTCTTAGCAACTTAGCTGATCGGAACATCTGCCGCGCCCCCGCAATCCGAGTAACGTGTCTTTCCTAATCTTGGCCCTGTTGCGCTTGTCGCCGAAGAAAGTCTCGCCCGCCAGACGCTGCAATGTCCCGCCCCTCCTGCTCGGCCACACCGGAGCGGGCTGCCCGCGCCCCGCAATCCCCCCTTTCGGTTGGTTCGGGCTCGCCCGTCGCCCGGACGCTCGTGGACGGCGCCCGCACGCCCCCAACCCAGCCAGCGCCGATGAGGAATGCTGCTGCGTCTGTCTGGAGCGCCTGCTGCTCCCGCGGACGAGGTTCCCGTCGGCGAGGTTCCCGTCCCCGGTCCCCTTCCCCACATGCCGCCATTTGAGCTGCCTGGCGCAGTACCGCGCGCATTCGCGCGCAAGCCACTGGTCCCGACGACCTGCATGCTGTGTCCCATTTGCCGTCATGGGCGTTGCCCCGACTGCGCTCCCACCGCCGGGTCGGGGGACGGATGATGCCGCGCTGCGCGCGCTTTGCCTCCGCCAAGGTGCCGCTGCCCGACCGCATCGCTGGCGAATCTACGGTGCGCGAGGCTGCCGTGCCTACGCCCTCCGCACGGTCCAACGATGCCCCTGAACCCCGGCCGCCGCCTGGGGTGATTCTGTTGTGCTGCCACCGAGTCGCTGCAGTTGGTGGGGTGGGCGGTGTCGACTTCGTGCGCCTCCCAGATCGTGCGATGCAGTGGGCGCCCGTCCCAATCCGGCACGGTGCGGGCATAGCTGCGCAGCGACCCGGCTGTTTGTGCCCAGGCTGCGCGCAAGATGTTAGCCTGGACTCCTTGTCTATCCCGGAAGCTGGAAAACCCGTGCAGCCTTTGTGGGGCCGCGTTGCAGTGGGTTTTCGACCGCGCAGCCGGTAGCGCGAGCTGGCCTCCCGGCCCGCGAAAACCCCGCAGCACCCCCCTTGACCGGACCTCCCCCCGCAGTCCGCCATGCCGCCGCGTGGCCCGCGTCCGGCCCACCCCGGAGCCACCAACTCATGGCTGTATGTGCCCTTGCTCCACGCCGCTGTGGGGTTAATGCCGCTCGACCTAATGCAACAATGGCGCACTGACCCCCGTGCAGCCTGGTGGGAAGGCGCCGCACGCTCGCCGCGTCTCACCCGGTCCCCGTCGGCACCCTTACCGAAGCCCTGCTTACTGCTACCACTGCCGCCAGCGAGCCGCTGGAGCACATCCTTCACGAGGCAGCCGCCCTTCCCGCCGGCACGTCCGTACACATCGGTTGGGTCGGGCGCCGCTTGGCTCAGCGGAATGACGGCTACATCACCGCGCCGTGTTAAGAGGCTTGCCTGGAACCCTTCGGTGGCCGCGCTTTCGCGGCGGAACTCGACCGCGCCTCTGCATGCCTTTCGTCGGGCACGTCCGCCTGAGCCACTCGCACTGCCGGGCGAGGCAGCCTGCCTCCGCCGCTGGAGAACTGCCCGACCCGGCAGCTCGCCCGCCCCGCCAACCCGCACAACCCGCCCGCCGAGCGCTCCAACAGCCACGACTCCCACTCCCACACCCACCGGGCCGATGATGTCGCAGCCGCGGCTTCGACGGCCGCCAGTCAGGACGAACTTCTCGCAGCCGCCGCGCAGCGAGCCCGCGCGGCCGGACCAGCGGACGTGGCCGGCATGGGCGCGGACGTGGACGCCAGACCCTCGCTGCCCCGCCTGCCGATGCCCTCAACCCCACCCCCCTGCATCCGGCCAACCTGAGGCAACCAACACACGTCGGTCACAAGCCACTGCAGCTGCAGAAGCCCCCGATGCCGTCTGCTTGCAAACCACTTGCCGTAAGCGGGTTCTCACGTTGCACACTGCCCCTACGCACGTCCGCGGGTGCTTGCGCACTGCCCTGCGAACAGAACTAACAGGGCTCCGGCTCGCAGTGCATCCGTCCTGCCCTGAGGACGAAGTGCGCGGCTGGAAGCTTTTCTGCCTCGCACCCCGGATGCTGCTTTACCGCTCGCCTGGCGACTCCCGGGTGCCCACGGCAGAGTTGGACAGGCGCTGTGACGCGTTCCGAGCAGGGCTATGGACCGACCTGCTGCGCGAGGCCGCTGCAGCACTCGCCGCCACGCCAAGCTCAAGGCCTGCAGACCCTGCTGGTGAGGCCGCGCGCGCGCGCCGCGCAACGGCTCTCGTCCACCTTGGAGAGCTGTCCGCTGCCGGACGCGCCTTGACGGCAGAACCGCTCGCTGCAAGGCAACAGCACCCTCGCAGAGCTCCGCGACCCCCAACCACGACCGCACGAGCCCTACGCCCCGCTACCGCAAGCCCCGCTCCAGCATAACCCTGATCATGCAAGCATGCCCCCTGCCTCTGCAGGCCTTCCGACAGCTTGCGGAGTGCTTGCTCGTCGCGGCTCCGCTGCCGACCCGTCCGGCGCCACCAACGAGCACATCCGCGTCTTGCTCGACGACGAGGAGTACGCCCGTTTGCTGCATGGCGCCGCCCTTCGGCTAGCCAATGCGGAAGTGCCTCTCGCTGTGCTCGTCGCACTGCGCAAGCCCAACGGCAGGGCCCGTGCTCTCGCAGTCGGGGATGTGCTGCGCCGTCTTGTCGGCCGGGTACACGCGCAGCATTTCGCCCCTCATTTCCGACAGGCCTGCATGCCTCACCACTGCTCCGCGCGGCCACGGAGGCATCCCCCCGCGCCACAGTTCTTTCGGTTGATGCCGTTTGCGCCTTTGACCACGTCTCGCGGGGATCCATCCTAGCCGCCCTGCATTCCCGGCAGGAGCTGCAACCTCTGCTCCCCTACGCGAGGCAGCTCCATGCCACGCCAATAGCGTCTACACCTGGTTGGGCGGCGAGCAAGGCGACCCACTGATGCCGGCTTCTCTGCCTTGGCGCAGCACGCCGCGCTCGCTGACCTTCAGAGCCAGCTGGGTGACGGAGAGGCCGTCTTCGCGTTCCTTGAAGACGTGTATGTTTTGTGTCGAGACCCGAGCGCACACGCACGCTCTACAACGCCCTCGCTGACGCTCTTCGGCGGATCCGTCTCCATGATGGTAAAACGCGGACGTGGAACTCCGCCGGCGAGGAGCCCAATGCCATCGCCGATCTCAGCGGCGGGGGCGGAGCCGAACCCGTGTGGGTCGGGGACTGGTCCCTTCCGCGGGAGTGCCAAGGGCTGACCGTGCTCGGTTCTTCCCTGGGGCACGATGCCTTTGTTGCCAGGCACCTCCATGGAAAGCGCGAGGACCACGACCGGCTCCTCCGTCTCCCCAGCCTCGACAACTTGCAGGCGGCCTGGCTGCTGCTCCAGTCCTGCGCCGCCCCGCGTGCCAACTACCTGCTGCGAATCTTGCCCCCGCACCTCACCGCCGCGTATGCAGCAGCTGACGATGCGGCATGCAGTTGCCCACTGCCTGGCCGCGCTCCTTGAGCGCGATGCCGCCCCCCTCCCGAAGCGAAGCCTCCGCACTGCCCATCTCGTGCAACGATTCGAGGGGCTTGTCCTCCGCTCGACCACTTTGCCGCGCATTGGGCTTCCTGGTGCGATACCTTGCCCGTCATTCGCACGCGTGCCCCCGCCGCAGCGGCCCGGCTGCTTGGCGCCTTCCAAGGCGACAGCATTTTGCCCTCAGCTACCGCCGCCGTCCTCGCCCAGGCGCACCTGCGCCCTCTCGGCTGCGATACCCTTGATTGGGCAGTCGTCTGCGCCGGCACTGCTGCCGCCCAACCTCCCCAGAGCGGCGCAGAAGCCTAACGCGACCCCTGGCCCCTCAAGGGGTTCACGGGTTGGCAGCGCCTAGCTGCCCGCGCCTGTGACGCGTGCGCTTTTATGAGACGCACCTTACTGACCCGCGTCTCGAGCGCTGCTGCTGTCACCGGCTGGGCCCTTCGCTGCCCGAGCCTTGAATGTCCTCCCCACCCACGACGAGATCTCAATACCTAGCGCAGTTCCGGACTTCCGGGTCCTGCTACTGCGCCGCCTGCGGCTTCCCCTCCCCCTCGCCGCGCCGATGCCGCTGCCGCGAAAAGCTTGATGCGCTGGGCGACCACCGCTCAGCCTGCGCTACCTCGGAAGCCGGTGCTTGCGTCGCTCGCCACGTCCGGCTGGCTGACATGAACCTCGATGTACCGATCGCGAACGAGCGGCGCATTGAGGTTGTTGCCAACGGATTGCCTCTGTGGCATGGCTCGCAGCTCGCCCTCGACGCCACCCGCGTCTGCCCCCTCACGCGGCGCGGGGAGCCTCACGCGCTTGCCGACGCCCAACCGGGAACCGCCGTCACTGCCGCTGCCCGGCGCAAACGGCGCCAAACATACCCTGAGCTCGAACGAGCGCGGCGCTGCCGCCTGGTTGTCGTTGGCCTGGAGGTTGGCGGCAGGTTTGGGGCCGAGACCGTCCAGCTGCTGCGCCTCCTCGCACGACACCGGGCCGCCGCAGTCCCTGCACACTTGTGAGGCCTTCAGCCACTGTCGCCTGGATCTCGCGCTGGTCCGGCTTTCTGGCCGTCGCATCCCAGTGCGCCTACGCCGCCTCGATCCTCGAGCTCCCACCCGCGGCCGAGCTTGGCGAGGGACCCATGCCAGAGATTCGCGCGGTGAGCGGCTGTAGGCTCCCCCTCGGCCGCCTCCGATGAAGCCGGCCCCATTAGGTAGCGCGTCGTGTGCACTGGGACCGGACTTCCCGCACCTCGGCTGTCGTAAAAAGGCGCAGTTTTGTTTTTATGCGCCTCTTTTCCGCCTGCAACGTGGCTGTCCCCGTATGCTGCCAGAGGCAAGCTGACTACCGTCGCTACTGCTAAGTAGGATCGTCGCTGCCAACTGCTTGTCAAGCGACGGGGGCCCGCCGCTGGTCCGGCTAGCTCGAGCACTCGCTCAAGGGGCGGCTCCTCCCCCTGACGCGACCCCAGTGCCGTGCTGGAGACGGCCCGCTGCACGGCAACAGCCAGCAAGCCCCACCAACGGTGCGACCAGCCCGCAGCGGCCGCGCGGCGGAGAGCTCGCGGAGCTCTTTGGGACCGGACGCGGATGCGGTGCTGCACGAAGCGGCCAGCCTCGCTGTCGCAACTGTCCACGTTTCAACTCTCCATTGATGCACTGTTATTCCAACCTCCCGGGCTCTCCGCCAGCTAACAAATCCAGCTTAGGAGCATCCTCCAGTAACTTGAAAGCAGTCTGAGGCATCTTTGCTTCCAGCGTGGGGTTTCCCTTTGTGTTTGCACAGCCGATCTGCACAAATCGAGAAGTGTACTAAGGCATTTGTCAGGACCAGTGAAGCATGGCCCCTGACGCAAGGATGACACGCTTGCCAGGACCATTGAAGCATGGCCCCTGCGCAAGGACGACACGCCACACGTTGTGGCTCAAGCATGGTGCACAAATCGAGAAGTGTACCAAGGTCTTGGCGAGGGGTTTTGATCTTCAGAGTTAGGGGTGGAGTGGGGTTCCGAGGGTACCCGATATCCTCGCTCCCTTTTTGTCCTGAACCCCCTTCAGGGTTGTTTGGAGCTTGATTTGAAGGTGGTGAGCTGTGCAGTGTTGATGGTGACATGCATTACAGTTCGCTAGATGATGTGCCACATAGCGTAAGGATGAATCTGCAGCAACAACAACATCAGCAGCATCAGCTTATGTCACCGGCCTTCAGCATCGTTACCGACAGCAGCCCTCATCAAACACAGGTGATGAGCCCAAACGCTCCACCGCAATCCCTTTCTGCAGCGAGTGCTTCAGTGGCACCACAGCTTCAGCACTTCGACGAGCCATCATCAGAAAATGTGGTACGTATGAGGATGCAGCAGATGTTGCAGATTCAGGCGCCAGCCGAAGTTCTGAGATTGCTTCAATCATCAGCTGCAGTAGTGGCAGACGCTAAGACCATCAAGGACGTGCAGAGCAATGTTCGTTTGGTGGCTCAGGAGCTTGAGGCAAGAACAGAGCGATTGGCATCGTGCTTGTCGGGAATTACCGGGGACCTAGATGGGGTGAAACATCAATCAGAGAGACTGCTCAACGCTGCAAGTGATCATCATGCTGCCTTGAACAACGCCAACAACAAATTCAAGGAGCTTGAAGAACAGATCCAGCAGATAGAGAGTGCAGTCACCCAATTGTCGAGGCGTCAGGTCACCTTTGAGTCTGCGATGGAGACTCGGTTGGGTGCCCTTGAGAATCAGATCATACAGTTGAGAGCTCAGGCTGCATCAGCGGACGCGCTGAAAGATGAAGTGGTTTCGATGAAAGCTACATTGTCAAGGCTTGAGCATCAGCAACCCGAGATACAACAAAGCGCGCAGACCAAGAGTGAAGAGAGTGAGACCCGCATCCAGCGCAGAATTGACGAGATGGATGTGTTGTTGAAACATTTCTTCGAACGTGTGGATGGAAATGAGAAACTCTGTGAGAAGCTTAGACAGCGGTCGGAGGATCTCACCAGCCGCTTTGAAACCTTGCAAACTCACGTTGATGAGGGGTTTAGTTCGGAATCCAGAGCTTTACCACGTCGTCCTCAACTTCAGATGCCCCAGCAGATTGCAGAGGAGGTGTCCGATGAAAGGTTTGAGGAGGAGGCGAAGGCTCAAGAGATCATTGAAACACCAAAGCATCGCACAACGTCAGGTGTCCAGATGTTCCAGATGACTCCCCAGCGTGACGGAGCCGATGATTCATGGCAGAAGGATGCTGTTGATGAGTGGCTGGAACAGGTAGAGGAACCTCAGGTTGTGCAATCTGTTCCTGCGGAGCCTCCAGGTCTAGGAAGTTCTGGTGCAAAGATTCCGGCGGGACAATGGAAATTGATCAAAGATTTTCCCAAACTCACGATTCCTCACGGAGAACCGTGGGAAAAGGGAATGGTGTTTAGACAGTGGTGCACAGAAGCCGCATCATTGGCAGAGGCGATATCACCATATTTTGCACAGTTCTTCCGAAAGCGAGTGCAGGAGGGACAGACCAATTTGAGGGATGGTTGTGAGTCAACGTTGCCAGCAGTTCATCAGGAGGAGCGGGAGATGCAAACCCGATTGAGCCTAGCTCTGCTTAAGGCAATCCCATCTTCTTTGAAGCAACCGGCTCTTGAGAAGGGTACCCCAAATGAGGCGGTATCCACGATTGCATTAATGGAGACAGTGAGCGAAGTGTTGATGCCAGGAGGTATTACTGAGCAAGTGTCGTTACAGAGATTCCTTCGGCAACTTCCCACGGCATCATCTTGCAAGGAGCTGCTTGCTACACTTAGGAGGTGGAGACTGGCCAAGCAACGCGCTGATCATTTAGGAGTCCCAGAACAAGCCCCTCATGAGTCAATTGCTGCATTGAACAGCTTGTGCCAACAGCTTGAGAAAAAGCATGCTTTGTTGGGAACAAGATTGAGCTTGTTGAGATTGCAGCACAACATCCAGGTACCATCCCACGACGGAGTGACATCGTTCCTTCAGGTATTGGAAGCCGAATGTACCCGGATTCAAGCTGAGGAGCAGACGTCTTCGTCGTCCAAAGATGCTCGGAAACATGAGGGAGATGAATACGCGATTCCTTCGGCAAATCAGGCTACTGGGGGAAAGGGTGTCGGTGTAAAGCCGTTATGCTCTTACTTCAACACTGCCAGAGGCTGCTTGAAAGGAGCAAATTGCGAGTTCAGACATGAAAAGATTTCAAACAAAGGGAAGGAGGCCAAAGGCAAGAGCGGCAAGGATGGGAAGGATGCTAGAAATTCTTCTTCTGATAAGGGGAAATCATCTGGTAAGGGTGACGCGAAAGCCATTGCAGATGCAAAGGCGGCTGAAGAAGCAAAAGCTAAAGCCGCTGCGGAAGCGAAGGCTAAGGTGAAGGCTGAAAAGAAGGCGGCCAAAGCAGCAGCAAAAGCAGCAGCATCAGCCAAGGCTTCTTCAGTAGTGACCATTGCAAGCGCAGCATCAGAGGAGGTTACATCATTGGTTGGTGCAGTAGGACCGACTTCATCCGGGTCAACAGCTCCACGCATCATGATGGCACAGAGTCTGGACTGCGAGAGTAATGATCTTAGCGAGTCAGAGTCGCTTGAATCAGAGATTCCTATGAGAGCTGAGGGTGATACGCCAGAGTGGTCGGAAGTAGAGCGGGGCGATTTCTCCAGTGCAGAGCCTTCTTCAGAGGAAGAGGGTCAGGCTGGTGAAGACCAGCCCAGGCAGTTGTATCCACTTCGTTTATGGGTGTTAAACTTGACGATTGAAGATTTCATCATGTGGACGAGGCCTGGTTACATTCAGTCACATGCCACTTCCGAGTTCCAGATTGAAGCCAATCCAAATTCCATTATGTGGCCTGTCTGGTGGACGATTGAGCATGATTATCTTGATGACAACGAACAGGGAGTGATCCCTGTGACGGAAGATGTGGTGATGTTGAGGTGCGATGTGACGCCAGTGTTGTTTGAGGATGGCATCATTCGGAATGTCTTTGTGGTGTGGCTCCTTGAGGAGGAGACGGGAAGAGAGCGCAGGGTTGCAGTGATTAGAGGGCGAGTTCGTCCCATTGTCACTCCGTGGCCAAATCGGGAACTGAGTACAGCAGCCTCAGCAAGCAGTCCTCCAGTTGCGAAGGCACCGACGATCACGGCGCCGCCTCCGGAGTTGCATCAGGGTTTCCCTAGGATAGGTTATCCCATAACTCCTCTAGCTAAGGCTGCAGCTTACGCTTGGAGAGCAAACGAGATTCAGGCGATTGAAGCTGTCACCGCAGTACCCAAAGCAGCAGCGAAAGCAGTAGCTAGAGCATTCCAGGTTCCATTCGTTACAGCCCCTCGAGCCAAAGCTACAGCATTTCCCAAAGCACGAGAAGTGGCGAGAGCACCTCGAGGAGGAGCAACAATGCCGACAGCCATGCGTTGTGTATGTGTTGAGGAAGAGCTTGATTTTGAACCTCCCATGTTGGTTGGAGCTAAGGCTGAGCCAATCACCGCTAGCAGACTTGAGTGTGTTGATCAACCAGTTGGAAGTGCAGTGGTCAGTCAGCAGCCGTCGGTGTTGGTGGATTCGGGTGCAAATGAGACTATTCGTCCTTGGCTTGCAGATATAAAGGAAAGTGGATGTACCCACACAGCCGTTGTAACTGCGAGTGGTGATCGAGTAGCCGCGCTTAGAACCAGGGATGGAGAGTTATGCATCAAATCCACCGAGGATAGTAGGGACTGGCTGTTGAGTGTTCGTCGGCTCGTGGAAGCTGGTGGAACTTTCAAGTGGGATCGAGAGGCAGCAACAGTATCTTATTTTGACGGTGAAGGGCATGAGCAGTACGTGGATTGCAGGATTCAGAATGGGTTGCCCTTTCTTGATTGGGAGAGCTTCAAGCCGATTCGGATCATGCTCTCAAAACACTTCAAACGCAGGCCAACAGTTGCACGCGCAGCTACAGAGACAGCTCTTGAGTGGAAGAGTTGCCAAACATGTTCCATCGAGGAGTTGAGCGAGGCTGTGTGGAATGAAGAGGCATACCGCATGACAGCCGAAGAGAGCGAGGAGATCGCAAAGGCAATTTGGGAGTCAGAGTCTAGAGCTAGAGAGCTTTTGAGTCGTGACAGTATATCGCATGAGGATGCATAGGCAGGATATGTTGGTGAATCCAGATCAAGACCGAGTACAAATCTGGATATTCGGAATGTTTTGCCACGGGGGAGTTACAGGGATCACCACTGTTGCCCGCGAACGACCTTTCTTGACAAGGTTACTGGTCAGATTCATTAGACAGGAGTTGCCGACTTTGACGTTTACCACGATCTCACTGGCAATCGATGCTACCCTGCGTCCGCACAGAGACCTTACGAACGCTGTGGGGTCAGTGGCGGGAATCGTGGGAATTTCCAAATTTGAGGGTGGCAAGCTGTGGATTGAAGATTCAGCTGGCACGGCCAGGAGACGTGCATCGCAGGATGAAGTCAAAACTGGAATGCTGCTAGACGTGTGCCAAAAAGCACACATCTTTGACCCAAGACGTTGGCACGGAGCTGATCAACATCGGGGTATTTGATCAACGGTGGTCGGTTACACGGCTAGGCAGCTGCAGCGTCTTGATCAGGATATGACAGACAGGTTGAGACGATTGGGTTTCAACTTACCGGAGGTTTCATCCAAGGCCACAGTTGCAGTCGCAAGTCAGGGCAAGGCGATGGCGCATCAAGCAGTCAGTGAGGTTTCAGATCATGGAGCCCAGGAGAACAGCAGAGTGCATCCAGATGACCTCGATGATGAGGATGAGGGTGAGGGCTGTTCGGGGTATGAAGGGTTTGTTTCCTCCGGGACGTCGGGTCGCTGTGAGCATTGTGGGATTTCGTTAGTCCGAGACATAGGCTCATCCGTGCAGCCATGGAGCGTCCGAAGCGCTGAAGCTGTGAACCCTGTATCAAGCTTTGATGAAGTCTCGCAACAAAGGGCGATTGAGCTACTCAGGAGGAAGTGTGCACAAGGGTTGTACGAGCGTCATTGTCCCAGCTGTGCTGAGGCCCACGGTCATAAGCGCAAGTGCAGGAGATTGACTCCGGAAGAGATCGGTGAGGGCACTTTGTCCATGGACCTGTCAGGTCCCCATCCAGCCGCATTTTCAGGACATCGCTACTTCATGGTTGCAAACTTGAGCAAAAAGGACGGTAGTGACATCCCGTTTTCGAGGCTGTTGTTCACCAAACAAACTGAAGAAGTGGCTAAAGCTTTGACCTCTGTGATGTGCCAGATTGTATCGCTCGCTCAGGGTGTTCCCCCAGTGTTCCGTATCCACAGTGATGCTGGTAAGGAGTTCGTGGGAGGAGCATTTCAGAAAGCAGTGGAGCAGTGTTGTGTGTGGCCCACGATGAGTGCACCATACACGCCACAGCAGAATGGTCGGGCAGAGAGGCTAGTAGGATTGCTTAAGGCAGCTGCGGGATCCCTGTTGCTGCATTCGCAATTCCCTTTGCAACTCTGGGATGAGGCAGTGCTGGAAGCCACGTTCCTGCGGCGATGTAGGGCACTGAAACTTCTAATCCCGAGGGACCGCGCAAGAATGGGCGACACAGTGTTCGTGCGAAAGCCGACAAGCTCCGCAGGGCATCCATTCGAACCTAGGGCAGAGGAGAGGACCTATTCCTGGCCAATGATGAGCGAACGCCTGGAGGGGCTCGGGTTCTGGTAACGCGGGACGGTAGGACCACTGTGCGTGTGACGCAGATGCCAGTTCTTAAGGACATTGAGGCGATCAGATGGCGAAGTGAACGGGGACCTCAAAATCAAGCAGTTTGGGTGAGCACCACTGGGGATGTGAGGTGGAATGCTCCACCTTCAGACATGATTACGGTCGAAGAGTCGGTAGGGGAAATCCAGCCGTGGAACGACGGGAACACCGCATCTGAGATCATCAGGGATCGCTTTAAAAAACACTTGGTGCCCGAGGCTGAGAAGCACTTGTTTGGATTGTTTGGTCATGGATTCTTGGTGACTCCTATGGAAAAAGAAGAACCTGACGGCGAAGCCAGGGTAGGGGTAGTGGAAGCTGAAAGGCCAAATCCAGAAAACACCAAGACAAAATACGTGATCTACTCCAACAAGGTGGAACAGCAGATGATCAAGGATGAGGCAACATCTCAGCGATTGATGGTCACAGAAGCTGCGGATGCAGGGGTGTTCGTGAATCCATCGACTCCGGAGTGGGAGCTCAACAAGTGGATGGCAGGACTCAACAAGGAGCTAGACACCATGGAAACCAAGAATGTGCTGGAGAAAGTTCGGCAGAGCGAGTTCCCAAAGGCAAAGCCGGTTCCGAGTAAGCTGGTGCTAACCAAGAAGCCAATGGAGGATTCGGAGGTAATCATCAGATCGGACATGGGTGCTTCGGAAATCGCTGCTCTCATTCAGCAAGCTTGGAATCCTAGAGTCCGGCTAGTTGCTCAAAAGCACATGATCCAGAAAACTTTGCAGGAAATCCAGGTGCGGAGACCGTGAGAATCTTGCTCTCACTACTGGCGAGGCGTCCTACCAACATGACGGCGGTGGTCCTGGACATCTCATGCGCATTCCTGAATGCCAGACTTGATCGAAGTCCGGATGCGAAACCGGTGCTCATTCAGCCGCCGAGTATCCTGTACAAGCTTGGCCTCCTTGAAAACGGCTTTATCTGGCGTGCTCGGAAAGCGATTTACGGATTGCGGAGGTCCCCCCGTCAGTGGGAGATAGAGCGAAATGGCGAGCTCGATGGTGTGACATTAGAGGCGCTTCCTCACCATGAACACGGACTGCTGAACTTGGAGAGCCTGGAGTCAGGGACATGGTTGATTCGGGATTCGAGTGGCGAGATTCAGGGCGCAATGGTCATGTACGTGGACGACGCGCTGATCATTGGTGATTTGGAAATTTGCGCCAAGCTGAAGGCAAAGCTGTCCAGTTTGTGGGACTTGAAGGTTCAAGGAATCCTCCAAAATCCTCACATGAATCTCATGGTTGGGGAAACAATCATGCTGGAAAGCACGCCCGTTAATGTGAAGGATGAGCTATCTTTCCTCGGCATGAAGATTGGAAGGGATGCCACCGGGATCTACTTGCATCAACACGCTTGGATTTCCACAGAGTTAAAGAAACGTGGATGGAGCACGATGGAGGGTTGTGATAATCTTCCTGATGTAGAAGAAGGTGTGTGGATGCCAAAGGAGCACACGGGTCAGTACTATGCTGATTTGAAGATGTGCCAGAAGGAACTGGGTTGTCTACAGTGGGTGTGCCTACGTAGCAGACCGGATCTGAGTGCATATGTCGCCACACTGGCGAGTCTGCAAACAATCGATCCTGCAAAGGTTCTTCAGCTTTGCACGCGAGCGTGGAGGTACTTGAAAGGTACCGAAAAAAAAATACACTACGACTACACTGATGCAGTGAAAAAGTGCTTGAACTGTTATGGTGATGCCTCTTGGGCAACAGGAGCATCCAGGTCCAGATCAGGCGTATGGATTGCATGGGGAAGTCATGTCGTGATGTGGCGGTCTTGTCGTCAAACCACGTGCGCATGGTCGGCATTCGAGGCTGAGGTAGATGCAGCCGCAACCACATGTCAAAGTGGAGCTCAGATCAAACACCTGCTGAATGCAATCACTGGAGATCAGGAGATGTGCTTGTTCAGTGATAACGCCGCATGTGTCATCAACCTGGTGCGTGAAGACGGAGCATTGATTACCACGAGAACCAGAACGGTAGGTATCAGGTGTTCGTATGTCCGTGATCAAGCTGTCCTCGAGGGTTTTTCACATTCAGCACATGTCGGGAAATGAGCTACCAGCGGATGCACTGACAAAGACGCTGAAACGATCGGCTCTGGAATTAGCCCGAGCTCGCTTGAACCTTCGATGAACAATGAGATTCCGAGATGTAGCCGAGATACGCTTGCACTACGATGGAATTGCCCACTGACTGTAGTGTTGAGATCTGCATGTGTGGGATGCATGTGATAGTTTGCCGAGTGTTGCCGAAGGAATAGTCCAGCATCTCTCAGGCATCAATCTTGATACGATCTTTTGTTTGACCTTTGTGCATCTCGAGTGCAGAACGGGTTGGCACGCTCACTCAGACACGCTCGCGTGAGGAGGAGTGTGTTGTTTGCACAGCCGATCTGCACAAATCGAGAAGTGTACTAAGGCATTTGTCAGGACCAGTGAAGCATGGCCCCTGACGCAAGGATGACACGCTTGCCAGGACCATTGAAGCATGGCCCCTGCGCAAGGACGACACGCCACACGTTGTGGCTCAAGCATGGTGCACAAATCGAGAAGTGTACCAAGGTCTCGGCGAGGGGTTTTGATCTTCAGAGTTAGGGGTGGAGTGGGGTTCCGAGGGTACCCGATATCCTCGCTCCCTTTTTGTCCTGAACCCCCTTCAGGGTTGTTTGGAGCTTGATTTGAAGGTGGTGAGCTGTGCAGTGTTGATGGTGACATGCATTACAGTTCGCTAGATGATGTGCCACATAGCGTAAGGATGAATCTGCAGCAACAACAACATCAGCAGCATCAGCTTATGTCACCGGCCTTCAGCATCGTTACCGACAGCAGCCCTCATCAAACACACCCTTTTCATGCTCTGATGCAGTGGTGGCGGTGGCACGCTCGGGCCTAATC
The DNA here is from genome assembly GCA_905221615.1 of Symbiodinium sp. CCMP2592. Classification (NCBI taxonomy): domain Eukaryota; class Dinophyceae; order Suessiales; family Symbiodiniaceae; genus Symbiodinium; species Symbiodinium sp. CCMP2592. Next base: position 807,365 of record CAJNDT010006235.1, read on the forward strand.
CAGGAGGTCGACCGGCTCCGAATGCATCCCACTGAGAATACCCTCTCTGCAGGACGGGCATCCTCAGGTTCAAGAGTATTGCTGGTACCCCACCACTCTTCCTCGTACCCTTCATGGAGATTCCCCGGTGTCTCCGGGGACAAAACATGATGTGCAACCGGCGGCGCATTGCTATCCGCATCGTGGCCTGCCGCAGCCCATCGAACGCCTTGCTCGGGATCTATCTCGAGCTCTCGCCGGATCGCTGCGCCCTTGGTCTGCAGCTCCTCTACCAGCATTTCCAGTCTAGTGACCCGATCGACCACCCATCGGGTGGTCTTCAAGTCATCCTCGTACTTCTCCCTTGCTCGGGCAGCTTCAGACTGCGTCCTATCAAGACTTTGCTTTAGCTGCTCAATCTGCTTTTCATACCTTGTTTGCTTTGCTGTTGCGCGCTCCCATGCTGTCGCTTGCTTCTCAACCATGCCAACCAAGAGCTGTCTCTGTTCCCCGGCCGATTGACCAACAAGACTCTCTAGATCTCCACGCAATCCGGTCAGTGCAGCCAGAAAGATTTCAAATCTGTCCTCCAGGGGTGTAGTCTTCTGTGCAGTCTCAGCCCACTTACTTTTCATGCCCACCTCAAACTCTGCAAGAAGCTTCATCGTCCGCTCATGCTCTGGGATCAAGGAGGCAACCTTGCTCGGATGATGCGCACCGTTCTGTTGCAGAATTTGCATTGCGTGGTGCAGACTCTGAAGTTTCTCCTATCCTCCAAAGTGCCTTCCGCGGCCTTTTGGACGCACTGTCCAAGCAACTCGGAACGCCGCACCAGGTCATCGGCCAATGCTTGCATGCCGTGTCGGATGTGATCAAGATCCGCCAGCTGGCCTAGCTCCAGACCCTGCAACACTTGCAGTCGCGACACCAACTCTGCAAGAAGAACTACTTTTGAGATAGACTCCTGAAAATAACTGATCCGTCCGCTGCAATGTTCGCTGCTGATGCCTGGACTTTTTCCTGCGGTCGGGGCATTCCATTGGACCGGGCCGCCGCACGTATGTGCAGAGAGGCCGGTGCTACAGTATGCTACAGTCGCAGCCAATGTCCTCTTCCGCGACCTCAACATAACCACCCAGAGGCACGACGACCGGCGCATCGAGGTTATCGCCAACGGGCTACCCCTCTGGGGCGGCGTCCAGCTCGCCGTCGACACTGCCCTCGTTTCGGCCTTCGATGCGCGGGGCCGCCCCCGAAAGCTTCTACGGTGGATCGAGGGCACAGCTTTGCAAGGCGATCGTGCAAGCCACAAGGCCGGCCAGCAGCACAAAAAGGAACGAACTGCATTGCTTTACATTTTTCAACTTGTCAATGCTTCTATTGGCGGCTGCAAAACGGGTCGATTCAGTCCCACTGGAACGTGCGTGCAGTATATCGAATTTTTTTCTGTTCCTCCGCATCTTCCTACATTTTTCCTGAGCGTGAGTCAAACGACTCGGCCATCGAGATATCCGACATGCGCTCAGCCAGCTGGCGCGCGGGCACACGGCTTGCGGGGCCTGGTTTTTGGGTCAGCTAATATCAGCGAGGACCTCGTACATGTCAGGCTCGTTTTCAGTGGGAGTAAGCTGCGATGCCTCGTTCCAGGCAATGCTTCAGGCTCATGCAAAACACGCGCGCATGCTCCCAGAGTGCACATGCAAATGCGTTATACAGCGAACTATCTCTTCAGGAAAACAAGCCATTTCACCGTCGGGGACTGAGGTATGTTTCTTCCCCGTCGCACTGCCGAAGCTGCGAGGCCGCCAGGAACACAACCTCAAGCGGAACACTAGCGGAACGTGCACACGTCAGGCACCTAATTCGGTACTTGAATGACCATCTGTTATGGTGAGAATGCGAGACGCGTTTTGGTCGCAACATAACGCAACAGTCTCCGCCTCCATGAGCTCGCCAACTTTCCGCCCAATTATGATCGACATGCAGCGGCGCGGCCGGACAGCATGTCATCAGAGTGCTGGATGTCTTTCGCTGCTTCCGCCCTGCTGGCAAGCGCCGCAGCAATGCCAGCACTCAGCCTTTCTGGAAATGCGTGTGCCAAATCGCAAAACCCGACGTCTAGGAGTGGTGCACATGTGAATAACAAGCTCAAACCACAAACGGACAGGTGCAGTCGGCCGATTGACAATTTCACATCGTGGATCAGCAGTGTTCATGCTGAGTACCCCCACTTGTTAGCCAACCCTGACCTATCTCACACGCAAACCCCATGTCCATCTTAGCAGGTTGGTTCTTCCAACGGATTTCTCTAACATTGGCCGTGCCAGTGAAAGGCAAACACAGCAAACTGGTTGCGAGTGAAAGTGCAGAAGCACAGAAAAGCGCGGGCGCCACCCCACCGCGACACCATTGGCAATGACTTCGATGCGTCGGTCGTCTTGCCATGTCTTGGCGAGCTGCTGGTACCACATTCTTGTGCCTGACAAGTGCTTTGAGACCGACTTCCGCACCCGCTATATTGCACACCCGAGCAGCAGCACGCTCGAGAGGGCCGCCCCTCGCCCGCAAAATGTCGAAGCGCGGCCAGGCTGCGAGGTGGTCGCCACCACAGGTGTGCATGGCAACAACATGGCGCAACAGGCAGTGGCAGGGGTTGGCGAAGTCCTGTGTCAGGTTTCATGCCAGGCTCGGGGTTCCAACCCCGTCTTCCCGAGAACAGATTCAAAATGGCAGTGTGCGGTTACACTATACATCGCGTCGAAACCGGCACCCCGGACACTTCCACCACGTAGAAGCCCCGGCCTTTATCAAGCACCGACACTACCATTCGACGAGTCAGCCGTCACAGCTGGAAAACTGATACGCAAATTGCAATATTGAGCACATTGTGCTTGACTTGCCAATGAGTGTCCAAACTCAAGCGCCATGCCGGCAATGGCGGCGCCGTCGTACGAAATCCGCATGTGCCAGATGGTGCAGGGCTCGCTCGTCATGTGCAGGCGTAAGAAATGCGTGAACGTGATGTGGTCGCGATGCGAGAAGGGGCGATACGTCCTCCACAGAGAACAGCTAACACTAGGACCCTTTGTACCGAGTCTCCGCAAGGCCGGAAACAACAGCAAAGCCGGACTTCAAATCGAAAGCGTTTGAGCGTTTGGCAGAGGCCCAACGGGGCCGAGGCCGTTTGCTGTGGCACAGGAAAAACAATCGTCACCGAAATCAAGCCCTGCATCCACACGAGCAAGCACGTTGAACGGGAGCAGTCGAAACTGTGCCACAGCAAATCGCGGAGTGCGGACTGGGCACAACATCAACGTGGACGTGGGACACAACCTTGGCAAGTACCACCATTTACATTGAAGCTCCCACTTCGTGTCAAACGATAGAACAGTGCCCACGTGGATCCGAACAATTTTCAACATAAAAGTGTTGCAAAACGCCATGGTCTACCATAGCTTGCCAAACTATCGAAGCTCACCAACCAGTGACACACTGCCATCGCGACTTTTCGCAAAAGCGAGAATTCCTGTGCCAACAGTGATATCGAAATCAATGCCGCGCTTTGCGTTGCCTGGCTTCGAGGACTGGCTTCGAATACAAACCGCCGGAAAATTTTAAGCGGTCAGTGTAGCCAGCAGTCTATCACTTTCGACTTGCATTGGTAAACATCACTCACTCTGTCAGTGGGTCGGTCAGTCGCCGGATGGATCGGTCTGTTGGCCGGTTTTGGTGGCGCTTGACGCGAAACAAGGAATGCTTGGACGCAGCTCCACCGTGCAATTGAAGGCTGTTACTGCTGCTGCTGCTGAATGTTCGTCCATTCGAGATCGAGTAGCGGAATACGACTCCTCCCCAACAAAAAAATCCTGGGAACGGGCATTTACGCATCACACAGTTGAACTCTTTGAAACATTGATCGTGGTTTCAGGAAGCGTCCACCAAGTGGAAGTTCAAAGACTCACCGAGCGCAATGTGTCGGCCCACGAAAATCCCATAGGAGAAATTTACGGGCCACCGCGACTGCGACGGTGGCTCGTCGACACTAGCAGTGTGCCAGCACGGCGAAATGCAAACCACCAGAAGCCGCTTCAAAACCTGTGGGCTCAACCACATCAGAGGATTGCATTTAGATGGCGGCACCTTCGTACATTCTGCGGGGTCCCGTACTTCTCGAAAAGCATTTGGGCGAACGTCTTCAAACCAGAGGGCCCGGAAACCACCTGTTTGGGCATTGACTCTACCCATCATGTGGAAACCGTTCTCGTGTCAAAGATATGCACAACATGAGCGTCTGTCTGTTTCACTGCACTCTCCTACAGAAGCAACGATGCCGACATCCATTCATTACCTTGCAAACATGAAACAAGACATGCTCAGGCTGTAGCTGCAATGGACACCATTGACGACAAGGAACTGTAGGCCTTGCACCAACCTCAACTGGGCGGCAAAGACTCACGTGCAATGCGCAGCAAACACTTGAGAGATGAACACCGAAACGACGCTGCAGGCGGCGACTCCTTCAAAGGTTCAAAGCTTGCCAAATGATTTAACACAAAACCCTTCCCACTGCTTGCACGTCTTTCAGGCAAAACTTGTTTTTGTGGAGTTTGGCTTGAGACCGTCGGTTTTTGCAACCTTCACTGTCGATGGAGTTCAAAACGACTGTAATGCTATGACGATGTGGATTGCGGTTGTGGTGATGCTGCCGAAAATGATGGTGATGACGCTAGTGGTGATGGTGATGGCGATGATGGCGATGATGGCGATGATGGTGATAATGCTGATGATGGTGATGAAGATGATGATGGTGTTGATGGTGGAGGCGGTAATGGTGGTGATGATGGTGATGACGTTGATGTGGGGGTGCTGATGATGATGACGTTGATGATGACGGTGATGACCTGATGATGATGATGATGATAATTGTGACGATACATACAATGATGATGATGGTGCCGGACATAACACACGAGGATTCGCGGTAATGACACGCAAAATAATGTCGACAGTGATGGTGTGAAAGATGACGATGGGGATGAGGATAGAATGAAAATCAACATGGCGAGATTGCTGATGTCCTCAATGTCGTCAAAAATAAGCCGAATATCGCACAGGCAGGCTTATTGGTCCTGCTGTGGCAAACAAGCTTCCTGTTCTTGCTGGTTCCCGCAAATTGAGTCTCGGGCACACGGGCTCACTCACCACGACGGCATTTTTTCAGCCACGGTTCAAGATCAGTGCTGGTTAGTACTCTTTCTTGTTCTAGCATGCGTCCGGATGCATGCATGAGCGCCTTGACATGAATATGTGCCAAACATTTATTGACATCTTGCATGGTTGCTGTTCAAAGTGTTGAAAACAAGTTGACATGAAAGAGCTCCATAGGTGCATCCAAATCTAAACTTGCTTGCCCTTCAACAAACCCCGCTCGTGAGCCACGACGAATAAACAGCTTCTACTCTTTCACAATCACCAAGACTTGATCGAAAGACCTCAAGGTCTTCGCTTGCACTCTCAAGTGTCATTGCAATTCCTCTTGTTCATCCTCAATGTGACAAGGAGATCATCACTCCATGCCGTGTTTGTCGCTCTCTCATGCTTGTTCTTCAAGAAATGAAATAAAAAATGGGCGTCTCCGCTCCAACGGCTCAAACGCGCTCATGCAATTGCCTCCACATTGGAAAGTCGATTTAGCGTGATCATCAAGCCAATGGACATTAGTGATGCATGGAAAGGAAAGGCAAACGTCCACAAAGGCAAAAGAAAAGCATTCCCAACAGGCAGGAAAAGGATTGAAAGGCAAAAGCATACATTCTCAAAGGAAAAGGAACAAAGCAAACACATGGAATGAAGATTGGCACGCGGATTGGAACCGAGAACAGCAAAACGCTGGGAGCAGAGAACGCAGATTGGAGCGAGCACCAAGGTGCATTGCATGATGATGGTTTGAGGACGATTGCCATGCTGGTGCTCGGAGGACAACGGATTGGTCACCGTGTTTGTTTCTTTCATGTTGGTTCAATGCTGATTACTTCCATAAGAAAGCAAGCTATGGAAGTCTTAATCCTGCAAGATTGTCTTTTCCAAGCTGCATGGATGCTTGCCTGTGTTCCAGTCGCCTCGTCGCGTAGCAGTCAGGAGGGCGTGTCTCAAAGTAGAAGAACAAATCCATGCAGGCCCATGATGCATGCAAGCCCAAACTGCAGCAAAGCCGCCAAGCTTGAGCTGCAAACAACGGCGCACGTCTTGCTCAGACATAACTTGGATGCCAAACTTTGCAAGCGGAGGGACTGGAAGGGGAAGGTTGCACGCCCTTGGACAAGCAGCGGCTGACACCGTCTGAACCGTGAACATTGCAGCCGCTTCTCCAGCTCTATTAGCCGAGCTTTCTTCAAGCCCTTCGAAAGAAAAGACTTTAGCCAGCAACACAGATGTCCAATGCGGTCGTTGTTATCGTTCCGGGCCGCCAAGACTCCCACACGCTCCTCCTTTATTCTTCTGGCCTGCCAGTGGATGCAAGACGCCGGAGATGGGGGTCGCAGATGTTCGGGGCCAACCAGCTGGATCTCGGGCATGCGCCTGCCTTTGTAGTTTTGGGCATCATGCAGACGCAAGAGCGCTCACCTTAAATGCCACAACCAGCGGAATTGCATTGTGCCTGTTTCTTTCATGTCGGTTCAATGCTGATTACTTCCACAAGAAAGCAGGCTGTGGAAGTCCTAATGCATTTCGCAGCCTTGTTTTCGGGGCCGCGAAACGCCCCCATTTTTGGGGTCGCAAATGTTCGGGGCCAACCGGCTGGATCTCGGGCGTGCGCCTGCGTTTGTTCCAGCAGTTTTGGGCATCATGCAGACGCAAGGTTGAAAAAGCCAGAAGGATTGTCCAAAGCAGCTGTACGCTCACCGTAAATACCACAACCAGTGGAATTGCACTGTGGAGGCCCATGGTGGCGAAGCCAGATTTGCTTTCGTTTCGTGGGCCCAGAAATGGCGTCGTCCGTCGGCAGCATCATTTCTTGTGCTTCATCCTGCTTATATATCCGCTGGAGATCAGCGTCAGTTTGCAATGTCATCGAGGGTTCTCGTAGCTTTTTCTAAGCCAGTCGAGATGATTGAGTTTTATTGGAAGGCATCGCTGCAACACGCTCACCGAGGCTTCTGTCTACGATTGCCAAGATTTATGGAGTCAGCAATAGCCAATGGCTTGCAAGATCATCAAGTTCTGCATGCTCAAACTCTGCTGCGCCAAAAGAGCAGGCAACCGTCCTAGGCATGACACTCTCTTTTGCGCTGCAACGGGCAACAGAGCGGTTCGCCGAAGGTGTCGTTCGTTTAAAGTCGAACCTGCCTTTTGAGAGGCGGTTCGCTCCCTTCGACCATTGGAAGAGCCTCTGCCGCCGACCAAGGCCCGAAGACCAGGGAGGGTGGGAGGGCCAAACACGAACTGAGCCGAAAAGTCTTGAGACAACACCGGCTCATTCGCTAGCAGAACTCTATGTTATCGCTAACGAGCAGGTTCTGCATGCTCAAACTCGGCTGTACCAAAAGAGCAGGCAACCGTCCTAGGCATGACAGTCTCTTTTGCGCTGCAACGGGCAACAGAGCGGTTCGCCGAAGGTGTTGTTCGTTTAAAGTCGAATTCCTGTGTTGTCACTCTTGCCCTTGCTGCTGAGGCGGCGCTGCACCTCTTCCTCGATCTTCTCGTTCTCCTTGCTCTCGAGGTAGTCGTCGAGTGCTTTCCGTCCACGAACCAAACGTTGTACTTGCGGAAACAGTCCGCGACTTTGTTCCAGAGAAGGCGGCCATTCACCGGTGCGTTCTTGATCCTCTGGGCTCCCTTCTTGTCTTCACACTTCACGCGGTACTCCTGGGTCTTCTTGTTGAACTCCCACACGTAGCCGAGCTGCGTGAACTCTGCTATGTTGGGGTCGACGTTGGCGTCGTCTCCTTCGCCGCTTGGTGGCTTCTCTTCTGGCTCTTCTGTCTCTACCTGCTTTGGCTTCTTTCCCTTCTGAAGTTGAGGGCTTGCAGTTTAGTTAGGGTTCATCTAGGAAACTTTTGCTTCTACCCATCCCCTCCCAGAGCACCCCGACCCGACCGCTTGCCAACATCCTGCGGCACCCTCGACCCCCCACCTCGCCCTTACGTGAACCCTTACTTCACATTGCCGGCAGAGACGGTCCCTGGCCCACCGAGCGGGAGCACCAGCTTCCGTTCATGCCAGCCTTCAAAAGTCTACCCTAAACCCCGAACCCTAAAACCCAAACCCTAAACCTACTACTGCTACTCCCACTGCCACTGCATGTCCTTGAACCATGAGAAATGCCAGCTTCTCTGTATCAACACTGATTTGCCTATCTATCTCACTGATACCACAACCCACCCTTGCCAGTGCGACTACTGCTGCATGCGCAGCAACCCACAGCTTCGGGCCCTCAACTCGAAGTTCGGAACATTGTGTTGTGTTCCCGAACTTGGAGTTCGAACACCCCCAAAATCTATGCAGAGCCACGCACGGTGCATGTTTCCGTCGCCAACAGAAGCGTGTCCATGTGACCCACTCGACCGAGCTCGCCAGCGCGGCGAAGTGCGAGCTGTCAGCTGTCCTCACGTAGCGGAGCCAGGTCTCCTTCAGGACGGCTCCTTTCGCGGCACCAGGCGCCTCTCTTCTGGCCGTCGTGCAAAAGTCCATGCAAGCACCAACATGCACAGCGGTGGATGCCAGTGGAATGGACAGCTCTTCGAAACAGAAGAGAATCAGACGAGTTTGGTGCAACCATGTCGGTCGCGCCACAAGGCTGGTGGAGTCCGCCCACCTCGGACCTGTTCGCGTCGGCAAACAGAAACTCAAACGCAGGTACAACCAAAAAGCACTTCGATTTCAAAAACAGATCTTGGAACCAGTTTGTCTCAAAAACCCAGGTTCCAACCGGTTCAACCCAGATTGAACCCAGGTTAGATCCCAGATTGAATCCATCCAGATTCAATCCAGGTTCGAACTTGGACTGAGAGAACTCGCTCCGATATAGCGGCGGGGAATAACTCTCTGGAGGAGCACTAAGAGACAATGAGGCCTTGTTTTTCTTTTGGCGTGGGCGGGCCTCAAAGACAGCAAGTTGCTGCACTCGGTCCCAGCAAGAACTACAAGAACTACAAGAAAGCAATAAAGCCGCAAAAAGAACTAATACCTGTACAAAGTGAGACAGTAGCTGCGACGTACAGGCTTAGCCGGCAAGGTCGTTCAGCTGAATTAAGTGCACGCGAGCCTGCGGATCACCGGCCCTGCTCCCCGTAAATCCTGGGTCGCGCAATGGCCAACATGGGAATTGGCCCAGCTGCCCATGAATAAAGGAAGCGCAATGGCCTGCGGAGCACCGGCCCTGCCCCCCGTAAAGGTTGGGTCGCGCAATGGCCAACATGAAAATCAGCTGTGCCGCCTGTAAGCATGCGTGCGGCGCCCATCTGAAGCGACTTGGCCAGATGTGCGGAGAAAGAATGTTTCTCCCCACAATGAGCGTATGTCGCACATGGCAGCCGCAAAGAAAAAATGCGCACAGCCGCTAAGTCGAATGACCAGGGCACGACCCCAACCGAGCATGGTAGCTGGCACTACCCACAAAGAGGGCCGCCGTTATAGCACACGCCATAGCCCGTCCCATGATTAAATCTCGAGCCCAGCTTCCCACCAGAGTGGGTCTCGCAAGGGCTAGTACGTTCAGCCATGGCTGCTAGGGCTCACACCGCGCCCTTCGAGCAGGCGCTGTGCCTGCAAACATGTCATCAGGGGGGAGAAGCTCCCCGAGACGAGCGTGCAACCCGAGCCCAGCTTCCCACCACAGTGGGTCTCGCAAGGGCAAAATCGTATCACATAGCGGCTGGAAAAGATGCGAGAAGATGGCTCTCCCAACAACAAGTGATCCAAGCCCAGCTTCCCACCAGCGTGGGTCTCGCAAGGGCCTCTTGAGATCACTCACAAGGCAGCGCGTAAGGCCCAGCTTCCCACAAAGGGGTCTCGCAAGGGCAGGAAGGCCATACCAGCACACTCAACTCCCTCAAAGAGGAAGAGTCGAGCAAACTAGGCAAAATTGCCCTGACCAGCACTGTAGCCACGCAAGGGCCGGGCTAATCGGAGCAAGAAGAGCCCCTGCAAGGTAGCGGAGACAGTAGTCGCGTGAGCGGAAGCCCGTCCAGCGGCTCCAGGCTGAAATATGGCTGTCCCGCCAAGCCAGGCCACCATATAGCCCAGGGCTGTCTGTCGACCATTGCCGACTGAATGACCGCGGCATGTATGAAATCCGAACCTTCAGCCGCAAATAAATGCACACAGCCGGTAGATCGAATGACAAGGGCACGACCCCAACCGAGCGAGGTGGCAGGCACTACCCACAAAGAGGGCCGCCGTGATATCACACGTCATAGCCCGTCCCAAGATGGAAACTCGAGCCCAGCTTCCCACCAGAGTGGGTCTCGCAAGGGCCAGTACTTTCAGTCATGGCTACTAGGGCTCGCACCGTGCCCTTCGAGTAAGTGCTGTGCCTGCAAACATGGCATCAGGGAGGAAAAGCTCCCCGAGACTAACGCGCAACCTGTCCAGTATCCCGCCACAGTGGGTCACGCAGGGTCAAAATCGTATCGCCATAGCGGCTGGAGAAGGTGCCTGTCCGCGAGCCGCTAGCGCAGACAGGTGTTGGGTCGCTAAGAAGAGATTCGCTCCCAACAGCAAGTGATCTAAGCCCAGCTTCCCACCAGCGTGGGTCTCGCAAGGGCCTCTAAAGGCAGCATAACAAATAGAATGGTGCTTGCCGTACCCAGGCGGTCTCTGCACAGAACCACGCGTTAGGCCAAGCTTCCCGCAAAGCGGTCTCGCAAGGGCAGGAAGGCCATACCAGCCACTCAACACCCCCAAGAGGAAGAGTCGAGCAAACTAGCAAAATTGCCCTGCCCAGCACTGTAGCGGGCCACACAAGGGCCGGGCTAGTCGGAGCAAGAAGAGCCCCTGCAAGGTAGCGGAGAAAGTAGTCGCGTAAGCGGAAGCCCGTCCAGCGGCTCCATGCTGACATATGGCTGTCCCGCCAAGCCAGGCCACCATATAGCCCAGGGCTGTCTGTCGACCAGTGCCGACTGAATGACCGGGGTATGTATTAAATCCGAACCTTCGTAGAGCTCGAGGATGACCCGATGCACAAGGCGTGACACCGATGCCAGCACCACTAAAGCATCAAGATCGATTTGTACAATAGTGGCACGCACTTGGAATCCAAGTCGCACGATCAGCTGAAAATTCGGCGCGACTCGGTAGCCAACGAAGGTACGCTGCGTCAAGTACGCGACGACCCGACGTTGGTATTCTTCAAACTGCTGCCGAAGGGCGAGGCTGGCTGCCCTGCGCTCCTGCGTGCCAATGGCGCGCAATAATTGACGAGTGGCAGCCGACGGCGGGGCCCCAAAAAGCACTGGCAATGTCCGCACAGAAACAAACGTGACGACTTGTGCAACAAAATCCTCAGAGATCAGGGACATGGCTGGTCACCTACCCTGCGCTGCAAGGGCCGACACTGCAGCTGGAAGCGGGCAGTCAGTGAATCAGTGGAGTGACTGTCGTGCGCGACGGCCATGTGGAGCTGGCAAGCACACTGCCGGCCACTGACTGCTACTGTCACTTTCCGCCACCGCACCTCATCGTTGGCACAGCGGTGTGAAAGACCTACGGCAACTACCAGGGTGGAATGCCTGCCGCACGTTTGCAATAGGGTCACACCCACACACCACCACCGCCGCTAAGCCGAATGGCCAGGGCATGGTGGGGAAGTGGCCCTCCTCGACCGTGCAACTCACCCGCCCGGCGGCGGCAGACGAACCTCTGGCGCATGCCATCCCCAGTAGTGTATCGCCAAATCCCAAAGAATCCCCAGGGTCCTCCATGTGTTCGTCGTTGAGCGTATATGAAAAGGTCCATTCACCCGCCTCGTGGCGCCGCTCCAGCTGCGCTCTGGTAAACCAATACGTGTTGGAGGCCTTATGATACGCAGGTACGAGTCTGTAGCCCGAGAAGGGATACCGCAGTCCCTCCGCCAGCCCTCCTCTCTCCCGGAATTGTCGGGCCGCAGCTACCCACTCCTCGAAGTTGATCCCGGCCCCCAGCGTATATGACGGATACTGAGCGAAAGGGACCATCGGTATATCTGCGAAGTTCCTGCGCACAATCTCCGCGAAACGTCCATCTAAGGGATGCTGTCCCAGTAAGAAGAAGCGCTCGGGATACCACATGGTGATCCGCTTGGGTCCCGGGAGCCAGACTGCCAACGCCTGCTGGAGATCGTATACTTGAAGGATCGTCTTGTTTAGTATCCGAATGGGCGGGTTGCGGTGGTTAGTAAAGCCTGCAAGTGAACTTATAATCGGGCTATCTTGACTTATGAGTGTACCATGTTGGGTAAGTGTGTTTTTGAACTTAGTAAGTGAGCGAGGGTGGTTATAAGTAGTTGTTTGAGTTAATAAGCACTTAGCACATTTCTAACTGACTTGGGACAAATGCTGTAAATGGAAGATAAGTACTTGGACACGGTTATATCGGTTATCTAAGTCATTATAAATACTTATATAAGTACCCTAACTTCATCGGGGCAAAGCATTTGCAGGTCGGTGCAGCTGGTGGTTGCCGACGTCGACGGCATCGAAAGGTGCTTCCACCCCCCGCTTCTTTGCAAGTGATGAGTTCCGTGTTCCGAGCATGTTTGGCCATGTCGGGACTCCCATCATGAGAGACATGCAGTCATGCTTGCAGCTTTCATGCAGTGTTTGCATGTATGTGTATACACTTGCAGTCTTTGCATCACGTGTATATATGCAGTGGTATAGATGCCCTGCATGTGTATAGGAAGTCGTCGCGCAGGGCAATTTGCTCGCCGGCAGGCTGCCACGACATTCTTGCATGACTTTCAAGCTGACAGTTCATATCTGCATGCAGCATCTTGGCTGTGAGAGCACTTACTGCACACACACACACACACACACACCGACCGCTTCCGAAACACAGCATGGCTTTGTCTGCTGAGCTCGTTGCGGACATCTCGTTCAAGCTGGCACAGGTGCAAGAGGGCGATCGACTTGTAAAGACGGTGCATGCGTATCAGCCAGCTTGAGTCGCAGGGCCACGTCTACACGATGCAGCTTCAACCGACCATGGTCGGCATCAGTTCCAAGAACCGCGACGGGAGCGGGATTAATCCCGTAGATGTCCACGATCTTCTGGGCGACATAGTTCAAGCCGGCCTGGTCCAAAGCTTCAAGATGATTCATTGCGTGTGTGTTTTTTTGCTTGCCTTGCTTGATCTCCAAGGTGTTCCAACACGGAGAGTTCACGAACAACTAAATGCGTGGCTGCCACCCTAAAGCCCCCGATTTCAATGCACCTAAACACGAAACTACTACGGCGAGCATAAACGATTGTCAGGGGATGTATCTTGGCTGTAGCACTCGCCGGAAGCTCAACAATTGAAATTTATCTGGTATGAACATTGCATGGCAGCAGTCTTGCGAGTCTTTAGTGAATGGAACGTCCGCAACAACAATGATGAATCCACCAGGGTTCAGGCTATCGCCCATGAGCCAACTGGGCAAGAGGACATCGATTGGAATGTCCGATTGTTCCAAAGCATGCATGATCGCTGTGGGCCCCTGGAGCCCACGACGATCAAAGCACTCTCCCTGGCAGGGTCACACACAAACTCGGTCTTGCGGTGCTTCCACTATGAGGTCATGCATGAAGGAGACGAGACCGTGTGTCATGATGGAAGACTCAGCATGGAGCTGCTTCGGCGGCACGATCCGGACTTCGCGAGGGCGGTTCGCGAAGGAGTCGTTTGGAAGATCTTGTCAAAGCACGTCGCTGCCAAGCTGCCGCAGCTGTTGGGGCTTGTCCAAAGGATGGGCAACGCCACACTTCACCGTGGCGAACACGAGCTCCAACTGATGAGACGGCTGCATCAGACTTGGGTCCAGATGAGCTCTCAGGGTTCTGTGGACTTTCTGGCACTGAAAAGCAAAGTCACCACGGGGAAGTCCGTGCATGGCAAGTCCATGCCGCATCTTTACAGTTTCGTGTTAAAGACTGCGGGTGGCACAGATCCGTTCTTGCTCAACGAGACTGAGACCTTCGTTAGGCTGCATTCCCCCAGCACACGTTCATTGGGACCTGGTTTCTGGGAGAAGGTCAGTGCCGATGTCAAAGGTTCCAAGCAATTCCCACGGTTCCGGCATGCCATGGCCGCTTGATTCATAAGCATGCATGCATGTACAGGTCACATATGGGATTGCAAGGCCGAGGTTGCTGGTTGTTGTTGTTGTTGCTGCTCTTAGGTGAAGCTTGCATACTGCAAAGAAGCTGTGGGGTCTGCCGAGTGCAAGAAGATGCTGCACAAGGATGCAACGGCCTCTGTCAAGGAGGCAGACACCATCATGAGCACGTGGCGAAAGCTGGTGACGGCCCTGCCGAATGGTGCAGAGCTTCTCATGAAACCCGAAGTGCAGACCTGCTTGTCCTATGGGGACATGTCCTTGGCTGCCTTCACCCTGAATGTGATGTTGCCCGGTGAAGACTTGAAGAAGTATAAGACAAGCCAATCCCTCGCCCATGACCTCGTCCTCATTTTGCAAGGGATCCTCAAAACAGACCTGAATGGGCCCTGGGCGGCACACAAGGTCGCAGATTCGGGTGAGGCATCGGGTTCCAAACAGGTTGCAGCACCCAAGGCCATCATGAGGGAGCTGAGCTCCGACGGCTCAGTGAAAGATTCAGCGCTGATGCTGGAGGAATCCGGGTTTTCTATCGGCCAACATGTCCGCCGCAAGGCGGACCACGAAACGGGCCAGTTGCAAGCCAGCTTGGCCGTGTCAAGCTGAAGCAGCCCTCGGGCTCCATCGTGCGGGTGTCGATCGATTCATTTCTCGCAGGGCGCTGGCAGGTCTTCACACCGAAGCCGGGGCCCCAGACGGTTGATGACTTGTCCGTGTACTCGCCTTTGAACTTCCCAGAATACGAGCGACAGATGCTGTTGGCATGCTTGTACATGGACATGCATGAGCTCATGCAAAAGCACGAAACGAATCCCATGCTGCAGAAGCTCAAGGTCACTTTGAAGCCTCGTAAGTCAGTCCAAGCCACGGCATTCATCCCGAAAAACAAGCTCATCATGGTCCCCATGGGTTTGACGACCAAGCACGGTCAGAAGAAGCCCGAGGATGCGATTTTCGATATCATCACCCCCATGAGTGACTACTTCTTCTGGATTGTTTCGTTCATTCAGATTCCGAAAGCCGCAGGGGATGCTGGCTTCATCAATCCTGCATTCCTTGTGCAGCCGCTTCCCGTGAGTGACACTTGGAATTGCGAGGTTTCGCATGTCAAGTCCAATCGAGACAAGAAGGTTCAGCTCCCCATCCTGAAGAACACCCTGGACCTGCAGCAGGACGATGTGCTGTATATGCCAAAGGTCGAGAAGACTGTGCACGTCGAGGCCTTGCAGGCTGAGACCCCGCCAAGGAAGCGAATCTGCTCCAAGAAGCCGGGAGACTCCTGAAGCCCGAGTGTGATGCATCCCATGCCATTTTGTGTGCAGCTGTCCTATAGAGCTCACGGGCACTTCCTCCATTGCTTTGAACCATGCAGCAGCTGTGCTGCTCACCACGATCCATGCACATGAAAGAACATGCACTTGCAGCCCGCAGGAAAGATGCCCGAGCCCGTGTATGTGTGCAAGTGTGCATGACTGCGAGCACGATTGCATGTAAAAGCGCCAAAAGCCATGGCATTCATGATTGCATGTCATTCAGGAAGTTTTGCAGCTCCAGCTTCATCCGTGAATTTCGTAGCTTTGCCAGCATGGAGCAGGAAGATGAGGAGATGACCGAACCCACGGTGGTGACAAAACAGATCGTCACACACGGGTCAGGGCTCACTTGGATCCCGGAACAAAAGAATGCCGAGGGAGTCACATGGTTCAAAGTGAGCAAGTGGGATCGAGGATTGTTTCGGTTCGTGTACGGCAAGGCTTGGATCTGAGGAAGAATACGGACAATCAAAACCAGTCACTCGACACACCTTTCTTCGAGAACATGTTGGCCCGTCGCCAAGAAGCATTCAACGAGGCTATCTCCGATAGACTCAAGGATGAAGAGAATGACGAAGCCCCACAGCCGGAGAAGGCCCAGAAGAAGACCAAGAAAACCAAGGAGTTCAAAGCTACACAGAGGCATGAGATTTATGCACCCCACAGCATTCAGATTAACTTGCCCGGCGAGACCGAGGATGGCAACAAGGTCCAATGCCGAACTTTGTTCGAGGGGATGGGCACTCGGACTATGTGGCTGGAACTGAAGGACGATGTCGTGAAGCACATCCAGACCAGCTTCAAGCATTCTGAGGCCAAGCCACGAAAGACGATCAAGCCTAAAAGGGCCAAGGCCTGCAGGAAGTAGGTTTTCGTCAGCAGGGCAATTTGCTCGTTGGCAGGAACATATACATGTGTGCACATGTCGCATAATTTTCTCTCGCTGGCATGCAGGAACTTCATGTGCCAAATATGCCGGTTGCTGCAAGTGCTTGCTTCCTCGTGGTGCTCGGTTCTGTGCACGTGCATCGGTCTCCTCATGTGTCGGTTGCGACATGTGGCTCAGGCTTCGAGCTTTTTTCGTGTGCAGCTGTAGCCCGTAGACTATGTCGTGGGGTTATAGCTGCTCGATCGGCCCTGATGTGGAGGAGGCCTGGTTCGTGTCTCCCATGCAACCAAAAAGATAAAGTCACTTTAACTGTGCAGGGCTCCGCCGAGTGGTGGACGTTCGAGCACTGCGGCCTCCTGGAACCTTTGCAGTTGAACCAGGACAGCCGGTTCCCAGCTGATGCATGGGTTCCACACATGTCATGCAGGACGACACCTGGTCCAACTCCTGCTGTGTGCTTGGATGGCACAAGAAGAAGTGCTGGCGGATCGTGGACAACTCAGGCCGGGGATGTGCAATTGTCCGACATTTCATCGTCTCTTCTGTGCAGGCCAGCTGATGTACAAGCACGACAGCCGGGAGGGGAAGCCACCGCTTGAAGGCATGCAGGTTTCACAGGGCTGTGGGTCATAAGGGTTTCGGGGTTTCTAGAGTTTATGGTTTATATATTGTATATATGGGTTCATGGTTTATGGTTTATAATATATAGGTGTTATAAAGGAAGATCAATACGCAGGTATATATAGGTGTATATATATAATGTATAGGGTACACAAAAGGCATCAAAAGGTGCTCAGGTTCTTAACCTTTACATATTTGTGTATATACATGCATACATAGACACACACACACACATCTGTATACACATATATATATATATATATGTATATGTATGTATATGTATCTACACACATCTCGTTATGTATATAGATTAACAACCGTGAATACACTATGCCCGAAGTCTCGAACCCTTTTAACTCCGAAACCCAAATCCCAGACCTGCACACCACCTCATACAAGCTGTATATACACATACATATACGGTCATATATATATATATATATATATATATATACACCTATAGGTATACTATATGATGTGTATATATATATATATATATACATCCCTAATATCTTGGGCAGGCTGGGCCTGCCAAAGCTGGGAGGGCAAGTGGATGGAGGGATCTTTGCAACTCCTGGAGGACTGCATGCCCTTATAAGAGGCGAACTGATGGAAGTGTTTGTGGCTGCCTTTATGCATACATGTCCGGCATATACACAGGACCACGAGGTTCCTGTGATCAAGGACGAGGAAAAGGAGCAGGATCTGCCAAAGGTACTGCACTCAGTGCCCAGGTTGAACGATGTGAGTTGTAGTTGCACTTTCAAAACAACCAGGAAGAAGACGACGAATTCGAGGAGGTTACATGTGAGGAGCCCAAGAAGAAGGACAGTGTCGCTGTGTTCGTGGTCTTGCATTTAAAATAACGACTTCGGGAGGAATGGATGCCTCCCAAGCCGAAGAAGCGCCCGAGGGAGACCCCGGCCAAGGCGAAGATTGCATGTGTGTTGCGGTGTACAAAACATGTTGTGTATGGCAGGCTTGCAATAAGCCACCGGAGCCCAAGGAGCCGCCGAAATCCAAGAAGGCCTATTGTTTTCTGGAGAGGGCGGGGGGGGGCTTGTCATTGCCTGCTTGCAAGGCCAAGATGCCGTGGATCCCACCGCCACCCCCGGCTCCTGCCAAAGCCAAGGAGGGGTCTGCCTGGTCTCCTTGATGCCTTCGTGGGTTTTTGTTTGCTGTCCTTACTAGGACCCATCGGCTTCGTCATCGAGCACACCGCCGCCTCCGCCTGTGGGGGTCGTCCAGAAGGACGGCGCAGGCTGGAGGGCGGGCGCCTTTTATCATGATGGCGAGAAGTGGAACCCGCCCGGCACTCAAGGAGGACTTGTTCATAAAAACAGAAACCAGCAAGCTCTTGGATGAGGCCTGGTGCTGGCCGGACAAGAGGCAGGACAAGGGGCCAGGGGGCGGCGATTCTGGCATGGTCAGTGGTGCCCCAGCATGCACTTAACCCCACACAAACACCCTAAGCCCCAGACCTAACAAGAATGTCTTCTCAGGTCTCGACACAGTCGGAGAGTGTGGCGAGGCTCATCGACCACATGCTGGAGGCAGGCTTTCGTGACATTACATGTGCACCACCCATGCATGCAGTCACTAGCAGCGAGCACTGCCCTGCTGCTGTGTTTCGGTGGCAGGACAGGCATGGTGGCCACGGCAAGTGAGCCGGTGGGCTGCCTGAAATTGGCGCCGGCGGGGGCTTGCCTCTGAAAGGGGGTTGGGGAGCCGGTGCTGGTTCCTAAAAAACTGTAGCCTAAGGACTCTGGCAATAGTGGGGCACTGCTGCATAGGCACTGGCAAAGGGCTGTATAAGCACTCGCAAAGGCTTCGGAGCACAGTCTTCCCAACCTTTCCGACCTAGGTCCTCGTGTGCTTTTGCGGTGTCCTAGCTGGCTGCACAGCCCGATGTATGGGATCTGGCCACAGACCGGTTTTTATTGATTGATAAAACCCGGGACCCTGGACCCAGCCCAGATTTATCGATCGATAAAAATGGTAGCCTAACCCCAGCCCAGGATTTATAGATCAATAAAAATGGTAGGCCCAGGCCCTAGAATACACCAACAGATTTATCAATCGATAAATCTCGGTACCCTGGACCCATCCCAGATTTATCGATCGATAAAAATGGTGCTTCCCAGCTGTAGATCGATCAACTTGTGACCCAAAACCTAAACCCCAACCTGAAATCAAAAAACGACTCCCAAACCATTGCTCCCAAACCATCAACCCCAAACCCCGAACCCCGAACCCTCTGAAACCTTTACCCTGGCAGGCTTCAAAGGGTTTGTGGCAGGGTCTTGGAAACATCGGGGTTGTCCCGGTGCAGATCTGTTCCAGCCCAGCAGGAGAGGGTTTCGCCTAGTGGTCGTGACCCGGGGTTCAGACTTTTGGTGCTTCTGGTTCGTGCATCTGGCGGCCTGGGGGGCTGGGTTTCTGGTTTCACGGGCTTCTGTGTTCAGGAAAAGACGATTTGTGCTTGTACATTATCGAAGATGTACAAGGGTATTGCCATGCATGTATAGCCACACTGTGTATATTTGAGGGTATACTATATACATTGCTTTCGGAGGACGAGGGATCGTGGTTTGATACATATGTACATATGTATCAGTGTGTATGTATGTAGGCATGTATGTGTATGTATGTATATAGGTCTGTATGTATGATATGTATGCATATAGAATATATGGGCATTATACTCCATGTAGATATGTCTGTGCAGACACATATATATATATGTATATGTATATGTATATGTATATGTATATGTATATGTATATGTATATGTATATGTGTATGTATATGTATATGTATATGTATGTATGTGTACAACCCATGTAGCTGTACACATATATGCATGTGTCTATATTAATGTTTTTTTTCTCTCCTGATGTAGAAAATATATGTGACTTCATAGAAGGATTTTCGGGCATAGGAAGACGGGCATGTGCATGAGGCACACACACAAACACCGATAGCAGCTTGATATTTCGGGTGCCTGTTGCAACTGCTGCTATACAGGATTGTGCATGCTGCTGCATATTTGGGTTTTCGGACTGCACATATACTGTAGGAGTGGCTGGGTGTAATCCTGCACCGTTGGCACCATGTACAGCACGGCTCGGGCCTCGCCTGTAGACTACGGGAGCTGGGAATATACATATATGCTGTATATATTTCATACAGGCATATATATATATATAGATATTGTATATACTTCTATATATATATATGCATGTATATATATATATATATGCTCACCCCCCCCCGGTGACAGACCACGGGTCTAAAAAACACCGTGCGCAACGATATTCTGTGAAGCAAAACCGTTACATGAGGTATATAGTATAGCACCAGACGTGCGGCACATGAGTTACGTAATAGTCTTGTGGTAGTATCGGTATTAGGGTGAGTATTGTTATTAATATTAGTACTATTGCTTGCTGTAAGTATACGTATCAATATTGCCAACTATAAATTAGTGTTAGTGCTCATGTTCGTGTTAGAGTTAGCGCTAGTGCCAGTGTCAATGTCAGTAATACAGCACCACTGCTACGAGTAGTATCAGTATCAGTCTTAATGCTGGGTTTAACAGCAGCTTATATTCGCAGAAGTGCTAGTATTAGTATCAATATTAGAACTAGTTAGTTTTGATATGTTAGTATATTGATAGTCTCGTATATTAGCAGATTAGTATATCAATACATCAATGTATTCGGACAGCAAAATATTTGCATACTTGTATACTAGTATATTTTACATGTTAGTACAACTGGTGCATGACTACACTACTATACTGCTGTATTAGCTTACTAGTATATTGACATACCAGTATATTCGTACGTTAGCATATTAGTGTACGAATATGTGTACTATATTACTGTTTTATCTAATCATGTATAAGTATATCAGTATGTTGGCATATTAGTATACGAACTTGTCATGTCGGTATTCTTGCATAGTGCAGTAGCCGTATATGATTATAGTCACATATTCGTATAGTATATTCATACAACAACGAGAAGTATATTGAGACATTGGTATATGGGTATATGCCTATGCCAAGCATTAATACATGAATGCACTGATGTATATATCTGTATCTTAAGATAGTGGTACGTATTTTATGTACATGAGTATATGCAGGTGTCTATTAGTAATGGTATTAGTTTTCATATCAATATGAATATACTATTGGTATTCGTAGGAGTATTAATGTCAATACTAGTAGAAGTAGGACTATTTATACTCGTAATAGCCATAATATGAGTGTTCATGCTGGTAATACTAGTGGCATTCTTGAATATGCAGCAGATTATCAAAGTCCGTATTAGTGTTGGTGATAGTACTACTGTTAACGCACAAGGGTTTACGTATTCGTATTCGTACGAGTATAAATAGCTATGTAAATATTGATGTTAGTATAGATTTTGTGTTAAGTATTAGCAGTAGTGTTAGCGTTAGTACTATCATATTATTGATGATATACATTCGAAAGAATGTTTGTATTGTTATTACTCTTGGCCACGTGAAATTCTAACAGTTGAATTCATGAGTGAGTTAAAGGATTTGTATTTTAATATGGTGGTATGCATGTTTATGTACATTTGTACATACAGGTGTGTGTTAGTATTGGTATTATTATACATTATTATCAATATGAATATGGTTATTGATATGCGTAGGAGTACTAAGAGCAATACTAATCAATCTTAGTATTTGTGTTATGCATATTCGTACTAAGCTTTATAGAAGTGTAATATTAGTAGTAATGCTGGTATTAGCTTGAGCATTCAACAAATGATCAATGTCAGTATGTTCAATGGCAATACTATATGTAGGAGTATCAATACATATATGTATATATAGATATACAGATAGATATAGAGATATTCGTGTAAATATGGGCATGAGTATTGACAGCCCTTGCCTTTGCAAGTAATCTGGTCCGATGCGGAGACTAGCACGACAAGGCGCGCGGGTGTCCTACCAAGAAAGGAATTACAGAGCACACGTGTATGGATGAGGGTTGTGCTGATACACTACATAGTAAGCACTACACAGTAATCTTCCTTGAGTCATATATAGAACAGATTCCAGCATTTCCAAAATTTCCAAAATTTCCAAAAATTCTCTCCCCTAACTTTCCGCATTTCCAAAATTTCCAAAATTTCCAAAATTTCCGAAATTTCCAAAATTTCCAAAATTTCCAAAATTTCCAAAATTTCCAAAATTTCCAAAATTTCCCGACCTAGTCGACAGGATTTTTCCAAAACATAAGGGCGGACTTTTTGGAAATTTTGGAAATTTTGGAAATTTTGGAAATTTTGGAAATTTTGGAAATTTTGGAAATTTTGGAAATTTTGGAAATTTTGGAAATTTTGGAAATTTTGGAAATCCGGAAAGTTAGGGGAGAGAATTTTGGAAATTTTGGAAATTTTGGAATTGAGGCTTTGAAAGCTGAGTGCCCCCTCCCCCCGATCACAGACCATGCACTACGACTGAGTCGAAAGGGCATGGTCTGTCATGGGGGGGGGGGTGACCATATATATATATATATATATATATATATCTAGCTGTCCTTATACCTATATATATATACATATATATTCTTACATCTATTTTAGTATACAGCTATAGCATACAGATGCAAGCTCCCATGCCAGGCGCCCTTCTCGAAGTCACTTGCCTTGTACAGAAAGACTTAGCTGAGCACGTGTGAGTTTGAAGGAAAATGCTGGCGACCGCAGAAGTCATAGGGAGGGTCGAGTGCATGTCGCATGCAATCTGAAGCTTTCTTTGTGTTGCTATGTTCGGTCGATTCCACAGTCTGCCTTCACTGGTGCTTGTGTATATATGTAGCATGCTACACACTATACTTTAATTGGCACTATGTACCGACAGGGGGCATTCGTTTTGATCCAGCCGGTTGACTTTCTGGAGTGCTCGCATGTGTGCTTCTCTGAAACTGCAGATGACATGGCATGGATATAGATCACACATTCACACTTCGTCTCGCAGGGCTGTAGAAGCTCGCAGGCAGGAACGTGCATTGCATGGGTGTTTCAAAAGGAAGCACATGCATGCATGCATGGCATTGTATACATCCATGATGCATTGCCTCCTTCATGGCTGCACGTGCATGCATGGAGTGCTCGAACACTTTTGTGGTATTCCACACTCAGATTTCCGGCATGGCGACTTCGAAAGCCTTGGGCGACCAACTGCTCACCATCTCCTCACTCGCAGAGACCATGACAGACCAGACAACGAAAGACCGGATGATCGAGTCCTGTATGGAGTCTGCCAAGAAGCAGATTTCGGGTCTCCGCCTCACGGATTCAGCAGAAGTCCAGACACTGTTTGCTACGGTGCAGTCCTTGAACTTCAGCGACAGTCAGAAGGACGAGCTGATGCGGCAGATCGGTGATCGTTTCATGGCATGCAGCACACCCAAATCACAGGGCAGCAAGAAGTCCATGCAGACCATGGACGACCCGGGATGTTTCCTCCGGGTCTCGGATGTGACCTTCATCTCGAACCCAGACCACACCATTAAGGCCAAGGCAAGTCGGATGGCCATGCTGTTTTGCGGCATCAACTGCAGCTGCCCCACGGAGCCTACTTCGGGCCGAGCTGTGGGAGTGCTCAACAACGACTTTGGTGTCAAGGAACTCGACGACCCTCAAGTGTTTTACAACACAGTTCAGGATTTCAAAGCCGCCTTGAAGTCGCAGTTCAAGTCCAATCCCAGTGGGTCGACGAGCCATGTGCACAACTTCACGACACCGGCAGATCTACCCTCCGATGTGTATGCGAGAGCATATGGTGAGGAAGGGCCGTCCGGACATGCCGGCCTGGGTGGCTCCATCGGTCCAGTTCGAAAGTCTTCTGCGATGTTGAAGAGCCAGAACAACCAGAAGGTTCCTACTCTAGACCTTCAGGTGCCTTCGCAGAACAACATGGCGAATATGATGATGCAAGGGTTCCAGAGCATGCAGCACATG
This sequence comes from Symbiodinium sp. CCMP2592, assembly GCA_905221615.1. Lineage (NCBI taxonomy): Eukaryota > Dinophyceae > Suessiales > Symbiodiniaceae > Symbiodinium > Symbiodinium sp. CCMP2592. The sequence continues at coordinate 831,474 of CAJNDT010006235.1, forward strand.
TTCAATGTCTTCGCAGGTGCACAGCAGGCTGGCATGTCCGGCCAGCAGAACATCTTCATGAACAACACCAAGACGAACCCGCCGAAGCAAATCCTCGCACTCACGAATGGACCCGATGCAGCATCGAGTCCAGCACGTGCAGAGCCGGAGCGAGCTCAGCCGCCTATGACTCCGGAAGAGCAGGTGAACACCATGCTCTCCAGCTGGAAGAATCGTCAAGAGGAGAACAAGAAGAGAGCCGAGGATGGCAAGGCCGGTGATCCGGAGGGTGGCAGCGAGAAGGCCGAGGCGAAGGGCAAGGCAAAGCCAAAGAGCAAAGCCAAGGCAAAGGCGAAGGGCATGTGCAAGGCGAAAGCCAAAGCCAAGGCGACGACGAAGCCGATGGTTAAGGCTAAGGCGAAGGCGAAGACCAAGGCCAAGGCTGCCCCCAAGTCCAAGGGTGCCAAGAAGGTTCCGGATTGGGATGAACGAGTTCGAATGAGGCCATCAGGATGTGCAAAGTGCCGATGGAAGCGAGGCTGCTGCCCTAGTTGCTTTTTGAAGTAGAGACTCCTGTTTCACATCGTGTCTCAGGCACTCTCACTCATGCATTATGAAGTCCGGCTGCACACGGGCTGCAGCAAGAGCATCTCTAAATGTGGCCGATGCATATGTGCCCTGACATGTGACACGGAATGGAAGCTGGAGCTCCTGTGCATTGTTATAGAGGATGTGTGTCGTGAAAGCGTTTAGTGTATCTCAGAGCCAATACAGGTTCGGGGTTTCCGATTTGTATATATTTATATATAGAGTTTAAATTAGACATATAGTGGGTCATATATCATATAATGTATAGGAAATGTATTGTATAGTCTGTTGGTGTTTTAAAGCTGAAGGTTCCTGGGGTTCGATCATAATATATTCGGAGTATTGTGCTGCAAACTTTGCATGTGTGTGTGACAGTTCATCCATGCATGGAAAATCGCCAACAAAGCTATACTAAAAGAGTTCGTGCTGCAGGGCCCTTGGCTCGTGGCCAGGACCAATTCCTGCACAGCTTGTGCATTGCCCGAGTCATGACATCCAGCTCCAGCTCCAAACCTTTGGCAAGCCTGGGGAGGAAGGTGTTTGTATCACAACGAGGTCTGGAATCCGTGCTCAGCGATTTGAAGAAGACCGGTTTCCTCGCCGACGATTTTGCTACCACCTCGCGAGCCTCGGTTAAGCGAGCGAGGGATGGTGAAGAGAAGTCGTGGGAGAATGCCTTTGGGCAGATGATCATTAACATGGACATCCCACATGAGAGCGATGACACGAAATTTGTTAGGGTTCCCTTCGTGCCACCTGTTGTGCTGCTGCAGCACTGCATCGCCAACGAGCACTACTCAAAAAGTGTGGCCAGTCCAGCCCTGGAGACAAGCTGGGCATCGCTATATATGCTGACGAAGTTAGTCCCGGCAATCAGCTAAAACCGCTGAATGCCAGGAAACTACAAGTCATCTACTGGTCCATCGTCCAACACGGGCAAGATCTGGCCTCGGAGTGGCTTTGGTTCCCTTTGTGTATACTGAGAAGCACTCTTTGCAATCGGATCGGCGGCCTCACTGTGCTTTGGAAACATGCCATCCAGCACATGTTCATGGATCATGACATGAGGCATGGTGTGGTGCTGCAGACATCCACCACAGCATTTCCCGTCTTTGCCGACCTCTCTGTTCTTATAGCGGACGAGGCAGCCCTGAAACAAACAGCTGAAAGCAAAGGTGCCTAGGGCACAGTGTTTTGTATGAGATGTGCGAATGTCGTTGCCCACCGAAGCGGGCTACGGGACCATGGCGATGTTCTCTCGTCGACATGCACTGACTTCACGAAGTTTCGCTTGCACACGAACCAGTCGGTCGGTGAAATCATGAGGTACCTCTCTTCCCAACATGGCACGGTTTCCCAGAAGGACTTCCAAACAATGGAAAAAGCTTTGGGCTACAACTACATGCCGGGAGGCCTCTTGATGTCGAATGTAGGACACAACATTCCGGAGATGATCCTGTTCGATTGGTTCCACATTTACTTGGTCCACGGTGTGGCCGGTAACGAGGTTGGGGTGTTGCTAGGCCGCCTGGCTTTCCCGAGCAACAGATACACGACTTCGTGCAATCCTTCCATTGGCCGGTGCAATTCGCTGGTGCGGATGCCAAGTCAGTTCTCGCCAAAAAGCGAGAGGACAAGACTGCCCCGGTGAAAGCAGAAGCCTCCGAGCTCCTTAATTTCCTGCCGGTCCTGCAGGGCTCTGCGACGCCGACAACCCGCACTTCTCGGTGAAGCACCTCTACGTCGGGGCCTCGCGGGCCACGAGCGCGGAGCTGCTCTCCGTGTGCTGATCGGGCAAACCGGGGATTTCCCGGTTTGGGAAGCTGCAAAAAAAAGGGCAGCGTTCCGTTCCCCGACAGCCCCCCGCGAGGGAGGCTGAGAGGGAATCCCGCCCAGGCACACAGGCCTGGCGGGGGTGGCGAGGCTTCGGAACCGCCCCATTTCCTGGACGGTTCCCCGGTGCCTCGCGGACCGGCGCGGAGAGTCCTCAGGGGTCCCGGCGAACCTGACAAGTTCCTTATCCTCTTCGTCTGGAGGGATGCTGACGACTCCCTGAAGAGTTGCTGTCACGGATTCTTCACTTTGTGCAAAATCCTTCGCATGCTGAGGAAAGCCACTCAGGGTGGCTTGGGCCCTGCTGCCCTCAGGGGTGCCATTAAGGAGCATTGCGAACTCTCTCGCTAATTACGGGGCAGAGTACTGGGTTCCGAAGAACCACATGACCATGCACCTACCCGAATTCTTGGCTCGGCACGGGAGGCTGCTCTCGTGCTTCGTGCACGAAAGGAAACACAAGCTGGTCAAGAGGTTCGCAAACAACATGGAGGACACATCCAGATCATACGAAGCTACCGTCCTTCGCGAGACCCTTGCAGCTCAGTTCCTTGCGATGCAGGACGAACTCCTTCCAGGGGATGTGCGACTCATCGGCAAGAGACGGTGCACAAAGGCAATGGCCAGCCTGATCCGGGATGTGTTCGGCAACTCCGACGGTGTGTTTCAAGCACAGGCAGCATTGCATGGCGGAGGATTCCGGTGCTCCCATGGAGATGTCGTCAGAGCCAAGCATGCACAGGAACACGTTGTCGGCATGATTCACTTTCATGTTGAGGTTGACGGCCTGCCTCTCACATGCATGAGTCCATGGAGCCATGTGGCCGATCACATGTACCGTGTGAAGCACGAAAGTTTCTTCATCAACACGGCATGCATTCTTTCGGCTTGCATCTGGTCTCGCAAGGGCGACGATGCCATCGTGTTGTTGGAGTGAGCTGCAAAAGTGCATGATCCTGCATGCGAGCCCACGGCCCTGCATTCGAACTCGTGCTGTGCTTCATGTTTGTGTTCACATAAAGCCCTCCCTCGCAGGTGCTGTTGACGTCGGCAACCACCAGATGCTTGGGAATGCAGGGTTTGGGGGGCTGATATTGGCTTAGGTTTACTTGTGTTTATGCTCATATGATGTCGGTTTCGGTGTCTATATTCATAACTGGTATGTAGCTTGATTTCGATGTTTATGTAATGGTTTGCGAACATGGGCAACTTCGAAGGGCTTCCCCGCATAATATGATGGAGCCGGTGATGTGTTGTAAGATGGTCTCGGCTTTAGATCTTTCTTTCAAGAAAGTTTTCAGCTTGAGGCTGGTGTCGGGTTTCGGTGTTGATGCAGGTTTTTAGCTTTCAATCTTTTCATGTGCTGGTGTTGGAACATTCGGTAGTTTGTTTGTGTGTTGGTGGGCCCGTAGGTTCCCGGACCATTCCACGATGTTCAGAAACTATACTCGAATTCTCAGGAACTATTTCTAGGTGACCGGTGGATCCTATGTCCATGAGGATAGAGATAGAGAGGATATTTCTTGTTAGCACGTCTACATATACGGTTTGCACAGAACCAGCACCGCAACTGCAAGCGTGGGAGCATGCACAACCTTCAGCACAGTCATTTTGGCACATCGCTCAAAGGAGGTGCTGACACGACTGTTTCAAAAAACCCTGAGGCTTCTGGCAAGCGAGGCTGGCTCAACTTTGACATACGCTGCGGCACCGCAGCTGCCAAAACAACATCAACTGTTTCATTATGTACTGATATATAACGACTCGACTTGAAGCCTTGGCAGCCTTGCGCAGCCGTCCTCAGGACGTCACGAGTTGCTGACTGCTCACTCTGCTGCGCGAGACTTCTTCGAAGATCTGCTACCCGTGCTCTCACGGCGCGCGGGCTTCTCCTTGGGTTCGTCCTTGCTCTTGCCCTTGCTCTTCTTTTCCTTCTTGGGCTTCTTACTCGCTGGCTCCGACGGAGTGGGCCCATCGGCGTCCTCGACACCAGCGGTGCTTGATGCACCAACGGAAATGATCCTCAGCGCATACAACACACCAGCACTTGTAGCTTTACAGTCCACTCTAACCTACTTACATACAGGCATGCAGGTGCTACATCGATGCAATTGAAGAACTCTGGCACTGAAGGAGCCACAGCCCGCTTTTTCGGGCCCTGCACATCCTCAAACTGCTGGAGCTGCGCAACCAACTTTGAGGACACATTCATCAGATCGCGTCGGGTGATGCCCAAGCTGGAGCCAATGAACTTGAACACATCCGCACACACCTGCTTCTGCTTCCCCGCGTGCTTGGGATTCAGGATCACATCGCAGCCCAGAAGCGTGCCGACCGTTGTCGCAGCATCTACCCTCAAGTCCTCCAGCACTGAGCTGAACATGCAGCCCCCGGTCCCCCTACCATCCACTCCCATGACCACTGAGCCCCATTCAATTGCAAAGCTCGAAAGAACGTCTTATGAAAAAGAGCCGAACATGATGGAAAGCCCCCCACCTCCTCAGACGAGTTAGCGTTTAGGAGAATTTAGGAGTTTAGTTAGAGTCAGAGTTAGAGTCTAACTTAGAGTCAAAGCTATCGGACTCGTAGATACTGATGCTCACACTCAAACTCGCTAGACGTGCTGAAACCCCAAACCCCAAGACCCTACGAACCTACCTAAACCCCCAATGCCATAAAGCCTAAAACTAAAGCGGAATGGGAAAAAGAACTAAAACCCTTAACCCTAAGCCTAAACCCGAGGCATGTCCTTGACTTTGATGCACAGCTCCCGCAACTTCTGCCCGCTCGTGTTTGCAGGCACTGCATCCAACATGGACCCGATCTTCTCTGCTGATTTCATTGCATCGGAGGCCTCCTCCCGGAGTGACAAGATCAGCTTGACCTCGGCATCCACCTCCTCGGAGCTATCAAACATCCAAGCGACGTCCTTCATGTCCCACGCGGCCGCACACTGTTTGACCGGCCTGCGGAATGGCAGCATCAGCACACGAGTAACTTGCCACAGATGTACATTCGACAATGATGTAAGTCTATCAGTCCATAAAAGTTGATTATTGATCTAATATGTGTGGATTTTATGTGACACGTGAAGTGTGAATGAGTCACTGCTGAATGCGCTGCATCAGAAACAGAAGAATCATTTCCAAGCCCTGCCGGGCCATAAGTCACCTCAAGATTCCGTGAGCGCTCACATGCCGCACGACGCATCCCCCACGCCGCCTGTACTTCTCGGTCAGCTTCTGAAGCTCGGCCACCGTCTGCTCGAAGATTTCCACATGCCCGCTGAGTGCACCATCCACCTGCTCGCAGAACTCACGGCTTTTCCGCAATGTTGCAGGATCCACGAGGTTCTCATCCGCGGAGCTTGCCTTGATGTACAATGCCGTGCTAGCACCGAGCTGAGCCAACGAAACATCCTCAGGCAAAGGAAAACTGCTCGCCAACTCCTTCGTCAGGTTGAGGCTGGCCACGGCCGCCTTGATCTCCGGAGTTTGCACTGCCAACGTACCATTGACCTTGGTCACAACCTCGTCGGCAGCCGTGTTGCTCAACAAGGCACTAATCCAAGCTTTCGCCGCTGCAGCGATGGAAGCTTTGAGCCGGCCCATTGCTGCAGCAGCAGCCTCGAAAGCCTTCTCGCCCTTGCAATTCTCCTGTTTGCTCGTTTTCTTCTCCATGTCAACGTAGAACTGACACGCCTGATTCAATGTTTCCGCCTCAGCATTCGTGGAGCCAACGAGCTCGTAGAAGCCCTTCACCTTCTTGACGAAGTCGCACATGAACGACACTGCCTTCGATCGTCCTTCCGAGCTGCCCAGGATCTTGAAGAAGGCGCCTCAGTAGGGTTTAGGGCTTAAGGTTGAGGCTTAGGGTTTAGGCGTTTAGGGTTTAGGGTAGTTGCAGCAACAACCACATGTCCCAGGAAATGTCCACCACACCGACCATACAGGACCATACAGATAAACCTAAGATTTTAGGACCTAAAACTTTTTTCACTCGTGCTCGACCTAAAATCTACTGGGTGCGACCGAAGAACAAAGAGTCACAAGGCTGTCAAACCACTTTGGGACCTCGTCACTGTCATCATCTGACTTTGTCCACGCGGCAGGCCTGTCCACAGGGCTGGCCTCCAGGTGGATCGGTGCGGCCGCGCCATCCGGGCGAGCTGCCCAAAACTTGCCAATCACGGCTTGAGCGGTCTGCTCAACTTTGTGCATGAGGGGCCCGTTGCAGCACTCCTCGAGCAGCTTCAAAGCTCCGCTCAGCTCTTCGCAAGCCTCTGCTGCTGCACGATTGCCCTCAGCATCCTCCGCCTCTTCCTTTGCGAACTTTTGCACGTCCGACAGGAGGCTCTGCAAGTTCAACGCGCAAGCCTCCTGCTTCTGACGAAGGGTCTCGGCAAAGGTGTCGCGCATGCCATTCTCATCGGCGGCGGTGAAGGCCTCCAACATCTCCATCACTGCCGCGGCTTGCTTCTTTCCCTGACCAACCAAGGTTTGCCCTTCGAGAGCGCTCTTGGCTTCGGTAACAGTGGCCGCCCAAAGCTGCCTAGTTCAGCACTCAATTAAAACACTGCCGCATGCCACATACACATACCCTACTTTGCTAGTAATACTGTAGTTTTGCAAGTGGCTTCCAAGGTGGCTGTCGCATCAACACAGCCACACGCGAGCTGTAGGAGGAAGCTGACACCACCTCCTTGAGGTACAGCTTCAACCCATTCGGCATGGATCCGGACCCATGCTTCTGATGGCTCCGAACATAGATGGCACCCTGGATCCGTTGCCAATCTGTCAAGACCTGTGCATTCAGCCCCGTCTGGTTGTCATAGAGCTCCGGCTTCAAACATTCCAGACTTGGTGCTCCCGTCTTCACTCCAGCCCTGCCACGCAGGGAGACGGGAGAAGGGACAAGCCGAGCATGCCACGACTATACTGATCAATGAATTTTTCGAATGCGGAAGGCTTTCGTCAGCAAGCCCATCAGCACGGACTGATCACTGAATTTTTCGAATGCGGAAGGCTTTCGTCAGCAAGCCCATCAGCACCGACTGATCACTGAATACTGACGCTCCGCACGTCTGTTGGCAGCTTCTCTGTGTCCGACATGGAAAACCCACTACTGGCGCCGAGCAGTTGTCAAGCTCAGAAGTGGCATTGTTACAATTTATGACTCATGACTCGTTCTGACGATAACAGAACAAACATTCTCGAGACTCACCGCAGGAAAAGACAGCGCAGCAAAAAACGAAGGACTCCGAAGTCCGACGGACTGTTTCTCCGTTCCCGCCTCAGCACGCCGGGGTGACGTGCTAAGCTTTCGGGCGGGATGCATAGGATCGTCTCGTCCAGCTGCTCCATGCTTTTCAAGCCCTCCACCCAAGCATATGTGCCAGAGCTTTGCGACCGCAGCAGAATCTGATCGACCCTGTCAGCCACATTGAAGAGTGCGTGGAAACTCCAGATCGGCTTGAAGTCGCTGGCATCCTCATCTTCATCCGGGCACTGGTTCGTCGCCGGATCGGCGACACTCACCATACGAAGAAACCAGCGTGGCCCGCCCTGACAGAGCTCTAAGAGCTCTATTTCAAAACATTTCGGCTAGTCAAAAAAAGAAGCACAGCAGGAAATCATGCACGCTCTGGCCACCTAAATGACCTCCAACAATCACGACTAAGACCTTTCCTGTGAATCGCCCTCCTCTCTGTTGTTCTCCAAGAACAAATCAGAAGTACTAAGTACTGCAGAATCATCCGATACCGATACCGCTAAAATACTGTAGCAACATCATACGACTGAACCGTGCCTCTGCAGCAACCTTGGAGCAAAGGTAGGTGAGCACTGCTGCCAAGGTCTCTGGGTCCATGGCCGCCGTTTGCAAAGCCTTGGTGAGCTCTGCCGCAAAGCCCTCATCCTGCAACACGGGGAGAACCGGCTTGTTTCCTCGCAGCTTACCGAAAACATCGTGCACAATCTGGACGTTGTTGATGATGTCCGTGGCCTCGCTGAGGGCAGTCTGGACTGTGTTGGCTGGTCAAGGGCTTTCACAGGCGCCATCACCGCCTTGAGCTGGTCGAACTCTGCCGGGAGGGTCTCGGCAGCAGCTGCCTTGACCTTGAGTGGCGATCCGAAGACCGTCTTCTTCCTGCCACCGTGCTCAACAGTCGGCTTGGATGATTGGGACTTGTTCTTCCCTCGCACACGGCTCTTCGGCGGGGCGGCTGGCGCTGCAAGGCCGAACTCGGACGAGGCGCTCTCCTCCTCATCCCCGTCATCTCCCTTGTTGGGATTGGGCTCATCATCCGGGCTCTGGCTTGCGGGCAGCTTGCTGGCATTGACATCTTCCTGCCGAAATGAAAAGGACAGTACCGTAGCAGTAGCAGCATAAAGTCTCGAGGAATGGAAAAGAATAGACAGACCCATGCATGTAGGCTGTAGATCATGAGAGAATCAGATCAGATCAGATAAAATAGCTCAGATAGTGCTGAACGGTCTGAAGAATCATCCACAAACGTTGGCGGGTCAGCGATCGGCGATTTGAAGCGATTTCTGTGAAAAACAGCAGCGACTCATCGCTTCATGGGTTCGAAGCAGAAACAGGATTAACTTGATGCGCACACGTACGAAATAGTGCAATGCTTTGTTGACACAAGCTAAGCAGCATCCATCCAGCTTGCAGCATCCATTACACTACATTTCACCACCACTTTGCAGCATCAGTCATCAGTGAGCCCTTGTGCGGGAGTGGCCCAGCAACAAAGGAGGAATTTGAAACCCGCCAGAAGTGGCCCAAGTCTGGGTTTCCAGGCCCAAAAAGGAGGTTTGGGCCAGAAGTGGCCCGAACCTTGGTTTCCAGGCCCAAAAAGGGGGTTTGGGCCAGAAGTGGCCCAAGTCTGGGTTTCAGTCTGGGTTTCCAGCCTAGAAAAGGGAGCAGCAGCGATAATTCGATAAAAATAATAATAATAAGAAGAAGAAGAATATAATAATATAAATAATGTAATGTAAAATTATACAATCAAGCAATCAGGCACTACACGCACACACGCAAAACCCTCACGACTGCTGATTCTGACTGCAACAGCCTCCTCATTCATCTGGATGGCCAAGCCAGCCGCGTTCTTCGCCTGCATGGCGGCAATTTGTTCTCGACTGTAGTCGGAGGCGTCCTCCAAATCCTGCGTGCGGATTTTGGAGGCTGCGAGCCGTTTGCCCACTTTGATTTCCTTGAGGTCGTCAGCGTCCTTCGCCGTAACGACGCCTTCCACCCCCTTGTCGTCAGCCTGTAGTCTGAAACCTTGCCGTACGATAAAAGCCTTTCGCTGGCTATCGTTACGGAAAGTCATACTTGGGTATTCATCGTCACAGAACTTCTTCACGCTCCGCCAAGTCATTGCCTCAGATCAGAGGCGCACAGAGCCATAGAGCACATAGCCACGGGCCATGAGCAGTAGCATTAGTAGTCTATTAGTAGTAGTGTTAAACAGTAAAGTCAGTAAAGTGCATCATAGGCGCGGAGAAGACGTCAACGTATTGCTCCTCCTTCCGCTCCAGCAACACTTTGACATCTGGTTTTTCGTGCCTGTATTTTCTGCTCGGGTGGGCGATCGAAAATCCCACGGATGACGCTCTCATTCGATCGAACCTGCAACTTTCCACATTAAGATCAAGATCAGCTGAAGTGAGTGAGCAAGCACACAGCATAACTGCAGCGCAGCATAAATGAAAGCGAGGCTCTTATCTCGGAAATCCGGCTTCGCATCCAGATGGCCGAGTAGCTCTGATATTCTCATGTTGTTCAGGCTGCCTCGTTTCAAGTAGAAGCACCACTTGCAGAGGCAAGGTCCGGAGTTGGCCGCGCCACCAGAGAAGAACTCCACCACTTGCTCGAACCCGGCTGGGTTGTCCTTCATTTGCACAGTGGACGCACTCCGAGCGCTGGCTGCACCACATAACTGGCATAAACCGCTGCAGTGGTTTGAGGAATCAACTCAGTGCATGACGCGATCGATTTCCCCTTCCTTCTGCTTGCACGCGAGGCATACAAGGACCAACAAGGATGCAGCTGCGGCTGCAGAAGAGCTTCCAGATGCACTCCCGCTGTCCGAATCCGTGTCGGACGCATCAGAGCCATGACCGATCACGCGCATATGTTGCACAGCAGGTGCCACCAACAGTGGCTTGCCTTCACTGCCGCCAGGAAGAGCCCACGTTATCAACGAAAGCAATGCAGCCAACAGCACACTGCTAGTCATTGCATTTCCTGCACACGAACCAGCAGAACTTGGCAAGTAACTCGTAAAGACTGAGACATTCATGTTCGTGTTCATGTAAGAGTAAAACGTAAAACTGTAACTGTAACTGTATTACTGTATCACAGCACAATAACCTGTGTTATCAATGTTATCTGATTGTCTGATGCAAACAATCCAAATACTTTCAAAGTGCAGCTTCCGAATCCCGAGGCCCGTCCTGCAAGTCTGTTCATCAATCTGTAATCACGAGAATGAAAGCTGAAGCGGGAAGGGTCCAGCCCCTGTAGCGCGAAGAGCTCCTGCAAGCACAGCAGAAACCCATGTTTCCAGCTTTTTGCAACCCCCGCACAAATCAACATTGTCTATGCACTTGTCGGAAGTGGGCATGTCTGGCCTCCCCACATAGGAGACGATCGTGTTCAAAGCTCCATAGCTTGTTCCGTGTGGTCACCGAGCCACACTTCGAATACCGGGACACCGCCTCTCTCGGCAGGCTTCCTTGGCAAACCAGCAGCAGTGCCATCACCCAGTAGCTCCGCCAAAAGAGGATGCTAGTTAAGGGCGCTCGGGCCGACAGAGGATGCTAGTTAAGGGCGCTCCGTTCGGTTGTGTAGTGGGTTGCTGGGGTGGGTGGGGTGGTGGGGTGGGGTGGGGTGGGGGGGTGGGTGGGGTGGAGTGGGGGGGTGGTGGGGTGGGGTGGGGCGGGTCGGTTGGGGGTGGCCTTCCCACAGCCAGAAATGGGCCGGAACACCGTCCCACAAACCGAGCCAAACCCTCCAAACTCCAAACTTGATCTTGGGGCACGGCTTGCCACATCCAGCATGTATTTCTGCTGCTTTGGTCTGCCACCCTTCACCTGTGCGGGAAAGCAGAAGCAGTAATCAGTAATCACAGTAATTAATCACGCGATTGATGGCTCACCGGAAGTGAGGGGTCAACTGCGGATTATGCCACTGTGCCAGAAACAACCACGGGACACATCCTGAATACGACCATTAGTACAGTAACAGTCGCAACTACTTACGTGGTAACGGCCGTAACTTACGTCGTAACTATTGCCGAACTTATTACTAGCTTAATTGCTTAATAGTACTAATAGCCGTACTCTTACTCTCACATAATAAGAACTAATAAGAATTCATAAGATATGTATAGTTTACTATAGATAATAAATACTATAGGTATTATAGACTATAGACAATACAGGGCCCTAAGGAACAGTTCAAAACGGTTTGGACGGTTTCTTACTGTTGCCTGGCTTGTGCCCTAGAAACAGTCACAAACGGTCTGAACGGTTTCCTACTGTTCTTGTGTTGCTCGGTTTTGCAGGAACTGAATAAACGGTTTTAAACGGTTTTAAACGGTTTTTGAACATTGCTGGTTTTGGGCTCATATCCTGTACAATGCCTATACAGAACAGTCAGGAACGGTTCGAACGGTTTTGGACTATTTCGGGTTCGATCTTAAACCCAGGATCTTGGTTAAAATCGACCCACAGCTTTTTGGGCAAGTTATAACCACGCAAAGCCAAATTTATCGAGACTCATACACAAGGTATTGCAAGCAGCAGCGCACTCATCACTGATAAGTGATAAGATAAGTTACTGACTGATAAGTGATAAGTGCTAAAGACTGGTGTCTTCGATAAAAGTGATAACTGCCCTGACAAAGCTGACATAACCAACGTGGCCGTGGCAGCCTGAATTTTCTGCCACATAAGGTTCAGAACCATCTTCTCCCGCACCGTCAATGAGCTCACAGCACCAGCTGGCAAGCTGCTGGTGTAGGGCTCGTCCCCTGGCCAAGCATGATATAGCAAAACACATCACTCGCATCACACATGGATTGTGCCTGGGCTGTGGTTAAAACAAAGGGCTCCAGTCTGAGGCTGCCGTAACCGGTCAAACAAGGAATTGCTGCGCATGCCCTTGGTCCGCTTGGCCTGGGGCCACGCCAAGCTCCTCCTGCCACTGCTGGAACTCCTTCATGGTCTTGTCCGAGAGCCGGCGTGGCCTTCTCTCCTGCGCGCCAGGTTCAGAAACCGTTTAAAACCGTTTCAAACCGCTCCTAACAGCTCTTGGCACCACTGGGAGGCCTCAGAATGGTTCTGGAGCTATTTTCGTGGGGGCCTGCAACCCCAGATTTCACCACGTGCGACCCGCCGCGCAAAGGCCAAGAGATGCCCACAAAACCGCGTGCGACTCACCACGTGGCTTCGGCCGACCTTGGCCCTCAACCCTTGACTGCCTGAACCCTAAACCCTAAAATACCTTAAAAGGTCTACGGTCTAAGTGGACCCTAACCCCCAAAGCCCAAAGCTTAAGCCCTAAACCCTAAAGGGTAAGGGGATGGGACAGGCAAATGTTTCTCTAGAGAAATGCGATACACTGAAGATGTTTTTGTCACATGACTTCACATCAGTCATGAGTCACGTCAGTCATGTCGCACATGTCACATGGTCTGTTTCGAATCCCACTCGTTTCTTTTAATGTTCTCTATAAGCAATGCAATCAGGGTCCTCAGGGATGTCACCGACAGACACATTTGGAGGACGACCCAGAGTTTTCTGCACCCAGGCCACCACCTCCGAGATGGTACTCGGAGAATGTGCTGATGGCAAGAAGGTGTCGAAGAAATGAATCATGCTGTTGAAACTTGCCCAGTCCATCAGGGATTCTTGTGCACCAAAGATATAGACGCGCAGTCGGCACTGCGGGCTGCCATAATGCCTGCTCCTGCCAAACTCAGACTGCTGCAAATGATACATCCAATAATTGATACATGATCCGTGATCAGAGATACAGTAATCAGTGATCAGTGAACAAGTGATAAGTGATAAGTGGTGAAGGGTGGGACAAAGTCAACCAAGCTGTGAACCGGGCAGCCACATGTAATCTAGCTTTACTTTACACTTACACTGACGCTTATGCTGACACCGAACTTACACTTACACAGACACACTTACACTTTCACCGTACACCAACTTGCAGTACAGTTCATTTCAATGCAACTCATTTCATTCCACTCACTCATGACTCATTCGTTTTAAGATCTTGGGGTTCTATAAACTAGTGTTGTGCATGCTAGCGGTATAGCCGGAGGCTTTAAAGAGAGCATACGAAGCGAAGACGAAGCTTTTACCGGAATGCCGAAAAGTCCCACAGCTCCGAGACTAGGTTCAAACGCAAAGGACGGTTGCTGGGTGGACTAATGCCCCCCCCCATGCAACTGAACAACGGCATAACGCTTCTGATAACCGCACATGTGCAGCAAACAGATGACAGCAATAACGAACGCCATTCGTGGTGCATGTATGCCGTGAGGGCAAACGCGGGGTTTAGAGACAGATTTGCAGAGCGCGGTCTATGCTCGTCGATATTCAAACGCACATAAGATTAATAATGCCCAAAGAAAAAACACTGGTGATGGCATGACCGTCAAGAAATGGTGACAAGCAGTGGCCGAAATATCTCCCGTCCGCGTAAAGCACAGATGGTGATATAACATAACCCAGGACAACAGCAGAAACGCCGACTTGCGGAGGGAGATGGCGTGCACATTCGGGTGAAACCTACAGCCTGCCCCGGAGGCTCCGCGGATTTCTTATTTCGAGGTCTTGTTTTTTCTTTATGGCCAGTGCCTGTGAGACGTGGTGAAACGCCCAAAGTTGGAACAACGCTTCAAACCACCTTAAACAGCTTGGTACAGGAGCAATAAGAAATACAGTAAATATGACGACTTTTGGGCGGGAGGGTGAGGAAAAACAAAAGTGACATCATGCTAGCATGCACAACTATGAGCCAAAATGTTGCACGAAAACATAGTTTATAAAACATACGTGAAACAAGTACACGATACGTTCTATAAACTAGTGTTGTGCATGCTAGCGGTATAGCCGGAGGCTTTAAAGAGAGCATACGAAGCGAAGACGAAGCTTTTACCGGAATGCCGAAAAGTCCCACAGCTCCGAGACTAGGTTCAAACGCAAAGGACGGTTGCTGGGTGGACTAATGCCCCCCAAATAAAACTACCCAGCAACCCCGCCTGGGATGTCATTATAAAAGCCTGTAGGAATGCCTTCTTGTAGCGACTGGCACAAGCTGACATCGGGATCACCGCAAAAACATGCGAGTTTCTCCAAGACTTTCAATGCCAAAGGTTGATGTTCACGAACGGCCCAAGTGCTGGAGTCTTCGGAAACCCCTAAAGCGGACAGAAAACCCCTGCGAACTGAGGCAACCTCTGATGCTGTGAAGAGAGGCTCAGGGCCCGGCCAGGCAGCTTTGGCAATCAAACGCTTATGCCCTTGCATACTATACACTTTATCAAGCAAGAATGTGCGAAGCGGTTTCAACTTATCCGGGCAGAGTGGGGCGCTCCAATCCCCACATGAGTGGCGACCAGCCCCATCGTGAACAACCCATGGACCCTCATGTAACCCTTTCAACGGAACAAGAGCAGCCGCTGACTCCATGCTATGCTGAGTCTTGTTTTCAGTCAATAGGGGACGGATATGCAGCGCAAAGGTCTCAGCCAAACTTTGAGGGTATTTCGCGGTGCGTCGACTCAGAAATGAGCCATCAGATGAACGGCCTTGCATGACAACATGAGCGTTCTTACCATGTTGGCATGTTTGCCCCATGACAGATAATTTTTGATAGCTGGTGGCAAAAAGCCACGTCTTTGACCAGTCCACCCCAAATGCACAAGCTGGGAGCAAAACTAGAGCTGTGGAGCCTGAGTGTATCCAGCTTTGGACGCACGATTCCTCCCAGGACATAGCCCCAGAAGGCTGTTCGAGGTGGCCGTGACCACCCGAGGCATGAACCACTTGAATGCATTTGCAAGCTCTGGCGAGAATCTCATGACTCTCTTGCACACGTGATTGCTCTGCGGGTGACAAACCGAAAACCCCATCAAGCTGCTGTGGCGTTCTGATGGCGTATGGGGGACCTCCCGACAGCTTTAACCGAGAATACTCGGCACAACACGGGGAGGCTGCACAGTAGCCCACAATGCCAGATCCGCAAAGGAACAACAGTCTTTCATAGAACCCGTTGTCGAGCAAGTCCATACTGTTATCGAGCAGGATATCAACCGCCAAAGTCGAAAAACCAAGTTCGTGAACTGCGAGCGATAATGGCTGTTCGAGGCCCGAGCAAATGTCGAGGAAGATCCTGTGACTCGAAGGTTCTGGCAGCAGCTCTGCGGCCGTGTTCGGGGGGATTCTAGGGACAGGAGGCTGCACCTTTAAAGAATGATTCGCGAAACCGTGCGATGAAGCTCTACCCCAATTAATGAGTGCTTTGGTGTTATCCGGCTCTGGGCTCGATTCGGCTGTTTTCATGTTTGTGGCAGGGCCGATTGTCTTCGCTTGCGTACTGTTTTGAGGCATGAATGACTCAGATTTCGCGCAAGCCGTACCATCGGTGGCCTGTAACTCCCTAGAAGATTCACACTCGCCTGATGGGAACCCCAAGGCCTCAATGACATCATGTGAAACATCAGGTAAAGTGAATGCCGTCAAGACCCACCTATCACCTAGCCAAGGCCGTGTGCAATGCCAAAGGTGTGATGGAAACTTCAAAGGGGCGTGATGAGTGTTGACAATTTTGCCAACGACTTCGGAGCTTAGCTGCGGGATGTACTGATTTGTGGAGCCGGATGGATCCTCAAGCCAGATACCTCCTGAAGTGTACGAACCAATGCCCACTGTGAGATTTGAGGACCCTGCCACATTCGCTGTATCCTGATGAGGCGATGTCAGGATGTTTCTGCTGACGCATAGAGTGTTCCAAGATTCGGCAGGAAACAGCTGACGCAGGAATTTGTTCAAATCACGGCACAACTCCGGCAGCGCTTTGGAAACTGCAGTCAAGCAACGTCTAGAACTAATCTGAACCCCAAAATTCCAGTATCCCGAATCTTCCGAAATCGAAGTAGTTCCAGGGCGATTGGGGCCCACACGCGGAGGCCAAGCGGCATCTTTCAAGGCTGCGTAACACGAGCTATAATCATGAATGCAGGGGACACCTGTTGATGCGACGTGCGTGACATCAGTTCCTGCAGCTTGCACAGCTGTAGCATAGGGGGCCACACCTGGGGCCGACAACGACAGCACACCCTCTGTTGATCGATCATGATCAACTCGCGAGCCCAACACGGGCTCAGGGGAACCTGCCCTCCCCGACACCAACGATGCAGCATGCACAGATGCGGATGCATTCCGCGAGACAACAGACTGGCCAATTTGGCCTACAGATTGCTGGGAACAGTCAACATTGGACACTGGCAAAATGCCACCTGAAACCGGAGTAAAGTGAACCCCGGGTGAAACAGAGGACCCAACAGCTGAGGTGGGGTCCAAGCTGGGTGGGTGGCAGGGCTTCAAGGATCAGTGCGGAGTTTGTTCATGTTGCAGAGCTGTGTGGCTCTTACTCCCACAGGCGCTCCCGTCCTGACGCGGGTAGGCACAGGCATGGATCCAGGGACACCCCGAACCCCGCGAGCAGCGACCCATTTGCCACTGCACACACAATCCCTTGCGCTCAGATCCCACCTGGATCTCCTTTACAAAGCTGATGTGGCGACCGGGCGCATTTGCATCCCTGCCTTTACCAGCCCCTGGACCTTTCTCCTTACCCTTACCCTTGCCTGTATTCTTGCCTCCGCCTGAAGCAAATGCAGTGGCCATCAGCTTACCCAACTTGCCCTTACCCTTGGTTTCCAAACCTTTCACCTGTGCGGGTTTGGGGCGAGCCTGCAACAGAGTACTCAACTCACCTCTGACCTCCGTATACTCATGGAGCGCATCGTTCAGTGTCCATCCTTTGTCACTGACCAACGCATAAATACACTGCCACATCCTACAGTCGGCCTGCTGAGCCTCCGATATGCTAGGTGGCCGAAGGCCGGATGCGGGATCAAAGCGCTGTGACAGCAGATGCACAAACTTAGAGCTATACGCCTTGAGGCGTGCAAGATGGGCTGAACTGACCATAGCCAGGGCCGTATCATGCACGGCAAGGATCCGTTGCACACCGCTAACCCCCATGGTGCCGTCACTAATCTCGATGGATGGTGGTTCGTCCAGAATGAGACTGGACAATCCTAACATTTCCAACCGGGGCTGTTTGGCTGGGCGGGAGATGAGCAACTCGGAGGCCCTCTCATCTGACATGCGAAGCTTCCATGGTATCCACTTGTACTCATGTTTAGCTTCCTGGTGAGCTGCCAATGATAACAACCGCAATGATGGCAGTGTTGATGGCGTAAGAATCTCACTCGGATAGGATCTGAGAAACTGCTGCTTCAGCTCAGACAACTTTGATGATGACATCTTTGGAGCAAAGCTTTCAACCCAGCTCCCGTCAGCAGCCGAGGATGCGACCGTCGTCGAGGGAGAAATTGATGCTGCTGGTGCTTGCATGCTGGCCCAAACCGCTCGAATCTGCGATTTTTGCAGTCTAGTCAGAACAACACCCGGAAAAATTTCATCCAGGATGGCTTCCAACTCCGTTTGGGTCTCAACTGAATTCTTGAAAGCCGAGGCCGTCCACCCACCATCGATGGCAACTTGAATGACGTCCTCGGGGAGCCCCTCAGAGGTCAGGGCAGCCTTGAGATCATCGGCCATCTGAGGGACACAAGACAGACAATACTGCCTAAACAATACCGCTAGAGGATGAAACAGTGTGAAACAGTGTGAAACGACACGTGATTTCAGTCCCTGCTGCGCGCGGCGAGGAACAGCCCATGCACGTGTGATTATTACCAATAGTTCAGCATGCAAGCGGGCAACAGCTCACCGACAGCATGTTTCATGACGTGCTGTACGGAGATCATTCGCCCCTCCCCTTTTTTCATAACCCCGTACGGCTCATAACATCATTCCATGGTGGACAGCGCTAGCAGACAGGCACTCCTACGGCACAATCTGCTTGAGGATGGGACAAATGTGTGAATGCGTAACCTGTCAGAGCAAAGTGGGGCACCACAAATCGCACGCACGTACTGTCCCTGAACGAAGATGCCGTCACCCTCAGAGCATGGCGATAGCACATGCAGAATACCGGTTGTGGAGCCGAGGAGAAACTCTTCAGCAGTGCCCAACGACTCAATCGTGTCGTCACACTGGTCTTCATCCTCATCCTCCGAGCTACCAGGATCTGATTGATACCCAGTTGTTTGATCGGGCTCTGGCCCTGAATCCGAAGAAGCAGGCAGCTCCGGAAACTCCCAAGACTGATCACTGCCCTGCAAGGAGCCGCCCGATGCATCAAGCAGGAAATTGAACCACAAGAAGGGCTCGAACTCGTAGGCCTTGCTGAAAGACTCCAACGGTGCTCTATGAGGTTTAACAGGCATCTGGCCCCCCCGGTGAAGAGGAACCACAAATTCGAAACCTTGGCGGGCGCTGTCCCGAATGCTTGTTTGGCATCTAATCATACCGTGGATGTCATCACGACTATACAATTCAGAGCTTGTAATCCGATGGTGTCCTTGGCGACGCCTGTCAGGCTCCGGGACATCGATTTGAAGACCCATGGAGAGCAAAGTGGCTTTCAAGCTGTGTATCGTGAAATTCAACTCCGGAACCTCTGGGGGCGATGACGACCATGGCATTGTAATGTAGTGCCTAAGCAGCTTCAAAGCCTGAGCGTAACACATTGGCTCCAGAGGCAGGGCGAATCCGTCCGAGTCCAGAGATGGGGCGTCTGCCTCGGGAAACTCCTGCTGGTGCCGATATGCCAGCTTGTCAAGCGCGTGCAAATATTTACTCATCCAGGTGTGCGTGCCTCGCGACAGAATGCCTGAAGCAAGAAGCCCCCAGGGTTGTCCCGTGGAGCAGGTTTTTGTTTGGTAACAAGTGCCCCTCAAAGTGTGTAAATCAAACACCAAACTTGACCACTCTACTCGCTGCATGTCGGCGAAGCGCAGTGATGCCCACACTGCACACAAGAAAGCGCCTAGCACTATGATTTCTTGAATGCTGGACTGCCGCATAAGGATCCGTCTCTCCCAAAGTTGGATAACGAATAGCGGTAGCGGGAAGCTCTCCCGACGCTCCGATGGAATCTTTGTCTTCAGAAATGAATCAATGACTTTGTCATAAGCGCAACGAAGAAATTCAGCTTGGCCAATCCTGCATAACCACCGCAGAGCTTTTATAGTCATATGCGTACCCGCTCCCAGCGTCGGATCACCGTGCTTCTCAAGAGTCATTGTAACCAGAATATCAGCCATGACTACCCCGTCGAGAAGTTCAAGCGTATACCCGAGCCCTTCAAGATTCACCAAGAATCTTGACCATGCCGACAAATAGCGAAGCACAGTGTTCACTGAGAATCCTGCCAGGATCCGCTGGATATGCGCATCCGAATGTATGGAATTTGCCAACTGCTGGTACAGAGCACTAGACGCTCCTAGCACTTCAAGAGCAGACCAGAAAAGTGAGAGCGCAACCATGCTGTAGCCTGCATTGTGTCTGTATTTCGGAGGAATAGCAGAAGAAGCACTGCCTCGACTCTTCTGTGTGGCACGCGGTACACCAGCAAGATCTGCAGAAAGAGTGCGTTTCAAACCCGAAGAAGAAATCCCCAGTTGAAGTGAACCTGAAGCCTTCGAAGTGGCGCCGACACTCACAGAGGGTCTAGGCTGAGGCACAAAAGCTGGCACTTCTGTCGGGGGCCCTGCAGCAGGCAGAGGCTCCGGGACACGCACAGTAGACAATCCCGGCAAGGCCAGGCCTGAAGGCGGTAGGGGAGGAGCTTTAGGGGAGCACTTCGGTGCAGGTACCAGCAGAGGTGTCCCACACGGCAAGGGAGGTGCAGAGGCTTTAGTCTTCGAAAAAGCTTTGTGATCAGGCGCAACAGGTGGTTGCATGGCCCCGGCAGATGACACTCACGCACAGATGCTTTCACAGACCCGCTACTTCAAGAGCGGCCACTCTACGTGCAAGCAAAGAATAGTTCTGCTGACTCTCCCTAAGAGCGCGCACCAAAAGAATGTTTGATCTCTCCAGACGTCTGGTTTCCCGTTCAAGGCGGGACACACGCAAAAGTGCCCTCTCGACAGAGGTAATACGCAGCTGGATTGCAGTGATAGAATTCTCGACGATCCCTACCCGACGTTGCAGCTCCAGATGAGCCACTTCAAGGCTCAAGACCCTTGCAGCCCACGCGTGGGACTGAGGCTCCGGTGCCGGGCCAGCTTCCATCTACCCCACTTTGGAGGCGCCCGCTCCCACCCGGCCGAGAACTACTGCAAAACTACAGTTTCTGCAAGTTGTCGTGAAAAAGTTGCTGTGAAATACTGCTCAAAATACGTTCCTGTGGAAAAATTTCTGCAACACCATGATATGGACAACCAAAAAAACAAAAGTGACATCATGCTAGCATGCACAACTATGAGCCAAAATGTTGCACGAAAACATAGTTTATAAAACATACGTGAAACAAGTACACGATACGTGTTTTGTTGGGTGTTGATGAGCTTTCGGGGTATGCGGTATGTAGGGGCGATGCACATGCGAAATGCAAACAAGTCGCCTGACCAAGACATGCCCCACATGGTACTTTGTGGGTATCTTGCTGACACCGAAAATCTCGACGTTGCCATATTCATCGCAAAGCTCCCCGCTGGTGAAGAAGTCGTAAGGAGACTGCCAGGGCAGAAAACGATGCGCAAAGCTGACACAACAGCATCTCGGACCGTACCGCATCTACATAGTAACAGAACAGTCGAGCACTGTGACCTCACTCTCCACGGTTTTCGCACAACGGTTTGAAGCTGCACGAGCTACAGAAGCTTCAAAAGCCTGGAAACCTTCGGTTGCCCAGGCCAGTCATGCCTGTTATGACAGTATTGTCAGTGGCCTGACATGTCCTCTACTAGTGCGCACTCCCTGCCGACCCCTAGAGATGCTCTCCACAGGCATTTGACTGGACATGGAATCATTCCTGGGGATTGGAAATTCTGCAGGCTGGTGGCCCTGCTGACATATGCTGGCAGCTGCTTCACGCATCCAGTTATTATTTCGAAAGATCAAAACCAACGTCGAAGCATCAGGAAATTATTGAATCATCAATCATCATCAGCAGCAGCAGGTTCATCACTCATCACTCAGCACATCACCATCATCATCATGGCTTCATCGTCGCCTCACCACGATCATTTTAAATGATGTCGCATCATTGCCTTGCACCTATATCATCATAACATGGCTCAATGACTCATACCGATACCAATCATATCAACGTAAAAGTTTTACCTCGGCTCATGCTTGTAACTTGTAACTCATCTCATCAGCTGCTGCATAAGTCAGCTCAAGGAGCAGCCGAGGAAGCAGCTTCTGACATCAGGATTGCCTTGACATGCTGCGCTGCGTTTCTGACTTGGTCCACATTGGCACTTTGTGCTGCAATGCGTGTCATTGCCGTCACAGTTTGGGCCTTTCTGGAATCGGGATCTGCGGCCACAAAGTGTGGCACACAAGTGGCGTGCATGTATCGAGATGGCCTTCGCTCACTCCAAAAATAAGAAAATCTGCTGGCGCCTTTGTCGATCTTCGCATTGCAGTGATAGCAGACACTCCTGGCAGTAGGTAGGTGCTACGGAACCCTCGTCAAAACCAATCTCCCGCACAAAATATGATCCAGTGCGGCCGCCAGTTCTGTAACCCTCAGCAAGCTCTGCCCTTCTCTGCTCGAAAGCACGAAACTCAGTCGCTGCTTCTTGCAAAGAAACAGCTTCATGTGCAGCGGCTGCATTTGGCATGGCAACTGATGTGTCTGCAGCATCATTGGCAAATTCGCTGCCTTCTTTTTCGTCGTCGGAGTCGTCATCATCGCTGCTGTCGCTGCTAGAAGAATCGGAAGAGCTGGCATCAGAGCCATCCGATGAAGAGCTCGACGAACTTGAAGTGGAAGGATGCCTGCCCCTGCTGCGGCCACCCCGACCCGTGGCCTTGGCCTTGGCCTTGCTTCTGCTTTTGGGCTTAGCAGAAGGTCTCTGTCGTGATTTCCTTTTTTTGACGGCAGGCTTGAGTCCAAAGGGCAGCTCAACTTTCTGCTTAGCAGGGGCCTTCACCGATATGGGCAAATCAAGAGCACCTGAGCTGCTAACCACAGTTACTTCCAGCCGCTCAATGTCCCACAATCCATTCTCGAAGACATAATCGAAAATATCGACTGATACTGTGTCCAACTTTCCATTGCACTGTGCTGCAAGCAATCGAAACACCTCGTAGCAGGTCGCAAACGAAGGCAACGCATGCAAAGCTTCGTCAGGAAGTGCACCGACACGCGGCCTTATCAAAGAGAACTTCTTGGGATGTCCTGACACCTCCGGTTGCGGTGCGCTGGGCCAGGCTGTCACAAAAACTTGCAGCAATGGCCTGCGGCAGTGAACACCCAGAAAGAAAAATCTCTCCAAGCTCTCTTCACTTTCAACAGCAGATCCTTGACGAGTCGTGGGGAGCACTGGCCGCAACTTGACCAAGGTTCCCGAGGAAAGGCAACGGTCAGTGGTGAACTTTGCAAACGCACGAGCCAGCGTCAGGGCCCTCTCGTGGAAAGGTTCCTTGGTTGCACAGTAGCCATACAGCTTCTTGCATCCCAGCTCAGCTGGCCCTGTGTCCTCGGGCTCTGGTTCGGCTTCCAAGTTGGCATGCAGGCCAGCATGCACGGCGGCATCCACGGTTTCCTGGGTCGTGTCGAACTCAATGCGATTTCGAGCGATTGCTCCATCCTTGTCTTGCAGCCCCAAGCCGTAGGACTGCCAAAAGCCATGTTGCCCCTGGGACTCGTTGCTTTGCGCCAATCGTCTTGCTGACACCAGCTTGCGAAACCGCTCACCTGGGAATGGGTCTTCGGCTTGGTATTCTGATTTTGCATCAGTCTGCCCAAATGATTGTTGAATTCTGAACACTGTATGAATGAATCTGTCTGAAATCTTATAGGAAAGCAGGAAAGCTGAAAGCTGTGATGTGATGCGACTCTAGGACCCTGGCCCACACGAGACCTCATGAGCTTGTTTGCTGCGTTTGCTTTACTGATTTACTGACACTAAGCAAGCTCCGTGTGAAAGAAGCGACAGAGGCAATCGCTAGAAAGCAGCATCGCAGCATCACTGCGCATCAGCAGCAGCATCAGCCAATAAAAGTCATGCAAGCGGGACTCAACGCAGCAGATGCAAATTGACTTGATTAGGCAGCTCACACAAGATCGCGTCCGCTCTCCTTCCCGGCCCAACCACCAAATCACAAAGCTCAACTGGGACTCGTGCCTGCCGTGATCTCGAGATGCTCTGTTGTTTGGGCATCTGGGGGCGGGCGAAGGTCGCCTGCCGAGGTGGAAGTCGTTGCAGCAGCTCCATTTCCTGCCTGCAGCGGACGTGTGGCCAACTCCTCACGGCACCTCTGTTCGTACTCGGCTTGAATCTTGAAATTCTGCCACTCTTCTTGTGGCAGACGGTGCCACTGTCTGCCCCAACACTGGACCCGACGGCCGTACTCGTCCTTCTTGAGTTTCTTCTTGCACTTTCGCAGGTTCTCTCGCAAGTACACATTCCACGGGCTGATTTCCCTTTGTTTTCTTTGCCCGGCTTTGTAAAGTCTCTGCTTGTGATTCAAGTTCTGCCCATCAGCAGGCCGCTTGCGGACGCCAATCCTTCTCATCATTTGGGCAACCCTGCTCTTTGCGGGCATCACAAGACCATGTACGAGAGACTTTCCGAAAGCATGTTCCGAAGCCAACATTTTCAGCACCGAAGTCTCAGCTGCAGCTGGTGTTGCCTTGGATTTGCCCCGCCACGAGTGTAGGTTGAACTGGTTCTGCCCGTGTAAGTTTTCCACTGTGTCTGAAGCAAGGGTGCAGAACACAGAAATGGCATGCAACTTATTCTGCACATCTTGAACAAGTGCGGCCCGTTGAACGCTGTCTAAACTTTGCAGATCTGCGGCCTGAGATAATATGAGAGCAGAGAATGCTGGGTCCACACATCGAGGGCAGCGGTCAAGGACCTTACAGCCTTCGGCACACAGAGAACAGAAATCCGCTTCGCTTGCAGAGGCCAGCTGAAACAAAGTCCATGGAAAACATGTTGATGGCAAGCAGAAGCGTCTCCATGTGTCGCTCAAACCGAACACAGTCAGCTGGAAGCATGTTTTATTCATGTCTGTGCTCGCACCCGAAAATTGACGGCAATACTTCGCCAGATCTTCATCCTGTAGGTTGCGAAGAAACGCTCTAAGCGTCTGATTGCCCAGCTCCCCAGTGGCCCAATCCATAAACGTCGCTGCAGAAGCTGTTTTGAGATCTTGAAGCGTTTCACCATTCTGGATGTCTCCATAACGCAACTTTTTCAAGATCGTTGTCCTGCGAAGCATCTTGTTGGTGATGGCATCAAGTGGCTGCAGGAGGAAATCCACAACACAAATTGTTGTTTCCAAAGTCAGCTGTTTTGAAAGCCTCTGTGACCTGTCGTTGTCTCTTCGCATTGGCCTCTGCATATGAGGTGTCCCGGTCCAAAAGCTCTTCGACCACACGGCTCAGCTCTGTGGTGTCGGCTTCAGTCTCTGCTGCTTGCCGCAAGGCATCGATCGCTTCCAGAATTTTGTCCGATTGACCTTGTCTGCCAGACGCAGCACTACGGCACTACGTGCAAATCCTAGCCGGGAAGCTACGTACGAAAAAGAAAACCGCATGCCGCCGCACGCACGATTCCAAACTCGAAGGACGCTTGTCTAGACTCTAGACTTAGAAGCACTGCCCGACGGGACACCTTGCATGTTCGGCATGGCCTCCAGTGTCCGTGGTAATATTCTGTGCCAAAAGCAGCCGTCCCGAACAAAGTTGCACGCCTCTGTACAGTGCTTCCATCGATAAAGTAGAGGCACACCCATGTATGCAAACATCTCGCCAAAAGACGCAAGCAAACTAGTCAATGCTTGCTCTTTGCTTGCACAACAAGACGGACCACTGCAGAAATGAACTATCCTGTCACCTCTCGGGTTGCCGTTGTCTTTGAGCATGTGGCGATGGATGGCTTTCATGCGCCTGGAAACCGTCCCGGCCCTGAGTCCTCCAGTGTGACCATGATCCGAATGTAATCGTAAATGCTTTATTGTGAGCTGTCTCCAGACCTCAGCTTCCTCCGGAGGCTCGCACACCACGAAATCGAAGGAATCACAGATCACTTTCGACATGGCCGCCTGGAAGCGCTGCCGAAAATTGTGCGACTCGAAAAGGTGCCCCAGCCGTACAAGATTGGACCAAAACCCAGGAATGCCCAGAGCCAGTGTTCTCCTTACCAGCGCAGCCTGGTGAACCAAGCAGTGCACATGCATCACCAGGGTGGCTGAGGGTTGCCTCTCGCACGGCTCTTTGCTGGCATCGACAGTTTTCTTGGCCAGGGCACGGAACAAGGCATCGTTTGCCTTCAAGGCGTCCGAGATGAAAATCAAGATATGACTTTTCACGAATCTGAAAAGGCGTTGAAGGATGCCCCACTTCTGCCATCGCTGGCCCGCAATACCACAAAAGCTGAGAAGCCACGATCGAAATTCTTCACACATGGTTTGCGCATTGGCACGTGCCAGAGATACGATGGGCTGGTGCACAAAAAACCATGTCGGAGAGGAGTCAGCAGCTGCATGATCCCGGAAGACAATGTGGTGCTGAATGTTGGACAGTATGCTTCGTATATCCGACGACCCACGCTGACCATCTCCCATTTTGATATTGGTATCATCGGCTACATTCAATGATAGCACAAGTGAAAAAGGAGTGATGCCCTCAGCAGCGTCAGCATCAGCTGCCTGCCTTTCTTGGCCCGTGCTGTCGTTCTCCGAAGCATGACCGAGGAATAATCGTCGCACTGCAGATGCAAAGCTGGAGAAATACAACCAAACGGCACGACGCCTGTCCTTGGCTGTCCATTCGGACTGCCGCACAGCTTCTAAAGGGTTCCACCAAAGGGTGCGAGATGAGAGCCTGCTGGAAAAATACGTGTGCTGGAAATCTGCAGTTCGATCATTGTCACACTGCATCGGAATCTCATCAAGTATCTTCTTCCGCTGACGACTCAACAGCGAACTGACCCGGGCCTTGGCAGTCTGCTGCTGTCGTTTGAGTTTGGCCAGTTCATTGCCATCCCTCGCACCCACGGCATTTGATTCTTCCGACTCTTCACGATTGCACGATCGGCTGGCGCGGTCCTCACTGCTGCTGCTACTGCTCGCTGCATCGTTTGCCCACAGATCGGACAGTGGCATAGCTACCAGCCAGCTATGCCGCTATGGCCCTGGCTATGCCCATGGCCCATATGACCCATATTGGCCCATATCATATGACCCATATGACCTTTTGATATGATATATGCCATCGTGAGTGGTTCTTCACGGTACTACGGTAACGGTATCTTACCTTACTTTCTGGGATATGGTGCGCCACTATGTCGACTATGTCACGTCAGCTTGGGAGCCAGCCTCTGGGCTTGGGTCGGACTTTGTTGAGACCACCAAGAATTGAACATCTCTCCCCGTGATCGTTTTGCGCACTCAGACGCACACAGACGCATACTCATACAACACAGAATGAAGAAATGGCAGAGTCGACAGAGTGTCACTCATGCACCGCCCAGGCCTGATACGTGTC
Source organism: Symbiodinium sp. CCMP2592 (assembly GCA_905221615.1). Classification (NCBI taxonomy): domain Eukaryota; class Dinophyceae; order Suessiales; family Symbiodiniaceae; genus Symbiodinium; species Symbiodinium sp. CCMP2592. The sequence continues at coordinate 858,786 of CAJNDT010006235.1, forward strand.
GAAGAAGGGTCCCCGGCATTGCCGTGGCCACGCAGCGACAAATGTCGGAACCTCGCACGAAAATTCACAAAGACAGTCTGCTGCCTGCTGTTTAATGGGTACGCAGCTGACGCTGGCAAAGCCGCAAAAAGTGCATAAGTCTGATAATAATTCGGCACACTTACAATTCGCTGTCTGCACAACCTACAACTTCGCGGATTCCCTCTCTGACTGTTCTTCAAAATCAAACCGTTGCCGGCCTGCTCTACCACGAAGGTTCTTGGGGTCCGGTCGCGGATGTGCCTACACACCTCGACGACCGGACGGCTAGCATCGTCCAGCTGGAAAGGATGATAATCATCCGCTCGCCGTTTCGTACTCAGTTTCGAGAACGGGGTGCACGGGGGCCCTGCCGCATACAAGTCCTGCGGGAAAGGCAAAATCCGGCAAGGTCGCATGCCATGCTATGCACCCGGACACATCAAGAGAAGCTGAAACTCCCTTCAATCCCAATCTTCGCCCTAGGTACAACTCTGGCTCTACCGCCGTCCACATTTAATTCTGACAGTGACATGCTTCAACCCTTCGACGACCCGCAGCACATGCTAACACCACTGCACTGCACAACTGCTTGCACAATGCTCCTCCACGTCCCCTGCTAAAGAAGCTGGAGCACAGGTGGTATTATGAATATCACATCGGCCACCACCATGCGTGCCGTAGCAATCGGTGAAGAGGTGTTCACCTGAGACTGGCTCGCGAGGAGCAGGCGACGACAATCACTCATGACTACTGACTACTCTTTCCGACTAAAGTCGCCTGCCACGTTACCATGCTTCTGCTGCCTACTAACCCTCCTGCCGGCTGTGCTCCTGGTTGAGTGACCCCTTTTCGCAAATACAACCAAGTTCTAGATTCTAGATTAGAGCGTGTGCGAGGCGGCCAAAAGGCATTCGTAGTGCGATTCCAAAAAACGCCGTACTTCTTTCGAAGAGTCAGACGACCCGACCTCCCGGAAGGCCACGCCCACGGCTTTGCGCAGATCTGACCTTGCCCAGAAAAGAAAACGAACTGACTGATCTACTGACCCTGATCTAAACCTACAGCCTGAGCCTATCTCTCACTCACGCAGAACATGAGCACTGCATTTGTTTTACAGACTATACACGCCGTGTGACACGCTACATTTACATGCTGCAATAGCAGAGGCGTGGAAAACGGCCTGAACCAAAACAAGACGGATGACCGAGGCTGGCGCATGCAGTAGTTCAGTGTGCCAGCGCCGGAGCAATCGGAACAAATGATATACCTGAGAAACTGAGAGAAACAGAAAGTGGAGGCCCAACTTCCCTCTTGCAGGGGGACCGCTGTGGGGCTGAAGACTCAAACGACTAGCAGACAAGCAGTCCCTCCCCACCACGTACTTCGCTCCCCTCATGTGCAGCTTGAAAACTTGTCTCGACCGTTCGGCGGAACGAACTGGTGCGGCTGAAGTCCGGAGGCTTCCAGGTAGAGCTCGGCGCTTCGAAACATTGTAGGAACGCTCACTGCTGTGGATGCAGAATCAGTATCAGTTTCATCGTTCGACATTTCACCTTCTTCGTCTTCTGTTTTCCGAGAGGTCAACAAGGAACCCTCGCCTTCAGAGCCCGCATCCACCTCGCTGCTGGCATCCATCGCAGAACCTTCGCGGTCCTGCGTCGGCCGGCGGCAACGGAATGCAGAGGATAGCTGCAGCTACATGCTACGATGTGACGATGACATGTATTCTCCAAGCACGCTCGACTCCGGCATGTCCCTTCATTGGCAAAAGCTTGCTTCGCGGGGCGCACAGTCCTCGTTCGAGACTGCTGGCACGGCTTTCTCCATTCGCTCCTGTGACCAATGAGATCAAACATCAGCGATATCAGTGACAGTGATTATCTTATAACTTACAACATAACATATCATATACCGCACCACTCGCCACTCGCAACCAGCCGGAATGATCCGAAGTGTCTGTGACGCAGCCGGCAAAGGTGCTCCTGAGACTCCTTGGCAAATTTCGCCATCACTGCAAGGAGCCCATGGCTCTCATCCGGCGGCTGCATGCTCGACTCTTCCGATTGTCGTGCCCCTGCAGCCCTTCTACTTGTGCTGTCCACATAACGACGCGAAAAGTCCAGCTGGGATATACAAAATCACGTTCATCCGATTCACTCGGGCTCACAACATGCTCAAAGCCTCAAAGCCAGGTTGGGGCAGAATAAACGCAGCACAGCGCAGCATAACAGCATGACTCCACATGACAGCACAAATCATAGCAAGAATGATAAATCCTTAAAACAAAACCTCTTATTATCCCAGTTACCCAATGCTTTAAATTGACGAGCCCTTTTGAGCCTTGATACCTCCGATCATGGTGCCATTATGATCCAGTTATAGTTATAGTCCCGGAAAACACTGAAATAGTTTTTGAAAACAGCTAAATAGTCTTAGAAAGCACGACATTTGAAACACAAGACCCCCTTTAAACAAACAACCGGTGGTTCCAATGCTGGTGCATCTTTGCTTTAGCCCGAGGGCCTCAATTGCATGCTGTGCGATGCTTTCACGGTGAGCTTCTTCGGTATATGTGTGTATATGTATGTATATAATAGATACAAAATACCATTGCTATATTCATCGTCTTAACTGGGCTAACTGACTTAGTCAGCTTACCTAACTGCTCCATCTGGACTTACCTAAGTCCCTTATCTCTCACTTACTAAGTCCATTAATTGGACTTGGCTAACCGGTCTAAGTTTGGCACTAACTTGTATAAGTCCACTATCTACATAGTAACCCCCACGATCCTTCAAGTAACCATTTTGTGTCCACTGGCGAACTCGCGCCAGTGCGCCGGCTAGCAGACCAGCCGGCTGCAAGCCAAGCGCCGCAGCAGGCCTCAATCCCAGCGCTTCCTCCGACAGTGGCAGGTAAATGCGAAAGCGCCCCTGGTAAACCGGCGGGTACGCAAAGTGGTTCGGATCCACTTGCGGGTGGTGTACAGCCACCACTCCGCGCTCCCATGCAGGCGTGCCGGATGTGTCGCCCAACTCGCTCCTGCAATGGGCAGATTTCGCGTAGCTGGAAAGTCGCCGACAATCGCACTCCCATATGGTCATGCCTGCCTTCATTGGCGGCTTTCTGATCACGATCTTTGAAGACCTCAAGGACCCCTACGTGGGGGTAGTTGTCCGGATGGTCCACCAGCCGCAATACTAAGAGAAGTACCTGGATCGGTAGAAGGGCACTGCAATACTGTAGTGGGGAGAGGCGCCGTCCCGGTCCCCAAGGCCATGACAATGAAGCTGCCGTCCCTGGCCAAGGGAGAGGACGTGGTGGCCTGATCTGCCTGTTGCCATTGCGCGGCGATCTCATCCACGAGTAGCCACCACCAAACTTGTGGCCTCGCCAATTCTCTCCATGAGAGGTCATGAGCTTGGTCGTCCGGAAGATGTTGGAGCGGCTCGCAGAGCTCCGCCAACGCAGCACTGATAGCAAGGAGAGGGTTGACGCAGAGGCGCCACGCCTCGTCCTCCGTGCAGCATCTGAGCCGCATTGCTCTGTCAGCAAAGCTGCATATGTCGCATCCAAATTGGTCAACGTTGATCCGAATCGACCCTGCGGTGAGGGACATCGGTAGTGTTATGGAGTCCGTGCCCTATATAAGACTCCAGGTCCTGGATTTATTCAAATGTGCCAACAATGTGCCAACAATGTGAATACAAGGATGCCCGAAAATGTGAAATGTGAAAAAAATGTGCCGGTAAATGTGAACCAAATGGGACGGAAAATGTACACCCTCCAAATCCCCATTGAAATCCTCGTGTTTTAATTTAAAACCTAACTAAGCCATTCTAAATCTATGAAAATATAGCAAAAGCCTTGAAATCCTTGGTTTACTCAATTGGAATCTAATTACATATTAACTTGAATTATAGTTAACAGTGCTTGTTATTCCAAATAAACACAAAAGCTGTTGTGTTTCTATGAAAATCTAAATAAACACACATTGAATTTGTTAAAGAACGGGCTTCACTAAGGGTTCCTACCCACAAAGACTGTCGGACACTTTTGTTCCTGGGCACGGTGTGTCCTGGGGTCTCGAGCCTGCACGTCGCGTGTGCGTGACGGCTGTTCCTGTACATTAACTGTACTGCACTAGCTGTGTTACTGTTCCTGGCAGAATGTTTAACACCCCGCCTTCGGAGTTAGCGAAAGTTCCTCGACTGAGGTGACTCCGACTTTTCCTTGACAAACAGTAAACACACTGCAGTTCCTTTTCACTTGCAAAACAAACACTGTTCCTCATCGCAAACGTATGCGCACGTTCACTCGCAATCCTCTCCAAGGTTGCTCGACTGTACAAAAGACGTTCCTGCACTTTACCTAGATCACCACAGAAACAAAAAGGGCTGTGCCACGGTTCCTGTGTCCTGCTGCTTCTTTCCTCGGCTCTCTGGCCTCAGTACTGCTCGTGGTTCCTTTGCTTCACTGGAAGGTTACTTCGCCTTCCTCTTCGCTGTCTTTAGCTTCCTTCTGGTCTTGAAGCTGTTCCTTTAGCCACTCTTCTTTCATCTTTGCTTGCGCTTTGCACTTTTCTTTTCCTTGCTTGTCCTTTGACGCTGCTTTCCAACCTGTTTCCTTTGATCCTGAATACCAGTACCACTGTGTCTTGGCTTCGTTCCACTTCCACTGGTATTTCCTGTTCTGGAAACTGTAGACTGCAAACCAGTTTCCTTCAAACTCTCCTTTTCCTTTTCCTTTCATGAACGATGCTTCGTTCACTGGTCCTTTGGCGGACAGTTCTGGGTCGTCCTTGTCTTCTTCCTTCTGCTTGTGCTGTGTGACGTTCGGTGGCTCCTTTCCTGTTGCTTTTCCTGTTCCTTTTGCTTCTGGCTTCTCCTCTTCCTTTGCTGGTGTTGTGTCTGGTTCTGTGGGTGCCTGCGACCCGGCTGCCGATCCTCTGCTCTCAAGCTCCTGTGTAAGGCTTGCAATCCTTTCTTTATCCTCTTTGCGTTCCTTCATCATCTCCTTCATCATTTCTTCAAGCTTCTGGATCCTGTCTGCTTCACCTGATCCTGTTGCTGTTGTTGCTGCTGCCTTCTTTTCTGCTTCCTTCTTGGCAATGTACGCTGACGATGCCTTTTGATCTTCCTCTCTTTTCTTCCTGGCTTCCTTCTCCTTTCTTTTCTTCTCCTGCTCCTTTCTTTCCTTCTCCTCTTTGGCTGCTGCGGCTGCTGCTTTCTCCTCTGCTTCCTTTGCTGCTGCTGCTTCGGTCTCCTCCTTTTCCTTTGCTTCTCTCTCTGCTTTTGCTTTGGCTGCTGCTTCTACCTCTCGCCTTCTCTCGGCGGCTGCGGCTGCTTCCTGCCTTGCTGCTTCCTTGTCTCTCTTCTCCTGCTCTTCTGCTGCCGCTTCCAGAATCAACCTTGCTTTGGCAATCTGCTCCTCTTTTGCCTTCTTCTCCTCTTCTGCTTTTGCTTTTGCTTCTCTTGTTCCTTTGAGATCCTGTCCTGTTCTTCCCAGTATTTGCGATCATCTTCATCTCGAGGTCGAAATCCTGTGCTTTCTGCTCTTGCCTTTGGCTTTCCTTTTCCTTTTCCTTCCTTCTTTCCTTTTGTTCCCTTCTCGTGCTTGTACGTGTAGTCCTTGTCGACCCACTGCTTTTCTCCTGTAACTCTGTGTTGCCTGTAGATCTCGCCGTTCTCGGAGTATTCCTTCCACTCGCTGGCGTAGTCGTAGGGGTACGGAAAGAGCTTCTTCTCCTCTTCCTTTTCCTTGAGCCTTTGCTTGCTTTTGGCGTTGATCTCCGCGATCTTCTTCTTTCTTCTCTCTTCCTTTGCTTCCTCACTTTCTTCTTCCTCTGCTGCTGCTGTTCCTTCTCCTTCCTCTGCTCTGCCTTCATCGGGGTACTCCCCGGGATCTTCTCCTCCAACGTAGCTGTTGACGTAGGCCTCGTTCTCGTTCTCGTTGTCCTGCTCTCGTTCCTGGATGCCCTCGAAGTAGCCTCGGTCCGAATATTCTTTCCTTTCCTGGGACGTAGGTGACGTAGCTCTCGACGGTGCTGTTCCTTGTCCGTGTCCTTCACGACGTAGTTCACTTTCTAGTTCTCGGTCCTTGGCTTCTCTTTTCCTTTGTTCCTCTTCGTCTTCTTCTTCTTCTTGTTCCTCTTGCTGCTGCTCGTAGAAGTCCTGCATCATCTGGTTCAGCTGTTCCTTTACGGCATCACATGTACCTAGGACGAAGGCCATGTGTTCCTTGACCTGTTGCCGGTCTCTGTCGTTCTGTTCGGCCATTTCCTGAACCTGGTGCTTGACGTCGTAGATTTGTCCTGTCAAGGACTCCACACAACCAGCCACATGTTCCTGGGATCGGCGCAAACGCGCCGCTTCCTCTGTGTTCTTCCTGATCGACTCTGCGATCACGTTCCTTTCTTCACTAGCGTTCCTTAATGCTGTGGCCGCTTCCTTCAAAGTTTCCAGTTCCTTGAAAACTTCCTCTGTGTTCTTGCTCGAACTCGCGCTCGGTTCCATGGCAGCTAAGGTTCCTTGTAAGGTTCCTTGACCTTCTGCTACTGGGCGAACTAGTTCCTGGATACCTGAGCGTTCCGCGAGTGTTCCGCAGAGTTCCTTGAGCTGCGAAAGCATCTCACGACATGCTGTTCCATGCGCTGTTCCTGCAAACGTTCCTAGCTCACATGCACTCGTGTCACTGCACATGCCGTCCTGCTCACATGCACTTGCACAACAGAAAACATGTTCCTGAAACTCTGGCTGAAACTCTTCCTCCTGAACACAACTCTCAAAACACTGTTCCTTGAAACTCTGAATCTGAAGACTGTCTGAAATACCTGAAATTCCCGCAAACAACAAAGCTGCAAAAGACAAAGTTCCTGGGCTCTTGATCATTCTTACAACTGCTTTAGCTTGTGTTTGGGCCTTGTGTTCCTTGAGCTCTTCTCTACCTACTGGTTCGTTCTCGCTGGTTTGAAAACCTAGCCAGTGTAACAACAGTCTGATACGTTTCGCTGAAAGGGGCTTGGTACCTATGTCGGCTGTGTTCTCCTTGGTTCCTACTGGGTGAACACTAATTGTTCCTTCTTTGTGGAGGTCTTGAAGAAAAAGGGTCCTGATCTGCAAATGCTTGACTCTTCCTACACCTTGCCTTGTAATAATTCCTCTAGCTGCAGAAGAATCCATGTACAAGTGTACCTTGCATTGTTTCCTGGTCAAGAATTCTACTGCTTCCTTCAACAATATAGAATCTGACGCTGCTGACGCTCCTGCGTAGTACTCTGCTTCACCACTGCTCAAGCTAACCGACTTCTGGTTCCTAGAAAAGGAGTAAATGCACTGACCGTCTAGGCAAACAATTCCTGAAGATGTTGAGCGCCTTGTGTCCTTCTTTCCTGCCCAATCTGAATCGCTGAAGACTTCCAAAAGGTGGTGTTCCTTGGGCCTTGTTCCTGTAAAGTCGTAGTTACCATTCCTGATGGATTCATGGAGATTACTGAGTCCTCTAGGCGTTTTCCTGTACACTAAATGGTATCCTTCAGTTCTCGACATGTACTGCACTAGGTGGACTAAGTGTTTCCAAGAACCATGTGTTGGTTCCGACATCTTGGAGGCCAAACCTCTCACGGCAAACTGCACGTCAGGGCGGTCCTGACTGACATACAAGAGTATGCCAACGCTTTTCCTGAACGATGCTGCTTGTTCCTGGTTCAAGGTCTGAGTGTTGTCCTGTTCCTGCGACTCTTGGGTGCACGGAGTTGGCTTTGAGGCTTTGCTAGTAAGCTTCAGTTCTTCCTTAAGCTTCACAAGATACTTCGGGTCACTCGTGATGTGGAGCTCGTGATTGTGGTAGCTGAATTTCCTTTTAAGGAATCGGATTGTCTGGTGTGACTCTCCTACCTCAAGTTCCTGCTCTGTCAAGAAGGGGCCTTCAACCTTTAGCTCGTAGGTTTCTCCTAGCTTTCCTAGCTTGGGCTCTAGGTGCCTTGTTTTCCCTGCTGCCTGAATGTCATCTACATGCACAACAAGTATGCTGTTCCTGTCATCACGAAACAAAGTAGGGCAAGCTTTGCTCCTATCAAAGTTCTGCTCTTTGAGGGTTCCTGCAAAATGATCGCTCCATAGTAGTGCTGCATCTCGCTGTCCTGGAAGTACTCTCAGCAGTAACAAACCTTCGTTCCTACAACTAGGGTCCTGGTCGCCAAACAGATCCACATATTCCTTCGGGAATTGACATGCACATCGAGTCCTTTGTGGTACCTGCAAGAATGCGTCCTTGACATCAATGGAGTACAGGGCATGTTCCTGTTGTAATCCCAAGATAGGGATAAGTCTCACCAACGATGCGCTCGTAGCTGGGCTAAATGTGTCGTTCCTTACTTCTGCTCCTTTGAACTCTCTCGCTACTAACCTAGCTCTCCGCATCCATCGGCCGTTCCTGAATCGCCAATCGAAGACGAATTTCGTCGTCAACCACTTTGTTCCTTGGTTGCTCTCTTCTTCTTCTGTCTCTCTCTCCTCTTCTCTCTCGAGTTCTTGCAAGGGTTTCCTTGCCAATGCCTTCATCTCGGTGAGTCTGTTGATCTCTGTGAGCATTGCCTCACGATCCAGTTCCTGCAACTGGGCTTCTGCAACTTCTGGAGGTCCAGAATCTTCGCTCTTGAAGATGTCTTGTTCCTCATCGGAATCGCCAATGTCCGAATATGAATCTTCCCAGAAAATGTCCTCTGTACCTGGTTCTGCTTCAGGTAGTTCTTCATCATTGTGCTCAAATACTCTTCCTACGTTGAACGGAGGGTACTTCTTCTTAGGAGAATCAATCTTCGGGATCTTGGAACCTGTTCCTACATCGTCAAACTCCATTTTCCTAAGAGGTGCTGGTCCTCTAGCTGAAAGAAGTTCACTTGCCATTGCGCTGTCTGGGATGAGTTCTTCTTCTGAGGCTGCGTCCATTTCCTTACTGCTGCTACTAGAAGACGTTGGGTCTGAAGCTGCTTCGTCGTGTTTGTTTTGGTCGTATTCCTGCTCAAGTTCTTCTTCTGCTTTTCTCTTGCTCTGTGCCTGCTTCGCTTTGCTCTCTAGGTAGGTTGTCCTAGTAGGTCCTGACTTCCCTGCAGAGTCCCCGCCTTGGATGACAATCGGTCCTGCGATCGGTCCTGAAGGTGCGGAAGGTGCCGAGTCCTCAACCGACTGTTCCTGAGTTGCTCCATCCATGACAGGTGGCGCCTCTGCAATTGGTCCTGGAATGTTCTTCCTGGGAATGTTCCTTGTTGCCAGTGTAGTGTGCTTCACTTCCCAAGTGTGAATTCCTACGCTACTTATTCCTTTCACGTCGAAGTGTTCCAAGCAACGTTTTGCGCTACGGCTTGTCTTGATGCCGTCCATGTGCCATGTAATGAAGAGGTTGTTGTCTGTTTTTCCTAAAAACACTCCTCTCAACCAAATAGGGTCACCTTTCCTATTGCCACGTGTTCCTGAACGATTGGTCAAAACCAAAAGTGATTCGCCAAATTCGGCGAGTTGGCCCTCATAAGGCCTTCCTGCCATGAATTCATACGGAGTCATTCCTGTGGAGGAATGGCGATGGTACCTGTTCAAGGTCCATGCCGAGTGCCTGAAAGCCCAACTGAAGATTGGATGAGTATGAGCAATATATGTTCCTGTTCTGTGTTCAAGGTGCCTAATCAGGGTTGTTCCTTGTCTCCTAATGGTCTGAATTGCTCTCTCTGCCATGCCGTTGGTTTCCTTCTGGCCACTGACTGCGTCCTGCAAGACTGTTCCTAGACCTAAAGCTGCTCGCTGCTTCTGGATGACCTGCTTCAGTTTCATCATTGTTCCTTCGTTGTCTGCCTTCAAGTTGATAGTTCCATATCCAAGCTGAGTACTCAAGTAGGTCACTCCTTCGCAAAGGTGCTCTACAAGATCTTTTCCTTTAGATGCTGTCGGGATACAGACCATGTTCCTACTCCAAGAATCAACACACACAAGACTAACTGCCGCTGGTGCCTCATCATGACTTGTTCCTGTAAAACAGAAATCCATACAGAAAGTTGGTCTTGAAGATCTTTCCTTCTCTGGGTTCTCACGAAGGTGTGGAGACTCTTTTCCTTTGCATGCTACACACGTCGGACACCAAGATGCATAAGGTAAGTGTGTGAGATTATGCACTGCAACTTCCTCCGGCTTTGGCTGTTTGGGTACCTTCAGAGGTTCAGCTTCTAGAAACTCTTTGTACTTCTTCTGGCCTGAAACAAGTTCCATATGCCTTTCTGCTTCCATGATGGATCTACTGAGCCTTCTGAGAATCTCTTGCTTAGAGCCAGCTTTTGAGACTCCTAGTTCCTTGCACAACTCTCTCAGGGCCTTGAGGCTGTTCTGCTGGTTGTACTCATGACCGTTGAATGTAAAAGACAGTTCTCCTGCAAGTTCATGCCTGTGTGCTGGTGCTTGGGCCTCTGAGGTCTCTTCCTGTTCTTCTTCCTGTTCTGGGATCGTGTCCAGTTGGTGAACCTTCTGTTTTGGTCTTCTGGCCTTGGGGTTCACTGGTTCAATGAGTTCGAATACACTCCGTCCTGTCCAGGATAAACCTCCTAATGGTTCTGGGTCTCTGTGAGGCTCATCCAAAGTCCAGAACTTGTCATCCTCAAAGAAATCCTTATTGATCGGTTCTTCTCCATACGTGTACCTGTCTGGCTTGAGGTTTCCAATGTCTACTGGAATGTCATTGGTATCTCGAGGATTGAACAAAGTCTTCCTCAACGAGTTGTGGTACCTCGTGAGTGTAGTGCCATCCATGCTGATTGACCATGCATCCTCAGTGTACTCTTCAAACATCTTTCGATCCTCATCTTCCTTGGGGGTGCCTATGAGGTTCAGCGGAAATTCCTTGAGCGATACTAGCGTAAGCGTGCGGTACTCCTTACTGCCATCGAAGATTGTTCCAAACGGTTCCTCAAGTTCCTCAAACATGATGCTGTGATGCAACAAATACCACTGATCATCATCCTCAATAAGCACTGCTCGATATGCGAACTTTCCTGGTGGAAACATCAAGTAAGTATCAACGTGTTCTGAGGTTCCTAGGCTGAAGTGGACTTGGTAAGGGTCTCGCCAGTTGGTCCAACCAACACGCTGTTCTTCAATGAGTTCCTTTAAGTTCTCGCACAAGTACATAGGGATAGGCTTTGCTTCTGCTTCCCAGTTGACTGCTCTCACAAAGGCTTTTGTTGTAAGTGAGTTGTTGTTGTAGTTCACTGCGATCTTGGTTGTTCCTTCTGTTAGGAAAGTGCCTGTTGCTGTTCCATCTCTGAACTCCCAGCCTTTCTTCAACAGTTTACCTACTGCCAAAAGAGGGTGTACAACCGATGAAATCAAGAACACTTCTTCAACCTTCACAATGTTTCCTTGAACATCCCGAAACTCAACTTCAATGATCCTTTGGTCTGAAACCTTAATCCGAGATCCTTGTGCATCTCGCAAAACTACCTTGGTAGTGTTGGGTGCCTTTCTCCCATATTTCTTCATCCACATCGGTGCCAATGAAATGTCGGCTCCTGAATCCAGCACGACCTCGATCTCTCGAGTTCTCGCGTTCCTTGCTGCACGCGCAAACCTGGTGATGGTCCTTGAGGGTGCTGTTCTCTCTACTCTGTTCCTTCTAGGAGGATGGTGACATCCGTTCTCACATTCCTGCATGTTTGGGTGCCACGGTGTTTCATGACATCCATTGGGACACTCAAAGTAGTATCCACGATCCTGAGTTCCTATCGGAGTTCCTTCTAGATGCCATTGCAACCATGCATCATCACTCACCTCATCACAGTCCTGAAACTCATCATCTTCATCACCAATCCAAAACTCTTCTGTCTCACTCCTCTCTTCCTGAACTTCTTCACCAACAACCCGCAAAACTCTTCCGAAGTACTCAATCTCTATCTCTTCAGAGTTCTCACTCAGCGCGAATTCCTCCGGAAAGCTTGTGGGCTCGTCTCCCATGTGGTACATGGAGACCATCCTAATCACTGGTCTTTGGGTTCCTTGGCTTGCTTGGCTTTGGCTTGTTGAGGTCTTGTTGGCTGACGAAGGGGCCTGAGTTGAAGTAGCTGTAGTGCTTGCTTGCTCGCTCTGGTTTTCAAGGTCAACGTTCCTGGCCTGGTAACCCATGTCACGCATCTTCTGTCTGCACTGTGCTTCGAAATGTCCATACTTATGACAGTAGTGACACACTCCTGTAGCTGCTTGGGCTTTGCCTTTACCTTTTCCTTTGTGTCTGAAGAAACCTCTTCCTCGACCTTTGCCTTTTCTTTGTAACCTCTGAAACCTCTACCTCGGCCTTTCCAGTTGCCTCGACCTCTGCCTTTGCCAAAACCTCCGAAACCTTTACCTTTACCTTTGCCTTTGCTGTCAAAGCCGTAACCTTTTCCAAAGTCCTTTCCACCTTTCTTGCCTTTTCCTTTACCTTTGCCTTTATGATGAACATAACCTTTGCCATAGCCTTTCTTTCCTTTGTACCATGCTTGGTTGATATCCATTGCTGCAAGACCACCATGGTCATCACCTTTGTCAATCAAGTCTGTTGTGGTTCGGTGAGGTGTTCCTTGCTGGGCTGACAAAGAGTTAGTCCAACGCTCAGTTGACTCATAGTTCACAAGGTACTGACGAAGAGTATTGTACTGTGTCTTCTCATCCATGTTGAGCAACAAGTGCCTTTTCACGTCAGGTTTCATACCTTGAATAAGAGTAGATACTTTCAAATTCTCCTGTACCTTTTCTCCAGTAGCCTTCTCGTACTTCTCGATGTGTTCCTCATATTCGAGGATATTCTCAGCAATTCCTTTGTTGTGAGCGAATTTGTAGTTGAGAATGTTGTGAAACAACTCCAACGATCTTGCACGATTCGTTGGTTGATATTCCTTGAGTAGCATACGGTAAGCTTCCATACCGTTCTCCTCAGCTACATGCTTTACAACTCGGTACGGCCTTCCTTTAGTGTATGAACAAAGAACACTGTACAGGCGTCTGCTTGTTTCCTTTGCTTCTGCAGACATCTCAGCCATCTTCACTTGCTTATCATCTTTTAAGTTCCTTTCGGCGATGTCCATGATCTTTACCATGTTGGAATCCACTGCTCCAAGCCAGATCCGCATCCTGTTCCTGAACTCTGTCCATCCACTCTTCTCTTCTTGCCATGTTCCTGGGGAAAATGCTTCGGGGCTTTTAATCAGCTTGTGCAACTCCACTTCTCCAGGCTTTCTTTGTTCCTTTACTGCTTTCTCCAGAGATGCTCCTATCTCCTCAAGTGTCGTTGCTGCGTTCGTGTGGGCGTCTGCCAACGCTGTTTGCGCTGTCTTCTGCTGTTCCTGAACTGCTGTCAGGGTTTCCTGGAATGCTTGTGTAAGTCCTGCTTCTCTTTGACTTCCTGAAGCTGCTGAGTTCCTGATCTCCTCTGCTAGTGTTTGTATTCCTTGTAAGGTCTGTGCATTGATCTCGGCAAGTGCCTTCAATGCATCCTCCATTCCTTTTGCTGTTTCAAGGTTGCTGTACACTAGTGCTGCTAAAAGTAGCGACTTGCACTGCTTCCTGCACACTGCTTGTGCTCTCCTTTCTCCTCTTGTCTTCCTTTGGTGCTTTGAGCGGTTGCTTGCTCTTGCGAAAAACACACTAGAATAGTACGACAGGGTGATCCAAGTAATCAGTCCCATTGGGGTTCCTAAGAACACTGCTATGCGAATTCCTTGAAATACAACTCTGTTGGAAATGACTTCCTGAACTATCACATGCACGACGTCATGAAACTTCTTTCCTACAGTTGCTAGCTTTTCTACGAAACTATGAACATGTTCCTGTACAAATTTCCTCAGTACTTCTCGCTGTTGTTTTACTAGGTACCTAGGGGCGTAGCCTGACTCAAGGCTCTCACTCTCCTGGTTCTCGGTGTTCTGGTCGCCGTTCCTGTTCTCTTCCGTGTAGTACTCGCCGGTCACGCTAACGACGCTGTAGAGCTCGTTCAGCACGTGGTTCGCGCACAACAAAGCGTACGGTAACATGACTTTTCCTATCTCCACGTAGTCCTTGATCGTGTACGCGTTCTTGTTCCTGATCGTGTTCACGTTGGTGCCGTCGGGGTTCACGCTGCACTCGTTGTAGCCTTGCTGGTAGTACTCGCCGTACACGTCGTAGTTCCTGTAGCGGTTCCGGTGCGTATTGGGCTTCCTTCTGCTCGACCACACTGCCATGAGCTCGCTCTCGTCGCTCTCCACATAAGTGAGTTCCTTTCTCCCACGGCTCGCATCCTTGGAGGGTAAGGCGTCTCCAAGGGCAAGTTCTTCCTTGGTCTCCACGTTGTTGCCAAGGGCCTGCCACGGTCTCACCGCCATACTTCCTGCTCCTGGGACCAAGATCATCCCGCACAAAGTTGCGAGGCTTCCCAGTGCGAAACCAACCAGCCGCACCATACATGCTGCCAAACCGTAGCACTTCATGTTCCTTTTCTCTCTCTCTTCCACCAACACTCGGTCGGGGTAGCAATCGGCGCAAGCGTCAAAGTCTCGCGCGTTTCCTGCTGTCACGTTGTGGTTGCGAAGGTGTCCACAACCTCTGCGGTGGTACTTTGTTCCTGAACGAACTGCGATCCTGAGCGTGGGCATGTTGAGCACTGTCTCCGTCTTCTTGGTGATCTGCTCATTTGCGCGCATCTGCTTCCATCCGGCAACGAGGCAAACTGCCATGGCGCCGAGCATCATGGTTCCTATGGCTACGAGTAGCATCATCGCTGCCAGGGAGGTTCCTGGAGGCAGCTCCGCTACCATGTTAAAGAACGGGCTTCACTAAGGGTTCCTACCCACAAAGACTGTCGGACACTTTTGTTCCTGGGCACGGTGTGTCCTGGGGTCTCGAGCCTGCACGTCGCGTGTGCGTGACGGCTGTTCCTGTACATTAACTGTACTGCACTAGCTGTGTTACTGTTCCTGGCAGAATGTTTAACAGAATTGCTCCTGTTATCCTACTATGCAGAATTTGAGGCTAGACGGCTAGAATCTACAATCCACAATCCATCAAAATCCCCTCTAGGTCGTGATTTGCCATTGCTCTTAATTACAACATGTCGTACTGCCATACTACCATACACATATTTAAGCGCACCGGCATCCAGATTCCAGATGGCTGTTTCAGGTTTCACGAAAGCTGCAGCCAAATGTGACTTTTCGAACATACTTGACTTTCACTGTATTTGTATTCTACACGCACACACTCGGAACCCCCACACTCTGGATGCACACATGGCTCAGGAGGGCCAAAGCCGAGCGGGTGGGTGAACAAAATCACAGCAAAGCAAGCCTCAGTGCCCCATGACTATGTGAGTTGGAGTGGACTGTTTGTGCACACACACACACACATGCCATCATACAGGCCTGGGCCCATGTTGCCCCTCATCCATGCCGGACAAAGCTCTCTCTCTCTCTCTCTCTCTCTCTCTCTCTCTCTCTCTCTCTCTCTCTCTCTCTCTCTCTCTCTCTCTCTCTCTCTCTCTCTCTCTCTCTTTCACATATTGCGGAAGCGAGAGGTTTAGTCAAACGAAAACGTTTCTGACCATGATGACTCGACATGCAAGCATACGGTCAAGGTAGCAGTTGTCAAGTCAACTTCCAATCACAGGGCGTCGCCTTCCGAGCATCACCACACACTGCAACTGTAAAGAGGAATGCAATCGCCCTTCCCGGCGCTTTTTCCAACTCTCGATGCGCACGCACGAGCTGCGCCAAAACTGAGCAAGACTTTGGAACCTAGAGAGGAACTTTGAGACGGAGCTTTTCGCCTGGGGACTTCATTGCTAGACTGCTAGCCTCTAGACTCTCGTCTGGTCACTAGTCGTAATCAGAGCCGTCACCGAAGTGTTCAAGCCCCGAAGTCTATGTCTAAGTCAACAGCTTAAGGGCCTAGTTTAACTTTAAACCCAAGTCCTGAGCTCCAAGCTGTAAGCCCACAAGCCCGAAGCAAGCCAGTGCTTGGCTCACACATGTCCTACGTAATTCAACCGAACCCCAAACCTTAAACCTAACCCTTAAACCTAAAACCGTAAATCCTAACCGTCCTAACCTCTGCAACCGACTACTTTCAGCCTCACCGACTCACTTCAATGGAGTCACTTTCTTGGTCCTGCTGATGCAACGGCTACAGGGCTGCAACGACAATTCGATTGCCTCTTCCTCAGAGCAAGCCTTCAGGTACTTGGAGGAGGAAAGAACGATGTTGCAACCGGGCAGGTGATAAGCAGACCCTCGTGTTGGCGCATAGACGTAGATCTTCTTCGCAGTCTTAGCACATCGGGGCCCCAGCGCCCCAGACTCTCTGGAATCATGCCGTCCAACGGTGGGACCCTCGAAACTTTCGGATGACGTCGCTGATGATGAAACCGACGGTGATGTCATGTTCCTGGTAGCTGCCGCGGCACTGGTACTACTGCTGCTACTGGTTGTTCCTGTAGCTGTAGCTGCAGCCACTGTAGGTCCTGTAGGTACCGTAGCCGTGGCCGTAGGTGACAGGTCCGGGACCCCGGAGTGTGCCACTGAAACCTTCACCTTCCACTTCACCCGGCCCACGTACCAGCAAAAAGCCATGACAATGCCCAGAATCAACACAACCACCAGGACCAGGAACAAAGCTGCAAAGGCTTTCGAGTAAGGTTCTGACACCAGGACCGACAGCATGACACTCTGCACAGTCAAGTATTCGATGCCTTCCCCGACACCATACCAGATTCGGAGCACCCTTGCAGTTGCAAAGCGAAGGCACCGAGCAAGCCCGTTGTCAGCGGTGGAGTCAGCAGCCACCACACAGCAAGCCCGCCAGAAGCGCCGGAGGCATCAGCAGCACTCATAGCACTTAGCAGCTAGCAGCTAGCAGCAGCAATGCACAAGGGCATGCCAAACATCAGATCGTTTAAAGTTTAGAATCTAGAGTCTAGGGATCTGCACCTGCAAGGCATCGTTACAACAAATTTGCGTGACTTAGCAGCTGTGTTTGCAGTTGACCAGAAAACTTGTCATGACCCTGCACTGACTGCACACGAATCATGGGCTGTAATCCTGCGCAACGGGCCTCAGTACTCAAGACTGCTGCATGCTCACGATGCCAAAACGACCATGAAACTCTCTGCGACTCCACCATAGGCCCATAGGCCATAGAAGCAAATGACAATGAGTTTGCAGTGCAGCTCGCAGATTCCAAAGAAATTCTTTTTTGCGCCATGCGATGCTGAATCACAGCAGTTTGCTCAAGACTCAAGAGGCCTTTACGACCTTGCCCCGGCAGAAGTGCTAGGCGAGCCATGATCACTACCTACCATCTCGAGAGGCTGCCGCGAAGCATTCTACACTCCAAACTACCTTGATTGACTAACATGGCACACGGGGCAGCAGCTAGCTAGCACCTAGGACCTAGCAGACCTGGCAGCTAGCAGCTAGCAACAGTGTGAGCCCGGAGATGTTTCAGCAGCAAACACAGCCAGCAGCAAAAAAACACCAGTTTTGGTGCTTGGAAAACGTCAGGCGGCTTTGGCTACCCGGCTACCCGTGGATGCTAGGCCTTGAGCTGCTACTGAGCTACTGACTGCTAGTGCTAGATGGGGCCCCAAACGCGAAGCTACCTGCCATGTGCTACCTGCCACCAAGTCCGAGCGGTTTAGGGTTCAGGGGTTTAAATTCAGGGTTTACTAGTTACTAGTATCTAGAATCCAGATAGAATCTATCTCCGAGAATAACAGCATCCGACAATCTACACTACGCCACTCACTACCCTTCACTACACGAGTGTTGGAGTTAGAATTTAGAGTACGGGATAACCGATAAATAACCCCAGATTCCGATAAGGCTGACACCTGATACCTGAACCGATAAAAGCGTAAGCCTTAAGCCTGAGGCCCTTAGCCCTAAGCCTCAAGCAACCACCAGCAGCACGAACAGCACGCCGGCCTTAGGCCTTAGGCCTTAGGCCTCGGCCCTAAGCCCGAAGCCTGGGCTTCTTCGCCTCAGGCTCCTTCTGCTCAGCCGATGGGTTGACCATAGCACGAGCTTTCGACAGGAAAACCGGGCACACCAAAGTTTTGACCACACCCTCTTCAACCTTCTTCAGCTGGGCCCTGATCACGTCAAGATCATTCTTCATGAAAGCATGCTGGAAGCATGCCTCTGCCATCAGTGCTGTTACGGCCAGCTCACGGGAACGACCCTTCTTGATCATGCCCAGCATTGCATCATAGCGCTCGGGCGACATGATCTTGTCGTCGAAGATGGGCGCCAACTTCTGCTTCAGGGTGTCCATCTTCACCAGCACCTCAAGTCAACAAAACGTGGTGGCATGGAACCATGGAAACAAAACTCCCAATCGAACTAACTAACTAAACTTAACTAGACTATCACGAAGCTACGAAACTAAGACTTCTCCTACATCAGACATCATGGCAATGTAGCAATCCAACATATTGAATTTGCGATGTGGCGATACCAAATATACTCAGATACACAATCATTCCGGTTTGCAGCCTTAGGTCTTAAGTCCTCGGTCCTAGGTCAACAGGAGTATTGAATACATAATCAGAAACACACGTCCCAAAGTCTGAACCCGTCAGGTGCAGCTACAATCTAGAATCTAGAATAGCAGAATAGCACTGTTAGCAGTTAACAGCTAGCAGCTAGCAATATGTTCAATATGAGCCTCAGGCCGGAACCCTGAGCCCAGTGACCCACCCTGAATGAACCAACCATCTCTCTCTCTCAGACTCTACCTTCGCAGCCGCAGCACCTGGTTGAGCACTCTGTAGCTGTTGTTGACCAAGGACCTTTTGAGCGTACCAATGGTCGGCTGCCCTTGTCAGGATGGCATCCGGCTCCTGATCTCACTAACCATTCACTAACCAGACTCTATCTCTCTCTTTCCTCTGTCGTTGCAAACAAAAGCCCTACAGCAAGCCCCACCTCAGGGTCTTGGCTTGTGGTTTTCTTCCAGGAGAAGTCCGGTAGCTCGTAATCGAAAGTATGACCGCTGAGCTGCTCAACTGCCATCTTGAACTCCGATTCGTGGATGCAAGCCACGACACCACTGTAAAGACAGTGGAGGTCCTTCAGGTAGCTTTCCTCCACAAACTCGGCGACGGAGTGGCTCATCATCTTCTCCTGCATGACCCGGTCCTGGACCTGGGATGCAAGCTGCTTGCTTTTCTTCACATTGCCAAACAGTGTCCTCACAACCTTGATTTCACAGACGCGACGTCATAGACTGTTGTGTTGCATGTACGGACTCCCCCTCCAGTTCAATGATGTCGTCCGGCGTGCCGGTGTCACAGCAGTACAACCGTTTCTGATGGTCAGGTTCTTGTCCGTTCGGAGGTCAGTGGCTTAAAATCTGGTCTTGTCCCAGCTACCCTCCCAATGCGTAGTTTCTGGGGATATATGGTGGTTCCCCCTCTGTATCGAGAAGGTCGGCGGATGCTACGGATTTTGAGAAATGCACTTAACTGCGGGACCCCCTCATTGCAAAACGGGGTTGCATCTTCATCTCCGTCAAATCTGTTGCTCTTTAAGTCAGTTCCATCATGTAATCGGAGTCTGGGATTGCTTCATGGTTGCTTGTCTCTTTTGGAACTTGCAGACTCGAGGTGCATGTTGCTGTCAAAACTCCACCTCTATGGCCTCAGCAGGCCTCAAGCGCCCGCAAGTGAAGCCTCGAAGGCCTTTGTGAAAGTGGTCAGCGCAGGCGGCTCCAAATGTGGGGTCGAATAGTCTGAGCAATTTTAGCTTCGCTTGAGTGGCCTCCCTCTGTGCTCGCTTCTCTCATGTTAATCACTTCCACAAGCACGTGTCTGTGGAAATTTCTGGTTCTTGGAGAGTCTTTTTCACACTGGATGCCTGCCGTGAGCGGGTCGCCTCGGTGTGTAGCAGTCTGGAATGCAGGGGCTTGGGCTTGAGCTTGGGCCCCAGAATGAAGGAATTCGCGACTCCAAATGGGAGCCGCCACGCGGCCCCAATTTTTGGGTCCTCTAGTTCCCGTCAAATGCATTAGAGGAGGTTGGCTGCATTTCGCGGCTCTTTTCTGGGGCCGCGAGACGGCCGCATTTTTGTCGCAAGTTTGATCCCTGCACCCACAGCGGAAATCTCGTCGGCTGCGCATGTCATGAGGCAAGTTTGGGGCGTTTGGAAGGTCGGGGCTGTCCAAAGCAGCTGTGTGCTTGCCCTTGTTGCTGCTGCTGCTGCTGCAGCCAGCGGAATGCAACTGTGGAGGGCCGACCTGGCGAAGCCAGAATTGCTTGTGTTTTGCGGGCCTGGAAATGGGGTCGCCCGACAGCCCCATAACGTGGGCTTCGTCCTGGCAGTGCAGCGGGCTCGCCAGTTGACCCGCGCGGATTTTTGGTGTTCTTTCTGTGGATGGGAGTCGTAGTTCAAGCTCTGGGAAGTTGACCGACGTGGCTTCAACGTTTCCCTTTTGGTTTTGCAAACTCGTCGGCCAGACTATGCAGCTTTATGGAGGTAACCAAAACAGAGATCGTACAAAGACAGGGAAATTTTTCCAGAGGTGACTCCAGCGTTTCTGAATACAGCAGATCAAGCCATGCAGACTCTCTGTACTGCACAGGAACTGTGATGTGTCTTCGCAAAGTCTGCTGGAGCCTGGTCTAGGTTTCCAAACCATCGCCACAGTAGTCTTCTGGAGTTCTAGCATTGTGTCCTTGCGGATGGGCCATGTTCATCTTCTTTCTGTTCGTGGCTCGACGTTGTTGTGCTTTCGCCCTCCTCTGATCATATGGAGAACTCCTTGGTGGATCGCGTGGAGCGACTCATAAGCAGGAACGAAAAGCTTTGAATGCTGCCAAAAAGGAGGCCACCAGCCATATTCATCTTCTTTCTGTCTTTCAAAACGCCTTTAAAGGCTGCCTGCTTGGGTTTGCTGATGGCCTATGGGTTCCCAGGCCGAAGGAGCCTGGAGTGTCGTTTCTCTATCTGCCTACTGGATGTCCTCTGCGTAGCAGGACCTGTCCGGAACTTTCTGGCCTAATGGATTCTCTCTGGCAGAAAGTGTCCGGAACCTCGTTGTTCCTTATATGGCCTAATCGATTCCCTGTGGCAGAAAAAATCAGGAACCTCGTTTTTCCATATGGCCTAATGGGTTCCCTCCGGCAGAAAGTGTCCCGAACCTTGTTTTTCCATATGGCCTAATGGATTCCCTATGGCAGAAAGTGTCCGGAACTTCGTTTTTCCATATGGCCTAATGGATTCCCTCTGGCAGAAAGTGTCAGGAACCTCGTTTTTCCATATGGCCTAATTGATTCCTGTGGCAGAAAGTGCCCGGAACCTCGTTTTTTTATATGGCCTAATGGATTCCTTATGACCTATCCTATGGCCTAACCTATGGCCTAATACACCTTCCCTATGACCTAATCATTTTCGCGTTTTAGGAATACAATCTTTTCTTTTCCCACACGGAAATGATTAGGTCATAGGGAAGGTGTATTAGGCCATAGGTTAGGCCATAGGATAGGTCATAAGGAATCCATTAGGCCATATGAAAAAACGAGGTTCCGGACACTTTCTGCCACAGGAACCCATTGGGCCATATGGAAAAACGAGGTTCCGGACACTTTCTGCCAGAGGGAATCCATTAGGCCATATGGAAAAACGAGGTTCCGGACACTTTCTGCCAGAGGGAATCCATTAGGCCATATGGAAAAACGAGGTTCCGGACACTTTCTGCCAGAGGAATCTGTTAGGCCATGACGTCGCGATGCTCGCAGCCTCTTCTGCTCCGTGTGAGTGACAAGATGAGTTTCCAACTCCGCATGTTTCCAGTCGGACAGTAGGCTTGCTGGGGATGCGAGAGCTTCCTCCAGACGGTAGGGGTTGGCAGGGTTCACAGACGCGACGTCATAGACTGTTGTGTTGCATGTACGGACCCCCCCCCCCCTCCATTTCAATGATGTCGTCTGCTCGGAGGTGCGTGTCGTCTGCTTGCGCAGGGCTTTGTGGCCGTGCTGCTCCAAACATTGAGATTTGGGGGAGGGGGATGTGCCGCGGTGGCCTTGTCGGCGTGCCGGTGTCACAGCAGTACAACCGTTTCTGATGGTCAGGTTCTTGTCCGTTCGGAGGTCAGTGGCTTAAAATCTGGTCTTGTTCCAGCTACCCTCCCAATGCGTAGTTTCTGGGGACACATGGTGGTTCCCCCTCTGTATCGAGAAGGTCGGCGGATGCTACGGATTTTGAGAAATGCACTTAACTGCGGGACCCCCCCATTGCAAAACGGGGTTGCATCTTCATCTCCGTCAAATCTGTTGCTCTTTAAGTCAGTTCCATCATGTAATCGGAGTCTGGGATTGCTTCATGGTTGCTTGTCTCTTTTGGAACTTGCAGACTCGAGGTGCATGTTGCTGTCAAAAATCCACCTCTATGGCCTCAGCAGGCCTCAAGCGCCCGCAAGTGAAGCCTCGAAGGCCTTTGTGAAAGTGGTCAGCGCAGGCGGCTCCAAATGTGGGGTCGAATAGTCTGAGCAATTTTAGCTTCGCTTGAGTGGCCCCCCTCTGTGCGCGCTTCTCTCATGTTAATCACTTCCACAAGCACGTGTCTGTGGAAATTTCTGGTTCTTGGAGAGTCTTTTTCACACTGGATGCCTGCCGTGAGCGGGTCGCCTCGGTGTGTAGCAGTCTGGAATGCAGGGGCTTGGGCTTGGGCTTGGGCCCCAGAATGAAGGAATTCGCGACCCCAAAATGGGGGCCGCCACGCGGCCCCAATTTTGGGTCCTCTATAGTTCCCAGTCAAATATATTAGAGGAGGTTGGCTGCATTTCGCGGCTCCTTTTCTGGGGCCGCGAGACGGCCCCATTTTTGGGGTCGCAAGTTTGATCCCTGCACCCACAGCGGCTGAATCTCGTCGGCTGCGCATGTCATGAGGTAAGTTTGGGGAACGTCTGGTGGAGGACCGTTTGGAAGGTCGGGGCTTGTCCAAAGCAGCTGTGTGCTTGCCCTTGTTGCTGCTGCTGCTGCTGCAGCCAGCGGAATGCAACTGTGGAGGGCCGACCTGGCGAAGCCAGAATTGCTTGTGTTTTGCGGGCCTGGAAATGGGGTCGCCCGACAGCCCCATAACGTGGGCTTCGTCCTGGCAGTGCAGCGGGCTCGCCAGTTGACCCGCGCGGATTTTTGGTGTTCTTTCTGTGGATGGGAGTCGTAGTTCAAGCTCTGGGAAGTTGACCGACGTGGCTTCAACGTTTCCCTTTTGGTTTTGCAAACTCGTCGGCCAGACTATGCAGCTTTATGGAGGTAACCAAAACAGAGATCGTACAAAGACAGGGAAATTTTTCCAGAGGTGACTCCAGCGTTTCTGAATACAGCAGATCAAGCCATGCAGACTCTCTGTACTGCACAGGAACTGTGATGTGTCTTCGCAAAGTCTGCTGGAGCCTGGTCTAGGTTTCCAAACCATCGCCACAGTAGTCTTCTGGAGTTCTAGCATTGTGTCCTTGCGGATGGGCCATGTTCATCTTCTTTCTGTTCGTGGCTCGACGTTGTTGTGCTTTCGCCCTCCTCTGATCATATGGAGAACTCCTTGGTGGATCGCGTGGAGCGACTCATAAGCAGGAACGAAAAGCTTTGAATGCTGCCAAAAAGGCCATATTCATCTTCTTTCGGTCTTTCAAAACGCCTTTAAAGGCTGCCTGCTAGGGTTTGCTGATGGCCTATGGGTTCCCAGGCCGAAGGAGCCTGGAGTGTTGTTTCTCTATCTGCCTACTGGATGTCCTCTGCGTGGCAGGACCTGTCCGGAACTTTCGTGCCTAATGGATTCTCTTTGGCAGAAAGTGTCCGGAACCTCGTTGTTACTCATATGGCTCAATCGATTCCCTGTGGCAGAAAAAATCAGGAACCTCGTTTTTCCATATGGCCTAATGGGTTCCCTCCGGCAGAAAGTGTCCCGAACCTTGTTTTTCCATATGGCCTGATGGATTCCCTATGGCAGAAAGTGTCCGGAACTTCGTTTTTCCATATGGCCTAATGGATTCCCTCTGGCAGAAAGTGTCAGGAACCTCGTTTTTCCATATGGCCTAATTGATTCCTGTGGCAGAAAGTGCCCGGAACCTCGTTTTTTATATGGCCTAATGGATTCCTTATGACCTATCCTATGGCCTAACCTATGGCCTAATACACCTTCCCTATAACCTAATCATTTTCGCGTTTTAGGAATACAATCTTTTCTTTTCCCACACGGAAATGATTAGGTCATAGGGAAGGTGTATTAGGCCATAGGTTAGGCCATAGGATAGGTCATAAGGAATCCATTAGGCCATATGAAAAAACGAGGTTCCGGACACTTTCTGCCACAGGAACTCATTGGGCCATATGGAAAAACGAGGTTCCGGACACTTTCTGCCAGAGGGAATCCATTAGGCCATATGGAAAAACGAGGTTCCGGACACTTTCTGCCAGAGGGAATCCATAGGCCATATGGAAAAACGAGGTTCCGGACACTTTCTGCCAGAGGAATCTGTTAGGCCATGACGTCGCGATGCTCGCAGCCTCTTCTGCTCCGTGTGAGTGACAAGATGAGTTTCCAACTCCGCATGTTTCCAGTCGGACAGTAGGCTTGCTGGGGATGCGAGAGCTTCCTCCAGACGGTAGGGGTTGGCAGGGTTCACAGACGCGACGTCATAGACTGTTGTGTTGCATGTACGGACCCCCCCGCCCCTCCATTTCAATGATGTCGTCTGCTCGGAGGTGCGTGTCGTCTGCTTGCGCAGGGCTTTGTGGCCGTGCTGCTCCAAACATTGAGATTTGGGGGAGGGGGATGTGCCGCGGTGGCCTTGTCGGCGTGCCGGTGTCACAGCAATACAACCGTTTCTGATGGTCAGGTTCTTGTCCGTTCGGAGGTCAGTGGCTTAAAATCTGGTCTTGTTCCAGCTACCCTCCCAATGCGTAGTTTCTGGGGACACATGGTGGTTCCCCCTCTGTATCGAGAAGGTCGGCGGATGCTACGGATTTTGAGAAATGCACTTAACTGCGGGACCCCCCCATTGCAAAACGGGGTTGCATCTTCATCTCCGTCAAATCTGTTGCTCTTTAAGTCAGTTCCATCATGTAATCGGAGTCTGGGATTGCTTCATGGTTGCTTGTCTCTTTTGGAACTTGCAGACTCGAGGTGCATGTTGCTGTCAAAAATCCACCTCTATGGCCTCAGCAGGCCTCAAGCGCCCGCAAGTGAAGCCTCGAAGGCCTTTGTGAAAGTGGTCAGCGCAGGCGGCTCCAAATGTGGGGTCGAATAGTCTGAGCAATTTTAGCTTCGCTTGAGTGGCCCCCCTCTGTGCGCGCTTCTCTCATGTTAATCACTTCCACAAGCACGTGTCTGTGGAAATTTCTGGTTCTTGGAGAGTCTTTTTCACACTGGATGCCTGCCGTGAGCGGGTCGCCTCGGTGTGTAGCAGTCTGGAATGCAGGGGCTTGGGCTTGGGCTTGGGCTTGGGCCCCAGAATGAAGGAATTCGCGACCCCAAAATGGGGGCCGCCACGCGGCCCCAATTTTGGGTCCTCTATAGTTCCCATCAAATATATTAGAGGAGGTTGGCTGCATTTCGCGGCTCCTTTTCTGGGGCCGCGAGACGGCCCCATTTTTGGGGTCGCAAGTTTGATCCCTGCACCCACAGCGGCTGAATCTCGTCGGCTGCGCATGTCATGAGGTAAGTTTGGGGAACGTCTGGTGGAGGACCGTTTGGAAGGTCGGGGCTTGTCCAAAGCAGCTGTGTGCTTGCCCTTGTTGCTGCTGCTGCTGCTGCAGCCAGCGGAATGCAACTGTGGAGGGCCGACCTGGCGAAGCCAGAATTGCTTGTGTTTTGCGGGCCTGGAAATGG
The DNA here is from genome assembly GCA_905221615.1 of Symbiodinium sp. CCMP2592. Classification (NCBI taxonomy): domain Eukaryota; class Dinophyceae; order Suessiales; family Symbiodiniaceae; genus Symbiodinium; species Symbiodinium sp. CCMP2592. The sequence goes on from CAJNDT010006235.1 coordinate 884,674, forward strand.
GGTCGCCCGACAGCCCCATAACGTGGGCTTCGTCCTGGCAGTGCAGCGGGCTCGCCAGTTGACCCGCGCGGATTTTTGGTGTTCTTTCTGTGGATGGGAGTCGTAGTTCAAGCTCTGGGAAGTTGACCGACGTGGCTTCAACGTTTCCCTTTTGGTTTTGCAAACTCGTCGGCCAGACTATGCAGCTTTATGGAGGTAACCAAAACAGAGATCGTACAAAGACAGGGAAATTTTTCCAGAGGTGACTCCAGCGTTTCTGAATACAGCAGATCAAGCCATGCAGACTCTCTGTACTGCACAGGAACTGTGATGTGTCTTCGCAAAGTCTGCTGGAGCCTGGTCTAGGTTTCCAAACCATCGCCACAGTAGTCTTCTGGAGTTCTAGCATTGTGTCCTTGCGGATGGGCCATGTTCATCTTCTTTCTGTTCGTGGCTCGACGTTGTTGTGCTTTCGCCCTCCTCTGATCATATGGAGAACTCCTTGAGCAGGAACGAAAAGCTTTGAATGCTGCCAAAAAGGAGGCCACCAGCCATATTCATCTTCTTTCTGTCTTTCAAAACGCCTTTAAAGGCTGCCTGCTTGGGTTTGCTGATGGCCTATAGGTTCCCAGGCCGAAGGAGCCTGGAGTGTCGTTTCTCTATCTGCCTACTGGATGTCCTCTGCGTAGCAGGACCTGTCCGGAACTTTCTGGCCTAATGGATTCTCTCTGGCAGAAAGTGTCCGGAACCTCGTTGTTCCTTATATGGCCTAATCGATTCCCTGTGGCAGAAAAAATCAGGAACCTCGTTTTTCCATATGGCCTAATGGGTTCCCTCCGGCAGAAAGTGTCCCGAACCTTGTTTTTCCATATGGCCTAATGGATTCCCTATGGCAGAAAGTGTCCGGAACTTCGTTTTTCCATATGGCCTAATGGATTCCCTCTGGCAGAAAGTGTCAGGAACCTCGTTTTTCCATATGGCCTAATTGATTCCTGTGGCAGAAAGTGCCCGGAACCTCGTTTTTTTATATGGCCTAATGGATTCCTTATGACCTATCCTATGGCCTAACCTATGGCCTAATACACCTTCCCTATGACCTAATCATTTTCGCGTTTTAGGAATACAATCTTTTCTTTTCCCACACGGAAATGATTAGGTCATAGGGAAGGTGTATTAGGCCATAGGTTAGGCCATAGGATAGGTCATAAGGAATCCATTAGGCCATATGAAAAAACGAGGTTCCGGACACTTTCTGCCACAGGAACCCATTGGGCCATATGGAAAAACGAGGTTCCGGACACTTTCTGCCAGAGGGAATCCATTAGGCCATATGGAAAAACGAGGTTCCGGACACTTTCTGCCAGAGGGAATCCATTAGGCCATATGGAAAAACGAGGTTCCGGACACTTTCTGCCAGAGGAATCTGTTAGGCCATGACGTCGCGATGCTCGCAGCCTCTTCTGCTCCGTGTGAGTGACAAGATGAGTTTCCAACTCCGCATGTTTCCAGTCGGACAGTAGGCTTGCTGGGGATGCGAGAGCTTCCTCCAGACGGTAGGGGTTGGCAGGGTTCACAGACGCGACGTCATAGACTGTTGTGTTGCATGTACGGACCCCCCCCCCCCTCCATTTCAATGATGTCGTCTGCTCGGAGGTGCGTGTCGTCTGCTTGCGCAGGGCTTTGTGGCCGTGCTGCTCCAAACATTGAGATTTGGGGGAGGGGGATGTGCCGCGGTGGCCTTGTCGGCGTGCCGGTGTCACAGCAGTACAACCGTTTCTGATGGTCAGGTTCTTGTCCGTTCGGAGGTCAGTGGCTTAAAATCTGGTCTTGTTCCAGCTACCCTCCCAATGCGTAGTTTCTGGGGACACATGGTGGTTCCCCCTCTGTATCGAGAAGGTCGGCGGATGCTACGGATTTTGAGAAATGCACTTAACTGCGGGACCCCCCCATTGCAAAACGGGGTTGCATCTTCATCTCCGTCAAATCTGTTGCTCTTTAAGTCAGTTCCATCATGTAATCGGAGTCTGGGATTGCTTCATGGTTGCTTGTCTCTTTTGGAACTTGCAGACTCGAGGTGCATGTTGCTGTCAAAAATCCACCTCTATGGCCTCAGCAGGCCTCAAGCGCCCGCAAGTGAAGCCTCGAAGGCCTTTGTGAAAGTGGTCAGCGCAGGCGGCTCCAAATGTGGGGTCGAATAGTTTGAGCAATTTTAGCTTCGCTTGAGTGGCCCCCCTCTGTGCGCGCTTCTCTCATGTTAATCACTTCCACAAGCACGTGTCTGTGGAAATTTCTGGTTCTTGGAGAGTCTTTTTCACACTGGATGCCTGCCGTGAGCGGGTCGCCTCGGTGTGTAGCAGTCTGGAATGCAGGGGCTTGGGCTTGGGCTTGGGCCCCAGAATGAAGGAATTCGCGACCCCAAAATGGGGGCCGCCACGCGGCCCCAATTTTGGGTCCTCTATAGTTCCCAGTCAAATATATTAGAGGAGGTTGGCTGCATTTCGCGGCTCCTTTTCTGGGGCCGCGAGACGGCCCCATTTTTGGGGTCGCAAGTTTGATCCCTGCACCCACAGCGGCTGAATCTCGTCGGCTGCGCATGTCATGAGGTAAGTTTGGGGAACGTCTGGTGGAGGACCGTTTGGAAGGTCGGGGCTTGTCCAAAGCAGCTGTGTGCTTGCCCTTGTTGCTGCTGCTGCTGCTGCAGCCAGCGGAATGCAACTGTGGAGGGCCGACCTGGCGAAGCCAGAATTGCTTGTGTTTTGCGGGCCTGGAAATGGGGTCGCCCGACAGCCCCATAACGTGGGCTTCGTCCTGGCAGTGCAGCGGGCTCGCCAGTTGACCCGCGCGGATTTTTGGTGTTCTTTCTGTGGATGGGAGTCGTAGTTCAAGCTCTGGGAAGTTGACCGACGTGGCTTCAACGTTTCCCTTTTGGTTTTGCAAACTCGTCGGCCAGACTATGCAGCTTTATGGAGGTAACCAAAACAGAGATCGTACAAAGACAGGGAAATTTTTCCAGAGGTGACTCCAGCGTTTCTGAATACAGCAGATCAAGCCATGCAGACTCTCTGTACTGCACAGGAACTGTGATGTGTCTTCGCAAAGTCTGCTGGAGCCTGGTCTAGGTTTCCAAACCATCGCCACAGTAGTCTTCTGGAGTTCTAGCATTGTGTCCTTGCGGATGGGCCATGTTCATCTTCTTTCTGTTCGTGGCTCGACGTTGTTGTGCTTTCGCCCTCCTCTGATCATATGGAGAACTCCTTGGTGGATCGCGTGGAGCGACTCATAAGCAGGAACGAAAAGCTTTGAATGCTGCCAAAAAGGAGGCCACCAGCCATATTCATCTTCTTTCTGTCTTTCAAAACGCCTTTAAAGGCTGCCTGCTTGGGTTTGCTGATGGCCTATGGTTTCCCAGGCCGAAGGAGCCTGGAGTGTCGTTTCTCTATCTGCCTACTGGATGTCCTCTGCGTAGCAGGACCTGTCCGGAACTTTCTGGCCTAATGGATTCTCTCTGGCAGAAAGTGTCCGGAACCTCGTTGTTCCTTATATGGCCTAATCGATTCCCTGTGGCAGAAAAAATCAGGAACCTCGTTTTTCCATATGGCCTAATGGGTTCCCTCCGGCAGAAAGTGTCCCGAACCTTGTTTTTCCATATGGCCTAATGGATTCCCTATGGCAGAAAGTGTCCGGAACTTCGTTTTTCCATATGGCCTAATGGATTCCCTCTGGCAGAAAGTGTCAGGAACCTCGTTTTTCCATATGGCCTAATTGATTCCTGTGGCAGAAAGTGCCCGGAACCTCGTTTTTTTATATGGCCTAATGGATTCCTTATGACCTATCCTATGGCCTAACCTATGGCCTAATACACCTTCCCTATGACCTAATCATTTTCGCGTTTTAGGAATACAATCTTTTCTTTTCCCACACGGAAATGATTAGGTCATAGGGAAGGTGTATTAGGCCATAGGTTAGGCCATAGGATAGGTCATAAGGAATCCATTAGGCCATATGAAAAAACGAGGTTCCGGACACTTTCTGCCACAGGAACCATTGGGCCATATGGAAAAACGAGGTTCCGGACACTTTCTGCCAGAGGGAATCCATTAGGCCATATGGAAAAACGAGGTTCCGGACACTTTCTGCCAGAGGGAATCCATTAGGCCATATGGAAAAACGAGGTTCCGGACACTTTCTGCCAGAGGAATCTGTTAGGCCATGACGTCGCGATGCTCGCAGCCTCTTCTGCTCCGTGTGAGTGACAAGATGAGTTTCCAACTCCGCATGTTTCCAGTCGGACAGTAGGCTTGCTGGGGATGCGAGAGCTTCCTCCAGACGGTAGGGGTTGGCAGGGTTCACAGACGCGACGTCATAGACTGTTGTGTTGCATGTACGGACCCCCCCGCCCCTCCATTTCAATGATGTCGTCTGCTCGGAGGTGCGTGTCGTCTGCTTGCGCAGGGCTTTGTGGCCGTGCTGCTCCAAACATTGAGATTTGGGGGAGGGGGATGTGCCGCGGTGGCCTTGTCGGCGTGCCGGTGTCACAGCAGTACAACCGGTTCTGATGGTCAGGTTCTTGTCCGTTCGGAGGTCAGTGGCTTAAAATCTGGTCTTGTTCCAACTACCCTCCCAATGCGTAGTTTCTGGGGACACATCCCAATGCGTAGTTTCTGGGGACACATGGTGGTTCCCGTATCGAGAAGGTCGGCGGATGCTACGGATTTTGAGAAATGCACTTAACTGCGGGACCCCCCCATTGCAAAACGGGGTTGCATCTTCATCTCCGTCAAATCTGTTGCTCTTTAAGTCAGTTCCATCATGTAATCGGAGTCTGGGATTGCTTCATGGTTGCTTGTCTCTTTTGGAACTTGCAGACTCGAGGTGCATGTTGCTGTCAAAAATCCACCTCTATGGCCTCAGCAGGCCTCAAGCGCCCGCAAGTGAAGCCTCGAAGGCCTTTGTGAAAGTGGTCAGCGCAGGCGGCTCCAAATGTGGGGTCGAATAGTCTGAGCAATTTTAGCTTCGCTTGAGTGGCCCCCCTCTGTGCGCGCTTCTCTCATGTTAATCACTTCCACAAGCACGTGTCTGTGGAAATTTCTGGTTCTTGGAGAGTCTTTTTCACACTGGATGCCTGCCGTGAGCGGGTCGCCTCGGTGTGTAGCAGTCTGGAATGCAGGGGCTTGGGCTTGGGCTTGGGCCCCAGAATGAAGGAATTCGCGACCCCAAAATGGGGGCCGCCACGCGGCCCCAATTTTGGGTCCTCTATAGTTCCCAGTCAAATATATTAGAGGAGGTTGGCTGCATTTCGCGGCTCCTTTTCTGGGGCCGCGAGACGGCCCCATTTTTGGGGTCGCAAGTTTGATCCCTGCACCCACAGCGGCTGAATCTCGTCGGCTGCGCATGTCATGAGGTAAGTTTGGGGAACGTCTGGTGGAGGACCGTTTGGAAGGTCGGGGCTTGTCCAAAGCAGCTGTGTGCTTGCCCTTGTTGCTGCTGCTGCTGCTGCAGCCAGCGGAATGCAACTGTGGAGGGCCGACCTGGCGAAGCCAGAATTGCTTGTGTTTTGCGGGCCTGGAAATGGGGTCGCCCGACAGCCCCATAACGTGGGCTTCGTCCTGGCAGTGCAGCGGGCTCGCCAGTTGACCCGCGCGGATTTTTGGTGTTCTTTCTGTGGATGGGAGTCGTAGTTCAAGCTCTGGGAAGTTGACCGACGTGGCTTCAACGTTTCCCTTTTGGTTTTGCAAACTCGTCGGCCAGACTATGCAGCTTTATGGAGGTAACCAAAACAGAGATCGTACAAAGACAGGGAAATTTTTCCAGAGGTGACTCCAGCGTTTCTGAATACAGCAGATCAAGCCATGCAGACTCTCTGTACTGCACAGGAACTGTGATGTGTCTTCGCAAAGTCTGCTGGAGCCTGGTCTAGGTTTCCAAACCATCGCCACAGTAGTCTTCTGGAGTTCTAGCATTGTGTCCTTGCGGATGGGCCATGTTCATCTTCTTTCTGTTCGTGGCTCGACGTTGTTGTGCTTTCGCCCTCCTCTGATCATATGGAGAACTCCTTGGTGGATCGCGTGGAGCGACTCATAAGCAGGAACGAAAAGCTTTGAATGCTGCCAAAAAGGAGGCCACCAGCCATATTCATCTTCTTTCTGTCTTTCAAAACGCCTTTAAAGGCTGCCTGCTTGGGTTTGCTGATGGCCTATGGGTTCCCAGGCCGAAGGAGCCTGGAGTGTCGTTTCTCTATCTGCCTACTGGATGTCCTCTGCGTAGCAGGACCTGTCCGGAACTTTCTGGCCTAATGGATTCTCTCTGGCAGAAAGTGTCCGGAACCTCGTTGTTCCTTATATGGCCTAATCGATTCCCTGTGGCAGAAAAAATCAGGAACCTCGTTTTTCCATATGGCCTAATGGGTTCCCTCCGGCAGAAAGTGTCCCGAACCTTGTTTTTCCATATGGCCTAATGGATTCCCTATGGCAGAAAGTGTCCGGAACTTCGTTTTTCCATATGGCCTAATGGATTCCCTCTGGCAGAAAGTGTCAGGAACCTCGTTTTTCCATATGGCCTAATTGATTCCTGTGGCAGAAAGTGCCCGGAACCTCGTTTTTTTATATGGCCTAATGGATTCCTTATGACCTATCCTATGGCCTAACCTATGGCCTAATACACCTTCCCTATGACCTAATCATTTTCGCGTTTTAGGAATACAATCTTTTCTTTTCCCACACGGAAATGATTAGGTCATAGGGAAGGTGTATTAGGCCATAGGTTAGGCCATAGGATAGGTCATAAGGAATCCATTAGGCCATATGAAAAAACGAGGTTCCGGACACTTTCTGCCACAGGAACCCATTGGGCCATATGGAAAAACGAGGTTCCGGACACTTTCTGCCAGAGGGAATCCATTAGGCCATATGGAAAAACGAGGTTCCGGACACTTTCTGCCAGAGGGAATCCATTAGGCCATATGGAAAAACGAGGTTCCGGACACTTTCTGCCAGAGGAATCTGTTAGGCCATGACGTCGCGATGCTCGCAGCCTCTTCTGCTCCGTGTGAGTGACAAGATGAGTTTCCAACTCCGCATGTTTCCAGTCGGACAGTAGGCTTGCTGGGGATGCGAGAGCTTCCTCCAGACGGTAGGGGTTGGCAGGGTTCACAGACGCGACGTCATAGACTGTTGTGTTGCATGTACGGACCCCCCCCCCCCCTCCATTTCAATGATGTCGTCTGCTCGGAGGTGCGTGTCGTCTGCTTGCGCAGGGCTTTGTGGCCGTGCTGCTCCAAACATTGAGATTTGGGGGAGGGGGATGTGCCGCGGTGGCCTTGTCGGCGTGCCGGTGTCACAGCAGTACAACCGTTTCTGATGGTCAGGTTCTTGTCCGTTCGGAGGTCAGTGGCTTAAAATCTGGTCTTGTTCCAGCTACCCTCCCAATGCGTAGTTTCTGGGGACACATGGTGGTTCCCCCTCTGTATCGAGAAGGTCGGCGGATGCTACGGATTTTGAGAAATGCACTTAACTGCGGGACCCCCCCATTGCAAAACGGGGTTGCATCTTCATCTCCGTCAAATCTGTTGCTCTTTAAGTCAGTTCCATCATGTAATCGGAGTCTGGGATTGCTTCATGGTTGCTTGTCTCTTTTGGAACTTGCAGACTCGAGGTGCATGTTGCTGTCAAAAATCCACCTCTATGGCCTCAGCAGGCCTCAAGCGCCCGCAAGTGAAGCCTCGAAGGCCTTTGTGAAAGTGGTCAGCGCAGGCGGCTCCAAATGTGGGGTCGAATAGTCTGAGCAATTTTAGCTTCGCTTGAGTGGCCCCCCTCTGTGCGCGCTTCTCTCATGTTAATCACTTCCACAAGCACGTGTCTGTGGAAATTTCTGGTTCTTGGAGAGTCTTTTTCACACTGGATGCCTGCCGTGAGCGGGTCGCCTCGGTGTGTAGCAGTCTGGAATGCAGGGGCTTGGGCTTGGGCTTGGGCCCCAGAATGAAGGAATTCGCGACCCCAAAATGGGGGCCGCCACGCGGCCCCAATTTTGGGTCCTCTATAGTTCCCAGTCAAATATATTAGAGGAGGTTGGCTGCATTTCGCGGCTCCTTTTCTGGGGCCGCGAGACGGCCCCATTTTTGGGGTCGCAAGTTTGATCCCTGCACCCACAGCGGCTGAATCTCGTCGGCTGCGCATGTCATGAGGTAAGTTTGGGGAACGTCTGGTGGAGGACCGTTTGGAAGGTCGGGGCTTGTCCAAAGCAGCTGTGTGCTTGCCCTTGTTGCTGCTGCTGCTGCTGCAGCCAGCGGAATGCAACTGTGGAGGGCCGACCTGGCGAAGCCAGAATTGCTTGTGTTTTGCGGGCCTGGAAATGGGGTCGCCCGACAGCCCCATAACGTGGGCTTCGTCCTGGCAGTGCAGCGGGCTCGCCAGTTGACCCGCGCGGATTTTTGGTGTTCTTTCTGTGGATGGGAGTCGTAGTTCAAGCTCTGGGAAGTTGACCGACGTGGCTTCAACGTTTCCCTTTTGGTTTTGCAAACTCGTCGGCCAGACTATGCAGCTTTATGGAGGTAACCAAAACAGAGATCGTACAAAGACAGGGAAATTTTTCCAGAGGTGACTCCAGCGTTTCTGAATACAGCAGATCAAGCCATGCAGACTCTCTGTACTGCACAGGAACTGTGATGTGTCTTCGCAAAGTCTGCTGGAGCCTGGTCTAGGTTTCCAAACCATCGCCACAGTAGTCTTCTGGAGTTCTAGCATTGTGTCCTTGCGGATGGGCCATGTTCATCTTCTTTCTGTTCGTGGCTCGACGTTGTTGTGCTTTCGCCCTCCTCTGATCATATGGAGAACTCCTTGGTGGATCGCGTGGAGCGACTCATAAGCAGGAACGAAAAGCTTTGAATGCTGCCAAAAAGGAGGCCACCAGCCATATTCATCTTCTTTCTGTCTTTCAAAACGCCTTTAAAGGCTGCCTGCTTGGGTTTGCTGATGGCCTATGGGTTCCCAGGCCGAAGGAGCCTGGAGTGTCGTTTCTCTATCTGCCTACTGGATGTCCTCTGCGTAGCAGGACCTGTCCGGAACTTTCTGGCCTAATGGATTCTCTCTGGCAGAAAGTGTCCGGAACCTCGTTGTTCCTTATATGGCCTAATCGATTCCCTGTGGCAGAAAAAATCAGGAACCTCGTTTTTCCATATGGCCTAATGGGTTCCCTCCGGCAGAAAGTGTCCCGAACCTTGTTTTTCCATATGGCCTAATGGATTCCCTATGGCAGAAAGTGTCCGGAACTTCGTTTTTCCATATGGCCTAATGGATTCCCTCTGGCAGAAAGTGTCAGGAACCTCGTTTTTCCATATGGCCTAATTGATTCCTGTGGCAGAAAGTGCCCGGAACCTCGTTTTTTTATATGGCCTAATGGATTCCTTATGACCTATCCTATGGCCTAACCTATGGCCTAATACACCTTCCCTATGACCTAATCATTTTCGCGTTTTAGGAATACAATCTTTTCTTTTCCCACACGGAAATGATTAGGTCATAGGGAAGGTGTATTAGGCCATAGGTTAGGCCATAGGATAGGTCATAAGGAATCCATTAGGCCATATGAAAAAACGAGGTTCCGGACACTTTCTGCCACAGGAACCCATTGGGCCATATGGAAAAACGAGGTTCCGGACACTTTCTGCCAGAGGGAATCCATTAGGCCATATGGAAAAACGAGGTTCCGGACACTTTCTGCCAGAGGGAATCCATTAGGCCATATGGAAAAACGAGGTTCCGGACACTTTCTGCCAGAGGGAATCCATTAGGCCATATGGAAAAACGAGGTTCCGGACACTTTCTGCCAGAGGAATCTGTTAGGCCATGACGTCGCGATGCTCGCAGCCTCTTCTGCTCCGTGTGAGTGACAAGATGAGTTTCCAACTCCGCATGTTTCCAGTCGGACAGTAGGCTTGCTGGGGATGCGAGAGCTTCCTCCAGACGGTAGGGGTTGGCAGGGTTCACAGACGCGACGTCATAGACTGTTGTGTTGCATGTACGGACCCCCCCCCCCCTCCATTTCAATGATGTCGTCTGCTCGGAGGTGCGTGTCGTCTGCTTGCGCAGGGCTTTGTGGCCGTGCTGCTCCAAACATTGAGATTTGGGGGAGGGGGATGTGCCGCGGTGGCCTTGTCGGCGTGCCGGTGTCACAGCAGTACAACCGTTTCTGATGGTCAGGTTCTTGTCCGTTCGGAGGTCAGTGGCTTAAAATCTGGTCTTGTTCCAGCTACCCTCCCAATGCGTAGTTTCTGGGGACACATGGTGGTTCCCCCTCTGTATCGAGAAGGTCGGCGGATGCTACGGATTTTGAGAAATGCACTTAACTGCGGGACCCCCCCATTGCAAAACGGGGTTGCATCTTCATCTCCGTCAAATCTGTTGCTCTTTAAGTCAGTTCCATCATGTAATCGGAGTCTGGGATTGCTTCATGGTTGCTTGTCTCTTTTGGAACTTGCAGACTCGAGGTGCATGTTGCTGTCAAAAATCCACCTCTATGGCCTCAGCAGGCCTCAAGCGCCCGCAAGTGAAGCCTCGAAGGCCTTTGTGAAAGTGGTCAGCGCAGGCGGCTCCAAATGTGGGGTCGAATAGTCTGAGCAATTTTAGCTTCGCTTGAGTGGCCCCCCTCTGTGCGCGCTTCTCTCATGTTAATCACTTCCACAAGCACGTGTCTGTGGAAATTTCTGGTTCTTGGAGAGTCTTTTTCACACTGGATGCCTGCCGTGAGCGGGTCGCCTCGGTGTGTAGCAGTCTGGAATGCAGGGGCTTGGGCTTGGGCTTGGGCCCCAGAATGAAGGAATTCGCGACCCCAAAATGGGGGCCGCCACGCGGCCCCAATTTTGGGTCCTCTATAGTTCCCAGTCAAATATATTAGAGGAGGTTGGCTGCATTTCGCGGCTCCTTTTCTGGGGCCGCGAGACGGCCCCATTTTTGTGCAAGTTTGATCCCTGCACCCACAGCGGCTGAATCTCGTCGGCTGCGCATGTCATGAGGTAAGTTTGGGGAACGTCTGGTGGAGGACCGTTTGGAAGGTCGGGGCTGTCCAAAGCAGCTGTGTGCTTGCCCTTGTTGCTGCTGCTGCTGCTGCAGCCAGCGGAATGCAACTGTGGAGGGCCGACCTGGCGAAGCCAGAATTGCTTGTGTTTTGCGGGCCTGGAAATGGGGTCGCCCGACAGCCCCATAACGTGGGCTTCGTCCTGGCAGTGCAGCGGGCTCGCCAGTTGACCCGCGCGGATTTTTGGTGTTCTTTCTGTGGATGGGAGTCGTAGTTCAAGCTCTGGGAAGTTGACCGACGTGGCTTCAACGTTTCCCTTTTGGTTTTGCAAACTCGTCGGCCAGACTATGCAGCTTTATGGAGGTAACCAAAACAGAGATCGTACAAAGACAGGGAAATTTTTCCAGAGGTGACTCCAGCGTTTCTGAATACAGCAGATCAAGCCATGCAGACTCTCTGTACTGCACAGGAACTGTGATGTGTCTTCGCAAAGTCTGCTGGAGCCTGGTCTAGGTTTCCAAACCATCGCCACAGTAGTCTTCTGGAGTTCTAGCATTGTGTCCTTGCGGATGGGCCATGTTCATCTTCTTTCTGTTCGTGGCTCGACGTTGTTGTGCTTTCGCCCTCCTCTGATCATATGGAGAACTCCTTGGTGGATCGCGTGGAGCGACTCATAAGCAGGAACGAAAAGCTTTGAATGCTGCCAAAAAGGAGGCCACCAGCCATATTCATCTTCTTTCTGTCTTTCAAAACGCCTTTAAAGGCTGCCTGCTTGGGTTTGCTGATGGCCTATGGGTTCCCAGGCCGAAGGAGCCTGGAGTGTCGTTTCTCTATCTGCCTACTGGATGTCCTCTGCGTAGCAGGACCTGTCCGGAACTTTCTGGCCTAATGGATTCTCTCTGGCAGAAAGTGTCCGGAACCTCGTTGTTCCTTATATGGCCTAATCGATTCCCTGTGGCAGAAAAAATCAGGAACCTCGTTTTTCCATATGGCCTAATGGGTTCCCTCCGGCAGAAAGTGTCCCGAACCTTGTTTTTCCATATGGCCTAATGGATTCCCTATGGCAGAAAGTGTCCGGAACTTCGTTTTTCCATATGGCCTAATGGATTCCCTCTGGCAGAAAGTGTCAGGAACCTCGTTTTTCCATATGGCCTAATTGATTCCTGTGGCAGAAAGTGCCCGGAACCTCGTTTTTTTATATGGCCTAATGGATTCCTTATGACCTATCCTATGGCCTAACCTATGGCCTAATACACCTTCCCTATGACCTAATCATTTTCGCGTTTTAGGAATACAATCTTTTCTTTTCCCACACGGAAATGATTAGGTCATAGGGAAGGTGTATTAGGCCATAGGTTAGGCCATAGGATAGGTCATAAGGAATCCATTAGGCCATATGAAAAAACGAGGTTCCGGACACTTTCTGCCACAGGAACCCATTGGGCCATATGGAAAAACGAGGTTCCGGACACTTTCTGCCAGAGGGAATCCATTAGGCCGAGGTTCCGGACACTTTCTGCCAGAGGGAATCCATTAGGCCATATGGAAAAACGAGGTTCCGGACACTTTCTGCCAGAGGGAATCCATTAGGCCATATGGAAAAACGAGGTTCCGGACACTTTCTGCCAGAGGAATCTGTTAGGCCATGACGTCGCGATGCTCGCAGCCTCTTCTGCTCCGTGTGAGTGACAAGATGAGTTTCCAACTCCGCATGTTTCCAGTCGGACAGTAGGCTTGCTGGGGATGCGAGAGCTTCCTCCAGACGGTAGGGGTTGGCAGGGTTCACAGACGCGACGTCATAGACTGTTGTGTTGCATGTACGGACCCCCCCTCCATTTCAATGATGTCGTCTGCTCGGAGGTGCGTGTCGTCTGCTTGCGCAGGGCTTTGTGGCCGTGCTGCTCCAAACATTGAGATTTGGGGGAGGGGGATGTGCCGCGGTGGCCTTGTCGGCGTGCCGGTGTCACAGCAGTACAACCGTTTCTGATGGTCAGGTTCTTGTCCGTTCGGAGGTCAGTGGCTTAAAATCTGGTCTTGTTCCAGCTACCCTCCCAATGCGTAGTTTCTGGGGACACATGGTGGTTCCCCCTCTGTATCGAGAAGGTCGGCGGATGCTACGGATTTTGAGAAATGCACTTAACTGCGGGACCCCCCCATTGCAAAACGGGGTTGCATCTTCATCTCCGTCAAATCTGTTGCTCTTTAAGTCAGTTCCATCATGTAATCGGAGTCTGGGATTGCTTCATGGTTGCTTGTCTCTTTTGGAACTTGCAGACTCGAGGTGCATGTTGCTGTCAAAAATCCACCTCTATGGCCTCAGCAGGCCTCAAGCGCCCGCAAGTGAAGCCTCGAAGGCCTTTGTGAAAGTGGTCAGCGCAGGCGGCTCCAAATGTGGGGTCGAATAGTCTGAGCAATTTTAGCTTCGCTTGAGTGGCCCCCCTCTGTGCGCGCTTCTCTCATGTTAATCACTTCCACAAGCACGTGTCTGTGGAAATTTCTGGTTCTTGGAGAGTCTTTTTCACACTGGATGCCTGCCGTGAGCGGGTCGCCTCGGTGTGTAGCAGTCTGGAATGCAGGGGCTTGGGCTTGGGCTTGGGCCCCAGAATGAAGGAATTCGCGACCCCAAAATGGGGGCCGCCACGCGGCCCCAATTTTGGGTCCTCTATAGTTCCCAGTCAAATATATTAGAGGAGGTTGGCTGCATTTCGCGGCTCCTTTTCTGGGGCCGCGAGACGGCCCCATTTTTGGGGTCGCAAGTTTGATCCCTGCACCCACAGCGGCTGAATCTCGTCGGCTGCGCATGTCATGAGGTAAGTTTGGGGAACGTCTGGTGGAGGACCGTTTGGAAGGTCGGGGCTTGTCCAAAGCAGCTGTGTGCTTGCCCTTGTTGCTGCTGCTGCTGCTGCTGCAGCCAGCGGAATGCAACAACTGTAGATGATGGACTCCCGGAGAAGTTGGAGTTGCAAGCTCCACCATTCGGACTGGAAGGACGCACCGGCACACACCTTCTGCACCACACCGAACTCAAGCTTCGTGATGTCCTTCTTGTCCACCAACTGCGGATTGTAGCTCCAACACTTGCACTCACCCCCGAGAACGACTTCTGTAACTGTTCATATAAACCTCTAATGACTAGAACTAAAGTGACTAGAAAATGGAATATCTATAGTTGCTATAGTAACATGATAACGTACAAACTGCGATCGGACTGGTGTCATCGGTTACTACCGGAGTTCTTATCATATAGGCTTAAGTGAAAAATGGAGTCTAGAGTCTAGTTCGTCTGGTTGGCTTGGACTTCGACTCGTTTAACAGGGCTTCGGCTTTAGTGGAGTTAACGGTGTAACTTGACATATCTTACAGGGATAAAAAAGGTTGACTTTTTTTGTACGGCTTTAGTGGAGTTAACGGTGTGCTTGACATATCTTACAGGGATACAAAAGGTTGACTTTTTTTTGTACGGCTTTAATGGAATTAAACGGTGTAGCTTGACATATCTTACAGGGATAAAAAAAGTTGACTTTTTTGTACGGCTTTAGTGACTTGAGCGGTGTAGCTTGACATATCTTACAGTGATAAAAAAAGTTGACTTTTTTTGTACGGCTTTGATGACTTTAGTGGAGTTAACAGTGTAGCTTGACATATCTACAGGGATAAAAAAGGTTGACTTTCTTGTACAATGTAATTGTAATTGTGATCTAGATTCTAGATAAGATTTTTTTCCAGCTGAAAGTTTCGGGCTAGGGCGGCTATGGCTATTGGGTTTGTGATACACGTGGGTTCGGGGGTTCAGTGGGGCTTCTTATACATTACACCAGGACATAGGATCTGTAGTTTGGGTGGCGAGCGCATTGTGCTGGTCAATCCGGCCAAACGCTTCCTTCACAATTTCTAGGTCTTTGTAGGATTGGGCAATGCCGGGCTGACGGATCAGCCCATTCATTGACCTGTTCTCCGCGACAGCTTGTGCAGGCTCCACGGGGGCGGTCAACCTTTGTGTGGTCCCGTAAATGCAGTTGAGCTCGATGCTGCCCATGATCATCGTCATACACGACCACCAAGAGGGCGGTGGCTTCCACGATGGGCGGAAAGTCGCTGGTTTTCATTCATCAAGTTCCAAATATGAAGGAGCATTTTCACAAGACTTTGGATTTTTTTAGGAAAGTGTGTGATATGGTGAAACCTATGCCGTGGCAACCGTCTTGGCTTCTGGAGGCCTGGAGTTCTCGGAATCTAAGCCTCGGCCTTGGATGTCTTCGGGCCGAGGGTGCAGGATTCGTGATTCGAGTCACAGCTGATGCTCATGAGTTTTGACCCTTGCCTGGAGGTGTTGAGGGAGTTGGATGGAGTCGGGTGGTGTCTGCCATGGACTCAGTGGACGACGTACCCAGGTATCGATCGTGAGGTTTGATGGGGTGGAAAAGATTGGAACAGGAGTGTCAGCAGGGTTTTGGCCAATTGCAGAGACCCGAGCTCCAGTTCCCAAGGTGCTCGTGCACCAAAGTCATGCGTATGAGTTTATGTATGTATGTGAATTGAGTGTATTCAATTGTGAGTATGTCAGTATGTGTTGTGACTGGTGTGAAATGATTCGGTTATAGTGATTGTAGTGCAGTATAGTAAACTGTAGTATTAGTATGATAGTAGTGAAGTGTATAGTGACTAGTGACAAAGAAACTGAATCGGTGTGCCTGACTCCAGCTGCTCGGTGTCTGCCACAGATCACTAGGAACGGTGTGCAGTGCAGGTAGAGCAATTAGGTCCAGGTTGGCCAGGTATGTCGTTGCAGTCGTATTCGTAGTAGTTAGTAGGCCTCATGTTGCTGGCCAATTTTCGCAATTTTGATGGATCAAAGTTTCGTTTGGGAGCCATTCATTCGGAGTCGTCAATGAAGCCATTTATGCCTACAGGCCTACAGTGTCATTGGCAGTGGCTACCACAGTTACCACAGCTTCCAGCGCAGCACCTGCAGCAGCACATTGCAAATAGGTTGTGGCTGTGGCTAAGCCAAGCTCCAGGTCTCAGGTGCCAGCGAAGGGTAAGAGTCACATAAGGCATAAGAGCCATCAAAACCGTGTTTTTTCTTCGAGGATCGTCCGTGCTTGAAAGCCATGGCTACCATGGTTGATGAGGACGGTCCGAGTGGATGGAGAGAGATAGTGAATGAGCTCATGGCTTCCCAAGACTCAGAGGTGAGTCTGTGTGAGGAGGCCGAAGCATGCCGTTCGGAAACGGATGCGAGTGACAGCCTGCCAGACCCAAGTCTTTGGTGGGTTAACAAAGTTAAACGGCACCTGAGTGGCAACCCGCGACCCCCGCCGCCTAAGACTCCCCGCGATTTGTTATCTGGCTGCACGGCATCGGGTGCAGACATCATGGTCATGAAGGCCTGACCGAGCTTGTTTGCGTGCCTCTGTTAGACTGTTAGACTCTCTTACTGTCTTACTTGGTATTGATATTGCTTTCATGACTTTGATGGAGAAAGCAGGAACATCACGGTGTCATTTTGGTTGTTTGATGTAAGTCTATGTAAGTCTCACAGTCGTCGTCAGCAGGCAGTTCGAGGCATGAATCTTGAAGGTGCTGCTTCAGATCACGGGTCCAAACATCTAGGGTGTGGGGCCATCGGTTGCTCCAAAATCCAGTTCCTCGATCATCAATGTTTAGGCAGTCTTCTTGGGACCATGACTAAGGCGACTAAGGCCAGAGCCACTTGGCCATGTTATTAGGTCATGAGGGTGCCTCGCCCAAAGTCTTGAAGCACCCAAGTTCCAGACTGCAGCACAAGAGCTCCCAAGCGATTGAATATCAATAGTTGAATGAATAGATGCAGTCAGAGTTGAAGCTCCCACCAGAGCTGAGACCCCACACCACATGCCCAGGCCTCACTCCCGACCCAACCTGACTTAACCGCTTATCCGTGCCGTGCCTCCAAACTTCACCTGCGCGCCAGGCTCTTGGGATCCCCTCCTCCTGTGTCGGGACGAGTGAGCCGGAGACAAAGTACCGGGAGTTCCAGGCTTCCAACCATGGGGGCTGCATTGAGCATATGCATCTGACCCTTTCCGACCAGACAGCAGAGACCCCGTGTGAGATGCATCCTGACTCCTGGTTGCAAGCTAGGTCGAGGGCATTCTCTGGCGGTCTTGGGGTGTCCCTGCCCTCCGTATTCAGTGATGCGACAGAAGCGCCGAGTGAATGGAAGTGTGCAGGAGCACCCTCAGTACCAGGTTATGTTTTCTGACTCAGTCGAGTGGCTTCAGAAGCATGCGCCTGTATCAGTGATACTTGAGCAAGTGTCTGGGTTCGATGAACCCGAGTGCAAAAACTCCAGCTGCACTCCTCTGCAGAGGCCGGGTTTTGCTGAAGTGGTGTAGTGACTGTAGTGAGTGTAGTGAAGTGACTAGTGACTAGTGACGTGACAGTGTAGCGGCTTGTAATGACGTGCAGTGTGGTCTCACATTATGCTGATGCTTGGTTGTCTGGGATGCTTGGTTGTCTGGTAAGTTGGAAGTCCTGGTCAGTCTGATGGTCGTGGTAGTCAGTCTTGTTGTGGTCGTGGTAGTCATAGTCAGGTAGTCCGGTAATCACGGTAGTCGCTCCGGTAGCCGGTAGCCGCAATGAGTGATCAAGGTAGTCTGTAGCCATAGCCAGAGCCGTGTAGCCGTACCCTTGGATAAGTGTAGGTTGCCCGCTGTCTACTGGGTATACTCTTTTGCTACACACTGAAGCCCTCGGCCTAGGCGTCCACATGTTCGTTTCGATAACAGCGCCAGTCAATCTTGAGAGTCTTGGGATCATATTGTTGCCATTCCTGAAATCGTAAGCACTTGCAGACACGGCTTCCATGTTCGTTTGCGTGACTTGGGCCTGCTAACTGCTGAAGCCGAAGCCTGCTTCTCAGACTCGCGAGGCCACTACTCTACTCAAGATTTGCCCTCGACTCTATACTATACTATACTATACTTACTATACTAGCTGCTGACTAACTCTACTCTACTAACTCTACTAGCTGCTACTAGCTCGTGCTTGGATCCAGCTCGACCGACTTGAGCTAGCAGCTAGCTGCACAGATCCCAGGTGTCCCAGTGTCTCCAAGGATGTGAGCTTGGAACCTTGACACAGATCGTAGTCCTAGTGACCTAGTGACCTAGTGTCATAGAGTCATAGAGTCGTAGATTTTGTTGAATCAACCGACATTTCACATGCTGAAACTAACAGCTAACTCACAGTGCAGCCAGCCAGCTGGCAGCTAGCGGCAGTACCAGCTACCATTATGAATCGAGTGTATGTAGAGACTCTAGACCGAAACTTCATAATTTTCTTAAGTGATTCAGTCAATGCCCTACCCAACCTTAGCCTCCGCAGCCCCTACCTGGCCCTACCTGCCTAGTTCATCCCCAGCTTGTGATGTGCAATTTTTTCAAGAGACCGAGTTCGAGCCCAACAAGGGCTACCACACGGCTGTCTTTGAGATGGACATGTCGGACTTCGTGAACATTTCACGCCCCAGGACATGTGCTCAGCTCACTTGTGTCAGGGTAGGATTCCTTCGTTCATTTGTTCGTTGGCAAATGTGGGATTCTCGAGATACTCAGCGGTCCTGAGCCCTAGGCCCTAGGCCCTGCGCCTGCGCCCAGGCATTTTCGCACTTGGTCCCGAGGTCCTTGATAGTTGCTCGTGTGTTCTAGAGCCCTAAACCCTAAGCCCTAAACCCTAAGCCCTAAACCCTTAGCCCTAAACCCTAAGCCCTAAACCCTAAGCCCTAAACCCTGAGCCCTTCTGGGTTCTTCATTTCGGAGCACACGTTGCCACTGACTTTCCAGACTTTAGACTTTAAACAGTAGTCTCCAGGCCACTGGTTTTAGGTTGAGGCGGTGGGCGCTTTTTGAAGATCGGTTGCGGTTGTTGGGAGGTGGATTGGTTTGGTTTGGGTGTTCCACAGTCTTTTGTGCTTCGGCAGAACCAAGCTTGACCGACGACCTCGATTTTGCCACTGCTTTAAATTTTAAATTTAAATCCTGGATAGGTCTTGACCGTCTCAGTCCCAGTCCCACTCCTTGCCATAGCAGCAAACCCCAGCCCGAACTCAAAACACATGCTAAATCACTAAACCTTTACTGACCTTTATTGCCACCGTACAGCCTGAAAGGCCCAAGACTAAGCCGACTAAGCCATAGCCCAAAACCCCCAGGCCCAGAGGACCGACTTTAAACCCAGTGCCAGCCCTAAGCCCTAAGCTTTCCAGGCCATATATAGCCTGACAAAGACTGGTGGCTTGCGCCGAATCGTTCATTGGCTCGGATGGGCTGGCCGTGCTTCATGAGTTACAATGGCCACTTTAGTTAGTCAACCGTCGCTTTAGCATCATAGCCGCTCCTAGTCACTAGTCCTAGTCCTAGCCGCTAGCCGCAGCTAAGGCTAAGGTATACCAGTATAGCTGACCAGCTAACCCTGCACTGAGCAGCTAGTCACTCGTCACTAGTCACTAGTGTCACTAGTGACACCAGTGACTAGCCACTAACTCGCTCGCCTCACTAGCCAGTAGCCTCACTAGTCACTGCTGCTAGGGCCGCTAGGGCCTGCTAGGATTCTGCACAAATCTTTAGACTCCCAGACTTTCCCAAAATTCGAGCTAATGATTATGCTAATTCCAGACTAGACTCGTGACCAGACTCCAAAGTGGGATTTAGTGGACTTTAGTGTTAGTGGCACAGGCACTTGCCTCCCTCGAAGACTTTGAGACATTCCAGATAGAATCAAATAGAGTCAGAGGAGCCATGTTGATGCACAATGTTTGGATTGCATCATGTTAGTTAGTTAGACAGATTTGATTAGATTTTAGACTACATTTTAGACTTCGCGAGAACGGCAGAGTAAGGCAGAGTCCAGCAGTTTTGCACAGGCTGGAACTTGTCTGTTAGTTAGTTAGGTCCCTTGCATCGGTCAGATATGCATAAGGCGTAGGAGACAATATTCATAAGATTCAAGCCCTTCGGTGGTGACCATGGGTGACCATGGTGGAGTCGGAATCTTTTTCATGGCCCAGAACGGCTGTGACTGACTGGACCGAAGGCTCGAAAGAACGGGCAGGATGAGTCCTAATGGCTGATTAGGACATTGGCTGGGGAGCAGTCGCATCTTCTTTAGTGCAGGAGGAGCTCCGTCCGAATCAGGGGCCACCGGCACCGAAAAGGGCTCGAGGCAGGCCGAGAAAGGCCACTGTGGCGCCGGCAGCTCCTGCACCGTGTGAAGATGTGACACAAGCAGCCAGGTTACAATCCTCACGTTCTGGCAAGTCGGTTGTTGAGAACTTGGCTGCAAGGTTCCGAGGTGCTTTCGCCAGTGTGGGCAGTTTCTTTCAGGTGAGGCTCTGGGAGACCTTGTTCAAGTACTGTGCTAAAGCCGCGCCCGAGCTTCCATCGGCAGATAGCAGCAGCATCATTTCACAAAACCAGGCCAATCCTGCCAGTTCACTTATAGACTGTATGCCCATTCTGAACCTTGGCACGCAGCAGCGCATCTTTGACTACGGTTCCCGGCAGACTGTATCCAAAGATGAAAAGCGAGTGGCAGCGTGTGCGCTGCAGTTCAGTGGGCTTTTGACTGGTACAATGCTGGCGAGATGTGCTTCGTTTGCTTCCCAACCAAACTCGGCGTGGAAGTGTCTTGCTATCATCAAGCGCCGCCGCTATGACGAAACACCAACACGTATCACAGTTCGTGAGGAGCCTTTTCGCTTCGAGCAGCTTGGTAAGTCAGAGGCTACAGCTGAAGTGGCGAAGCTTTTTCAGACCGAGTTATGCTGTGGAATGCTCTTGTACAATGCTGCTACTGGTGATTCATGCTTGATGAAGATGACACTTCCTTCTATGATGGCTTGTGTTGATTCTGCCTCGGCAGAAAACATCGTGAGAGTTCAATCTGAAGCAGAGTCGATTATTCCATCATTGCATCGTTTGAGCCAGAAAGCAGATGTGGTGTTCAACATTCCTGTCACAGACAGAGCATCGGCGAACATCCGCGCAGAGCGTGAGCTCAACACTGCGACCCCGAACGGAGCATCCACCCACTTTTATTGCAGAGTCCACAAAGCTTCACAGACCCAAACGAAACAGTTCTCGCATGCCGAGCTGCACGTGTCAGGTTTGTTACACGTTGCTTTGTCGCAGCGAGGGGGAGGAGCTCGGCGCGCATTGAGGAACATCCTGTATGAGGTGATCAAAGAGAGACTTGTCATCTTTATCGGGGAAGCTCCGGGCCGGTACACAGCTCACCGCGAAGCTGTGCTCAACTTGAATCTCGGACGGAACCGGTATAGTGGTATAGTATAGTAAGTATAGTATACCAATTAGAGTCGATAGAAGCCAAATATAATATAGTCATGTAGTCAATATATCATCCTGTACTATACTAGTTACTTACTAGTTGCTTTACAGGGCTTTTTGTGGGCGTGTTGGCCCTGCCCTATTTGTATCGTACAGGCCCCCTGGACACATAGACATAGACCCATCGACTATATACTACAGACTATAGACTTGCTATAAACTCTAGACTCTAGACTGTAGACTCTATAATCCCAAGTCCCCGTGACCTGATGACCTAGTGACCCCAGTATCCGAGTAGGTGATTTACTGGTATGTCCTGGTGTGATAGGCTTAGATTCACACCTTGGCACTGGCCACAGTGCTGGCTTTGCTAGATTTTTGATTTTCCTGAATAATATTAGTCCTGGCTCCGTGAAGGAAGAAATACTCCTCTGGATTTATGGTTTGTTGTTGGTAATCGGTGCCTAGGTATTTGGACACTACTTGGAACCAGCACGGCAAAGTGCCACTGAAGAGAGTGGACACACAACGGTGCGTGATCACCAAGTTTTTCAATGGAGATCTGCAAAACCATGAAAATGTTGAATACTATTCTGCAGAGCCTATCAGCAGGGACAAGGTGCTTCAGCTTTACCGGTCCCTGGTGATCCCACTTCTTCTGCCGAGTATCTGCCCCATTTTTCCGAGGTCGCGTTGGATAGGGGGAGAGCATAGCATTTCCTGGTGTGGGCTACTGGCGAGCTTACACGGGCTTCTGAAGCCCCTGCTCCTTCAATGGGGCGCTCCACAGGGCCTTCCTGCTCTGCCACAGGCTGCAAGTTCGGTGGTGGGCTCAACAGCTGCAGGCAATGCAGTGCCTGATGCAGGGCTCCCAGCGGGTGATATGGACTGGGACTATGATCCAGTTCTTGCAGCAGAGGCTGAGAAAGATTTGCTTGATCGTGCAACAGGGTCCGTAGACTGGGCGAAAATCAACAGTTCCATGAGGCTGCGCTCCGCTCGGTGGGGTGATCGCAGTGACACGTGTGCAGCCCTGGTCTGCATGCGTTCAGTCATGAATCCCTGCCTACAGCTGATGCATGGGCTCTTGAAGCAATCTGGGTTGAAGTTCGAGCGATGCTGGGCTGATTTCAGCAAAAGCTGGATGCTAGAATCTGTTAGTTGCTAGGCTGCTAGACCCGACTGCTAGACTCGAACTACAATGCCAACACTTTCAATAAACTCAACTGTTAGATTCAATACACTTTGTAGACTCAGATTCAATAGATTGGTTGGTGTCTAGAGTCTAGAGTTAAGTTGAGCTGAGTTGAGTAGATTAGTATACTTAGTGGTGGACGGGCTAGCTAGCCGATGCTATGTCAGCACATTGGCTGGCAGTAACTGTATATGACTCGTGGCTAGCTAGCTGCTTGCAAACCAAGCAGCCAACAGCTAATTTTCATCACTATTCACTCACTATTCATTTCGAACTGTGGAAAATTTTTTGTTGCAGTCACGGAATTAAGAAACATCATCGTTCAATACGAACAGCTTGTTTGGGGTATACTTCCTGGAGGTTGGTGCACGAGATTCCGAGATGCAGTGAAATCATTCCTTACACCATATGCTCTCTTGTGTACGGTCCAGTGAGTCCAGTGGTATCTCATTCAAGCTTTTCTGTGTTCAAGCTGTATCATTACTAGCTGTCTCAAATCTGCCCATTTACGTTTGAAAGTTTGGCAGCCTAACCGCGGAAAGTCCACCCCGACCAGATGGAAAGTCAGTAGTAACAGTAGTAATTCAGGAACAGTGGTAAGTTTTGAGTCTCAATAGTAAGCAGTCCCGTGTGTTCTTTTTAGATTCGGGTTCGGTGCAGGCGGCTGATGAAGGTTGAATCCAGGCGATCGTGTTTTACCACTGTTGCAGCTGCAAGCATGCATCAGAGACACATGTGTGCAAGCAAGAGTCATAAGGCTTACGTCCATTTAAACCAGGCTGGCCGCCGGCTCTCCCAAGTATTGACCAAGTACTGACGTCAGTAGTGCATTGTGTAAACCTGAGTGACAATAATCATTAGTGATATGATGAGTGTCATTGTGTGACATCATCAGTGACGAGTGCTGTGCAGTGGAGTTCCTCTCACTCTTTGTGTCTCTGTGTGTCATTGTCTTCACAATATATTCCAAGGCAAAGAAAGTTGAGCAGTCCGAGTGTCTCGGGTGCGTGAGTGCAGTGCAAGTGTGGGCCTCGCTTAAATTTCAGTGGGCTTGACCAGGCCTTACTTCCACAAGGCCTTAGATCCCTGGACGAAGCTTTAAAGTATGTGTAGAGTAGAATAGACTCACGAAACAGTGTCCTTACGGCGAAGGTTTTGTTGGTCCGGTCCTATGTAGCTTTTGATTAAAGACTGTGCTCTTGGGTCTTGGGTGCAAACTCGTCACATGCTGCTAAGGCTGCTAAGTCCTAGATCCCTCGCAAGAACCTCACAGTAAGCCAGTAAGCCGTACTCAGTACTCATCAGTTTGTTATGGTCAATATCCAGCACCACTCAGGAAGGCAGCAGCGACTGCAAGCCGAAGGACTCCCTCGTGAGTACCGTGTCGTCGCAGGTCCGAAGTTGACACAGGAAACCTTCCGGACCCTGAATGCCCAGTTCCATGAGTCAGTCGAGGCTCTCGATCTGCAGGACAGGACTAGAAGGACCCGTGTCCTTTTGTTCCGCATGCTGTCGACTGCGGGCGGTGCCCTGCAGCTCCTGCTTGGCCGAGGAGATGTTGGCTACCCGTACAAGCTCTTCCGCCTGCTGCTTTCAGACAATCCTCATGCTGTCGAAGAGGTTTTTTCGGACCCACCATGCCTCTACGACGAGATCACGGCCAAGATGGTGTTGAAGTTCCCCTCTGCGCGGGAGATGGTGTCAGCAGAAGGCTTCACACTTGCAGTTTCTTTGGCGGAGATGGTCTTGCTCGATATCGCGGGAGTAGAAGCCCGCCATGCAGCAGCCAGGAGGATCAATGTTCTGCGATCCACTCAGACAAACACCTTGTCATTTGAAGCATTGTGCAGCTTGACATTGATTAGAAGTTTGCGGAAAGCCAGAGCCGATTGGTTGGAGGCTTTCCAGGGTGGCCTCCTCAGACGCCCGCCGACGAAGAGGAGGACCAGAACATGTCCTCGTGCGGAAGGCTCGGACTCCAAGCGAAAACCATGCAATCGAGGTGGTGGTCCATGGCGTGCCTTTCTTCATGTTCGAAAGCCTGGTTTTGGACGACAGAGCTCTGTCTCAGCAGAGTACCGGAGGCTCAAAAGGGGCGGTCGCCAGTCGGAGGAATTTGCACATCTTCTTCGAATCGGCCACCTGGGAACAATTGCAAGAAGAGCTGGTCACAAATCCTTTGGTGACAGGGAGGCGGAGCGTAGGCGGAAGCGTCAGGGCTTGGCTTCTTCCAAAGCTGGCAGGATTTTGCTTGCAGCTGCTGGGCCAACGGAGCTTGCAAATCAGATGGTCGCCGTGGCTACCAAAGCCAAGGAAGTCACTCGGCACATTGACAAAGAATGGCAAGATGACTTGCAGCAGATCGCTCTCTGCTCCAAAGAGACTGCTGCTGAATTGAGAAAGGCAGAGCAGCAACCGAGCCCCATGGGCAACCTGGCAACATCCATATCTTCCTCGCTTCTCCCGTTGCGACCTCTGCCATTGCCTCAAGCCCTGCCTGCTTCAGGAGATTCTGTGCAGGACCAGGACCAACCCACGCAA
Source organism: Symbiodinium sp. CCMP2592 (assembly GCA_905221615.1). Lineage (NCBI taxonomy): Eukaryota > Dinophyceae > Suessiales > Symbiodiniaceae > Symbiodinium > Symbiodinium sp. CCMP2592. The sequence continues at coordinate 909,724 of CAJNDT010006235.1, forward strand.
ATAAACTAAGGTAACTAGTTCCTAACTAACTGAAGTAATTAAACTAAACTTTAACTAAATTTAACTATTTAACCGGACCCAATCACCGGCTTAATTATGAGGTCGGTAATTAGGTCCGGTTCGATTGTTAAATTTAGTTAAAGGACCTAATTGTTATTAACCCTCGCCGTAGGCCCTAGGCCCTGGACCCAAAACCTTGAAGCCTTCAACCCCCTTAAAAGTCCCCTAACGAGGGTTTAAACGGCCTTAAACCCTAAACAACCCTAAGCCCTAAGCCAAGCCCTAAACTCCTAAAACTTAAAGCTTTCCTAAATTTTATACTCTAGACTCTAAATTCCCGAAACCCCAGCCGCTTAAGTTTAAATCTAAAACTCAGAATCCAAAATAATCCCAAACCAACCAAAACCCTTAAACCCTGAACAGGACGGAGCCAAGGGATCCATGTTCAGTTTGGAGTGTTTGCCACCGGCTGCAGAGCTCACGAAGGCCAGGCTTGATCCCGAGTTCATCTGCAAAGCTTGAATGCTTAAACTTAAACTTGCTTTCAAACAGCAGCCCTTAACATTCCGTAGCGCCGTAGTTGCTTTGGCCTATTCTGTTAATCGATTTCTACGACTGAAGATGTGTAAAGACTTCAAATTCTTTTAACGCTTCCAAGGCTTCAAAGCTTTCTTAATTCAAAAGGTTCTACAACTTGAAGGTTGTAAGGTGACTTGCAAAGCTTCCAAAGTTTCTATTCTCGCTGACACATTCATTAGTCATTAGTGACCGTTAGTGTCATTAGTGAGTGTAACAAGAAGAAATACTCAATACTTAGTTCAGCAGTTGACAGTTAGACAATTCTTGGTTCATCAATTATTATTCTAGTTTCCCTTATTACTAGCTGACTAGCCACTAGCCGACAGCGAAAGGCAATAAATTCGATGGTCGGTAAACAGAACAATCAACAGTCGTTTGCGTTCCATCTCTCAGTCTCTGCAAGCGCAATGACAGGTTCTTCAGAATTATTACGTTGTTATTACGTGTTGTCCATTTTACACAAGTTTCGGGCCAACATCTGTTCTGTTGTGTTAATCTGGTGCATGCAGCAGAGGGCTGTCACTGTCCACTGCACTGCACAGCTGCAACAAAAACCGAACGAAGCACGAGCTGCAGGCCACAGCCCGATTCATTAGATTAGATCGTTAGACTTGACTTGACTAGTGACTAGTGACTAGACTCATAAGATTTTCGAGTTTAGACGCAACGTTAGAGTCTAGTAAACTTTAAACTTTAGACTAAACTTTAGACTCATTAGACTGCAATCAACAATCAAATAGCCGCAAATAGCTTTTACTGAGCAGTAGTCAGTAGTCAGTAGTCAGTAGTCAGTAGTCAGTAGTCAAGTCATAGTCATTGTTCAATAGTCATCAACAGTCGATAGCTGGCTGCTCAATACCTTCCATAGGCCATAGGCCACAGGCCATAGCCAAGATGCAACATTCGAAGACACCAGCTTCCACAAGCACGGGGGTGCAGTGCAGGCCTTGTAGTAGTGTAGTGACTATTGACTATCGTAGTTCGTGCATTTCAAACTAGCTCTTTTCAAGCTTCAATTGATGTTTGTCCAGACCCGTGGTGCTGATTGTGCGAGGGGCCTTGTTTCTTGGTGGGTAGGCCCGAGCATGGGACTTAGGACCAGGGTTGTCTTTTGAAACCCCAACAGCCCTAGCCGCTCTAGCCCGTAACGTCAACATACTGCAAAATGCTCCTGCCAGGAGTTCTTCCGTGTTGTGCCCTCCGCCGCAGCGAGCACTGGTGGGGTGCTACAACAGCTTGAGGAGGATGTTGCGAACCGGACTCTCATGAGGCTTCATGCTGAGGCTCCCAAACTTTCAGACATTGGCCCGGACGAGGCACGTTTCCAACTGAAGCCATGTTATGGCTACGGTGTTTGCATTTGTGGTGACTGTGTGCTTGCAAAGCGCTTTCACAGCAACCTGGTGGCATTCTTTCGCCCCTACCTCAGGGTGACCCGGGAACCTCGCCCCAAAGGTGCTGCAAAGGCCACGGCCAAGAAGCCGGTGCCAAGACTATTAATGGAGCAAGGAATGTTTGTTTTCAAATTTCAATCAATGCCTCTGGAGACAGAAGTTCCGGATGTTTCAGCAAGGTGGGAGCAGATTTGTGACAGCTTGGTGCATGGCTCAGAGATTGCAGTCGTGCCTTCGCGGTCAGTGTTTGAATCCCCGAAGCACGAGAGCAAGACAGTTTGGGCTCATGTTTCATTTGCAAACTATCGGGATTGGACGTTCAGTTTGTCGTTTCTGGAGGAAGCTGGTGAGGCAACAACAGAGTCAGGGCAGAAGCTGACAGTGCTGAAGGTGCCCGAGCAAGCGCAATTTGAGACAGATGTGGCAGCTTTCAAGACCAAGTTTGACTTGAAACCGTGTTGGATTGTTTCTGCTTATGTCATCTACGCCGATGCTGAGATTTTGCCAGATATGGATATGGCTCCAGATGTTGTGGAGGTGACCCGCTTGATGAGCATTCCGGAGCTTCGCCTGTGGAAGGCTTGTCGGGCTTGGTTTGTGCATTTGTGTTCTTTTGTTAAGTATTGCTGTCCTTCAAGTTTAATGTTTAATGTCATTGGTCGTTAGTCGTTAGTCAATAGTCATTCAATCATTAGTCATCAGCGTTGGTCACGAGTCAGTTGTCATTATTTCCCCATGTCCGACCACAAACATGGACAGGTAGAGTGTGTTACCTGGATGCTACTTGACTGCCACTGCTGCTGCTGCTGCTGCTACTGCTACTGCTACTGCTGCTGAGCTGCTACTGCTAAGCCCCTTGGCTCCGCCAGGTTGAGAAAGAGAGATGTTGTCGAAACAGCGGGACCCTGCCACCCCCAACAGTAACGGGTGCACTAGAAGGTCTGAGTGCCTCAACCTCAACACGGCTGTAGGCTGCATGATGGCTGCGCTTCTTGCCTGTCTGTTCCCACTTGCCCCACCATGGCAACAGGGCTCAAACTTTGTGCTACAGAGTCCCAACTGGACAGCCTCCAGTCCGTGTGCTTGGTCCGGCACTCAGCATCTGCAGCTCCCCTTACCTTTGTGGCCAGTTGCTAGGTGCACTTCAGAGCAGCTGTTTCCGAGCGCCGCCTTCTGTGCTCAAGCCTTGCTGTCGCATAGCCCGCTCAGCCCAGGATGTCCCCCAAGGAAGCACGGAGAGGCAACCCATCGAGGTCGCGATCTGGAAGACCCAAGGCCAAAGCAACGGTGGCTCCGGAGTCCTCTTCATCTGATAGCCCACCGAGCCCACCGAGCTCAGGCGAGGAGGCTACCGCTCCGCCAGCTGCTACCACAAGTGCTCCAGCAGGACCTCCCCCTCCAGTGCCGGTCAACAGGCCACGCGGAAGCGTTGGATGTGCCAAAAGCAAGCCCGCGGGGCCGCCCCCGCCGACCCCAGCATCCTGCACGTCTCTTCCGACAACACCGGTGCAGGCCTTCGCTGCCATGGCTCCAGGAGGTTTACCAGCGGGTGCTCCACCAAGCACAGGGCCTATCACTGTCGCAATGGGAGCTGTTCCTACGCTTCCATCGCCTACTACGACCTTGCTGCCTCCTCCGACTGCACCCCCAGCACCGAGTGTCAATGCAGCAGAGGGAGTTTCGGGCACACCAGCTGGACCTGTGCAACAGCAGCCAGCCACTATCACTACCAAAGTGGCGGGCTGGACTTTCACGCTTACGGTTAGGCCACCGAGCTGAGCCACGAGACAACAGGTTCTATGGTGGCCAGGCACGAGCTTTCTGCAGAGCTTGCACTACAGGTGCACCTGACAGCTGTCAGCTCTCTGCCGTCTCTTCCTGTATGCAGACTTGTTGTTTTGTGCCCAGCTGCCTCTCGAGTGGGACTCACAAAAGACGTGCTGTCTCTGTCAGCGCACTTGTACTGACACCACTTCGGAGCCAACTGTCACTGCTATCTTGGACTATCCTTTATGCTGACTGCACTGCCCAGGCCGACCTCATGGCAGACTCCGATGACTTCGCGAAGGCTCCAGGTCAGCGGTGCCCTCCATCTGCACTTGGCATACCTTTGTCGAACGCTGCTCGCCACAGGTCTCAGGTCCCTCGAGACGTCCACTTTGGTGCTCTCCCTGCCCATCACGGGGCTTGGATCTCAGTCCTGCAGCTGCAATCCGTGACCAGCCAACATGAGACTCTGCCGTGCTCTTGCATGCATTTTGCAGCCCCACCATGTGGTTATCGCGTGTGCCTGCAGCTCTCCACAAACCAAGCCACATTGATGACTTTGGTAGAGCATGTGGTCCTACAGTTGACTGCCACTACTTCTGACCACCTTGCTTCCCTTAGGGCTGGGAGACCTCTCGCCGAATACTTGCAGGTATCATCCCCTCAACTTCTTAAGTCAAGGGACTATCCTGTCTTAACGAGCCCCACCTGTGCCCTTCGAGGGATCATGGAGCCTGCCTCCGAGCCTGACCGGCCACAGTGGCAGGCAGCACTCGTCCCGCTTACAGTGGGGACCGAAGTGGAGGTGATCGACGGTCACAGACGTCATCTCGTCGGTCGCCGAGGGATTGTGCTCCCTACCTTGGAGTGTGACCGCAACACTACGCGGAATGTGCGGATCATACAAGGCCCTCGGGATGAACAACGTCGTATTTTTACAATCGACAAGGAGCACCTCGCTCCCCGACTGGGGTTGGAAGCCACACAAGCTTCCATGTGTGATGGAATGGAGCCGAGTCTGAGGTGGAGATGTGCTCCCCCACCATTAACCATTTACAGCGCCCGATACCTCCTCGGCTATCAGGCCCTGGAGACCATGGTGCCTCCGGCGGCACCCAAACGGAATCCAGCTGGCCACTATATCCATCCCCCGGTGGACGATGCTACGCTTGAGGCACCCTGGGAAAAACACGTTGACCAAGCTAGCGATCGGCCCTACTACTATCACCCGGGGACAAAGCAGGTGACCTGGCGCAAACCTCGGCCTGCCCTGGTTCTTCCGAGGGAAGAGGAGACTGGGCCCACCAAGCCCAGGCGAGGCAAGACTGCGATACCACAACCTCGTACTCCTAGTCCGCCTCCTCCCAAGAGGATGCGAAAGCATCCCACCAGCGATGCTCAGCAGAACACCACGAGCTCTACGACCCAGTCGTCAGCTTCTGCCACAGCTACAGGGACACCTACTACAGAGAGGAAGCCCGCTCCGGCCTTTGATCCCCAATCTTCTGGTGGCCCTTCTGAATGGAACCTGGCCGATCATGCTTTACCTGCCTCTCCAGATCGGGTACTGATCTGGGGGACCAAGGCCAGGACACAGCTGCCCCAACCGCCGAGTGCTCCTGCTTGTACCCTGGATGTGGAAAGGTTTCTGCAGAGCTTCTTCAGGACACGGCAAGGCCCCACTGGCACACCTCTTGCCACCCTACTTGGGGACCCAGTCCCGCAACCTGATGGTTGGTGGAGGCTCCCGTGGACACCACTGGATCCATCGCACTGCGAGCTGCTGTGTCAGGATGGCTGGCTAAGGGGCTGGCACGGATGTAAGATGGAGGCGCTATACTCCATCATCTACCATGGCCAACTTCTCCCGAGCACTGACGAGTCGAAAGGCGACAGATTCCTGGCAGGCTGTCCAGGGGTGTATCTGCACCGCGACAGCCTGCAACACAAGGTGGAGAACTACATGCGATGGATACCACTATGTGGAGATGGTCTCTTTTGGGCTGCCAAGTGGGAGGTGGTGTATGCTCCCTCGGGGAGCAACAAACATGGCAAGCGTACTGATCAGGTTATACAAAGTGCAGAGTCGGTGGAGCTGGTGGCCCTCTGGCTCTCAGTGCGCTCCGAGAACATGCTGCCTGAGGGAACTGCTGTGCAGGCCACATGGACGCCCGCCCGTGAGGCCAACCCTTGCCTCACAGAGTCCAAGCGACGAAGCAGTGCTTTGATACAGGCTGTGGACTTCGCGGCACTTTCTGCCTCCTCCAGACCTTTGCCCAGCTCCAGTTCGCGGTCTGACCCGGCGATCGACGACAAAGGCCGACTCAAGCCGACACCCAAAGCACATGGTCGCCTGCCACACATCCCTTCTGAACTAGAGAAGGACTGCACACCTGCACAAGCGAAGCTCACCATACAGGCAGGAGATCTCGTCCTTCGATCGGCTACAGCACATAGCTCGGAGACTCCCAATGCTCCGACCAAGGTTTCGGCTGCTACCTTGGCCGACCCATCAGATCCACCTCAACGAGGACCCAAACGGGTTCGATCTGATGCTTCCTCTCCGAAGCCAAGGAGGATGCAGACACGGCCCAAGCCGAGACGATCGATTTGGTTTGATGTCACGGACAATCCGGCCGATCAACCACTTACGACCTCCTCAACTGCAGCCAAAGGCCGTGGCACCGGGATGACCAAAGCTGCGAGGCACCAAGAACGTGTCCGCAAGAAGATGGCCAAGAAAATGGAAGAAATCTTCCAGGCCAATAGAGCCGCTGGGCTTCACTCGGACTCAGCGGCCTCATCCAGTGCAGCATACAAGGATCCAGCCTGCTGTTCATCATGTCCACGTCTGCATCGGCATAGCCAGTCTGGCCTGAAGACACACATGCCCCCCTCCCATCAATCGGGCAAGCTTCATGTCTTCGCTCCTCTAAGGTCTAGCCTGCTGGCGGCTTCGTCAAACCAGGATGACACAGGCAGGGATCGCTTTACTGAGTGCTCGGAGTTGCAGACCTCTGCACCTAGGTTCGGGCAGCCACCTAGGTGGGTTCCCTGCTCACAAACCTTCGTTGCTCCTTCCACCAGTCACTGCCTGCAACACTTGGGGCCATCAGGCTTGTATCTTCCGACCTGCCGGATGCCCGATGGCACGCCCGACTCCTTGCAGGTCCCTTCGTTAATCTGCTGGGGGTTTGAAAGGCACCTGAGCTCTTTTCCATGTACCCTTCCAGGCCTTGAACGTCCAGTGTGCACATCTACGACAATGCCAGTCGGGCTCACATGGCACTGCGGTGCCTCCCCACACCGTGCTCACTATCGCTGTGTCGTGCCTCGAGGTATGTCAGCTGCACTGGCAACAGGTCCTACTCTGTTGCATGCCTATTGCTCTCGTGATGATTGCTCCAGCCATTGCACCTGGCAGGGGTGGCCAGACGCTTTCCTGACTGACAGACCTGAACATTGCCTGGTGTGCCTTCGACACACCAGACCATCTGCTGCTGGACCTGCTTCGGTCCGGTGCCCACCTCCACCACCAGGAGCTGGTCTGCAACCCGACGGGCTCTCAGATCTTGAGACTGTCGCCCCCAAGCAGCTGCTAACCCCATCTCGCGGTTCCCTTAGCCTGCCTTCAGGTCTGTCTTCGCCATTGGGCGCAGGCCAGTGGATCGAGCAGACATCACCTCGAGATATGTTCCTGTCCAATTTGTGCAGGACATCCCGGGCACGTGGCTGGCCTATCGTCTGGCGGACCCATGCTGTGAGTGGTGTCGGCTTGAATATCGTAGAAGCACCCCCTATGCCACCCGCATGCAACAAACTAGCACCTCGCAGACCAACAAGATCAGATCCCGTGAGTCTGTTTCTGCCGAGCCGTTGCAACCCAAGGTTTCCCCTCCGGCCCTGGATCTGCACACTATGGATTAGATGTGTAGACGATCTGCTGCACCGTCCTCCGAAGTCGATGCCAGCATTTTTGACAACATGGACAACTGGCATCCCGAAGTGCCTCTCTCATAATCTCAACATACCTGCCCTGAGCCACTCCGGTCCCAATTCCGGAGACCGACTTTTTCATACGGCTGACAACCTGTTATCTCTCAGACACCCGCTGGTTGTCCATCTAGCCTCCGAACAGTCGGTAGGGGCGAGGGTTGTGAGCGGCTGCCACCCGCTCACGAGACCGAAACTCACCTTCGTGGTGGGGGACGGGAAGCCGTGGCAGGAGCCCAATGAACTACACTCTGCGGTGAGGGCAGTCTTGCGAGACCCCCCACAAAACCACACTACTTGCTTTGACCTAGGAGTCACTCTAGGCATCGCTTGCTCTCCTAGTCTGACCTCCACTCCGTTTTCAGTCATCTGTTCATCGTGGGCTGGTCCGGGTGATCAGACTGCAGGCCCCTGTGGAGTGCCAAACAGCCTGGACAAGCTGCTGCTAGGATATGCTCCACTGCAGTCCAAGCCCCGGTACTTATTCCTCTACAAACAGGGTCTCCCTGTTCGCCTCGTTGCCATCCGGGCTCCAGCACCTCTACATCTTACCTCTCCTGGCCTTTCTCGCTCTCGGAGGCCTCTCCCTGGAGTACACACACTAACACCTGCCACTCGACCAACCCACACTGCTGACAGGTCTTGCCCTCCGTCGACTACGCATTGCCCCAGCCAGACCCCGGGCACGACGCCGTACCCCAGGCAATGCCCTCGCCCCATCCTGTTCCTCTCGACTTTGTTTGCACTACCAAGGTCGATCTGGGGAGTGCCATCTGCACACCCCCTGCGTCCTACAGTTGCACATCACTCAGCGACCCTCAATCAGGCTACCGTCCATTCAAATGCGTACACATTTGCCAGGAAGAGATCCTATAAACGTGCCCTACGTCGTGCTGCACAGGACGAGGCCCAGCATACGATTTATCGAGGTCGTGTCTGTACCCTGCAACAGCTCTGCAAGGGCTATCGGGGCCATCGACCCGCCCCTCAGGCTGAGCGTCGTATGCAGCAGGCCGCTCTGAAAGTCTCCCAGGGACGCCTGCTGTTCCTCTCATGGAATGCTGGAGGCTTGTCCCAGGCCCTGTGGCAGGAATTCTTGCTGACACTTGAAAACATGCCACCTGACGAACGACCTCAAATCGTGTGTGTACAAGAAACACATTGGACGGACAAGGTGGCGCCAACATTCCCCACTGCTACCTGGGATGTGTACACCTCCCCAACCACAGACAACAAATCTGCTGGGCTCCTGATTCTTCTCAATAAGAATACTACCCGCAACTGCAGAATTGTTTACGCCGACCCTCAACCGGGCAGGGTGCAACACTTGAGGATACTCCACGACAAATGGGCAGTTGACCTGCTGCACATCTATCAAAAGCCGCACAACTCTCATCCGCTCGCACTGCAATCCTCGAAAACCATACGTTTAGCTGTCTGGGAGTGCATTGGCAAGATCCTGGCAGCTCTGCCTGCCCGAAACACAGTGATCATGCTTGGAGATTTTAATACTCAGATCAAGCCGTGTGCTGCAGCCGGCACCAGGATCTGTTCAGGCACCAGCACGAGCACACATCCGCCTGACCAGGCAAGGTTGCAGCACCTTGTTGAGGACTTCTCCCTCTTACACCTCAACTCATGGTGCAAAGCGGCTGGCCCTACATACCATCACAACAAAGGTGCTAGCCTTATTGATCATATCATCATGCGTTCCAGCCAAGCGGATGATCGTGCTAGGCAGGCGAGACCGCTCCGCCTGGGACTGGCTGCCTGGAGACTTGGTGGATATCACCTGCCACTGAAGGCCAGCATCCCGCTTCAGCGTTTCCACACTCTTAACAAACCGGTGGCACCACAACGGGCATGGGACCATTGGGGCCTGATTCAGGTTTGCTGCTCTACCTGGGATCCGAGAGTTCAAAGTCTACGCTCTGCTGTCCAGGCGTCCCTACCAGGGGTTCATGATCTTGGGCAATTGCATGAAACTCTGATCCACTGTGCCTCCCAATTCTTCCCGCCGCCCGCAGGACAGCATCGGCTGGCACTATGGCAAACACCGCCCATGCAGGATGGTATTCGCTCCATGTGGCAGGCCTACCGAGTCTGGAAGACAGCCAAAGCTCAAGCTCAGCATAATCCGCTTTATGTTTCCAGGTGCTACCATCACTTCAAGACGGCACACAAGGCCTTTCGTCGTGCCGGGAAAGAAGCCAAAAAGCACTGGTTCCATGGCAGGCTACAGGAACTCCAGACTGCTGCCAGTTCAGGCGACTCTCGCAAGCTATATGCTGGCATTCGTACCTTAGCTCCCAAATCCTCCAAGCCGAAGGTTCAACTGCGAGATTCTGGCGGACACCTGCAGGATCCCAAGACCCAGCTAAAACAGCTGGAAACGCACTATCGCAAATTGTATGCTGCGGACGAGGATGGCAGCATACAGGGCCCCCAGCGACAGCCCATTCACATTGAAGTCACGGAGGCCGAAATGACCCTGGCGCTTTCGCAATTGTCACCACATAAAGCTACACCTCCGAACTTAGCCACAAACTCTCTATGGAGGCTGACCTCGGACCTTGTTGCGCCTCTCTTGTGCCAATGGTGCCAGCAATGGCCTCAAATACCAGAGCTTTGGAGAAGCGCATGGTTGACTCTTGTTCCCAAGATTCCGCGACCACTTTCACCAAAGAATCTCAGACCTATAGGGTTAACTGAATCCAGTGGCCGTGCATATGCTTCCATACTGCAGGCGAAATTGCGCCCCTACGCCGAGAGATTCCTTGCAGACCAGGCACAATTTGCATATCTGCCAGGTCGCAATGCTGCCCAAGCCATACATCGGGTTGCTGCACACTGCAAATATGTTCAGGATCGCTGCTCGTTTTCAACACCTACGGTTATTGACCGTCACGCACAACAGCCGAAACCCTGCCCACACTTTGCAGGTGCACAACTATCGCTGGACCTGTCCAGTGCTTTTGATCTCATGGACTGGCGCCTGCTGGACAAGGCTTTACTAGCGTCCGAAGTTCCGGCTGAGCTCAGACACCAAATCATGTCCTGGCACTCTGAAATCTCCTATGTCCTTACTCACCTTGGGCACACTGCCAAGGTGGAGGCCCAAAGAGGACTTAGACAAGGGTGTAAACTGGCTCCGTTGCTCTGGACACTCGCCCTAGCACAGATATATCGTGAGATCCTTGCTGAGGGGGACCCGCTTCTCACAGCACCTTGGCTAGAGCAATGCTCCACGATTTATGCTGATGACATACACCTCAAGGATACTGTGCAGAACACTCGTGAGCTGGACGACATGGTGCATCGCTTTAGTAAGATCCTCGATGCCCTTGCGGCCCATGGTATGGTCATCAACTCGGCCAAATCAGCATTGCTACTGAGACACAAGGGCAGTTTCATCAGAGGCTGGCTGCGCCGACACCTCATACCCAAACCCGAGGGGGACCTCCTACGTTTTCGCAGTCCACGGGGAACAGTGTATGAAATTCCATTGCGTGACCATCACACGTACTTAGGCATACGCATCTCCTACCATTCACAGGCCAAACAAGCAGTCACCTATCGGCTGCAGGCTGCGAATCAGGCTTGGCAAAGACTCCGTGGTGTACTGTGCTCCACCAGGCATCTCGCTCAGACGCATCGTCTCAGTCTATGGAAATCCACAGTGCTTCCCACGCTGCTCTATGGCATCGCAGCATCCAACCCAGGTGCCAAGGACATCCAGCGAATGCAGCACATGATGACCAAGCAGGTTCGAGCCATCACACGATCCTTTGCACATCTTCAGAAAGAATCCACACAGGACCTTCTACACAGATGCTCTTTGTCCACCATTTTGGAGCACCTACAGAGGGAAGCCGCTGCCTTGCATCGTAGCCTGACCCGCCTGAGCACTGAAACGAGCTTCGTGACCCAAGCCCAGGTGGAATCAGCTCGAGACACTGCCGCTACACTTCACCTCCAAGTGCAACGCCAATGGCAGGTCCCTCTTGGGGACACAGAAGGCATCACAGATCCTGCTGTACATCAGTGCCAGGAATGTCATCGGGTCTTTACCTCCTTTCGGCTCCTCCGCTCTCACGAGGCTAAGTGGCATGGCCTCAAAACACCTGCTGCTGTCTCGGTGCCTTTTGACAGGTATGCACATGGAACAGAAGGACTTCCAACGTGCAGACACTGTGCCCATCCCTTTCGACAATGGGATGGCCTCGTCAAGCACATTAAACGCAATCGGTGTCAGGTACTCCGTAGACTTGCCACACAACCTCCTGCTGCTGCCCCACCCTTGGCTCCGAGTTCTGATGACTCCGATCCTGTACTAGTCCCTGACCCGGCTACTCTGCCACCCCAGGATCTCTCTCCGGGGACCCACATCCTGTCAGACGATCAGGCTGCTATGCCCCCGCCTACTCCTGTCGATATACCTGAACCCCCTGTCTTGGATGCTCTCCTGCAGGATAGCTCCACTTCGCCGAGCCACGAGGCTGCTCCTCTCTATCAGCAATCTCATGTCCTTGAGACACTAAGTGCCCGCAGGTGGACTGACCTCCTTGTGAAACCGGAGACCTACTCGTATCTCCAGCACCACTGCCCGCTGTGTTACCAGTGGCTAGCCACCCCTACCAGCATCAAATATCATCTCACCATGCAACATCCGGAGTGGAAAGAATGCCAACCTGCGACTCTCAAGCTTCTTACTGGTTTCCGCCGACATACTGTTGTACCATGTCGATACTGCCATCAGCGAAACATCAACAAAGATCGTCATTGGAAACAGTGTCATGTTTTGCATATTTGTGCCTTTCTAGCAGTGCACCATGACACTCTGCGCGGATCCCATGGAGCTGGACGAGCAGGAGAAGCAATTTTGGGCCCATGCCGGTCCGGTCAAACGGGAACAGGAACCAAGACGAGATGTGATGCATCAAACCGAGCAATCCAAGAGGCAGCGTCTGGCTCCGCAGGACCGGAACAAAGGCAAGGGCAAGGGTACCAAGGGCAAAGGCAAGGGAAAGCAGGGCCTACCAAGTCCATCCAGTGCCAACCAGGTCACGGGCTACACAAATGGTTTCGGAAGCCATCCACCCAATCCCTGGACACAGACTCAGGACCTGCAGCCACTGGGAAATCACGATCCAGACTGGATGGAGTACAGGATGAATCGACTATCCCAGCTGGTCCTTCGTCAGGAGCAAATCATCTCAGCCATCCGTCAGGATCTGGTCCTCTACCTCTTTGTACGATCAGGGCCAGAAGGGATGGTACCGGTTCTCTGCGAAGCAGCGGAGAAGTGGAGGAAGATGAAAGAGGAAGAACCCGAGAAGATTACTTACTCCCTCAAACTCATGCTCTTCAAGCAGCTGCTCATCACCTTACACCAGAGGTTGACCAACATGATTGCGGACGAGGATGCTCTCGCCAAAGCCAAGAACCTGAACTGGATCGACGATCAGAAACATTGGAAACATCTTACATGGAATCCTACCAAACAATGTCTGGAAGTCGACAACTCGGTGAGGCCAATACCGGCGGAAGATCTGTTGGCCCAACTGGTTCAGATGAGGAAGGCTGTTACGGAAGAGACCCTGGTGAGGTTCAAGTCCATGAGGAAGCTCACCACGGAGGTGACCTCCGACTGGATTCAATTCCAGATCTGCATGTCCCTTCGCCCAGAGGGAGGAGCCATGTGGAGCACGCTGAACCAGTGGATCGGACAAGCATCGTGGCACACCCTGGGCTGCAGGCTTCGCCGCGATCGGCCGAACTACGACACCCTGGTCCAGGAAGTGTGGCAACATCAGATGCCATACTGAGTGTGCGCCCTAGTCTCAAGGCTGTCCTTCGATTGATTTTCCACAATCCTTCAAACTTGTGCTACCTGCACTCTACGATCTATGCACTATTGTGGACAATCCTTCAGGCTAGGCTGCATGATGCCTACGTTTCGCCTCCACCGCAGGCTCTTACCATGTTGTGTCCACCAATCACTGCCACACCCAATTGCCCCATTCAGGTACTCCACTCGGTACCGTGGCTTATGCTGCTGCAAGCTTGGCCTTCTGTGCATCGTCAGCACGATGCAGCTGAACTGCTACAATACCTTCTACCCAGGTTCTCGCATAGTGGGTTCAATGGTGGCTGGGAGGCCCGAAACTTTGTACCTGGAGGTATTGCCACTCTTGACAAGGGGCCTACCCAAGCTCCCATTCCGATTGCGCTGCCGGTAGGTCCAAGTCTGGAGCTCCAAGCAGCCATTGATGGGTGGAGTGCTCAGGTTACAGCCCGCTATGCACTGCTGAATCCGTCTCCCATGCTCTGTATACAACTCCAACGCTTCACAAATGCCGAGGGAGTTATGCGCAGGGACACCAGACCACTGGTCGTGGCCTCGACTACAGTTCGTATGCCACTCTTTACAGGTCTGCACACTATGCAAGTTCGCTATGTTCACTACCAGGTTGTCGCTGTACAGCTTCACTACGGGGCCACTCCTGATATGGGGCATTACAGAACTATCCTACGAGGACAACCGCTGTTTGGAGCAGAAAAGTGGTGGATCACTGATGACTCCTGCATCGCAAAGCCAGTCAGTACAGAACACGATGACAACATATATATAGTGTGGCTACGTCAGGTACTACCTCCTGGTGCCTGACGCTGAGCAAGTGTAGTCTTAGTCGATGGAGCTGGCACTGCCCTCCAGAACCCAACAGAGGTTCCGATACCCCGAAAACCGGGTTATCGTCAGCTCGCTAGGCGAACCCGGACACTTCGCTGCGTGGTGAATGAATGAGCTGCTACTGCTGGTTTTGTCTGCTGCAGCTTCAGCCAAGAGTCTAGGACTTTGAGGTGTTTAGATTCTCTGGTTCATGAATGGAGTATGGCTGGCCCTGGGTCACAGCCTTAGTCCCGTATGTATATATATATATATATATACATATATGTGTGTGTGTATGTATGTGTCTATACAGTTTATATATGTATATATATATATATATGTCTATGCAAATAAAGTATAAATAGAATAAATACGTAAATGTAGCAAATGATGGGTTTGGAGGTTTTGCCTTGGGGTTAAGGGCAGCGCTTAGTTTGGGGAGTTAGGGTATTGGGGTAAGGGTTTGCAGGAATATTATAAAAGATGGTGTTCATACTGTATAGTACAGTGTATGGGAGATCAGTCGAATCTAAGTAAAGCCAAGCCCGGCCCTATGCCCTATGCCATATGCCTATGCATTCATTTCCCTGGGGCCCCTGCCAGGGTGCGAAGGAAGAGAAACAGCACATCAGTCAGCACAAGCAGGACAAGAAACGAAAGCGCGGTGCTGGAGCTTCTGGTGGGGGCTCTTCCAAAGCCAAGGCCCCACGACTTCTAACTGAAGGCACTGCTGACCATGAAGCAACTGATGACGTGATAGAGGAAGATGCAGCTTCAATTGCCAGTGATGGTTCAAATCCAGAGTCCGAGGATGATGCTCCTGTGCCACCCTGGATCGTGAAACAAATTGAGGAGGCAGAGGACGCAGTGCCCAAAGCCAAAGCCAGGCTTGCAGGGCAGAAGAAGGGTCGCAGCCAGCAGCTTACGTTTGCAAGAAGGGTGAGAGATCAGTCACGGCCCGAGACAATGACAAGCCAGGCAGCATCTTCCGCTGACCATGTCGAGGTTGTTGCCCCTGCTCCGGTTGAAGCCACATCTGACACCGCAGCTGCCGGGACTGGAAGACGAAACTTGGGCACGGCTCTGGTGTGGCAGCCAGTCTTGTGTCCTCACTGCAGAAAGGAGGCCGGCCGGTGGAAATTGAATCATAGCCCAGGTCAGCGAGATCCGGCTACGTACCACATGACTACTCGGTTGTGTGATGGCTCCTATGCATCTGCAGGTGAAACTTACAAAACACGGCGGCAGCATCTGACTTCTGAAGAGAAAGTTCGGCAATGGATTCTGCTGAACAAGGTTTTTTGCAAGTGTCCAGTGGCGGCTTCGTCAAGGTCATAGCCACAGTCGCAGGTCGCAGTCACTCAGCCACAGCCGCCACGGCAGTCTCGAGCAAGTGTACTCTTGTGTGTCTCTGCAGCAAAAAAGGAGGACTTCGTGAGTCTTCTGGTCGCCCACAGTAGGTCAGGAGCTCCGAGTAGCAATAGCAGTCAATAGCAGTAACAAAGTTACTAAGTAGCAATAGTAGCAGCTCAGTATGCACTAGGCCCTAGACTCTCAGCAGCCTGCAGTAACCAGTAGCCAACCATTAGTTCAGTAGCCTCCGTCAATAGCCGCTCAATAGCCATTGGGCCGTAGACATCGTGGAAGATTCTGATTGGATGTCGCAACTGCTAGGCTAGATTCCTAGCTGCCATTGCTGCTGCTCATGTGGCAGACCTTTCACGATTGGCAGGCTTTGGGTTTCGAGAGAAACGAGTTTCACAAATTGTCACTGCAGGATTGAACCGAGCAAAGTGTTTACTCTACAGTTTGGCACTAACCTAGAACTTGCTAGAACCTGGGCATGCCCACACATTGCAGGATCTATCTCGTGCTGTTGCACATGGATGCGTATGCCATCGAGGATGCAGAGCGGCTTCAAGGCATGGTGGACGCGTCTTGTCAACGCATGAGGTCAGGATGCTAGCTGCCAGTTGCTAGCCGGCAGTAGTCAGTAGTCGCTACACTGCTACACGCTATCGCAAACTGCTGCTAACTTTTGCTGAGTTCAATGTGGCTGATTTTTAGGCTAATTGCTAAGTAGACAATTAAGCTCAGAAGAAGGTAGCAGTTGACAATTATGGCAGCTACAGCTACTGCTTCAGGCTTCGGCTTCGAAGCTATAACGTGCAGCTACAGTGACAAGCAAATCTTCTGGAAGTTATTCAGGATATATTTCGTTTGTTAATGTTAATGGACATGGATCCCAAGCCCTACAGCCCAAAAGCTTGATTCCCAACTGTTCGACCTTGCACCCAAACCCCGAAGCCCTGAACACCGCCATGACCCCAAATCCAATTCCGAAAACACACAAGTGCGGTACCCAATTCCTGAGCCCACCCCTTGAAACCCTATAACTTATTGAGCGCCGAAACTGAACCCTAAAGCCCCAAACTACACCCTAAACTCCAAAACCCTGAGTCCCAAACCCCAAATCCGAACCCCAAAGCCCTGAACTCCAAGTCTTGAAGCCTGAACTCCTTTCGCGCCCTGGCAAAACAAATCACATAGTGACATAGTTCATAAAGTGTTGTCCGGCAGTGGTACCTAGGTCCTAGGTGCAAGGTAGACTACTAACCACTAATTACTACTAAGTTACTACTACAGTCTGAGTCCAGTGCAAAGTGCTGTCTGTCGGGACCAGTAACCAGTAGCAGTGCAAGCTTTATTCAGTTGCAGTTGATCTCTGAATCGTTTGTTGGTCAGACGGTCCTGGCAGATCCTTAGTCCACTCACAGGTTGTTACTGTGACTTCAAACAAGTTCTGTGCAGTTGTGTCCATGCTGATGCATGCTTGTCTCAGGAAGTGCGGAAGGGGCAGGAAGGTTCCGGCCAGCGGCTGCATTTCACTGACTTGCTCATGGAGCCGGACATGGATGGATTTGCAGACAAGCTTGCAGCTTTGGTGGAGCAGGAATGGTTTGGTCGAACATGCACTCGCTATTGATTGTAGCTTGTGACTTCGATGTTATGAGCTATGCTGCGAATAGTGACTAATCAGACTAATAGTGCCTAGAGTCTGGAGTAAACAGCAAGAGTTCTTGTGACCAAAATGATTAGAAGCATGTGCATATGTGTGTATATGTATATGTATAGATTCTATGGCATTTGGACACACGTGCACAGTGTTCAATGTCCATAATGTATAACAGAAAATCACACCCATCGGTATCGTGCCACACATGGATCACATTTTGGTTCACATTTTATTTGTTGCTTTTGCGCAGGCACATTTTCCAGCTCTTTGTTTTTGCATTTCGGAACACAATCTTCTTTACGATTTCCCTGCAGGGTGCATGTTCTGACAGGAGAGTTTCGCATGGTTGTTTACATTTTCACGGACAGCTGCAATATTCATAGCATTTGTTTTACATTTTTTTCACTTACCAGAGGAATCTCTGTGCCTTTCCCAATTGCAAATTCGCCCACCTTTGCGCGGTTAGGGGCTGCGGCAAGGAGCACTGCGCCGTTGACCACGACAAGAAGCCTTCGTGACTAGGCCCTGCATCAGAGCCCCAGACGCAACAGCCGCTTCAGCCACCTCCCAGCACGAGCTGTTAGCCATGGAGCAGCCTCACTCAACCGGGAGCCCACCGCAGGACCCGCCGTCCACATCCCAAGCCACAGAATCACAGCAGACGCATCAGCCTCGGCCAAGCGCAACACGCAACTTTGGTGGGGGTCCGGCAGGACGAAGGTTTGCCAACCGGGTGTGGACGGCGCGGAGCTAACGCCAAGCCCATAAGCCCCCTGTAGTCCCCAGCCTTAAGACCCTAGCCGTTTGCCCTTCCAACCCCATAGGCTCCACCTGCCTCAGACATGCCCGTGACGCCAACGTCTGCGCCATTGACCTCTCGCAAGAAGACGGCCAGGAAATGCCCGACCTTCTCCTTCAGGCAATTTGGTCCCGGGTGGTTCTAGGCCTCATTGCACTCATAGCCTCAGCTCCTTTGCCCACGTGGCCTTGTGCCGACCCGGGTCTCGCAGCGGCAGCTGGGATGTTTGCGGCCATGCCGCGCCCCTTTCTACCACACCCGCCCAGCCTCCGACTCTAGCATCAGCCGTACAATGCCATGGGGAGCTGGCCCACGACAGGGCCCCCATCTGTGATGGGGCCGGCAACACCAGCTCCGCGGACTGGAGCCGACCCCAGCCGAGCCCTGCGGCCATGCAGGACATCATGCAAGCCTGGCTCAAATGGGCATTGGGCATCCCAACGCGACCTGCCCAAGCGAGTCTTTGCACACCTCGCACAAAGCAAGCCAGATCACCCCATCCCGGAAGAAGACCTGCGAGGTCATGGAATGGGACTACGACTCCATGACGCAAGCCGCCGAAGGACAGCCCTTTCGCCTTAATCTTATGCAAGCCTTTGCAGATCTCCTCAACGACCCAGACAAGGATCTCCCAGCCATGCTACGCGTGGGGTGCACACAGGAGTCTTTGATCCCATTGAGCCCTCAGGGCTTTGGCCACTAGCCAAGATCCAGCCTCTGGCCTCATCAGGATTGGAGGTCTGCGAGGGGAACTGGAAGCCAGCTGAGGCAGACCCGGATACAGTACGAAGCCTTTTAGCAGACGAAGAAGCCGCAGGATGGATACAGCCCGTGCCAGGCGGCCTTGAGGAAGCCAAACAACTTTGGCCCAAGGGCATCGCCGTCGGCAAGCTCAGCCTTGTGAAGGCGGAGAACAGAGACCCTCGACTTGTGCTGGATAGCACGGTCTGCCAGGTCAACCCCATGTGTCGCATCCCTGAAGCGGTCGCAATGCCTACCGTCAACGACGTCCGGGCCACCTTCATGCCGTCAGACCCGCGAGGGTCATTTCTTGCAGCCAGTGTGGACTTCAAGGCAGCCCACAAACGAGTCAAGGTTCACCGCTCGGAACAAGGCCTACTCCTATTCATGTTTGAAAAGATCCTTTACAGGTACGTCGTTTGCCACTTTGGAGCTAAGTTTTCAGCCTACTGGTGGCAGCGAGTAGGAGGCCTTATTACTCGCATTGCTCACCATGCGCTCGCCTTCGCCCCGCACAAAGCCTGGCTCTATGTCGATGACCTGCTTTCAGCCTTGCTCCGCGCATTCGCGCCGGAACTCTTGTTCCTCCTCATAGCCACACTGTCAAGCCTTGCCGCTCCGATTAGCTGGAAAAAGGCCTCAGTAGGGGACAGCCTTGTGTGGTGCGGCTGGCACTTTAATTTTCGCCTGGAAACCGTCGAACTTTGCGAGGCCAAGCGGGCCAAGCTTTGTGGCCAGATTAAAGCCTTATTGGCTCGCAAGAAGGTCCCCAGGAAAGACCTGGAAGCCTGCGTAGGCCTACTCATGTGGGCTACAGCCATCAGCAAGGTTCTGCGAGCCCACGTAGCGCCTTTGTACAGTGTACTCAACAGCCCTCCAGGCAGTAATTGTTCTATCTCCCCTCGAATGTGGCCAGCCTTCCTTCACAGCCTCGATTCCAGAGCTGTCATCTGCAGGCTCGTACCAGGAGTCAACATGCCGCTCAAGGCCCGGATCGTTGAGGTCGGCAGCCGATCAGTGCAAAGCCGATCTCCCGCCGCAGCCTAAGTCCTCGGGACCTACTTGTGGGTTCGCATCTCCGATCCCACTTGCCCTGAGATCAAGCTGACCGACACGGCCCAGGACAGCCTACGGTGGCTACTGCCACGCATTGAAGCCATCCCGACCACAAGCCTATCGCTTCCGCCCCTTGTCGCTTGCCTAGCCAGAGCTGACGCCATGGCTGAAGGGGACAGAGTCGGCGTAGGGGGATGGATCACCACCAAACACAGCATGGCCTGGTTTGCCGAAGCCTGGACCATGGACGAGGTGAGGAACACATGGCCTTTTCTCACCAAGGATGCCCAGAAATACATCGCCTGCTTTGAGACGCTGGCTCAGCTTGCACTCGCCATGACAGCCCGAGAACGCCACGCCTTCTCGCAGTTTTCGGTCTGCTTGCCATCGCAGAGCGATAACACGCCTTCCGAGGCGGGCATCAACAAGCTTTTCACCACCAGTTGGCCCCTCTCACAGTTCCTACAGCTTATAGCCTCCTGGTCCTTCTGCCATGGAGTTGACCTACAGGTGTCTCACGTTGCAGGAGCACACAACCAATGGGCGGACGACCTCAGCCGAGGTCGGCTTCAAGCCTTCAGCCACAGACCTCAAGAACGAGTGCGGATCAGCCTTCACCGACTTGCATCGGCGGCCTCCCAGGCCACTTGGTCTGGATCCCCAGACACAACAAGCCCTTTGT
Source organism: Symbiodinium sp. CCMP2592 (assembly GCA_905221615.1). Lineage (NCBI taxonomy): Eukaryota > Dinophyceae > Suessiales > Symbiodiniaceae > Symbiodinium > Symbiodinium sp. CCMP2592. The sequence goes on from CAJNDT010006235.1 coordinate 930,424, forward strand.
TGCCCAGACCGGAGTGACGGCTTCGCCGAGACCGACTCCCGCCCGCCAGGCCGAAGTGAAAAAGAGGACCGCTGCCTTCCCGTCTGTTTGCTATGGGACACTTTGCCTGCTCCTTGACCTTGCTCTTCCTGCCTGCTCAGGTCCACCTCCACCGCCCGCGGTGGGGGATTCTTGCCTGCTGCCTTACCGGTTGGATCTGTCCCTGAAGTGGGGGAGTTTATGCCTTGGCTAGCCCTCTAGACCTTGGCACCTCCGGGCTAGCCGCAGAGCCTTACAGATCCAATACGGTATAAAAGATGGCAGCAAGTGATAGAGCAGCAGTGCAAGCCTTTCTAGAACGTTTCGTGTTTTTGTTCACGTATGTTTTAGAAGGCATGTGAATCTATAGCACATCGCAGCACTGGCTCTAGCACTTGAGTTTTCTCGAAAAGCCCCACCCACCCACACCTAGGCTTGGCTTTCGGCCCCGGCCTCAGCCTTCTGTCTGGCCTTTCTTCGTTCAGCCTTGAACACACTGAGCGTCGCAGCCACGCCAAACAGCCTTCAGCTCCTGGGTGGTCCTCCGGCGAGGCCCTCCGCTCACACAAGCTGAGCCTGCTCCTTTGCCACGGCGGCTTGCCTTAGGTTCGCCGTCTAGCCTACTGGCCTCACCGAACCTGCCCTCTGTCGTGTCCCTAGTGCCCTAACCCTTTCGGTTGCCCGCCCGAACCCGCCCTGCCAGGTACTGCCGTCTACATGCTCCACAACGTCTTCTTTGCCTTCCGCGTCCCGAACTGACAAGCATTCTCACCTGGTCGTATGTCTCACGGAGCGCTCTTGTCCTGCCTCAGGTCCAGACGATAGCCTTTTGCCTTACTCAGTGCCTCGCCTGACCGGGTACTCTGCAGCATTGCCTCTTCTCAGACTCTGAGAACTAGTTTCACGCTCCTTTGGAGCTTGCCTGCATTTTGCCTTTCAGAAGTTTCACGGACTTCTCACAAAGACTAGCCTTTGGCGGAGTTTATGCCTTGGCTAGCCCTCTAGACCTTGGCACCTCCGGGCTAGCCGCAGAGCCTTACAGATCCAATACGGTATAAAAGATGGCAGCAAGTGATAGAGCAGTGCAAGCCTTTCTAGAACTTCTTTAGACTGAATCTGCCCTGCAGCCTCAGTCCCCTCCGTGCTAGCCGCACAGCCTGCAGATCCAATACGGTGAAAAAGAGAGAGCGATGTGCTAGAGCAGTGCAAGCCTACCTAAAACAATATGGTTCCACCTGCAAGCCAGGAAAAGCCGGCGAGGCTTTTGCAGCTGCAGCGGTCGAAATCTTCGAAGAGCAATTCGAGACATTGCAGCCTCAGCGACCTTCATGAATCTCAATGCTTTGGGATGTGTGGTTGATGGCCTCTCGCGGTGCGAGCAGACAGCCCTCTTCAAACTTGAGTTCTCGAACACAGAGTGCTTTGAATTGGAGAGTGCTCTGAATTGGCAAAATGTGTTTTGCTCAGTTGATTGCTTGGAAAGGTTTTTTGGAGGTGGTCCTGGGCGGCCCGAAAAAACTCAGGGTGAAACCGTTTTTGGATGGGTTTGGGTTTCGGAAGCTTATGGTCTGAGGGCTTTCGGGTCTTCTGTCTTGGCAGCTTCATCCGAGGCCTTCGAAGGCAAACGGTGCTCGGTTGCGACCTCGAATCCGAGCCTGTTCTCGAAGAGCGAGAATTTTGTTGACATGCTCGTTCCAGCGCAGATTTCCGTGTCCGGCGCTGACCGGGAACCGTTTCCCGACCAGTGCTTCTTCGCCAAATCAAGGTAAGGAGCTCGAAAGTTACGATCATTTGTCCAGCTCTTCCCTCGCATGATGCAAATGTCGCACACTGTGAAGTTCTTCATTGACGGGTTTCGTAAGGAGGTCTTTCAGTTCTGAGGCACCGGGTCGAAGGACAAGTTGGATCTCTCCCACAGGAAAGGATGCTGGTGTTAGGCATTGGGTGCCATGGCAACAACCGCAAGATGAGTCCTGAAACAGCCGTCTTTCGGGCAGCAGTTACAACGTGAACTAATAGGTAATTACATACAGTTCGGACGTGAGATCGTAGCTTCACGCCTTCCATCAATGAATGTTGGGTTTTGCACACACCAGCCGCAACACCGGTTCAAACTAAAGCTCTAGCGAGGAAGGAACAAGAAAATAAATTCAAGATTGAGCCAGAAAGGTAATACGTTTGGTGCAGCAAATCGCTTTCTTTGTAGCTTCGAACATACTTGTTCTACACGACAATTTACAACAGCTAAAGCGACAAAAAATCCTAGCTCTTGAGCACCAGACTCTTGCTCCTGCGCCGCTGGTCGCTGCTCCCCCACTTCTGCGCTGGCGTGGACCGAGGTGACCAAGAGCCAATATGTGAAACTGCGGCAGTGAAGCAAATGGAACCAATGTAGAAAGTTTACCTCTCGCATTTCAGGTCAGGCGGCACGGTGGATGGAAGCGCACATCAACACTAAGCACTCGCTCCTGTATCCGGTGAAGGATAGTGAGACTGAGTCGATGAAATGAGAAGCGTTCTGCCAAGAAACGTGTGCGATTTGCACCCTGCTGATGCGCTCCGCGAGATCGCATGCAAAAACTGGCGCCGCATGTGCTGCGTCAAGGATAGGAAATCGGCATGATCAAACTAAGCCATGTGTAAATCGAGAAACACGAAGCGTTTTCGCTGGCACTTCGTACACAACACACTACATCCCTGTACACACTCTGCCGACAGCCATTCCTCGCAGACATATCGCGACCTTGTGAGGGCGAGGCCCGACCGATTCGCATCCACGATGGCTGCAGTCGCCGAACTCGAAATGTAGAATGTGGGATGCAGTGTGCCGATGTCGGGATGTCAGCGAAACCGCGTTTGGCTGCGAAGGCGAAGGTGATTTTGCTGATTTCGTCTTTCCGCGCGCGCAGCTACTGTAGCACCGCAGGCAAAAGAGGGAATCGGTCGCTTCTCAAAATATCGCGATACATCTCTGCAAGAAGTGGAATCATAGAATGCAGAACTCTCCGGACAAGGCGGATGGCAACACGCCCTCCGGTGCTGTTCTGCTCGGTTCTGTGTCTGTGACTGTGTCACAGCATGTCCGTGTTGGCGCCAGTCGCGTCCACACCACACAAGGCTACTCCCCTTTCGCTTGTGAAGGGCATTCCTAACATCAGGTATGACACGTCTTCGCAGGACTGCCACTGCCTGCTCGAAATGCAAGGAGCCCAGAAGCCTGTTGCACTCCGCAATGACCATCGGCGAGCAGCAACATGAAGGACACGTCTGCGTTAACCTTTTTTTGTTTTTTGTTTTGCGGTCTTGTGGGCGAACCGCTAGCATGGCGACTTCTTCATTCTGTCAAGCGTTCTGCCTCAAGGGCCGAGCCTGTCCCTTGAGCCGTCGCAACCTCGGCTTGATGCAGTTGCATAGCATGCCTTGTTATAGCATCGACTATGGTGCCCGCTGCCGAGGCAAAGTTCCGGGTGAGGATCCACATCATCCGCTCGGAGCCTAGTCACAGCGGACCTGCTGATCTCTAACCTTGGGGTAATGCATGCACCGAAAGGGAAATGGAACTAGGTCACAGGGCGGCGAATTTTGCCCGAAGACCGGCATGATTTTGTTCCATGCAAACATGCGGCGGCCAAATCCCTCACACAGAGGATGCCAGGAGAAGTTGTTGCCGTTTGTTGTCATTCAAGTTGGTTTGATTGGTTTGCTGAGCTTTTTGCACACACTCACTTAATGGCTCAACCTTGGGATTGGGGGCTAGGAAGGGACGGCTATGGGCTGCTGTCAAACAGCTGGCCAACTGCAGCTTACAACCAGTTTCACGTCAACGGGCGCATTGAGACCTCGCCCGGCTAGTCCTGCTGTGAGAGCGCGCGCTCGACACAAATGCGATGTGCGACGCCCGCAGGTGGAATTCGAGTTTTCACATCGAAAGTTACCTGTCTTCTGTTGCCTCGGTTTGCTTCTACCGTGATTTGTCTCCTCTTGCCATGAGATGAACAGGCGAGACAGCTGGCTGTGCTTTGCTTTTCTTCGTAGACGGTGACTTTATTTCGTCGCTGTGGCCCAGATCAAGGACATGACCTGCATTCACAGCATCATTCCGTCGTTGAGACGGAGTCTACACTTCCAGGTGCGCGCAACCTGCGCCAGCAGACTTGGCGTTGATCAGCCAAAGCAAGCCGAGACCTCAAATCGGGACATGGTCAAGCTCACGAGGGCATGCAAGCCTTACCAGTCGCATTAAAAGTCACGAGGGGAACTTCCAAAGGCAAGATCTTCAGCCAAGGTCCGATCCGTACTGCATTTGCAGACTCGCTGGGCGACGGCCTCGAGTTTCAACTCCGGGGTGAAGGTGTCAGAGAGTAGTGGGCAGGCCTTCACCACCTCACGTAGACTTGGCGATCCACCGTCTAAAGTCTAGATTCAACACTCATGTCGTTTGTTTCCCGAGGCGGCCGGAGACAGAAGTCCGCACCCAGACAGTCATGAGGTCATGAAGACGTCGGAACCCCTTTGCGCTTTGCGTGCTTGTTGTAGACGGGTCTACAGCTGCTTTGCAGTCGTTATGCTTGAAGCAGCACAACCACTCCCATGCACGTAGGTTCATGCTTGCTTGCTAGTATCAACAGCGTGGGACATGCTTGCTAGTGTCGAGTGTCCATCGCATCAGAATCAGCCATGGCCGCTAGCAATGCTTTCGAGACTTACTCCAGGGGCGAATTCGAAACCTGCAGACAGTATTTGGAGCAGATCCAGCAGAATCTGACGACGGCGGCAGATGTGAAGGTGACGCACAACATCCTCATTAACGACTACTTCAAAGCCGGCTGCGCAGATCCCCGCAATCTTCTCACTCTTCTGACCCAGGCATACGAAAGGGCAAGGGGAAAGGAGAAGATTGACAAGGGCGAGCGGAAGAAAGAGGAGGAGGAGGACTCTTGCCTCCTTGGTTTGATCATGTTGGATCTGTCTCCTGAGTCTGCTAATCGGACTCAAGTCCACCCGACCGTCGTGACCAGGATGGCATCCGTGAAGATGATGCCCTCTACGTGCTCCGGTACAACCAAGCGCTGTTGTGTGTTCAGCTGCGACACTATGGGCAGGCCGGGAGCTTGTGAGCCTTTCTTGCACGGCTCAGAGAGTCACACGCCTCAGCGGTCGCCGTCTCAGGCACGACAGATTCTGGAGGAACTCTTCAAGACCCTAGCTCGCAGTACTCGCAGTGTGCATGTGATGGGTTCATTGTCCAGTCAGACCTCCCCAGCACGCATTAGGCATTGCAGCGCCCAACCCGCGGACAAGCGGAGATGTTGTGCCAGTGCGCTAGTTAAGCTCCTCATCGCTGTCACGTTGAATCTGTCCTGTTGTGGTGAAAGTTCCGGAGGTGAGCAATCTAGAATCAAGTTAGCTGTTTCATCCGAGTTTTTGCCACCTCGAGCTGAGAGCCTTTTTTCGACGGGTTTTGGGGGAGGTGCAGACCTGAATCCGCTCCAGGCCAACCAGTGAGCATAAACAACACTCTTAGGTACCTTTTGCTTTCGGTGCAGGGACAGCTGCTCACCGGTCTTCTGAAGGCAGAGCTGCACCAAGCCAACAGCAGCCTTTCAGTCTACAGTCCTCGATAGAATTGAAGCACGCAGAACGTGTGTAGAAAGCAGGTCAGAATCAATCTCGTAAGCTTTCGTCCATATCAGCCCCGCACGTCTCTAAGGGGAGGGGGATTGGTACCAACTTGCGGCTATCCAGCGGTATGCACCTCTGAAACAGGTTCGCGCAGTCCATCAACCAGAAAAATCCAGAACCTTCGGAGGTGTTGGTTCGTAATTAGGCCCGTGACTCAGCTGCGGCATCCCTGGCTGCATCTCGATCCGCTTCGGGTGGAATCATTTCCTTCCTTTCGCAGTACCAAATACAACTTGTCGTCAAGATTCTGCTTTCCGATACGTTCTTTCGCCGACATCCCACCTTGCCACCTTTTCCCATATCGGACGTGCGGCGGCATGCTTGTGCCTTCCTTGGCTTGCGAATTTCCTGCAAGTCCGCGCGTCCTTCAAGCCCTGGATGCTTGAACTCCGTTTGAGAGACCAGAAAAAAGTATTGTCGGAAGGATAGTGTGGAAACAGCATGTAGCTTTCCAGAGCCAGCCGGAAGTTTTCATGTCATTCTCTGACCGCTGACAGGTACAGCCGAATCTGAACCTGTCGTGTCCCACGTACTGTATCCGTGGTAGGTGTTGCGATGATCTTGTCCAAGCTTTCCGGGGCATCTCCCCGACGCTCTGTGGTAGCTGACAGTGCCAGATCAGAGTTGGGGAGGTCGCAGTCAACGCGCCGGATGGGAGTTGGGGCTAAGTTGGCAAGCGCAAAGTCCCGCCCTGTTGACGCGACGCATACGACAAGCGGCAGACAGTAAACGGCCGCATGCCTCGCAGGAATATCTGCAATGAAGCTGTAGCCTTGTTTTGCACAACAGGGGCGCTGAACGAGTGTAGCAAGGAATGTCAGGCCACCGGACAGGATCTATACTCATTAGGAGCTGATGTTTCTTCGCGGACAGCCTGGTTTCCAGACTCATGCAGAGCAAGCCACCGCACCCTGTTGCAGCCTTTGGGGTTAATTCTCGCAGCATCAACTTTTTCGCTTGCCCGCGTTTGCATCCGGCGGATGATCTGAGATTATGAGGCGGATTTATTGAGACTTTCAAAATCCACCTGAACTCATTGATTCTAAACTGTCATTCTCGCATGCCTGGAAGCTACCCGAGTTTCAAGACCCAAGATGCAAGACATCAGCTTTCAGGTGTAGGTCTCAATATTCAAGAGAAATAGATGCCGGAAGCGCGAAAGCTGCCGCTACTAGGCGTTCCATTCCAGGGATCGCAGGTTGGGCTAGCGGCTAGGTCACGCAGAGGGTCGACCGAAAGCCACAAGGCGACAACCTCCCGACCAGCCTCCTATATCCTACGCCGAATCTACACAGAATAGCGAGGAGGCTGACAGGCTGACCAGGCTCCAAATAAGCGGAGTCGCAACTAAGGAAAATCGAGCTCATCGATGATTTTCTAGCCATTAAGATCTGTTTCCTCCTGCTCGAAGTGGTTCTGCAACCTGGCGCAGTTCAGACGCTGCCCTCGTTGCTGGGGCTTTGCCCGTAGCACGGTTGCTCACTAGTCACGTAGCCGATTCAGCACTCGCCTCTCTAAACATCATGAGCACCGGCAGTGCTCGGCTTGAAGCTTGGCATCTCTCGGAGAGTCGAAGAACCTGAGAAAAAAGACTGAACCAAGAGACCTCGTCTGGCTGAGTTCGAGTTGGGAGCGTAAGCCAGAAGAGGAGTTCCTAGAAGCGAACATAAACAGCATTTCCCTTTCAGCAACCTCCGCAAGCCTCAGGTTGCAGAAGGAGCCGGATCAAGCCCTTCAGATCTTAAACTTCCTGGAGCAGCCAAACGCTTTCCAGAGTCTTCTGAAGCCGGCTTCTCGTCTCGGAATTGGGCGATCGACCGCGTCCTCGTGCTGGCCCTGTCACTGCTTGGCCCAGGAGCGCAAGCCTCTTGAAGCTCCTCGTTCTATCGAAGATGAGGAGGAGGTCGAGGGCGAACACATCAGGGAAGAGGATGTGGCTCGGAAGAACTGCAGCCAGCCGGTGTCACCTACCAGTCGGAAGGTCTCTTCCCCTTCCAACCAACTCGTAGGCTTTTCGTCGAGTCGGTGCTGCACCTACAGAACTGGACTAGGAAAAGGCAACGGCTCCAGTGCCGGTTTTCTGCAATCCCCGTAGGGTAGTAGAGAAGTGGGTTATTACCAGTGAAGACGCAAGCTGATCTTCTCGAATTTGCGTAGGTCTTGTTCGGTCTGCGTCTCGCAAGCATTTCAGCTTGGGGTTGGGGGGGTTGTTTTTGAGGAAAACTATAGCTAGACATCTTGTGCACCATCTTCGTGGTCTGTTCTGCACGCACGGCAAGACAAAATGAGACTTCCTTGAAGATGAATCTCACAAGCTTCTGTCAGCTGTACTCACAGGAGGAGCCTGCTGAGGCTGTGGCTGCAGCCGCAGATATCCAGAAGCTCGACCGCAGGGCTTTGAGAGCATTTGGGAGTGGGACGTACTGTTCCAGAGTAGTTGACACCAAGAAGCATTCTGGGGCTTCTAACTTCTCACCCATGTAGAGTCGAAGGGCAGTCGAAGGGTAGATATGCCTGAAGGTGAAGTTGCCGCAACAACAGAACTTGTGGTTTCTTAGAGCTGTGGATCTCCAACTTCCCACCGGCCGTGTTGGCATCGCCAAAGCTCGGATGCTACATCTGGTGTGTGCAGTTCCACAGCAGTTGAGTCTCCAGGCCCACGGCACTGGTGCGTAAATGATTTGCCTCGCGCCTGCGCTGCTTGCGAGGCAGCCAGAGAAGCCGGAAGGACCTTTGCCGAGCCTGGTCTTTGGCGCTTCTCGGCCGGAGGACTCGCGTGTGGTGCGAATGCTGTTTTTGTCCGATTCGTTTAGGCAGAAGCCCTTTCATAGAGAACGCGCTATGAAGGCTGATGTTCAGGCCTCGAGGCAAACCAACCGAGGCTTGTCTTCAACGGCATGGGCGTGCACCAGATGCGATCTCCCCCATTGAATTCAGATTCACCTGCCTGACCTACAAGATCCGCTCCTGGCTTCAAGACGGGCTTTCCGCATCCTAGGACAGCTTAATTAATCTCTTCACGTGTGGAGTGTTACAGACGTACGTGTCCACCAGCCCTGCCCCGAGCAGGCAAGGCGTTTTCTAGCCCGCAAGCATCCGGTGCCCAACTTGCTCCCATCCAAAAACGCTCGGCGATATCCTGAGGTATTCACATCTTGTGCAGAAGCCTGAAGTCAGCCACGAAGGAATGCAAAAATGCGGCTCCCTGTTAGAATTGGTGGGTTTCTGTTCCCGGCAAATGGTGTCCACATCCTGCGAAGAAGCTGTCCCGGTCTCACTGCCTTTGTCCTATTGTTGCAGTTCGTAGCTCGGCTGGCATGCGAGGAAATTCTGGAGCACGAGCTTCAACATGCACCGCTTTGTTGGAAGGACCTCCGTGCTAAACTAAACATGCCGTTGTTTTTGTTTGGGTTGCGGCGGGCGGGCGGAGATTCTTCCTTGTGCTTCTTCCTTGGCAATCATTCACGACGACCGTGAATGTGATTGCTAGAAGCAGAGTAGCAGGTTTGAGTTGGGAGATGCAGGGCCGAATCCGCTCGTACTTAAACTTGTTGCCAGCGACCCTGAGTTGGCCACTGCATGGTGAGGAATCGCAGAGCCATGAAGCGAGAGGTCTTCTGCACGACCACGACCAGGCAAAGGTGACCTGCCTAAAGGCACCCTGGCACAGCTTAGACACGCGATTGCTTGCTGTCATCTGAGAGCCGGGAAGCCGGAGACAGACACAGCGCTTGCTCATAACCCCTTCCGCAGCATTTCTGGCCCGTGTCGATTCATCCCGGACTGACCGAATGTACCTTCCGGCTTTCAGACAATCACGAAATCACACTTTGAACTCAAGTTGCCCGGAGCACCGGTGGAGCTCTGGAGTAAGTGAGCCATCTGGCATGAACGACTCATACATGTGCAGGACCGCTTGAATCTGCACATGCTGCTGTTGAGGCATACCTCGCGTATGCCAAGCAGAACCACGCAAAGGCCAGGGTTGGACCGAAACCTCGAAGTCTTACTACATCAGCTGCAAGTCAGACTCAGTCAAACCTCTGACTTGCTGACATGGTTGGAAAAGAAGTGTGTGTGATGCTGCAGGCTGAAGCCGCTCTGTTGACAGCCTGAAAAATGTTGTTGAGGCATTTCGCCTCCTCATGCGCTGCAGCTTCAACTTCGCACCTGGTAAACCCGGAGACAAGTCTGGAGTGAACAAGCCAGGTGCGCCCACTGCCCAGGCTGTCGTATGCTGTTCCGCCGTGTCGGCTCGCGCTTGAGCAGTGCTTGAGCGCTCCAGGAGACGAGGTGGAGGACCACATTCCCACCGATTTCCATCTTGCTCAAGATGATGCTTGCTCTCCGCTGCGACCTGCTCGCAGCGTGTCGGGTGCTCGATTGACAGCTTCTAAGAGCACCTCGTTCAGGTTCTACAACAACATCGGCTGTATGCACTTCATGATGCACAAGCCCAACTTGGCGATCTACTACTTCAACAAGGACACCTGAACGAGCAGTTGTAAGGATTCGCCAGACTTTGACGCCATCCTGCAAGGCGCTGTCGGCCAGCGGACCTACAGAAAAGGAGCTTGGGTTGGATTAGGGGACGGGCTGCGCTGTAAATCCTGGTTTAACAAAGTGCCCCAGCTGTCGAAGGTTTAGGTAGATCCTGACTCCAGTCTGGTGGGTGTAGACCGTTTACTCACAAACCAGCCTTCTTGGTTCGCTGCATGACGGCGGCATTGCAGACCGTAACCTCAGCCAGCGATGTAGTCTAATATCTCGCGATGAGAACAGCATGCCGGCCGGCTACCGACACAAACAGAGTCATAGCTGAGGACAGAGTGGCGATACCAGTGCGAAACGCATCGCAAAAGCTTTGCAAGGCTGTTCCTCGAACCATATACGAATCTGCTGTCGGATCATTACGAAAAGCCTGCGTGAGTGCCCGGCCGCAGAATTTCCCAAATTCAAGACACGACAACCTCAGACAATTGTCTTCAGGAGAGCATGCTGCTGTCGGCTAAAGTTGGACTTACACAGCCCGGCATGGCGGCCTCCAGGTGCCCTGCAGAGAACCCCAGTTTTTTTATTGGCAAGGGGCCAGCACCGTAGGCCAAAAGGGATTACAGCATTTCCGACGTTGCAGTACAAAGTCGTCGCTGTAGGAGTAGAGCCGAGGAAGCGCGACAGTAAAGTCAAAGTCAAAGCCAGGGGCAAGGTGCCAAACAAAAAATTTCAATGCATGAGGCATCATGAGGGCTCACACCGAGCTTTTTGCAGACACGGGTGCCCATGCATGGTCCCTGACCCATTATCGTATGTACGACTTTGTCAGGCACTGGCTGGACCGACGGGCGGAAATCACCTTCAACGCCGGGCTGCAGTTCCTGATGACCGGCCGACCAGCGCAAGCCTACAAGTGCCCGTCCAAGTATGGTAAGGGACTTGATTGAAAGGAAACAGTGAGTCCCAGCGAGAGAAGAAAGAGGGCAAGGAGGGCGCGGAAGAGGAAAAAAAGGATAGGTTGACAGTGCGTAGACTTCCAGTACTCAGTAGTTGCAGCCTCGAGCTGCGAGGGATGGGATGGCTTGGTGCAGATATATTACGAAGCGAGATCTGGCTACAGAGGACGAGAGAAGCGCGGAGTGGTGCATGAGATATCCTATCTTTTATCCAGGGTGACTCGTCTGCGGGAAGGGTTGGCTCTGCATGCCCTCTTCAAGCCAGCAGTACGCAATACGCAGAATGTAGCAATGTAGCACGACTTTGAGAGTTTGAGTAGAACTGTGCAGCCATGCACCCATCGACATTTAGGAGCCGTGTGGGGACGTTCGGATAGCGCTAGGAGAAATAGCAATGTAAACAAGTCCTTCAGCTGGCTCCTGCCGCTGCAGCCGTCTTTCATAAAATCGAGCAACGGGAGGCTCCAACAGAACCGGTCATGTCACAGTCACTAAATTTCAATGACTTGACAGATGGGCGAATGAAGATCTCGAAAGCTCTCTACAGGTCCTTCATCCAGTGCACTTTCGTCTTCCGGTACTGGCCGCGACTGCCCCTTGTTGAGGAATCAAACGCATGAACGGACCCAGGCTTGGATTTGCAAGTGCCGGAAAGGCCCTGTGAGGATTATGCAACATCGCATCAAACTGGGCCACGCGGCCGTGAGGTGGATGCGCCTCGCGGAGTGTTGCATCGAGCTCTACAGGCAGTCCCAGAAGGCTGAGCCAGAAGGCGGCTGACAGCGGACCCGGGGGCTGAGTAGCTGAAGGCCTGCTGCGTGCAAAGCACTGAGGCGGATCGAAACCTGGCGGAATGCAATCCTGGAACCGGGCCGCTCGCCGAAGAAATCGCAGCAGATCCATCCGCTTCTGCTTCTTTTCTCTCGCCTGTTCAGTTCCTCTTCCAAGCCGCTGCTGGCAAGGCATAGTGGCATAGCTAGAGGCTGCCCAGACAACAGCAAGACGTCTCAGCCAAAATGCCATTGCGTGTTCAAAGGCTTCCAGGCTAAGTTGCTTTTTAAGTGTAAAAACAAGCCTTGCTTGATTGGAGCTTCCACCAGGTGCGATAGCCCACACTGCCCACTGGCAAAAGGCATCGCCCTGCCGATACGAGCGAGAATCTGACCACTATCCCAGGCCTCAGCACCTTAAAGATCCAGCATGCGTTCACGAAAGGTGAAGCAGCCGAGCCCCATGGGTGGGTCCATCTGCACTTCCCTAGGACGGGGCACAGACCGGCAGAGTTTTGAGAAAGAATCCCTGCTTCTGTTGTCCGTGCCTGTGCCCAGCAGGAGGGCCGACTGCCCTTGGGTCTGGGATGTCGCAGCTCGCCTGTGCTGCTCAAGGCTCGTTAAGCGGCTTGCGGGTCAAACTCTTTTACAATAAAGTCGCGAATGTTTACAGTCCCATGGCGGCATAGTGGAACTCCAAGCCTACAGTCAGTTGCAGTCGTGCGGGGTCTGTCAGGCTCTTTTGAGTCCACTTTGCAGTCCAGGACGCGGTCCCACCCGGCGACTTTCCTTGCTCGTTGAGAAGATTCTTGGCGAATCAGCGCAGCCTGAGGCAGTGGTTCTGTATCTTTAGGAATGTTAACGGAAGTTTAGGGTCAAAGTTCAGTTCTTTAGGATTTAGGGCTTAGGGTGTCATAAACTCTAAATCCTAAATCATAAACCCCAATCCATCAACCCTGAATGCTATAAAGCCCGTAAATCCTAAACCCCAGAACGTCAACCCTATCCTAAGCCCGCTTAACCACCGTGAGTATCACCTCGAAACTTACATGTGCAGCTTGAGTGCGTGCCTTTTGTTATGCATTGGTCTAGGTAAACAGCTTATGTACAGTTGTATATGTTTCTGCTGATGCCGTTACGAGTCGAAGGGCCCTTGAGACAAAGGCGAAAAGTTGGCAGCCAGAGCGCCATTGTACGCTAATTGGTAGCGGAGCTGTGCCCCTCCTAGCGCAGGGTGCAGTCCCAGTTGGCCTTTGGATTTGGTTGTTGGTAGTGCAGCGTGGAAGAGATTGAGATAAGCGCATGCCGGTCATTTGTGACTCCCTAGGCTCTTGGGACGTTCTTGAACGTTTGTCTTCACGAACCTTGTTGTCCAACAGCCGACCAGGGAGTCACAAATGACAGGTGGTTCAACGGCTGAAAATGGAGACCCTTCCAGGGTTTTGGTACATGCCAGCACATGCACCCGATTGTTTTGATCTTTGAAACGGAAAACCGGGAGTCACAAATGACTGTAGTCAGTTTGCCGGAATCTGCAATATTTCCTAGGCGCGGTGCTAATTTTTAAGAAATCCTAGTTTTCCCTCGGCGGGGTGCATTTTTTGGCTGAAAATGCAGTTTTTCCCAGGCGTGGTGCACTTTCGCATGAAAGTAGTGTTTTTCCCCTAGGAGGGGTGTATTTTTCGCACAACCAGATGCTTGCTTCCCATATAGAAGTAATATACACTATATAAGATAATATATATATATATATAATAGACAATATATATATATATATATATAACCTATAATATGTAATATATAATATATCATGTATCATATATAGTGCATAATACGTAACATGCAACACAAGATATACAATATAAAATGCACAGTATAAAATATACAACATATCAAAAATAATATATATTATGCAGTATGTATTATATAATGTTTAGTATGTAGTATATATAAAATAACATTGAAAACATGATAAATATTATATAATAAATAACATTTAAATTCTGAATGTAAAATATATAGTATATTACATATAATTTGTCAATATGTAATATATATATATTATATAATGTATAATATATAATATAAAATATAAAATATATAATATAATATATAATATTTATTATATAATATATGATATATAACATGTATTATATAATATACATTATATAATATATAATATATAATGTATAATATAGAATATTTAATATATTACCTATAGTATATAACCTTTAATATATACAATATAGAATATATATTATATGTAGTATATAATATATGTATTATATAACAATTAATATGTAATATATACTTTTAATATATAATAAATTATATACCATATTTAATATCTACTATATAATTTTCAGTATATAATATATAATATATAATATATAATATATAATATTACATAGTTAAAATCTAGGAAAATAATACCTAATAGATAAAGTATATAGTGTTAGACATACTACACAATCTACAAAATGATACATAATTTCAAATATATACTATATAACACGTAATATAATATCAGCCATTGTACCATGGCAATACGAGGCTGTACTAGACTATATTAGGCTATAGTCTAACACAAGACCTCACAATAGAGAAATAGTACAATTTAACACAGTATAATATATTATGAAGTAACACAACATAATATAACATAGGAATATATTCTGGAGAGTATCATATCGCAGCGCAGAATTTGAGGAGTGAACCCAGCAGGAACCTTTTAGCGAAGACAAAAACACAAAAGAGCGAATCCAGCAGGAACCTTTCGCCGAAGATGAAGATGAAACCCTGTTGGGCGAATCCACGAAAACCTTTCACCCAAGATGAAGACCCTAAGGAGTGAACCCAACGGGAACCTATTACCGAAGACCAAAAACCCTCAGGAGTGAATCCAGCATGAACCTGTTGCCGAAGATGACACCCTAAAGGGTGAATCCAAGAAGAACCTTTGACCTAAGGAGTGAACTCAGCATGACCCAGCGCCGAAGACCAAAACCCTAAGAAGCCCTAAGGGGTGAATCCAAGAAGAACCTTTCATCGAAGACGAAGGCCCTAAGGAGTGAACCCAGCAGGAACCTTTAGCCAGAGATAAAAACCTAAGGGGTGAATCCAAGAAGAACATTTCACCCGAGACGAGGACCGAAAGGAGTGAACCCAGCAGGAACTTATTACCGAAGACAAAACCCTAAGGAGTGAATCCAGCAGGCACCTTTTGCCCAAGGTGAAACCCTAAGGGGTGAATCCAAGAAGAACCTTTCACCGAACACGAAAACCTTAAGAATTAAACCCAGCAGGTACCTATTACCGAAAAGAAAACCCTAAGGAGTGAATCTAGCACCGAGGACGAAAACACTAGGGAGTGGACCCAGCATGAACCTTTTGCCGAAGATGAAACCCTAAGGGGTGCATCCAAGAATAACCTTTTCACCCAAGACGGAGACCCTAAGGAGTGTACCCAGCGACATTCTATTACCGAAGACGAAAACCCTAAGGAGTGAATCCAGCATGAACCTTTTGCCGAAGATGAAACCCTTCAGGGTGAATCCAAGAAGAACCTGTCATCCAAGACGACGAGCCTAAGGACCCAGAGCAGGAAGCTTCGACCGAAAAGGAAAACCTTTCCAAAACAAGAAAAAGTAGGGAGTCACAGATGGCCAGAGCAAGAAAAAGCGGGGAGTCACAGATGACCCGTGGTGCTGTGGGAAAATAACATTGAAAAGCAAGGCAAAAGGGTCGGGAGTCACAGATGACAGGCGCTTGTTTGAGAAGAAATCACAGGCCTGCCAAGGAAAAAGAGCACTTTCGGGTGAGGTGAAGTGTGGTGATGCCAGGTGGAGGGAGTCACAAAGGACGGGGATTTACGTGGCCAAGAGCCAGGAACATAGGGAGTCACAAATGACAGAAAGAGGGAGTCACAAATGACAGGTGTGCCGAGATAAGTCCCCGATTCGTAAGATCGAGGCAACGTGATCAAAGCAGTGCGAGAGAGATTGAGCTGAAGTATAGCATCTTGGGACGGATACTGGGCATGTCGGTGGCAGGCTTACGATTCCGTAACAAGACCTATGCTTTTGCGCCGAGCGTGACAAAGAATGGAGTATTCATCTACGATGGTAACCCTGCAGACTACCACGAATGGGAATTCAGAACTGAACTCCGAATAGTGGCCTTTGAGCAGCAGGAGAAACGTCGTAAGAAGAAAGAGAAGAAGAAGGATGAAACTTCTTTTGAATCCTCTGGAGGCCCTGAACAGGGAAGGGCTGAGAGGTCCCCAGCGGCGGAAGCGAGCGCTCCAGCCGATAGGGCAGGATTCCTTGGATCTGTTCCGACGTCGCCGCCGGCAGCGAGGTCCGAGGGAGCCAGTGAAGTGAACCGAGAGAGCAGTTCAGATGATGATGGAGCCATGGAAACAGTACTTAGAGTGCTTGAGGGTTTGAGGGGAGACGCCTTTCAGAAGGCAAAGGACATCGGGATTGCAGCATTGGCAAGACCAAACGGGCTGAGAACATTGATAGCAGAAATCAAAGCGATGGTTTTCCCTCTTGGAACCCCGGAAGCACAGGCCTTGCTTGGAGTGGCCAAGCCATACGAGGTCCCGTAAGCCGTCAGGATGGAGAATCTGTGGTATCATACATAGGTCGTCGGCGCCGGTAGTGGACGCTGATGACGCAACTTGATTCGCGGATCTCTTTGTCAGATAGTTTGAGGGCTGAACTACTTCTGGAATTGAGTGGGTTGACAAAGGATCAGCAGCTAATGATCAAGGCTTGTGCCGGTGGTGCGCATGAGTTCGAGGTGTATGCGAAAATCATGACCGAACACCATGGTCTTATCTACCTGCGAGGTAACAGACTGCTAGATTCTATGCCGCAACGCAATCCCGGAAATGACAAAGATTCCAGAAGATGGCAGCCGAAGGGTGCAGGAAAGCATGGATATCAAGCATTCGCACCATCTACGGAAGAATGCCTGAATGCAGCTGGCGGTGATGAATTGGCCTATGTATCGCAAGAACATAGGACCGATGATCATTACAACGACAGTTGGTATCAGAATGAAACCGATGACGATGGGCAAGATGCAGGGTGGAACGCCTGGACTGATTTGCCAGGGCAACCCTCAGGATACACGGCTCAGGAGGCTGAGGTGACTGTCTCTGATGAAGAGACGGCAGTGGCTTTGAATGCAATGGAGGATTGTGACTTCAAGGAATATCCGGATGCCTCGGGTGAAGCCATCCAACTCCAGTGTGCAGCCCATGTTGCAGTGGGGAAGGCAGGCAAAGCAGGCAAAGGAAAGGGTTCTTCCTGAGGTAAAGGGAAAGGGTATCCTGTCGTGAGAAGCAGACCTGAAGGCCAAAACCAAGTGTATGCGTTGCGGCCAAACACCCCATTTGCCCAAAGGGTCGTCCGGGTCAGGCTGATGGTAAAGGGAGGTCCAAGAACGATGGCAAGGACTCGAGACCGCCTCCGAAGCAAGCATTCCTAGCAACGGCTGTGCCGTGTTTGAGTGACAGTAGCGGAGATGATGATGATTGTGTCTTCATAGAAAGTGGTCCCTCAGACTGCAGCCCGAAAGCTTACATGGCGTATCGCAAGGAAGGTGCCAGGTTACCCAAGGGATCGAGGAATGCAGCGCGGGACGCGCTTCCCCTGGTGGAGATCGCATCTTCGGTGTTGGACAGCATCGTGGGCTAAGCTTAGAGGAAGTTCTTCATCGCTTTCCGGGCTATGCGGTCTGGGGAAGAACTTTGAAATCAGTGGGATCAAAGGACTTAGCGGATTTCTTGGATTGGGTCCAGAATTACTACATCATCCATGAAGAGAACATGGAAGTGGAGAGAAGAGAGACACCGCTTGACGAGATGTGGAGCGCACCAGGAGTGACACTTCAGAACGTTGCGGGGCCAGCAAGCTCATCACATACGACAGCCATGGGTAGACCGCCCAACCCTCCTTTGCCAGTCAGTTGTGCCGTATGTTCGAACTTTTCGTATCTTGGTACAAATGCATACGTCTTGGTGAAAACCTGCAAGGTGTGTGGCAAGGTATCAAAGGAAAAGAAGGTGTTTGAGAAGAAGGATCCTACAACGTGTCAACACATCAACACCAGCAAGCTCGGATCCAACAAAGCAACCATGAAGATCTTCTGCAAGGCTTGCGGTCGTGTGATAGACGAGATGCCTCAAGAAGAAGCCCGAAAGAGAAGACAGGCAGCGCAGGAACTTGAGAGCGCAACCTCGGCATCGTTCGACCTTGTATCCAACATCTCTAAGAATGTCACAGACAACGTGAGATTAGATGCAATGCAGACTATGGCTTTGGTCGAAGAGTTCAAGCTACAGGTTGAAGATTACATAGTGTCTCAGAACGTCGAGGGAATTTCGGAACCTTCGGTGACAGCGAAAGATCTCCACGAGATCCTCAAGGACCTTTTGGAAGAATGCCTGGTGAGCCAGGAAGCGGGATCAGCGGCAAGATCGACTCCAGGAGAGTGAACCGAAGGAAAAGGAAAGGAGACAAAAGAAGGCAAAGGCAAAGGAAAGCCAAAGGGACAAGAACCAGGGATTTCAGCCTCGTGACGAAGAAGATCGCCAATACTGGGAAGAGCAGGACAGGATCTCAGAGGAACAGAAGAAGGCAAAGGCAGAAGCAGAGGAAAAGAAGAAAGCAACAGAGGAGCAGATCGCAAAAGCACGCAGGATCCTGAAGGAAGCGGCAGCAGAACAGGAAAGAAGAGACAAAGCAGAAGCAGCCGCAGCAGCGCAGGTCAACCCAAACGATGATTGGAACATTTGCCTTGGCATAGCCTTTCACGACCTTGAGCAAGTCCCTACTCGTCTGAGTATTGTTAAGGTCGATGTTGTGAGTCACTCGAACAACAGATGGGCTACCGCTACCACTATCGTCTGCCCTTCCGAGAAGAGAGAACGACGGATCATGCCCCCATTCAATGAGAACCCCGTTGTTCTCGGGCTCGATCCTCTTCTCGAGGTTGTCTGGCACGACGATCGGCGAAGCAGGCCTCGATGGTTTGACATAGACATGGCCAATGAGGAAAATCGCTCTCTTCCATTTGTCAATGTTGGTAAATGGCTTAGTCAAAATGTCGGCAGACTGCAGCAAGGTACTAATATACGCGAGATCATAGTGCTTCCTCCTGAACTGTTCCGATACCCATCCGAGGTTGATTCTTTGGGTTTTGTCTGTGTGCCTAAATGCCGGTGATCTCCCGGACTCCATAATCCTAATAGTGGCCTGGTTATCTTCCAACATCACAGGTTGCATGCAATGTGGTGCGGCCATGATCAGTGAATGATCGGATCTGATCTTCACATCATCGGTGTACTCGAAGTCGCCAAGTCCGTGACGGAGCTTGTAAGCCTCGTAGTTCAACTCGGCTTCTGCTTCCGCAGAGCGACGATACTCCAATGATGATTTCCGGTACAGGCACAAGATGGCTTTAACATCCTTCGGAACCGTGTAGGACTCGAGAATGCCAAGCAACAGCTTCTTCTGTTCTCGACCATTTGTCCCCCGGAGCAACCACACATCTCGAAGAGGATGGGATGAAAGCTCAACGGGTTCAGGTATGCTATCACCGCCTGAAAGAACAGCTACTCGACAATCAAGGAGTTCATACCTACCGGTCTTTGGCACCTGAGAAGCTACATCCTTATCTGGGAATTTGGCCAAACAGGCATCTCCCTTCCGGGGTGCGCACGGCTTTGATGCGTCTGAACCCCCCCCCCGGCCTTCAGGAGCACACTCCATAGAGCGGAGGATGGCAAACCAACAGTCCTCAAAGCTATGTTTGCGCAAACGACCTCGGACTCGGTAGAACTGATTGAACTGGAGGTTTGCTTCTTGCTATAAGCCGCCAAAGGAAAGTACGTGTTTGGTCCGACCAAAGCCTCAAAGCATCCTGATGTGCTCTTATTATCATGCTCACCAGCGTGATCTGCGTCAGCAAACAACCATATCTTGCATTGGTCAATCGGGTCACCGATGAATCCCCTCAACTTCAAGTCAAGAGTGGCATTGACGTAACACATCAATCGATGTAGAGCCCGATCGCAGTCAGCAGACCACTTGGTTACTCGGCTAGCCAATCCCTGAACAGCCCGAAGTAAATCATAACGAGCCATCCTGGCAGCAAGCAAAAGCTTCATCAGAACTCGGCTAGCGATAGGAGCCAACTCACCGTTTGCCTCGGCCTCATCGTCGATGGGCCTCGCGATCTTCTCGTCGGCGAACGGTGTGGAAGCTGACTTAAGGGTGTGGTACTTGGGGCCAGCAAGGTCTTTGTACTTTTGTACAGCTTGTTCAAGAAAAGATTTCATGTCATACTCGATGATGTTGACGGGTTTATTCATGCATCCGTTGCCGTTAGACAATTGGCTGATGTCATAGAAAGCCTGCTTCCTAGCTTCTTTCTTGGCAGTGTTCTTGTCACGAATGCGCTTAACAGCAGCCACGGCATGGTGCTTATCAAGACCTCGATCAAACAAGTAAGTGGTTCCCGTCCAAAGTCCCGAAGCTTACCCCCCCGGAAACCATCATCCCATTGTTCTTCTGTAGAAGTACTTCCAAGAAGCTGACGCTCGGTCAATCGTAGATCGCCGATGTTCAAGACGTCTGCTTCCGCAGCGCTAACGGCATACTTAGCTTTGCGAGGCTGCATATGATGGCGAGCAATCACACCTTCATCAGGGTAGTACTCCGTGTAATCCTGGGATGTAGCCGGGACCGAAGGTTTGGCTGCAGGGTCAGGAATGCTTTTGTCAAAGATGTGGGCAAAGGGATGGTCAGCTGTTCCCAGTCTTCTTCTCAACATGTTCACACCCAAGGTATCTTCCAAGTGGAGTCGGGCTATCCATGTCAATCTTGGACCCGATCAGCTTCCACCCTTCCTGCATGTTCTCAGCAGGTCCAGCCATCTTGAAATCATCGACGTAGACAGCTAATAGCAGGCGAAGCTTAGGATGAAAGAAAACCGAAGGCCATGACGAAGGAAACAGAAGATCAAAACCCACTTGTTTGAGTCTCTGCTCGCAATGCTTCTCCCAGAAGCCCCCCGAATCAGGATGTCCATACAGCGCAAGATAATGCCGAACGACTGGATCTTTGAACTTACCAACCCAGGACTTAGGCCACCGCTCCCTTGGCAATCGAACCCAAGTTTCGGCGCCTTTTAATGTCGTCTGAGTGTAAGCTTGCTTACCGTCAGCCTGTTCACAGCGAAACCCGGCTGAGATCCATACGCGTCCAGCACTTTGCCAGCATCCATTGAAGCAGGACTCGATCCTAGCTCCGAGAATAAGGCGTCCTGGACATTGCTACCCTGAAAGACCGTCCGGCCTTTGAATTTCCTCAGGGGATTTCCTTTAGGGAGTTCGCTTCCCTTTTCTACACAGATTTCGAAAACACGTCCAACATGAGCCTTGCGACCGCGTCTGACGGCTTCCGCCGAGATCTCTGACCACTCCCGTGGGTTATCCGTATCCCAGGCTCGCTTTTGCATCAGCTTATCCCATTCTACATCAAGTGATTTCTGGGCATCACTGTTCTCCGCGAGCTCCTTCTTGCCAACCGGACGAGCTACTAAGGCCATGATGACCTCCAGCTCAGACTGTGTGAATTGACGATCGTTATCAATCTTTCCGCGATGCTCCCCACTACGTGGGATAGTTGGCATAGTCGGAAAGGGTTCCCCCACGATATGAGCACTGCTAGTACCCAATGGTAGGATCTCAGAGATGGTTTTGCCTGTCCATCCAAAAGGCAATTTCTTATTCCTTCTACGCGGGTTTGTCCAATCATCTTCATCAGCGACAGTGTCCTCCGTTCCCACGGGGATGATCTGCAAGATCCTGGTAGGCTTAACCCTGGAAGTAGGAACGGGACAGTCGGTAATGTCAGGGGAAAACAGTTCTCGTCTAGGAACACAATGGTACCGTATTAACTTGTTACCTTTGATCTCCCATCGATCGCGGGAAGCTCCAAGCGTCGCAGCAGGTCTTGAACTCGATGACCCACCACCTGCTCGATCGGCACCTTCATGATATTCTCTAGCGATCTTTGCTGCTTCCTCCGCTATAGCCTTATCTTTCTGCTTCTTGGACAAGTTAACCCATATGTGAGAAGGAATGCTGTCCGGCTTCTTTGAACCCCTAGACCCTCCGTATCTTCTACCGAGAGTTCCACCGGAGTCATAGTAGCGGTCACCTTCGGGCAATTCAACGAGGTCACCTGATTTGGGATCAATGACTTTAGGTACTTCTACTTCAGCCTCACCGTCCCCAGGAGGTTCTACGACTGCTTCCGCATCCTGATTTCTCAGAGATTCAACGACAGGCTTCTCAATGGCGTCATGCGCTAGCCCATCTTGGACACGGTTGTAACGGTCGATCATGGGGAAAGTGAACTCACCATCAGGCACTTTCAACTGATGCACCTTAATGGGCTTGTGATATTCGTAGAAGTCACTTCCATTCAGCTTCGATATCGGAACAACCAACATCTCTTCTCGCCAACGCATTCCTGGTTGGAAGTGATATCCCATGAAGATCCCATGTTCTGATGAACTCTCAAACCTTTCATACCCTTGCAGCTTCCGCTGTTCTCGAGTACCGACCCAGCAGTCTACTCGGCATCCAAATGGAATCAATGGCCCATGGAAGTCCTTGCCGAACCGCAAAGTCCATGAAGAGTACTTCGTACCGTTGGGATGGCTTATGTTATGGGCAACACAAGCATGTTGTAAAGCATGAGGCCAGTAGACATGAGCCAGGCCCGCTTGCTCCAGATTTGCTCTGGTGCCTTCCGTCACAGTCCTGATTGCACGCTCAGCCATTGCATTGGACTGATGGATGTAGGCCTTAGAATGCTCATGTTTCCAACCCATTTCTTCTACTGCCCCATTGATCTCAGGAGAATTGTCACTGTAGAAGATGCCAACGTCTTCATTGTTAGCAACAAAATGGTTGAGCGCCTTGTAGCACTCGTCCTGAGACTTCCGTCCGGAGGGGTATGCGGCGAGGAAACCTGTTGCCACGTCCTTCATAACCAAAGCTAATCGCGAATCCCTGATCTCTTCTTCGTTGTCACGATAGACAATGAGATGATCCCCAGTAAGATGGTCGCCGAAATTCTCAGCCTTAATGAATCTGGAACCATTCGTCTGGTACGAAGGCGGCTTGAACATCTTTGCTCTCTGGCATGTAGGGCAAAAGGGATTCTTTGGGACATGAGTCATCAGATGATGTTTACTCTTAGCTTCTTCGCGTAAAACCTTCTCTCCTTTCGAAAGCTTGCTTGCCTCAGCGGGAACAGGAGGAGGAGGTGGCTGATCCTCAGCAATTTTCAACTCCCCGGCTTCATCGAAATGATCCTCCATATCAAAAAGATCAGACATGTCTGCACCCTTCTCAGGCTCAGGCTCAGGCTTCCGCCCGGCATCAGGCTTACTGGGCTTGGACTTAGCCTTACTCTTCATCAAAGGAGGAGCTGGATCAGGGACCTGATCTTTCTCAGCTTCGGCCTTCTTCTTCTTTGCGAAGTCGTACAAGGTGAGCTCTTCATCGCTGTCGCCGGTAACCATTGATGGAACAAAGGGTAACCGTCTTGATGAATTCAACTGAAACCCGAGCGACATCAACGACTTTGAATGTTCCCAGCTCAAACCATCTATATCCCGAATCGTGTATGGAGTGATGGTCCATCGATCACCTGTCCAAGGCTGTGCCTGATGCCAAAGCTTGGGGTGGAAGGATAGCATTCGATCATGAGTGTCATAGACCCTCCCATTGACTTCAAGTCCCCCCCGTAACCTTGACGCACTTTGATTTCCCACCAGCTACACCTTCTCTGCGAAACACGGGAAAGTCGTCCTTCTGCTCAACCCATACGGAACCACCTTGATAGCTTCCAACACCTATAGTGTGGTTGAGTGAGTTGTCGTGATTCAACAAATCTCGATGCACTCGGCGATTACCACCATGATTGATGCAGATAGACGTGAAGGTATCTTTCAACCCTCTAGACTTCATGAAGGCGATCAGGTACTTGATCAGCTGAGCATGACGATCAACAGAATTTGTGACCCCAGTCATCCCGCTGAGAATCCAAGCGTCAATGATTATGTAGTCCGTGCCAACTTCATCTTCAACCGAGTCGTCATTCTCAGTAGCTTTCATTCTCCTCGAATTCCCTGTTGGCTTGAACGGAGTCAATTTCAAAAGTTTGTAACATGATCCCAGACGAAAGTCGCCGTTGAGCCGAAGTTCCCTTGCATACCCCTCAGCCTCTTCAAGCGAAAGAACCAGATCCGTCTTGTGATCATCCTTAGGCAGGGGCTTCCGCCTCGCAGGTACCGCCACACCTTCCTTCCATGATTTGAGGTAGGGGACGTAATCCTTCACATCCATATAAATCCGCTCACCGATAGGTGACTGAAAGTAAGGTCTTGTACCCGATCTCCAAACGAAATCGAACCCTTCCTCCATGCATCTGTAACCCGCGGATAGAACAGAAGGTGTGCTAGGCAACACATATGGATGGCTGTCAATGCCTAAGGAAGGAACTGCAACGTTAGACTGAATCTCAGCAGTGCTGGGCCCATTAGCCGTCACAATGCAGATTGGGTTTTGGGAACGATGGCTTCTCAATGATCCGAGATCCCCCTGTGACACCAAGTCCTGGGCGCTGCCGGTATCTGCAATCCGCTCGATGTCGAGCTCCTGGGCTTCCGCTTTGGTAGCTGTAACACAGGTAGCTTCAATGTGTTTCGGAATGCATTTGTCGCAACCAAACTCCGTGTCACATTCATAACCGCACTTAGCCCTTGTACCGGAACTGTATGCATCCAGAGTTGCTTTTAGCATCCTGGCAGTCGTCAGTGCGTCTTTGACATCCTGTTGACTAGGTCTAGGAGGTTCCCCACCGAAGGACTTCAAGTACCTCCGTGGCTCGGGTTCTGTAGGCAAAATCTTTCCGTCAGGTGGGATGTTGATGAGCATCGGATTGTCGTCGAAACGAATAGCTGGCAAAGCACATGAAAAGGTAGATGACATGTCACCACGACTATCGGGCAAATCCTTCCGGAATGCATAAGCAGCGTCGGCTTGGGTACCCGATGCCGCGGCGATCAATGCCCCTAGGATGCAGACTGCAGCAGGAACTTTTGGTGGCTTAGGACCCTTTCGCTTGTCCGAACCCTTGCTGCCCTTAGAGTTCTTCCACCCTTGAGAGCCCTTCGAGTTGGACCGCGACTTACGATGGCCTTTATTGCCTTTCCCTTTGCTGCCCGCGCTTCCTGGTCTTCCCCCCTGAGAGCCGCCTTGTGACGTCGCAGCAGCGCTTGGCTTGTCAGTATGGATGAATGTGCATGCACTTCCTTTCTTGCATCGCCCACTCTTCCAGAACTTGCATTCTCTGGACGTTCCGTCATTGTTGTTGCCGGATGGTGAGCGAGTGCGGCCTCCACCTCTTGAATGCGACCGGCCTCTCTTCTCAGGGATCTCATGCTTATACTTGCACTTATCTCCTTTGCTGCACTTATTGCTCTGGACGAAGTCAAAACAAAATCCCTTAGGGACGAACTTCTTCTTGGGAGCGGGGGCAGATGGTTTCCCATCGGCGCCATATTGCTTGGCAATCCGTTCCCGGTTGCGTTCAAGACGCTTGCGACTCAAGTAGATCGTAGCCGCATCATACAAAAACTTGTAGGTCTTCTCTGGCTGCCCTGGTGTAGCCCTTTCATAGATGTTGATGTCATGTGCGAGATCTTTAAAGCGCTTAATCTGCCTATGGAACAAGGGCTCAAGGAAGTTCTCATCGGGGGTAGTCTGGATCCCTGACAATACAGTTTCCCAGTTATGCATGAAGGTCTCAAGCTTCTCATTGACCATCTTGACTGACAAGAGATCTTCGAACTCGTAAACTGAACCATGCTGTGTGTTGGTAGAGAAGAAATTGTCCAACTTGAAAAGCACTTGTCGACCCCGAACAAGTCTCCCGGCATTTGCCTCTCGCTCCTTGAAGGTATCGACCTGTCGGCAAAGGCTCCTTCCAGGATGTTAGTGACCGCCGACAGAACCTTAGCATCCAAGGTGACGAACCCTTCCGGGTCGCGAAGATCTTCCTCCTTAACGTCTTTCTCCCAAACCTTGGAGAGCCACGAAAAGGCATCATCAGGACGATCGGATGCGGCAACGACCGCTTCACGAACCCTTAGCCTCCAATTCCTGTAGCTTTCTGTGGGAACTTGGGGAAGGTAATCTTCTCAGCTTCTTTCACCTTGGGCTTGTCGTCTTTATCAGGCTTTTCACCACGATCACCAACGGCTTCGCTCATCCGCTTAAGGAGCTTCTTCATTGTCTTCTTATCAATTCGGGATGAGGAAGAGCTCGAATCACCAGAGCTACTGCTAGAGCTAGATGGGGAAGACGAAGGATCACGCCTACGTCGCCTGCGCGACTTCTTCTTCTTATGCATCTTATCCTTCTTGGACTTCCGATCGCGACGATCATGATCATCATCACCGCCACCGGGGCCATTGCCATCGGGCCCTCCACCACCACCGCTAGGGCTAGAACCTTCCGGAGGGGTTCGCCTTCCGGCGTCCGTCGCCTGTTCTGTGGGAGTGTCACCTCCATGCTTCGGGGTGGAGATGTGATGTACGGGAATGCCGGGTGGAGGCCCTTGAGGAATTCCCTCTTGAATCTTCAAAGCAGCATCTCTAGCTTCGAAATCTCGAACCCTGGAGCTTAGAGTATTATTTTGCTGAATCAATACCTCAGTTTGCTGGCGCTGGGCCTGAAGCTGCCTCATCAGTTCGTCCATTCGAGCTGACATGTCAGCGACCTTGTGAGATCGCATAGCATCATTCTGACGGGCAGAAGTTTCCACTTCGCGAAGGCGCCTGGCGTTGCTGTTAGCTTCCTCTAAAGCTCTACGGGCAGCTTCGGCTTGCCTGTTGGCTTCAAGGACAGCGAGTTCCCTCGCGCTTTCGGTTTGCTGGAAACCAGCTTCACCTTGACCCATTTCAGATCTCTGAATCGACAACGCAATGTTCGCATTGCCTAGTTCGTTCCTCAACTTGGTCACTTCTGCAAGCCCACTGTTGTACATTGCACGGAGCTGCTCCTGATGTTCTGCTCCCAATTCGCCGATAATCTGATTGTGTCGTGCCTCGGCGGCAAAGGCGACCATCGGAGAAGTGTCCTGATTTACCACCACTTGCCTGGCATCGACAACCTGTAAGTTCTGGGTAAGGCTTGCTTGATGTAGCTGAGGCGAACAAATCGGTGTAGTAGGGCTGGGCAAGCCCGTAGCATGAGCCAATGGCGTAGTAGGGATACGTTCGCTAAGCAACGAATCAATCGGTGAGTACGCTGCATCATGTTGTACAATTGCCAGTCCGTCACTCGGCAAATGACTTTCACCTGTTGGCATTAATGGAGGAAAACCTTGTTCACTTGCTTCATCAATTGCCAAGGTCATATCTGAGATACCCGTTGGCACTGGCTCAGTAGTGTCCTCCATTCCGGTGTTACCTGCAGGATATCAGGAGCGACCTGGGAAGATATGGCTCCACTAGGCTACGGCTGATAACCTCTAGTTAGTGCACGACAGCACAAAACTTGAGCCAATGCGATTGAGGTCGGTACATACGTACAAACAATTATAAAACATCCAATGCGGTCGTTGTTATCGTTCCGGGCCGCCAAGACTCCCACACGCTCCTCCTTTATTCTTCTGGCCTGCCAGTGGATGCAAGACGCCGGAGATGGGGGTCGCAGATGTTCGGGGCTAACCAGCTGGATCTCGGGCATGCGCCTGCCGTTGTTCCAGCAGTTTGGGGCATCATGCAGACGCAAGAGCGCTCACCTTAAATGCCACAACTAGCGGAATTGCACTGTGCCTGTTTCTTTCATGTCGGTTCAATGCTGATTACTTCCATAAGAAAGCAGGCTATGGAAGTCCTAATGCATTTCGCAGCCTTGTTTTCGGGGCCGCGAAACTTGGGGGTCGCAAATGTTCGGGGCCAACCGGCTGGATCTCGGGCGTGCGCCTGCGTTTGTTCCAGCAGTTTTGGGCATCATGCAGACGCAAGGTTGAAAAAGCCAGAAGGCTTGTCCAAAGCAGCTGTACGCTCACCTTAAATGCCACAACCAGCGGAATTGCACTGCGGAGGCCCATGGTGGCGAAGCCAGATTTGCTTTCGTTTCGTGGGCCCAGAAATGGCGTCGTCCGTCGGCAGCATCATTTCTTGTGCTTCATCCTGCTTATATATCCGGTGGAGATCAGCATCAGTTTGCAATGTCATCGAGGGTTCTCGTAGCTTTTTTTAAGCCAGTCGAGATGATTGGGTTTTATTGGAAGGCATCGCTGCAACACGCTCACCGAGGCTTCTGTCTACGATTGCCAAGATTTATGGAGTCAGCAATAGCCAATGGCTTGCAAGATCATCAAGTTCTGCATGCTCAAACTCTGCTGTGCCGAAAGAGCAGGCAACCGTCCTAGGCATGACACTCTCTTTTGCTCCTCCAGGAACAAGCCAAAGCCTTAAGCGTGAAGGAGACAGCCCTTGAAGAAGCAGAGGAGAAGGTCAAAGAACGAGAACAAGAAGTTGCAAAGAGAAACAAAGAAGCAGAGAAGAGAGAGAGAAAAGCTCAGGAAAGAACCGTGGGCTACGACGAGGCCAAGGAGTACGTGGACGAGGCAAAGAAGGACTTGGAGAGAGAGCTTAAAGTGCTAAAGCAAGAAGAGAAAGTAAGGAACCAGAAGCTCGACGACCTCCAGTACGACTACAAGGCCCTCAAGGACGACTACCACTACTTCAAAGGTTACTCTCAAGAAGTGGACGCGCTTCTACTTGCAGCTAAGGAGAAGATCGTAAAGTACAAGAAGAAGGTCAAGAGCCTCAAGGAAACCATAGGTGCAGTCTTGTCAGGAAGCGAAGGTGAAGAAGAACCAGAAGAAGCGTACAAGACCAAAGCAGAGGAAGAGAAAGAGAGGAGAGAGGCACAAGCAAAGGAAGAAGAGAAGAAGAAGGGAAAGAAGCCAAAGCAGGTAGAGACAGAAGAGCCAGAAGAGAAGCCACCAAGCGGCCAAGGAGACGACGCCAACGTCGACCCCAACATAGCAGAGTTCACGCAGCTCGGCTACGTGTGGGAGTTCAACAAGAAGACCCAGGAGTACCGCGTGAAGTGTGAAGACAAGAAGGGAGCCCAGAGGATCAAGAACGCACCGGTGAATGGCCGCCTCCTCTGGAACAAAGTCACGGACTGTTTCCGCAAGTACAACGTTTGGTTCGTGGACGGAAAAGCACTCGACGACTACCTCGAGAGCAAGGAGAACGAGAAGATCGAGGAAGAGGTGCAGCGCCGCCTCAGCAGCAAGGGCAAGAGTGACAACACAGGAATTCGACTTTAAACGAACAACATCTTCGGCGAACCGCTCTGTTGCCCGTTGCAGCGCAAAAGAGACTGTCATGCCTAGGACGGTTGCCTGCTCTTTTGGTACAGCAGAGTTTGAGCATGCAGAACTTGCTCGTTAGCGACAACATAGAGTTCTGCTAGCGAATGAGCCGGTGTTGTCTCAAGACTTTTCGGCTCAGTTCGTGTTTGGCCCTCCCACCCTCCCTGGTCTTCGGGCCTTGGTCGGCGGCAGAGGCTTTTCCAATGGTCGAAGGGAGCGAACCGCCTCTCAAAAGGCAGGTTCGACTTTAAACGAACGACACCTTCGGCGAACCGCTCTGTTGCCCGTTGCGACCTCCAAAAAAACCGGATTTGGGTTTTGGGTGGCTGCCGCTCGCGCACTCGTAACTGTCGAATTGTTCCTATGGGTTCTAACCGTTTGAAAATGTACCCAGTTGTTTATGCCATTTTTTCAAAAGCAAGAACTGGGATACGAAACCCAGAAAAAAACAATCAGTCAGGGGCAAGTTTCTTGCCCCACGAATGCCCCGCCAGTTGCCGCAACGGCCTAGGCTGTTCGTTGTCATCACCATCGCCAAGTTCAGTTTTCTTCACATACAAGGAACACAAGGAATGCAGATCCATTTGATGGTCGTTTGTGTGTGTATTTTGTGAGCCCGGGGAAGCTTTCAATTGCGAAAGGGGGGACGTTCAGTCGCGCCTGCCCGGGGCATGGTGTTCAGTCGCGCAGTTGGGGCGGCGAGTATTCGCGGAAGCTCACCCAATTTCCTTCCGCCAGAGTAAGCTTGGAGGGCGCAGAATCGCGGAATTTCTTTCCGACTTTTCCTTCACCTCCTTCTGCTTTGCCAAAAACCTTTTCACTGTCTCCTCAAACTCTGCCTTTTCCTCACTGGCCTTTTTCTTTTGCTCCTCAAACTCTTTCTTTTCCTCGCTGGCCTTTTTCTGTTGCTCCTCAAACTCTTCTTTTTCCTTCTCCAAGCTTTCCTCAACCTTCTTCAACTTCTCTGCTCTCTCTGTCACTTCTTTCTTTGCCTCGTTGAAGGAGTCGACGTCGTGGTTCACCTGAGCGGCAGGAGCTTCGGTCTTCGCTTCTTCTCTCTGTGCTTTCTTCCTCCTTCGGCTCTTTTTCTTCTTCTCTCCAGGTCTGCTTCCTGAGCTGATTTCTTCTTCTTCTTCACTGCTGCTTCTCTTCTCCCTTCTTGGCTTCTTCTGCTGGGGCTTCTTCAGCTCGTTGACGACAAACCATGCCTCATGCCGCCATGCGCATCATGGCGAGCGTCACCAAGATTTCCAGAAGCGACATGCTTCCGTGGCTTCTTGGGACTTCCTGTGAGCCTTCTACTTCTTGAGCTGCGGCGAACGGTACGTGTTGTACGTAGGCTGCCTCAGACTTCGCAAACAAACTTGAAAGTGCAAACAACATGCTGCTCTTGTTCTTCATGATCTTCTCAAGTCTTCTGACAACTTGTGCTTTTTGCTCTTCTTCTCGCTCTTGCTCTCCAACTCTTCCTTAGCTGCTGCACATGCCGGTCATGTTCAGGAGAAACTTCACTCTCTTTGTGCTAAGCGGCTTTGTTCCTAGGTCTGCAGTGTTCTCCGTTGTACCAACTGCGTGTACTGTAAGTTTGCCTTCACGTATTGCTGCTTGTAACCAAAGCAAACGAATCTGCAAGTGCTTAACTCTTCCTGTTCCTTGACGGTTTGTAATTCCGCAGCATGCGGAACTGTCTGTGTATGCTTTGAGTAGTACTCGTTCTCACGTGAGAAAACGAACTGCTGCGTGCAAACCTATCCCTTCGCTTGCTGCTCCTGTGAGTGCCATGTATTCTGCTTCTGCTGAAGAAAGTGCTATTGACTTCTGTGTTCTGCTGTAGCTGTAAAAGTATGCTCCATCCAGGTAGAACATGGCGCAACTCACTGACTTCCTGCTCTGCTTGTCTCCGGCCTAGTCGGAGTCACTGAAAACTTCAAGTAGATGTTCTTGTGGCTGTCCTTGTGGTTCTTGTGGTTCTTCTCCGCGGTGACGTAGGGCTGACGTTCCTGGGTTGTTCTTGTGGTACGTAACGGCGTAGTCCGACGTTCCTTTGAGGTTGAAAATCTTTTGTAACTCTGAAGAACGCCTGCGGATAGTCGACATGTCTTTCGCATGCTCAAGTGAAAATGAGTGCAACAACGAAAAAATGCGATAAAACAAATACATCAGAATACGGTATGCTACATGGAGAAATCATAAACACCCCGCCTACAGACTCTCATGGCCTTGGCATGGGTTTCTGTACCATGATTCTCCGTTGCTCAAACAAATACACTAGTTCACGACTGCACCCATGAGAAAGTTTGCGCGTTCTCGCGCTCTGCCTCTAAGGGTCGTTGGCTCAACTGCTACTACTACGTAGGACTGTACAACTACGACTAGTTACACCACTTCAGAAGGCTAGGAGCAGCCGACGAAGTGATAAGGCTTGACTCACCCAAGCGAAGGCGCTTCCAAGGTTCAAGTTTTGCCCTCGGCATACAAGTAACACAAGGATCATTCAAGTGGGTTTCATGCAGCTCGCAGCTGCCCCATCAAGATGTTGGTATTCCTATCGAATCCGCGCGCAAGGATTGCGATGCCTTTTTTGCATCAGGTGGCACGATGCCTACCTATGAAGACTCCCAGCTGCTCCACAGCTGGCTCAGTGGTTGGTAAGTCAACGCGGTATTGCCACCAAAATGGTGGAGACAAGTTCTGCTCAACAAGTCTATGTACAGTCGTTTAGCGGCCTTTGTACAAGATCCAACCGATCGGCTCAATGCCAGAGCAATGAACCCAAGGATTGGCGCATCATGAGCATTACTTCAAGTACTGCCGTAACAACATTTGCACTTCTTGAACCCTCGATTGATGGCTTCTTGCCTGCTGATCCTTTCAAGTGCCTTTGCATTTCCAAGCGTTCCACATGTCCGCCTGTGATGATATGACTTGCCTCTGGATTTGGTAACCCATACAAGTTGCTCGGCCCTCCACTCATCGATAACGTGCCTCGGAGGCGGGAAAGTCATTGCTTTCGGCATCGCACCGGCACTCGAAGAGCTTGCACTGGGGTCTGGAGCATCATGATCATCGGCACGCGCTGCTGCGCTGCTGGACGCACTGGTGGCACCTTCTGCAGTGGGCTGGCTAAGCTTAGGGTTTTCGGCAGGTTCGGGACTTGCTAGCAGCTACCGAAACCGTAGAACCCTCAACCTTCACATGCACGGCAACACTCGGCGTGGGTGTGTTGCTGCTTGCCGCACCGCTTTGTTCACTGTCAGCTTGCTCTCTCAACACTGCAACGCGATTGCGACTCAACAGTGTACAGCACAGCATGATCAAAATCAGCAGTTGTATGATCAGCATAATCCCAGTTGGATGCTCAAGTGCAAGATCGCGCACAAGGTAACACATGTACACAAACCATTCAAGAATCCGTGCAAACACTCCAAGATTGTTGTCGTCCTGGCTCAAGGCATCCTCGGCATTCTGCGTATTGGGCTCATCATTTGCACTTGCGAC
This sequence comes from Symbiodinium sp. CCMP2592, assembly GCA_905221615.1. Lineage (NCBI taxonomy): Eukaryota > Dinophyceae > Suessiales > Symbiodiniaceae > Symbiodinium > Symbiodinium sp. CCMP2592. The sequence continues at coordinate 963,337 of CAJNDT010006235.1, forward strand.
GCGATCAACTTGGAGAAGCATAGCTAACACTTGAATGATCTGCTGGACGTTCAGCGATCCTTGTTTCACTGTCCTTTGCGGAGAGGAGATAGGACTCCCCCACAACACCATAGTTGCTGTCTGCACATCTGATTCCAATCATGCTAGCAGCTTCTCAATCCGCTCTGCCTTCAATGGCTTTGTGCCGAGGTCCGACACGTTTTCAGCTGTAGGGATCGGCCCTACGGACAGCACATTGTCCTTAGTCATCTGCTGAAGCCAAAGAAGTTTGCCACTGATATGTTCCCAACTCCCTGTCGGCACGCCAGGGCTCGACATGCCGAGTTGTCTACAAGGCAAATCTGTTCAAGCGTGTAATCAGGAAGGAGGAATCGGATGCATGCTGACAAGAAAATACCTTCTGCCGCAGCGGATACAAGGGAATTGTATTCCGATTCTGCACTGCTCAAGCTGATGGTCTTCTGGGTTTTGCTATGCGCATATAGCAGCATGTTGTCCCAGAGAATCGCACATGAGCTCACGGACTTCCTTGTTCTTTTGCAGCCGCTCCAGTCGGAGTCTGAACAAACTTCAAGCACGGTCGTATTCTCCTCGCGAGACCTGTCGCAGACGAGGCCTTTGCCGGACACAGGCTTCGAGAGCCCGATCACATGGTTGCGATGGCAATTGATGTGCGACGCAACATGCCGCAACAACTTCCATGATCCTTCGGTGGGCGAGTGAGAATAGGTAGTCAGGTATCGAATCGCGAATTGACACGCCACAAGGTCTGAAGACATATAAGCGAGGATACCGACACCTGAGCGATACCGGCTGGCGGTGGCTGCATCTAACTCACGATCAGATGCGAGCTCAGTGGGCAGACCTCCGGTCGGGAACGGAGCTGCTTTGTACCTTTCCTTTGCGTTTGCTAACCCGGTGACTTGCATAAGGCGATCAAGGTATTTGATGTCAGGCTCTATCACTAGCAGAGTGGGGCTTACAAGGATGTGGCGCCTTTTCAAGAACGATACTTGATCTCCTATGTGCTCAATCCACTCGCTAGACACTTAAAACTTTGACTTCAAGTGACTTTCAAGAACTTGCAACCTTTCAGTCTGGCCGGCGGCCAGCATGTCGTCCACATGCACATAGCCTCCGCCTGCTCCACTGGGCAGCCTGAGCAATGCGGGGCTTTCGGGAAGCAATTCAACTCCGACAGCGACCTTCATTTCATTCGTGAAATCATTGTACCATGTCACACTTCCGTCCCGTTGTCCAGGGAGCATCCGCCGCAACTTGAACCACTTATCACCTATGCGGGTGACCGTCGGGTGCTGCTGGCTGCACTGGAGAAAAGCATCGCTCACATCGAGCGCTAGCATCGGCCAGCCTTCCTCACGGCGTCTCAGAAAGAGCGCTGGAATCACACGCAGCATAATCTGGTTCGTTGTTGGGCAAAACAACCCAGGCCTATCGGGATCTAAATGTGCATACTCCCGCGCCACGAGGCGCGAACGCCTCAGCCAAACTTTCGATCCTTTGTAGACCTTTGGCCTCCATGTCCGCACGCTTTTGGTCGTAAGCGTCCTGTGGCCTTCAAGTCGATCAGGCACTTCACTTATGACCCCAATTCCAGACAGCCGCTGAAACTCGAATTCGTCCGCTATAGCGTCTATGTTGTCAAGTTCTGCAGGGCTGCAAATGGGTTCACTTTCAGAAAATGGCCTAATCAAACAAGATGGTACTTCAAGCTCGGCTTCACTTTCATACTCAACCCAATCAGCTGCATCAGCACATTCAAGATATTCTTCGGCTTGGACAACCTCTTCATCTTGAGAAACAGCTGATTTCCACTTGCATCTGTCTGAACAGCATCTAGCCTCAATCGCTTTCTGGCCGGTGGCTCGGCCTGCACAGGTGCCGGGCGAACTGTTCCGCCAGTGCTGGCAGCCGATCCATCGCTGCTGCTTGCGGCAGCAGGTGGTATTGGCGCATCCCCGCCAGCGCTTGCACTCTCTTCAACCAGCATCAGCGCTGGAGACTCCGGAACAGGTGACAATGCAGGAAGCATATCGGCCGGTGTAGCAGGCTCAGTGGCTCGGCCAAGCGAAGGGTTCACTCGCAAAGGGGTCGGAGGCTCTGGCGAGATCAGCAGTGGAGGTGGCGGAAGAAAAGCAGACAAAGCAGTGTCATCTGGCACAAGAGGCTCGGGACGCAGCATGGGCCTCGGCCCATCATTGGCAACGACTTCCGGCAACTTAGCTTGGTCGCTTGCTTCCTCACTCTTGCCTGCAATCGACTTCTGGAGCCTAGACTGCCCTGACTGCCCCGCCAGGAACGAGGCTTGTGTCCAAGGCATGTCGTGAACGTACTCAAGAAAATTCGCGTCAAATTGCTTAGGCAACCGCCGCACACTCCGGCTGGAAATCATAAAACCTCCCTGGGTGGCCCCAAAATGCAAATCTGAAATTCCAAGCTTTCCAAGCGAAATCATCTTGACCCATCGGGCCTTCCCTTTGATCGAAGACTTCACCCTGGCATACACAACTTCGCAGAAATTCACCAGTTTGCCAAGATATGGTCTGCCGGTGATGATCTCGAAGGGGCTGTGCGCTTCAGTCCGCGCATACCTGGTGTGCAACCATGCTGCATGCTTCCAAGCCGCAAGCCCACGCATGGATCGGGGACATCGTTGAAATTTTCTGGCCCATTTCACGCTCGACCTGAGACAAAAGTGTCCCGGTCAACTGTCTGGGCTGCTCGACTGCCTGCTCTGCTGGATTGCCTTCATGGCTGTCCTTCTCGACTTGCTCAAGGTGTGTAACAAGCTTAAGCTTATCCCTAAAGTCCTTTACACCCTGTTGCAGCGCTCGGCAAGTGGGCTCGCCGTCAGATCGCAGGGTGACTTCGGAATGACCGCAAAAGCTGATGAACTTGCAAAGCTCGGCAACTCAGAACCGAAAAGCTACCGAACCTCCCTTGGCAGGTGTAGGGATAGCAGCACAGGCACCGGTGTGGGCATCCTTGGCAATGAAGCAAATAAGCTTTTCCCCGCGTTCGCCATCAGGCCTCTCAGTGAAGCAATAATCAAATGAACACACGCTGCACTGTCTGGTCTCGGGCCTGGCTTGTGTGTGTTTGTCAGCGCGGGCCTGGAACTTGATGCAGTGCTCACACCACGGCTGGTACGGGATGTGATTCAGGCAGTGCAATCTGATTTGCTCGGGCGTCGGAGCAGCTACAGGGGCTTGCTGACACGGCTCGCTTTGTCAGGCAATTGAATCATGCTGGACTTGGTGACGTTCCAGCAACTTAAGCTTGTCAAGATGGCTGGCTATCCTCGACAACACCGCGGCTTTGCCGCCGCTCTGGCCTATGCCTAGGGCTTTGCACGCAGCACGCAATGTCTTAAGATTACAACCTTCATGCAGCTCAACTCCATCAACAACGATGTGGCCTCTGGCGGGCTCTGAGTCGTCTGGCGCTGCACTTGCATCGGCATCGATGCGGGCTTCACCTGGGTCAACCTCTCCAATCCCTCCGGCCGGCGCATCTTCTCAAGCATTTCATCAAGGGAATCAGCAGGGAGCTCGGGAAGCCCTGCTTCGGACATGTTTGCATCCTGCTCGGCCTCTGGCGGGCCGGTTGCACGCTGATTAAACAGCACATCAACATCGATCTTGTCACGAGACGCAATGGTGATCACATGCCGCGTTTGCTTCGGCTCAAACTCAGCTTCGGGCTGTTCAAGCAAAGACAGATCCTGATTCAACTCGATGACATTCCAACTTGAACCGTCTTGCACAAGCGTCGTGCGGTACTGCACTCCAAGGCTCAGGTGAGGCACTGACAATGCCACTGAACAATCAACGAAGCAATCGCTGAAGTCCCGCCGGGCATACACAAGAGGAGCAACTTCATGAAATTTCTCAGACAGCTCAAGCCATGGGCTTGAAACCTCAAATGCTCTGATGCCTGGCTGACCATCGGCCCGGGAGGCCGTGACTCCTCGGATGAAACCTTTTGCGTGCAAGCTGTAGTTCTTGTAAAACAGTGGGACGCGGACTCTAGCATCAGGGCTCGTGAGGTGTGGGACCCTGTCAGCATCATGGATAATGTCCCAACCGTTTCGCTTCATGAGCTTGCCCACACAAAAGAGAGGCTGGGTAACACTCGAAAGCAGCCAATGCTCACGGAACTTCACCCCAGCACTCTCAATCGTGGCCGTGCGCATCTCTCGGCCTGATATGCGGTTTCCTTGGGCATCGCGGTACCACTGGGAGTCGGCACCGCCGGATTGCCCAATCGTTCCCCAGCTCATCGGCAAGCAAGAAGCATCAGACCCTGAGTCCACAACGACCTCTATGTCAACCGGCTCGGCGTGTGCTGCCGCGCCGCTGGAACGCTGCACGGCACACAAACTTCTGGCCGCTGTGGCTGCATCCAAGGCATCGATGGCCTCTGCAAGGTCGGGCAATTCTTCAGGGCAAGGCTCTTTCTCTAGCATTGTCGGGTGTAGCGCATTGCAAATCAAGAGATTCGCCATGACAGATAGTCCACTCTCCATCCCAGTCTGTGCATGCAAGGTCATGGCACACAGCTGCGGTCACCGGCTGAAGATTGGGAAGCTTAGGGTACCCGTGCGGGTTAAGAGCTAGGACCTTCACGAGGTCACCAAAGTCCAACAAACCCTGGGCTGCATGGCCTCCCACACATCTTTCCTCGTCGGCACCTGCGCACTTGACTGCTCGAACACCTGCAGGCACGTCAAAACACTGGATGGACAACTCTTCCTCGGTCATGTCAATCTCAATAGAGGACTCAAGCTGCACACGATTCACACTCTTGGCAGCACTCGGACCTTGAATTTGCGAGGCAGACGGACCAACTGTGCTGGGCGCAACTGTGCTGGCTGAATCACTACCGGCATTCTGGACTTGCTGGACACGGTACCAGCGCTCGCTTTGATAGTGACCCTTCTTGCCGCACGAGTGACACACAACATTCTGCTTGTTCGCTGATGGCTTGCCTGGCTTGCCACCCTTGCCTTTGCCTTTGTCACCTTTGCTGCCTTCGGCTGCCTTCGGGCTGCTTGCCACCCTTGCCTTTGCCTTTGTCACCTTTGCCGCCTTTTCCTTTGGGCTGCTGGTTGCCGCCCTTGCCACACTTGCCTTTATCTCCTTTCTTGCCCTTTTTCTGAAGCGCATCCACTTCCATAGGCACTGGACCATCATTCGATGCACGGCTTTTGGAAAACAGACTATCCCCTGCAAAAAGGTTCTTAGAATCCCACTTGGTATTCATGCGCTCAAAATGCAAAGCTGTTTCCCTCAAGGTATCATAAGTCACGTCTTCCGTCAACACCGTTGCAAGATGGTTCCTCATGTTGTTGCTCACTGACCTCAAGAAAATGCTTGATTTGAAATCGTCGTCGAGCTTCTTGGCGCTGCTGCGCTCGTACTCGTCAATGATCCTTTCCATATCAAGAACTTGCGGCAGCAACGGCTCGTTAGCACGAAAGTGGCTCATGCTCGTCAGGGCGCTCAAGATTCCAAGCGATCTAGTCTTTGAAGCAGGCTGGTAAAGCTGCACAAGTTGGCGCAAAGCTTCAAACTCATTCTGCACTGCAACCCGGGATGCCAATCAAATTTTTTTTTTCAATCAAATTTTTTTCAATCCAAAAAAAAACTTTCCCTTATTAAAGGAAGCAAAAAGGAAGGAAGGAAGGAGGGAAGGCAGGAAGAAAGGCAGCAAGGAAGGATGGCAGGAGGGAAGGAAGGAAGGAAGGAAGGCGGGGAGAAAGGGCGAGGAAGGAAGGAAGGAAGGAAGGCAGGAAGCAAGGAAGGAAGCAAGGCAGCAAGGAAGATGGCAGGCAGGCAGACAGGAAGGAAGGCAGGAAGGAAGGAAGAAAGGAAGGAATGAAGGCAGGAAGCAAGGACTATTACTATTACTATTACTATTACTATTACTATTACTGTTACTTTTACTTTTACTTTTACTTTTACTTTTGCTTTTACTATTACTATTACTATTACTATTACTATTACTATTACTATTACTATTACTATTACTATTGCTATTGCTATTACTATTACTATTACTATTACTATTACTATTAGTATTACTATTACTATTACTATTACTATTACTAATTACTATTACTATTACTATTACTATTACTATTACTATTACTATTACTATTACTATTACTATTACTATTACTATTACTATTACTACTATTACTACTACTACTACTACTACTACTACTACTACTACTACTACTACTACTACTACTACTACTACTACTACTACTACTACTACTACTACTACTACTACTACTACTACTACTACTACTACTACTACTACTATTGCTACTGCTACTACTACTACTACTATTATTGCTACTACTACTACTACTACTACTACTGCTACTACTACTACTACACATGGAGAAAGATTTTTTTGATTGGAAAAAAGTTTTTTTGATTGGTGAAAAAGTTTTTTTTTGATTTTCGCTGAAATTTTTTTTTGATTGAAATTTTTTTTTTGATGGGTTTTCCCTGCAACCCTCTGAATCAACTGAAGACCGCGGCCTTTCACAAGGCTCGCAAGCAAAGCAAATAGCTGCTTGGACCTCTGCTCTGATTCAACGCTCGCATAGGCTTCCCCTGTCATGTCCTTGGTGGGGTTATGCTCAATGTAGCTCAAATCATCAGTGAAAGCCGGATCTAAAGCACTAAGGTACTGCTTGGCTCCACAGCCACGACGACCTTTCGCCGTGCTCAGCTTCACGCGTTGCAGGCTTGAACACATCTGGCTTCGGCAACAAACGGGACATGTCGCCTCCACCCAGACCTGACTTGCGCTCTTTGGTTGCTGCGGCCAGCGCTGCTTGCGCGGCTGTACTCGCCGCTGCTGTTGCTTCCATCATCTGTCTCATCATCAGCACAAGATCGCTTTGGCTGATATTCAGCATCCCTGTTCCACCACCTGTCGGGCTGAACGGGTTCCCTGGAACCTGCGGGGCTTGAGTGCCCTCGGCAAGCTCGGGTTCATCATCATCCAAATTTGCACCTGCTCCTACACCCGCACTTCCACTTGCCATTGTTCAGACAGCAATGCTCAATCAAGATCAATCGGCTCTTCTGCAGGCTGCAAGGCACACTCAAAGGAAGAATCTTGCAGATCAATCGACGCACTCCCTGGTATCAAGGCTTGCGCAAACACTCCTATTCTGCAATCCTGAAATGCAATGTCACGCTCACACTCTTCCTCAGGAAACACAATCGCCGCTTGCACGGCTCGCGGTGTAATCGCAAGAGTGCCAGTCAGGTTTGTGAGGAACTCAACGGTGACTGAGTTGAAGATTTACAGAGCTCAAGTGAAAGGAGCAGAAGAAGTTCAGAAGGTGAGAAAGCTCACGCCTCAAGTGAAAGGAGCAAAAGAAGAAGTTCAGAAGGTGAGAAAGCTTACGCTTACAACGCAGATTCAAGACGATCTGGAAGCGATGAAGTATCATGAAGGATGGTTTTTCATGTCAGATGGAAAGCCTGCAAGGTTTGACTGGGACAAGACGGTTACGTACAGCCCTTCAAAGGAAGTCACAACATTCGACTACAGAACTACGCTTTTCACGCGGTATGAAGAGGACACTATCGTGTGGAATGAGCTAGAATTCCTCGAATGTGGAGAACCGTGGAAAGGAAGTGAAGAGGTGAACACTGGAGAAGCACCGCAGAACTCGGTGATTATCACGCCTATGGAAAGGAAGTCTGTAGGACTCGAAGAGTATGGTGATTACGAAAGACCAAGGAAGAAGAAAAGAGAGCAAGAGAAGGAAAAGGAAAGTGAAAAGGATGTTGAAATGGAAACTGAAGACAAAGGACATCCAGAACAAAACAAGAAAACTATGGAAGAATTGGAAGAAGAGAACAAGAAGGCTATGGAAGACCTATTTCCCTCAGAAGCGCCAGGCGAGGAAGAGATGAAGAAGATCGAAGACCAATTGCCCAAGTTGAGAGAAGAAGAGGAAGAAGCCATGGTTGTTGCAGGAGTTGAACTTACTCCAGAAAGCACCCTCAAGAAGCTGAGAGCAGCATGTGAATTCTTGAAGATTGGAAAACAGGAAGCAAAGCTCAAGTTTGGAAAGACTGAAGGAAAGCATAGCAGCAAGTAAGATGAAGGAACTTGTGGAAATCTCCAAAGGTCTAGAATCTAGAAGTGGAGTTTGAGAGAAAACCGAAAGGAGAGAAGAGACCTGAACCACCGAGTGAAGAAGAGAGAAAGAAGCATGAGCTTACGCACCTGCCGAAGGCAGATTGGTGTGAAAGTTGTCAAGCAACAAGATCGAGAGAAGATAACTCCGAAGTGTCTGAGAAGACGAATGAGGCATCATTGGTTACGATGGATTTCAAGTTCACTGGAACAAGAGACGAGGAAAAACCCAAAGATGGTAAAGATGCACTGACAATCGGTTTGGTTATGGTAGACCAAGCAACGAAGTTTGTTCATGTGATACCGGTTGCAAGCAAAGAGGCAACAGCATATGTGGTTGAAGAAGTTTTGCAGAGTATTGATGCTGTTGAATTCGAAGGTTATCTTAAGGACAGACACGGAACCAGCAATGATTTCCTTAAGAAGAAAGTGCAAGGAATAAGGAAACTGAGGAACTTGGAGACAGAAACACAAGATGTAGCACCTGATGAACACCAAGCATTGCAAGTGAAACGATGGGTTCAAACGGTGAGGAACTTATCAAAGACGCTGGTGTATGGTGTTGAAACTGAAGCAAAGGTGAAAATCACATCGGAAAGCACGCTTTACCCATGGGAAGCAAGACATGCAGCATTCTTGTTGAACAGGTTTGTTGTAAGGAAAGGAAAGACATCGTTCGAAGTGTTGTTTGATCGAGAGTACAAAGGTACATTGGCACCGTGGGGAAGTGTTGTTTTAGCAAAGCCGCTACCAAAAGTGAAGGAGAAAGGTGAAGCGTGGAGAAAAGGAATCTTTGTTGGAAAAGATGCAGTGAGCAACATGAATCTAGTGAGCTCAAGGAAAGGAATCATCAAGTGCAGGGCAATGGAGGTACCAAGAAGAGATCAAGGAGATGGAAGTGGATACAGTCCAAGCGATCCTGAGGACCAGATGAAGCAGCAAGCGATCCACCAAGCGATGATGAGAATGAGGATCCAGGTGAAGGTCAAATGGGTCAATCAAGTGCAAGCAGTGACAGCAGCAGACATGGAGCTGGAAAAAGAAGTGCGCCGACGACCCAAAGAGTCGGAAGAGTTGATTCCTGGTGACGAACCTCACCCAAGAGGAACCTTGAAGGTCAAGTTGAAGAAATCAGAAGCTGTACGACAGAGAATGGATGAAGGAACCACGGAGATTCAAGAGAGACCGGGGAAATCACAGAGAAATGAAGCATCAAGCAGCATGAGAAGGATCATGGCATCAAGAAGTGTGAAAGAGATTGAGTCATTCCTAGGAAAGGAAGAACCACAGTACCACGATGATGAAGAGGTAGAGCTAGATGAGTTTGAAGGATTAGAGGCAGAATTTGATGAAGAAGAATACTACGAATCAGATGGAGACGATGAACTGCCAGAAGGAATGCCAACATGGTCAAATGAGTTCGAAAGCGGACCGCCAAAGTTGAGTGATGAAGAATTGGTGAAAGTAGATGGTGTGTCCAGAGAACATGAGATTGAAAGGTTGACAGAGATGAAAGTCTTGAAGAAACTGCCAAAGGATGCAGATACGACGAAGTACAAATTTCTGTCTACGAAGGTAGTGTATGATTGGAGACACAGGGACAAAGAGTGGCGAAGAAGAGGAAGACTAGTAGCTCGAGAGTTTCGATGGCTAGGTGAGACAGATATTGCAAGTTTATTTTCGCCAACTGGTGTAGCAAGCACGGTGAAGTTACTTTCAGCCCTGTTTACGTCGTCTGAAGGATACACGTTGGGAAGCATCGATGTTGGTGACGCCTTTCTTCTGGTGGAGCAAGAAGAGCCAACGATTGTTGAAGTAGATGGCGAGTTTTATGAACGAGGGTTCACGCTACCTGGACAGCGAATCGGAAGTAGTGCCGGGAAATTGAAGAGTTATCTACAGGAGTACGGGTTACAAAGCGACCCAGGATTACCAGCACTGTTCGCAAGGATGCCGAAGAAGAACGGTCACGGAATTATCGTGTTGACTCATGTAGATGACATGGAGTTATATGCATCAAGAGAAGAGTTCAAGAAATTGGTGGAATTCCTCAGAAGCAAAGGATTTAAGATCAAAGTTGAACGACCTCTGGATGAGGAAGAAGGGTCGATGAGTTTTCTGAAAAGAAGCGTCAAGTCAAGCAACAATGGTGACGTTGAGATCATGATTAACACGAAGTACGTTGAAGGATTTCTGGAAGTGTTGGAACTTCAGAATGCTTATCCAAAGAAACTACCGTGTCCAGCTGACAATGGAAGAGCTTTTCAAGCAAAGAAAGGTGGAATGGATCCGCTGAGTGCGGAAGAACATCACATCTTCAGGAAAGGCGTTGGGATACTACTGTATCTGGCACCGGAGAGGCCAGACATCATGTATGTTCTCAAGAAGCTATCGACGAAGCTAGCGGCGCCAGCACAAGCTGATATGGAGATGTTGAGGTATACAGCAAAGTACCTGAAGGGTAACCCAGAGTTGACACTGGTACACAAGAGAAGTTACCCTGGAAAAAGTTTTTCAGAGAAGAGAAACAAGGAACAGAAGAAGGTGTGAGAGATGTTTAGAAAGAGCAAAGCCTGATCGAAGTGCTAACGGACTCAGGCTGGGCAGCAGATCGAGAGACAAGGCAAAGCGTATCATGTGGAGCGATCATGCTGAACGGAAATTTGATTCGTTTCCAAAGCAAAAGACAGAAGAGAATTGCGCTAAGTTCCTGTGAAGCTGAGACAATTGCAGCGACTTCGATATTGTCTGAAGCAGTGTTCTTGAAAGGATTGTTGGAAAGGATCCTAGGAGTTGAGCCTAAGCTAGTGTTGTTTTCGGATTCATCAAGCTCAAGGCAGCTTATCTCGAGAAAAGGTTTAGGCAAGGCGCGTCATTTAGACGCCGACCTCCTTTGGATACAACACATCCCGAAGCCTATCATAAAGGCGATAGTGGGTAAGAACAGCCCCTCGGACCTAGGGACCAAATCCCTGTCCCTCGACAAAATAAAGAAATACATGGTCATACTCGGCTATGTAGGTGAACTTCTCGATGACGAAGTGCAGGAAGAGAAAGATGATATGGTGAGAAGAGCAAGTGCAAAGAGAGGAAAGGTGATGAAGTTCGATGAGAAGCTGATTACAAGGATTATTCAAGCGGTTACGACCGGAGTGTTGATGAGCTTATCCGAGGCCAAGGAAAGAACAAGCTGAAGAAGTTGCACAAGGACTGAAGCTGAGTGTCATGTGCGGCATGAGCATGGTTGTTATGTGTGTTATGTGCATTTCCGCGGCCATTTACAGGTCAAGCTCTAAGGAAGAGCTGAAGAAAGGAAGAGAGAAAGAAGAAGAAAGAATCAAAAAAGAGAAGAAGAGATGGCGGACGGCGGACGATAATTCGCTTAAAGTGATGATCCGCGATGATTGCAAGAGCATCCAAAGTGTGACGTTTTACGAGAAGCAACTGAAGCGAGATCGAGAAAACCGCCAGACCATAGATGAGATCTGGAAGGAAGTCCAGCAGTTGAACAGGTTAAGAGAAGATGCTCAGACACCTCCAAGGGAGGATACTGCTGAAGAGGCTGGAGAAAAGAAAGAAGAAAGCGAGGCAGGAACAGAGCCTCAGGATAGCGAAAGTGAGGAAAAAGCAGAAGATGACGAGAGCTCAAGCGGTGATGAAAAGAAAGAAGAAGGAGAAAAGGAAGAAGAGAAAGCCGAAGAGAAGGTGGAAGTACCGCCGGAGTTCAAGAAGACTGGAGACGAGATCACAGCCGAAGCTGAGCAAGCAGCTTTGATGGCGGAAAAGGTCGAAGAGCTGAAGCAGAAAAGTGAAGAAGCGAGCAAAAGGAGAAAAGCACTGGTGGAGACGGAAGAAAAAGAAAAGGCCGAAGGGAGCACAAAGCCAGAAGAAGCAGAGAAGGAGCAAGAAAAAAAAGCCGAAGAGAGCACAGAGGTTAAAGAAGCGGCAGAAAACAAAGATGCTGATGCAGAGATGAAGCCAAGTGACGAAGGAGTAAGCATCTCGGATTTGAAGCAAGGATCTGATCCAGTATCAGATTCGATGTGGGAAGCTGTGTCGGATCGGATAAACGTGCGAGCCCTGGAACAGGGACTGCCGACAGAAAGCCTCGTGCGGGAATTCATAGATTTAAGAGAAACAATGCAAAGGCCAATAGCCAACTTGCCGGTTGGTTACCTGTTGAAGATGAACAGTCCGAAAGACAAGCTAGCAGATGTAGCGCAAGAGCACGAAGAATCGTTGACGATACTTGGAGAAGATGAAGTTCGTGCTGAAGGGAGTTAAGAGCAATGGAGACCAACTACGACTCTTTTGTGATGGAACTCCAAAAGGAAATGGAGCAGAAGCTCGAAGCAAGGAGAAAAGAGATGGAGTCGGTTAAAGATGAGCTGGCAGACTCAAAAGCTCAGGTGAACCAAGTGATGCAATCAAAGCAGTGTGTTGAGGCATTTGCGGAGATAGTCGGTAACACCCAAGTGTGTATCGGAGAACTGCTGAAAGCATTTCCGCATCTGGAACGCCTAAGAACACAGCCAGACGAAAGTCTGGAACACAAGCGAAAAGGATTAGCTGAAGTGCTCAGAAATGCCAAGATGAGGAAAGAAGCAAGTGCGACAGCATCGGCGGCTGGTACGCCGGGAGGAAAGAGCACAGGGAGTGCAGGAAGTGAGACGAAAAATGAGAAGGGTGAACGAAGGCAGATCCAAGAAAAGAAGAGGCCAAAGCCACTATGGTTCAGCCAGAGGCAACTGATGAGGATAACAAAGATGAAGATGCTTCCCGGAAAGTTGAAGAGTTGAAGAAGAAGCTTGAAGTAGCAGTAAAGGGCAGCGATAGACCTGCTGAACCGACGGGAACACCAGAATACAAAGAAGGTGAAACCCCTTGGTGGCAGAAAGGAGATGCAAGCTGTTATTATTGCAAACGTCGGGGTCACAAGAGCGCTTCGTGCAAAGAGATGTTAGCTGACGCCAAGCGCGAGTGCGGATGGCTGCCGGAAGAAGGTGATCGCACCAAACCGAAACACATGTGGTGCAGAAACTGCTGGATACGCCAGACGAAAATCCAGAAGTTACCTTTGGAACAAGCCCATCAAAGGATGACGGGTGAGGGGCTCACAGCCCAGATATTTGCCATTGGAAGGATGAAGTGGCAGCTTACGAAGCAAATGAAGACAAGAAGAGAAGACCCAATCCAAGCTTGGGTCAGGAGCATGCGGTTAAGAAGACGAAGAAGCTTGACGATAAGGAAAAGCCCAAAGTGATCAAGCTTGATGATGATGCTGAGAAGAAGGCAGATGAGAAAGGAAAGGCAGATGAAAAGAAAGGTGAAAGCGGTGCCGGTTCAAGCAAGGACCATGTGAAGAAGGATGAGACAAAGGGCACCAAGACTAAGGAAGAAAAGAAAGGCGACAAGAAGAAAGATGATCGGAAGAAGGACAAGAAAGATGATAAGAAGAAGACGGAGAAGAAAAGGATAGCTGAGAGTTCCGAGAAGAAAGAAAAACGGGGCCGAAGGAAGCGGTAATCTGGACTAAGAGAAAGTTTAGTACCCATGTACGCCTACGCGAGAAAGGTGATTTTTCAAGAAAGACGCCGAACCGTGAGGACGCAAAGAAGTTTCACTTAGCATGCGAGAAAGGCTGTATGCTTACTTGCAGATGCTAACAGAAAGCCACGGATGAACAAAGGCCGTGCAAAATGACGATTGGTTCGACCAGTCTACGACAAAGCGCAACGACAGCTAAAGGCTGAAATGAGGAGTGAGGTTAGCCTACCGAAGGCAGCACAGACTACAGCGTCTACCGCGACGTGAAAAAGGGAGTGAGTGCAGCCTGCTTTACTTTCGGAAAGGAGTGTAGGTTTCGCAAGCAACAGTTTCACTGAAAATTTTCCGTTACAGGGCTTGAAGTCAACTACATCCACGACAAGCGAAGATGAAGAGGAAGATTATGGTGAAAGCGAAGATGACGCTCAAAGGAGCATGCGATAAATGGCAAGGCTCTAAGTGAGCATGAGACAATGGTGAAGTGGATGGATGGTAGAAATTGTTTGAGGATCGAATCAAGTTGTACAATACAACCTGAGTCGATGAGGGCATAACAAACATTTCAATTTCCTGTGTATGCCCAATTTAGCTAGTTTCACTGCGTGTCTCCGTAGGTCAAACGACGGCTCAAGCACAGCGAGAAATTAGTGTGGGCCGCCCGTGTGTTGACAAGGGATTAGAAGTTGACGTTGGTAAAAGGTTTTAAACTTCCACAGTTTCAAACGCCGTGCAGCACTTTCCTTATCCATGATAACAGCGGAGTGAACCTTCCGGGTATCTCCGAGCATTTGGCGAAAGACTTCAAGTGGAACAGATTCACCCATGAGGTGAACGAGCTCAGGCCTGGGATTGTCCTTTACAGAACCCTGAATCCTGACCCCAACCTATGCATCAACCTGTTCTGTGAAGCAGATGCATCAGTTGTCAATGTATGTGTGCTTGCACCGTTGGGCAAGCTGGATGGCGATGCCATAGGAGCCGACATGATAGAAACAGCAGGTGATGCATGTATTTCGTGTGTCGGACCGAAGGCCGGCCAGATTAGTGGAAGTATAGCTTCGTGGTTTGAGGGTACAGGATTCACTCCGAAAGCCTTTTGTGACACGAACACGGATGACTTCTACAATCTGGTGGTTTCCATCGGTGAAGAAGCCTATCTTGATGCTATGAGTGCAGCTTATGTGGCTAGCTCGAGTGTTGACGCTGAGCTTGAGGGTGATTCCGAGGAAGATGATGGCGCGGGAGCGATGGTACAGGATGAAGACCGAACATTGCAAGCCATCCTCAGAGCAGGGGGTGCCACAAAGGAGTTCATCGAAGCAGCAAAGCTCGTGAAGTGCGACATGTGCGAGAAGACAAGCCCAAAGCCCCGCGCACATCCTGTAGGGTTGGATCAAGGGAACTACGTGTTCGGAGACGTGGTTGGAGGAGATGTTCTAGAGACAATGGATTCGGGAAGACGGAGGTGTCAGTGCTTGAACATCGTGGATCTAGCAACTGGATTCCAACAACTAGAACTCCTGAGAGAAGTGACAAGGGAGAATCATGGCCCGCCACCAGCGGAGATGTGTTTGGAGGCATTTCAGAGACGGAACGGATGGGCAGGTTTGCCGAGATGTGTCATGGCAGACAGAGCAACCCACAACAGAGGAACATTCACAAGCTACCTCAACGAGAAGGGCGTTGATGTGCGTTTCGCGGCAACAGAGGCACCTTGGATGCTGGGAAAAGTCGAGAGGCACGGTGGCCTGGCAAATGCAGCCGTGCGTAAGACAGTGTCGTGTGTGTGCGAACCGTAGGAGCGAGTGCCCTGCGGAGTGTTATTCAGGAAGTGATACCAGTCAAGAACTCAACTATGAACGTATCGGGATTTTCGCCTAGTAAATGGGTATTGGGACGGAATCCGACTGAGCTTGGAACATTGACTGATGAAACCACTTGGAATGACATTGGCGCCATGGAAGGGAAGTTCAATGATGCAGACGCATTCGCATTGAGACAGAAGAGCAGGATTGAAGCTAAGAAAGCCATGGTAAAGTTAGATACAAGCAAACGTATCCAGAAAGCCCTGACAAAGATCGCATCCCCAATCAAGGAGAAGTACAACACAGGAGACTACGTGGTTTACCGTAGAGATGCCCAAGTAGGTGGAACCAAGTGGAGCACAACTTCCAGAGTGATCGGGAAGGAGAGCGAGGAAGCTATTTGGGTCGTGAATGGGGGATTGCCGGTTCTATGTTCTGTTCATTCATTGAGACCAGCGTCTGAGGAAGAAGTTTTATCCCATTGCTTGCTGAACGGTATTCCCGTCTTACCGGAGTCATTGACCGAAGGACCCAAGGGCAAGCGGGGGTTTGTAGACGCCCCAGACAAGACAGAAGAGCCGGAGCCAAAATCGCGGAAACCTACACCAGCAGTAAGGAAGCGCAAGCAAGATGAAGTCGAACAAGCAGCGATACAAAGCAGCAGCTCGAGCTCCAGTTCAAGCTCAGAAAGCTCAGCAGAAGACGAGGGTCAGCGCCAGAGTACATCATCCCAGGGAAACAATGCGGCCGAGGATGAGGCTGACCAGAACGTCGCCAATGTCGCCGAGAACTACCTCTACGACTCGGGGTTAGCAGCATCGGCAGCAATCGAAGCACTCGACTTCCGTCCGGCAACGTGTCTGAAGCTACTTTGGATGATACCGTTCACTAGAAATTCAAAGCGCAGCATAGCAAGCAACGGTTATTGCTACAGCTTTGGAGCGTACGCCCATGGCAACTTCGTAGGGGCGACCGAATCAGCAGACAAACGCCCAATGCTCATCAGCTACCTGAACGAATACCTGAGACAGAGAGGTGCATCAGGAGGGTGGTCAACGATTCAAGTGAGCAAAGATCTTGAGGCTCCTCCCCAAAGATTGTCATAACCTGAAGGGTACAGTCAATCAGATCACGACTTTGGGAAAGCATGAGGGAGGACAGCTGTGGGTGAAAGACCCAACCGGTGACAAGCTGTTCAACGGCGAAAACGGTCGTGTCTTGGAATGCCGCAACAAGATCGCAAGTTTCAGCCCGGATCAAGTTCATGCAACATTACCCTTTGAGGGAGAGTGATGGTCTATCAGCGCATTTACGAGTAGAAGCATTCCTATGCTGGGTGAGCCCGAGAAGAACAAACTAGAGGGATTGGGTTTCGATTTGGATGCGTTACAAGATGCCATTCTGAATTTCGCAAGTGAAGCACATCAGGAACCCGGGCCAGAAGAAGAAAAGACAGCATTGGAACAGCAGATGCAACCTGATGACATGATGACGGCATGTGAACGCAGAGACCATTGGAAGGTTGGACAGAACATGCATTTCCGGGTACATGTGATGCCGCATCGATACATGTACGAGCCTAACCCTGAAGATTTCCCCGGTGATCTTAGCAAGATTGGATATTCAAGAGAGACACATCGGTTCTTTGAAGATGGAACGCAGGCTGTGGTGAACGATGAGCGGGGCATGATTCCAGAAGCGAGCGGGATCACCAACTTAGCATGGACAGGGTTCAGATTGTTTCGCATCCGGAGCGACAGCCCGGTGGATCTATCGTCATTGCCTGAGATTCCGAAGGAAAACCCAGAGTTCAGGGCATTCATGGCAGAGCGTTTTGGACAGGGAGAAGAAAGCGCGGGAAGCAAGAACATTCACAAATGTGATGACGATGCCAAAGAAGGCCTCAAGCAGTCGCGAAAGGATGAATGGAATAAGTATCAGCATTACAATACGGCCATTCCCATTCGAGGAGAGATGCTTCAGAAGCTGTTGAACGAGGGACATCAACCGATCCCAAGCCAGTGGATAGATGTGGACAAGAATGAACACATGAAAGGCAGTGAGGGCTACAAGCCGAAGTATCGCAGTCGATTGGTGGCATGCGGTCACCTGGAAAAGGTGAACCGTGACGAGCTTCGGTGCGATAGCCCGACGGCTGATGCTGAGGTTCATTGTCTCATCGCTAGTTATGCAGCGTCGAGGAGATTGAAGCTGTACTGCGGTGACATATCGAGTGCCTACTTTCAGGCTTCGGCAATGGAAAGAATTCTCTTGATGAGGCAACCGTCAGGAGGATTGCCCGGTGTGCCCGAAGATGCGATGCTCCTGTGCAGACTTCCGATTTACGGAACGATGGGGGCTACCTCACGCCTCGTGTGCCGTACGATCACTACTGCATGTCATGCGAGTTGTCAGCTTGTTGCCTTGACTTTTTCTTGTTTGATCTGCATGCTGCTGACCGCTGCAGCCATAATATCAAAGTCCCGCCCGCCCGCCCTGGGTGAAGGGATATGGTGCAGCGGAGCCGCTGCGGATGATGAGTCGTTGCACCCATGTGTGCTTCTCTTCAATCGGAGTTCTTGAAGCAGGGCCTGGCCCGCCTGGGTCGAGTGACGACAGGCAGGCTGGGCCCTGCCAACAATCGTGCTATTTGCTGCCAGAAGTGTGTCCGCATGCAGTAAGTAGTGATATGCAGGGCGAGGGTTTACACCAGGCTGTGTTCAGAGGCAAAGGCGGAAGGGTTGTCAGTTAGCAAGATTGCACCGGGTTTGTACTACCTAATCGGGTCGGGCGGTTTGCCGGTGATAATTCTCGCTACTCATGTGGACGACCTATTGTGGTGTGCAACCCAGGAGGGACATGACACGATGCAGTCAATACTCTCCAAGTTCGTCGTAGGCAAGATCGAGCACACGGACTTCCGATTCTGAGGCAGGGGTTCAGGCAATCTGAGGATTTCAGTGTCAGGATTGATGCGGAGGACAGGTGAGGAAGATCAACATCGCAGCCGGATGCAAGACAACAGATCGTGCAACTGAGGCCGAGACAACAAGCCTTCGGAGCATAGTGGGGTCTTTGGCATGGCTTGCTAGGTTCGCGAGGCCTGATCTGTGTTACAAGGTAAACTGCCTGCAGAGAGCTTGCTCGTCGGCGACAATCGCGGATTTGAATGAGGCCAACCGCGTTGTGGAATTGGCGCAAGCTGATCAAGGAAGATCCTTGTACTATCCTGCAGGGAGGCTGGACTGGCATGACATCTGCGTCGTAACCTTTTCGGACGCAAGCTTCGCTCAGGAGCCAGGTTTCAGAAGCCAGCAGGGCAGACTGCATTACATCACGACGCAGAGCGCATCGGACTCCAACGTGCACGTGGCTCATGTTTTGAGTTACGGCTCCACAACCATCAAGAGATTGTGTCGCAGCACATTGGCATCGGAAACGTTCGCAATGCAAACGGCAGTGGAGAATGGAGACCGCTTGAGAGCAATCATTTGTGAACTTCGAGGCCAGCTGCCAACACTGAAAGGTTGGTTGGAGGAATCGCAAAGGAAGATGAGACATCTGTGGATCACGGACTGTCGGAGTCTTAGTGACCATCTCAACAGCATCCAAGTCAACAAAGTCGCGGACAAAAGGCTTGCTATAGAGCTAACGGCTAACGGCCATGAGACAACAATTATGGATTGAAGAAGTGGAATCCTGGAAGGTGTTGTCTCCGTGCGGAGACAAAATAAGATGGACAGGCACCGCGACGCAACTAGCTGATGCTTTGACAAAAAGCCTCAAGCCGTTTCAGCTGTTTAAGTTGATGGAGGATGCGATGGTCCAACTGTCGGAGCCGACACGCAAGTTGTCCAGAGACGAGGTGCTAGCGTTACAACAGTCGTGAGCCGCAGTGCACGTTTGTACAGTTGAAAGCTAGGAATAGTGATCTAGTGAATCTAGTAGTTACCGGAAATTGCAGCCTGGTAGAAAGCCTACGGAATGTACAGGTTTTGATCGGAAAGCTCCCACAACATCGCGAAGCGATTGAGCCCCTGGCACGCATCAATAAGTAAGACGGGTGTGAATATCACCTCGAAACTTACGTGTGCAGCTTGAGTGCGTGCCTTTTGTTATGCATTGGTCTAGGCAAACAGCTTATGTACAGTTGTATATGTTTCTGCTGTTGCCGTTGCGACTCGAAGGGCCCTTGAGATAAAGGCGAAAAGTTTTGTACAATAAACCACTAAACCAACGTTAAAGAATGACAGAGGAACTCACAACTTGCCTAAAGCTGTACCACAACTAACATAACCCGAAGACAGTTAGATGCTAGTAGCCTCATCTCATCTGGTAGGTATTTCGACTTAGAACTCATCGACTACCACTGGCTCATCCAGTATAGGCAAAGTCTTCTATCACAACTGCTACTATTCATGTACACCCTCAACCTCCACTGTACTTCTACTCTTGTCACACTTTTATGAATCGCTGATCTGTTTACTGACTACTACTACTACGAAAACGACGACGACTACTCTCACAACAACGACGACTACTACTAACTGGCTTAAAAAGTTCAACAACTCCAATGTAGATGATTTTTAACATGCTATCAACACCAGAATGGGCTAAGTATTCTTCTGCGTCCTCTCGCTTCGGTCTCCCGCAAGTCATCCATGTTCATCATATTTTCATTAAGAATATTCATCTAACACTAGAAGCATCACTATTAATATCACTCGTCGTATTCTAGAGCATACAATTCATGTAACACAACAGAGCCTTGCCAGCTGCGTGCGAGAGTGAGCGACGAATATTCCATAGTCGGTCTAGGCTTCCTAAACCCTAAAGCGCGAGAGCGTAAAACCCAATCAGCTGTTTATGTGTAGAATATAATTTACATCATGTAGGTGCGGTTATGATTAATTGGCAGGTTAAATCTGCATAACTTTGTACTAACACCCCAATCTTAGTCATCTTGGTTCCATGTACACCATCCCACATCTGTAAGAATCGAAAATTATAACCTGGAACTCTAAGCCCTAAGCCTTAACACCTTTAAGCCGCAAGCCCTACACAATAGATCCCAGCCGTACGAGGGCGGACAAACCCTGCACGGTAAACCCCCAAAACACCTGTTGCCACGCGGTTGCATTGGCAGATGGGAGGTGAATTTGCCCCAACCGCTTAGGACCAACGTCGTGGGAAAGCTTGGAAGTGGCGAGGACTGAGAGGTTTGACAACTGGCCGGAGCAAGCTAGTTACGGTCCGTGGAATAAAGACGGAGGAAGAGAGAGGGAGAGAGAGCCCTGGCGAAAGAAAAAGAGGCCTTCGGGAAAGGGATTTATTTGGCCTCCAGACCCCTAGCAAGCAAGCAAGAGAGAAAGAGCCGACGAGAGATCCATCAAAATGTTGAATGGAGCAGCACACCTGCGCGAAGTGGGGGGGACTGCCCTCGGCTCCAGCTTTGCGCAAAGCAAAGCCGACGAGAGACAACTCGAGCTTGCTTTTCTTCCGACCGCAGCTAAGGGGAATCCGGGAGAACTGTAGGGTCGCACCACAGTGGGTACAAAAAACGGAGAATCTATGTAAAAGCTTGTTACATGCCCGATAGAGGATAGTGCGTGGCTTCTGTGGCTCCTGCAGCATCGTGATGGGGATTCGAGACGGTTGCGTGTGATGCGTGATAAAGGATGAAGAGTTAGTTTGACCGCGCAGGTGAACACTAATGTTCTAGGCCTCTAGGTCGTCTGCCCAAGGCTGTATCAAAACGGTTGGACACCCTACAGGATGTCGAGCAGCGCACAGGGCCAGCCGGTGCTGCACCTTCTGTCCCCCAGGCCAGACTTCGGCTTAGAATCCTCTCTGCCATCATCAATGATTTTCTTGGACAGGCGCCAAAGGCTCCAGCCGCGGAGGGAGATGTGCTGAATGGCGAGGAGTGGGGATTGCTTGTTTCCGAAATGATCGGATTCTTGCCAATGCTGCAGTCCAATCTCATGCAACTGCTGGATGCTGCAATTCAGTTGCGCATAGTTGCCGTGCCTCCATGGGGAGGATCCCTTGCTGACAGCGACAATGTGCCTCAAAAACGTCCTGACCCTGATCGATCCTATGCTTCAGAGCGCGGCCCAGGCACAAGCGATTAAAGGAAGAGTGCTGGATTGGGGCAGGAGCCACGATAATTTGTGAAGGTAGGCCTGAGAGTGCACACTCATCGAAGCAGATTGCTAAGAATCAGTGAGAGGATTGTAGCATTGCGTGCACCAGCATTTCCTTTGTCCAGAACCACAGACGATAAAAAATGATTCCAAAGGCGGCCGAGACTGCAGAAGCCAATGCTGCAGCGGCCGGCAAGGCTGCTCCCTCACAGAAGGCGTGGAAGGCGTTGCGAGATCCACAGAGCAGAAGTGAAGCCTTCAGGGTGCAGCTAGCTAAGTCCCAAAACAAGGCCCGAAGTGGAGCATGGGTAGAGGGAGGGACGCGGGCTCCCGACTCTGCGGAGGCATCCGGCTCCGGAGTGCCGACGCCTTCCAAGAGCGCCACCGCTCGGGATCTGGCGCCTCCTCAAGACCAGCTGCTGGCCGAAGCTGAAGCATTGCTCATGGAGGATGCTGCGCTCTTGAAGTTGGCCTATGTCTGCCTCTGCTGCTTGGACCTGAAAAGCCTTAAGCAAGAGTGAATCATCGCTGTCACCGTTGAACGCCGATCCAGTGCTGCCGGCGACACCGGGATTGCTTTGCAGGTGCACATCTAGAGAAGGTGCGAGAAGGCAGCCTACAGTACATGAGCAAAAACATGCACTCCTGGAGCACTAGTCTGGTGTTGAGGAGGTTCCTGTTTTCGTCAACTCTTCCACATTCTGCCAAGCGATTGGGGAAGCCCGAGAACGATACTCTCTGTGAAGAGCCATGTTCGTTGCTGCTGCTACTACTACTACTACTACTACTGCTACTGCTACTGCTACTGCTACTACTACTACTACTACTACTACTACTACTACTACGACTGCAACGACTACGACGACGACCTGCCAACTGCTAGCGCTGGTGCCAGTACAAGTGCCAGCACCATTGGTAGAGCGAGCACTTGGTACAGGTGCCAGTAGTACTGCAGATGCTACTGCCACTGCTGCCGCTGCTAGAGCTGCTGCCGCTACGGCTACGGCGACTGCTACTGCTACTGCCACTGCTACTACGCTGCACTTGACAATTGGTGATGTCATGTGCACTACCCGTTAGCATCGTCATCGTTCTGTGTGGCCTTACCTTCTGTTGGGGTTGGTGCCGGATGATGCTGAGGACTTGAGTTATCGTTGTAGGCGCGAACTGGCAGCCGCGCAGAGCTGCCAAGATGTAAGAGTGGGTGACAACCGACGATGACTCCGACTCCTATTCCCTTTCCTACTACGACTACTACTGCTGCACCTACTACTACTACTACTGCTACTACTGCTACCACTATTACTACTACTACTACTACTACTACTACTACTACTAGTACTACTACTACTACTGCTACTACTACTAGTGGATGTGCATTGTCTCCCATTCTCTACAGTCTTTTTACCATCTGGATCTATGATCGCCTTGCCGAAGCTACATCCCCCGAATGGGCTTCTGCGTGCGCCACGCTCTTCGCAGACGATACCCATTTGAGCTGGCTAGTCCACAACCTGGGCGACCTGTTGTTCTGCTGCAAATGTCTCCAGCGTACTTTTGCTATCTTTCGCGAGGCTGGTATGGAGTTCAACACTGGAAAGTCTAAGCTAGTCATTCAATTGAAGGGTGGCATTGCCAAGCGCTGGATGCAGCAGCATCTTCAGGTGACAGCCCAAGGCCAGGTGGTGGACATGGGGACCCCGCATGCTCCCCTACTCCTCCCTCGAGTGCGCAAGTTTGTGTATTTGGGCATAGTAGCTTCATATAACAACTTTGAGCTTCAGACATGTCACCACCGAATGAGCGTTGGCCTGCAGAATAAACATAGGCTTGTCAAGATCCTGCACTCCTGTAGCCTTTTTTTGAAATACCGCACGCGCCTCTACGTTGCATGTGTCCGTAGCTCCATGCTATATGGCATACATGCGGTTGGAGTTGCTGCTTCGGTTTGCTATAAGCTTGAAACGGCCGACGCTCGAGCACTGCGGGCGATTGCACGTTCTCCGAGTTTCCTTGACACATGAGGCCACCACTCGGCTTCGTGCCAGACTGGGAGTTGATTCGCCTAATACGGTGCTTACCCAGCTTCTACAGGACCGCATTCAAAAGACAACTGATGCTCCCAGCCGTGCCTTTTTTCAGAGAGCAGCTGCATTTGCTTCGGAGCGTTCTTGATCCGCCAGCTGGAGAAGTCCTGAAGCCCTGCCAATCAGTGCACATGATGGCTTGTGATACCTGTGGCCAATACTTCTCGGAGCGCCGTCTGCTGCTCTCGCACATTGCACGAAAACACCCTGAACTGGTTCTCCCTAAGCGTAGGATCACCGCTCAGGAGTACTCCAGCTGTAGTGTTGATGGGATGCCGCAATGCGCCAGATGTGGTCGGAAATTCACTAGAGTTGAGGGTTTGAAAAAGCATTTGCAGAAGGACTGTCGCGTTCCTGCGGGCTCCTCACAGCCAGCTGTTTCTGCCGAGATCTCGCAATCGGCCCTTGCGGAGGCTACACCGGGCGTGGTGGCAGAGGTACCCACCCTTCGGCGGGAGACGTCTAGGTGCCGTTCTCCCGACGTAGCCTCCCATGTGTCTGCTAATGAGTTAGTTGTAGAAGCCCAGTTGGATGAACCTGCAGTTGTTTCGACGCAGTCCCCTCCTGAGCCCTCTGCAATAAGTGACCCCTCCACCGATAAGCCCGCATCGACTACTGAAGTCACACAGCCTGGTCTCATCCATAATGCTGCCTTCCGCCGACAAGCTCGTCAGAACTGGCGATCGGTTCTGCGTCAGGCTGATTTCTGTGCCAGTCTGCGTACCTATTGTGCACTCTGTGGCCAATGGGCACAAATGCGTGGTCCGGGAGTGAAGCAGCACATTCGATTGATGCATTCCGATGAGCATAAGCAATTTGCGGTTGGTGCTGACTCAGAGCAGCCACCGCGTGTGCCTATTGTGGGCATCAGTATAAGGACCCACGGGCGCATCTTCGGCACTGTCACGTTGTGTATCAGGCGTCACTCTGTGGACTTCTTGTTTGCATGCAGGACTCAGATGACCACGGTGGAGGAGCGCGCTTCAACAACCCGGCAGGAGCTGGACTCGGTCTTCGGCGGTGGTTTGGGCCGAACTCCCATGCATGGAGGCGGACGGGGCGGAGGCTGCGAAGGACTGGGGCAACAACAGCAGCCAGGGCTCCAAGCCGAAGAACTGGGACAGGCCGTCGAAGTACCACCGAGGCGACCAGAAAGGGGGCAAGGGAGCCTCTCAGGATGGCTGGGGCGGCGGCTGGAAGAACAAACGCCAGTGGGAAGCGGAGGAGGACGGAGAGCTCGGCAAGTTTCGCTCCGGCACTGGATTCATGCTGTTCATGGACACGCCAACGACGAATCCAGAACTGAGTGATCCCCGGGTTGAAGAAGGTGGCTGCGGAGTGGACGGAAAAGTTTCAGGCCGGGACAGTCACAAGCCCCTTGCGGATCATCTTGCTGATGGCTCTGGTTCGCGAGCTCCAGACGCGCCTGGAGAACTTCCTGAAGGATCCGGTGAAATGTGCCCGAGCCGAGGAAATCGGCTGGATGGCACAGGGTCACCAGCCGACAGACCCGGTCTGGCACTACTGGGGATGGGACCCGAAGGAGAAGAAGCCCATCAAGCTGGACCAGCAGCCCCTGCAGTCATCGGCAATTCAGGCCCAGCTGCAGTCCCTCGAGAAGATCATCCCTCAGGAGGGCGTCCTCACGGGCTTCAGGACGACACGGGACCTGGAGAAGGATCTGGATGGCGAAGTGGTGCCAATGATGTTGGCGGTCGGCCTGCGAGCGGCGGAGTCACACATGGCTCACAAGGCGTTCTCCCTTTATGCAAGCTGGTGGGAATGCGATGCGGCCGGAACGGCTTGCGAGACAACCTGCAGCCAAGAAACTCGAGGAGAACTATCTGGCCACCTCCTATTGCCCATGGAGCCGGAGGCGATAAATCCGGGACGACCGGCTGGTCTAGGTCGACCGGTCGGAGCAGCTGAGTCGGAGGGCACTCAGCTGCATTTGCGTGCGAGCCTCAGACTGGTTCGCCTCCCTCGCTCCAGACTCGTCAACCGCCGAAATTACTGCTATGTCAACTCCACAGCCCACAGCCCAGGCTTTGTACTGGATGGGCGAGCTTTTGAATCGCTCTGACGATGCGTGTGGAGGCTCTGCTCTTGGGTTCACTATACTGGATAAGGGTGGCCCCCTAGACCTTACGCAAAGCCTTGCTTGGCGCATGTTGCTTCGGCACTGGCCCAATCCTTTGCAGCAGCACGATGCAGGTGAGTTTCATCGTCATGTTTTGACATTCTTGCAGCCGCCTGCTTGCTGTGGCGAATGGCAAGCTCGCCTTAGCAACCCCTGCTCTGTTACCGACTCAGGTCGCCTCACGACGCCGATTCTGGTGCATCCCACAGGCGACAGCCTTGCGGATCTCCTGGGGTTCTGGCATCAGCAATATGCGGTGCATGCCCTTGCAGCCCACAGTGGATTGCTTGTGCTCAGGGTAGTCAGGTATGACTTTAGTGGGGTCTCTGCACATAAGAATTCCATGCCCATCCACATTTCGCCAGGTGAAGCTGTTGCTGTGCCGATATTCGTCGATCGTCAGAGCTTGAATGTCCGCTATGAGACCTTCCGAGTTGCCTATCAGGTTTTCCATGTAGGCCAGCGGGTTGACTCAGGCCACTACAAGTGTGCTTTATGTGTCCCCACGAACTCCTCGGTGACCCCTAGCCCTAGTTGGCACTACTATATCTGTGATGATAATGCTGCCCCGAAACGGGCTAGCCCTGCGGACCTTCGAAAAGTAGCTGCTAACTCCTACTTGGTGGGTCTCATACGCTCTTGCCCTAGATCATAGCCTGGGCCCTGCACGCGGCATTCGAGTGTATAGCGTATCTGCCTCTGGCTGCCTAGGGGTTAGGTCTTCATGCCGCGTGCTGCCGATGCCAATTCACAGACCAAGCACAGACTGCGCTTGAGGCGGCGCAGACCATGGTCTATCTGTGGCCCCAAAACGTTTGTGCCATTCCTTTTGCAAGTTGTTAATGATTGCCTGAGCAGACTGCTGTTTGCTCTGATTCCATCTATCTCCATCACATGCAGCAATTGCGTCTTTCTCTCTTTTAGGATTGCCGTCGTGTTTCGACTGCTTTGCCTCCGCCGCACAGACTGGCTGGAGAGACGCTGTGAGGGCCGTTTATCTCCAACGCTGCCGTGACGGCCACGTGCCCCTCCTACACTTGATGTTTGCGCTTCAGCCCTGGTGTTTTTGTGTAACTGCAGCCCTTGTGCTTTGTGTCTTCGGACCTCCGTGTTTGCTCTGAGCACTGACAGGCTCTAGCATGGCCCAAATTGTCTCATATCCGCCTGATGTGTACTACACGGCCCTTGAAGAATTCCTACTGCTTCAGGCTTTGAGGATATGTATTGACGATCAGGGCTGTGGGACCATACGACCGACGGCCGGATTGCTCCCTCGCAGTGACATCACACAGGAGGCCTACAGTCTAGCTGCGCCGCTTGGTGACTTACTCAGCAAGCCTCAGCGGAATGCTTCGAAGCTGCCTGGATACGCACTTGCCGGCTCCATTATGTTCCGCGCCGCCCAGCGCTCCCACTGCTGAGCGTTTGGCGTGGCAATACCTGATGGATGGGACGCCTGTTTGGCCTGCGGTACGCCAAGCTGTGGCCGCTATATCCTGGGAGCCAGGGCGCCACGGGTTCGCTAAGGATGATTCCTGCAACCTGACTTTGGGTGCCTATCGCCATGGCTCCTATGTTGGCTTGTGCCGTGGCGATAAACAGTACTTGGCTCTGTGTCAGCTGGTCAATCGCCTCTTGGAGCACCTCTGTCCCTCGCTAGTCTGGAGCAGCTTTTCTCTGCTGTACAATGTTCCAACGCCACCGCATCGTGATTGTAGCAACGCTCCCTACCCGGGCTATGTCACGGCGCTTACTCATCATGAGGTTGGCTCGTTATGGATTGCAGAAGAGGGCGGTGATGTGTGACAATGGGGTTTTGAAGGCTGGCAGGATCTACAGCCCCAGCTTGCAAGGTCTGCTTTTTCCATCGTACAACACCTTAGATTGTACATGTGCCTGGAGTTTTGTGGATAGGATCACGTTGACTGCTTACTGCATTGGGAAACCACAGCAGCTTCTGGAATCGCAAAGGCGGTCATTGCATGATCTGGGCTTTAAGCTTCCTACGGGGGCCGTGTGACTTGAGATGCTGGCCTCTAGCACATGCTGCCAGGTCACTTAGGTCTTTGGGGTTGTTGGACTCCGGTTCCCTTAATTTGGGTTAGGTCTCCTGTGCCCCAGGATCCTCTTACTTCGACCCCAGCCATGCCTGCGTCAGCCAAAACAAATGCACGCCTGAGGGTGCACGATGAGAGTGCACCGTGTGTTGCAGTTGCTGCGCTTGCATTGCATTGCACAGTCGCCAAGAGTTCGGCATCTGATGGCGGCGCTGGGCCTATGCATCACGCCCGGCTGCACGAGGGTAGTGCTTTCGCCGGGTCGTCGTAGATGCTGCTCTGGATGTCGTCCGGGGCACCTGTCGCATACGCGGCGCTGTGACAGGCAACTTGGCATGCAGTATAGGCCAGTCCTTAGCACCTGCTCAACGGAGGGCTGCGAGCAGAGTGCGGGCATTGGTCATCTCCACTGCTGCTCTACCTGTGCTGAGAGTCGCGGTACCTTGCACACGGTTCGTTGCAGTCGTCGACAGCTACGCTACACTGCTACGACGTTGGATGGGACCACGGGTGATGCTGGATCAGTTGCTCCCCTTGTAGGTCCAAGGGGAGCCACTGGTCAAGCCTTCACACAGGAAGCCAGTTTTTCTTCGACGGGTATGGTGGGCACTGTGGGCACCATGGGCACTGTAGCTTCGGGTCTTCCGTCGCTACCACATGCCTCCGCAGCGGAGGTTACGGACGTATCACTGTTGCCATCTGCCCTCAACCTGTCACCGCACTCCTGCGGGACAACATTCCCACCAGCTTTTATTTCTAGCTCTGAAGCGATGACTGCTCAAGATGCCTCAGTTGATCTGGATGCGCAATCTGGCTATGGAGGGCATACAGCGGCCTTTGATCTGGATGCACTGGATTGAGCTGGAGTGGATTGCGCTGGAGTTACGAAGCGAGGCTGTCGGATGTGCCAGGCAAATAGCTGTTTTGTGGCAACGTTTCGTACCTCGTGACGAGGGACGAGTTACGACTATGTGTGCTAGCTAACCTATTTACTCCCGGAGCTATTGAAGGTAGCTTCGCTAGAAACGGAGTTTCGACCGCTATCGTCGTTCGCAGGATAGTTGCGTCTGGCATGCGAAGACAGGATAGTGGAATGGCTACAAGCATTTATGACCGTGGCCATTCTGGATAAGGTCCCCCATCAGGGGGGTAAATTTGAAGTAGAGGGGAGAGAAGGGGAACTTGGCTATCTAGCCAAGCGAGAATGGCAGCCTCTCCTCGCACCCCTCTGCTTCGCGGACGGCGAGCCCTCCGTACCACAGTGATTGCGGCTGGCCCTGGGGGTGAGGAGCTGGGAAGTCCGACCGCCCTGCCTACGGCTTCGCCGGACGTGCAGGGTGAGGGACCGGTGACTCCCCCCGGTGGGATAGGGAGTCCCATCGCACTTCCGTCCTTGATGGATAGCCCGCTTGTACAGAGGCGTGCGGTGCTGGATAGATGCCATGAGCATCTGGCATCGCGGGGCTTCGGTGTACTTGAGCTGGCTACCCTTGACCTAAAGGACGCGGAAGAGGTAGGCCACCAGGTGGCAGAGGAACTCGGCGTGGGCTATGACGAGTACATCGGCGACTCGATCTACCTGTGGATACAGGAGGCCCGAGGCTAGCGACCTCGTGGAAAGGACCTCTGGCTACCAGGCTACCTCGCTGGCCTGGATGAACCTCTGCAAGCGACCTGCGATTGAGGGGATAGACCTTCAAGAAGATAGCGAGCCGGAGCCTCCGAAAGGAGATAGACAGAGGCGCCTGGTCAATGAGGGCTCCTTGGCTCAGGCGAGGGAAGAACGGCTACAGGCTACCTGGGCTATAAAGCTGAAAGAGAGCTAGAGCTTTGTGGGGCCCCAGTCTTGAAGAAACTGCAAGGAAGCCTGGATCCTGATAGGGCTATCCTGGCGCTGGCGGGAAAAACCCGGGCTAGCACACTGAAGCGCTACGTGTCCATCCACGTAAGGTGGCGTCTATGGCTACACGAGGCAAAGGACGGCCGGCCTCCAGGGCTACCGGCCGATCTGGCAGACTATATCATCGCGAGAGGAGATGAACCCTGCGGTAGAACCGTTCCAGAGGCTATCCTCAAGGCGATTAGCTGGATAGAGCGCGTGGCTGAGTGGTCCACTGAGGCTAGAGCTACCCACGGGAGAATTGCCTGGGCCATCAAGGATACGGTGGTTGAAAGGCTATCGTGGAAGGCACCGTGGACGCGGAGAGCACCGAGATACCCGGCGGGTATCCTGGTCAGG
The DNA here is from genome assembly GCA_905221615.1 of Symbiodinium sp. CCMP2592. Classification (NCBI taxonomy): domain Eukaryota; class Dinophyceae; order Suessiales; family Symbiodiniaceae; genus Symbiodinium; species Symbiodinium sp. CCMP2592. The sequence goes on from CAJNDT010006235.1 coordinate 993,554, forward strand.
TGGGAAAGGCTATAGTCCTCGACACTAGCATTGCCGTGGGCTGGAGAGTTTGGGCCTGGGCTAGGCTCCTGAAGGCCTGGGGTAGTCTCCGGTGGTCAGATCTCCAGGCTATGATCCCGAACGAACTGGCTATGGTAGAAGGTCGGCTATCGACCATGCTGAGGCGAACGAAAACCACCGGGGCTAACAGACGCATACGGGAGCTACCCGTATGCATCTCGGAGAGGTTACTTCGAGGACCCAGCCTGGCTATTGGTGGGCTTCAACCTGCTGAAGAACCACGCGGGCTATCAGCGGACTACCTATGCCGCGGCTCGGGGATAAGGGTGCCCTGGAGAAGAAGATGGCTACCTACGCCGACGCGATGGTGGCGACGGCCGGGCTACTGGCTATGGTAGGGATACCAGTGGTGGCTAGAGGCTACTGGTCAGAGCACAGCGAGACGGCAGTGCTACCCACTGGCTTGAGCCTGAAGCCGATACCTCCGGCGGATAGAGACATGCTGGGGAGATGGAAGCCAAGAGGGATCGGATACCTATATCCGCTCCTACGGCGGCCGGGTGGCTAGACTCCAGGCCATCTACGCGGAGGCGGCTAGGGCACGGGACCGGGAAGAGCAGCTAGACGAGAGAGAGATTGCAGGCGACCTCGGTGGCTGGCTTTTCCGAACTGGCAAGGCTACCGAGCAGGACGCCGACAAGCTAGCTGGAGAACTGCGGCGAGAATGGGCTAGCGAACGCATCGTGGAGTTGGTGGCTAATCCTGGGCTACCTGAAGAAATTGTGGCGAGCGATCCTCCCGAAGATAGACCCGAAGAATCGGCTAGTGAGCCGGAGCTGGGGCCGGAGCCGCATCGGAACCGGCCGAGGCAGCTACTTAAGAAGGCTAGGTGTACCAGCTATATCATAGTAGAGCTTCCCGGTAAGAAGTTTCGGCTACACAAGGGGGGCCAACCCGGATGCTGGATGGGCCGGCGTCGAATGTTTAAGAATTGCCAAGAATTACGGAGCCCGATCAGTACACTCACGTCTGCCGGCTATGCTGGCCGAAGGGCCAGGGGGTCAGCCGTTTGCAAACTGAGTGGATAGCGCGCGGGGGAAACAGCGGGGTCGGGGAGAACGCGGGGATACTTCTGGGGGGGAGCCTCTCGGGATACACTCTTTCCTTCCCATCCCTCTGGGGGGCGGTGGGCCTCGGGGGGAGAAAGAAGGGAGAGGGGAGAGAGAGAGAGAGAGAGGAGAGAATCACGTTCTTGCACTTGTGCTTCTTGTTGTCTTGCTGGCTAGGGCGTAGGTTGCGAGGTTCTCAGGCAGGCTAGTCGGCATGTGCACATGTGCTGCTTTGTGAGCTTCTGTCGGCTAGCGCTTCACACAAACGAATCCGCCGGGGCTACTGTGGCTAGGTGGCTTAACGGACCACCAAGTTTGAGGAGAGCCCACATAGTGGGCGAGCCTTCGCGCCCTCGTGGCCGGATAGCGGCCCATGGATAGATCGGCCAACTGGGCCGATCAGTCGGAACAGGCTAGTGTGCTAGCTCAGAGGATAGAAATACTTCACCAGCAGTGGCTAGAGGTCGACTCGGCGAGCTTGGCAGAACAGCTATATGAAAGGCTAAGCTTGGATAAACTGCACGAGCTATTGCAGCTAGCTCGAAAGGCTAGAGATGCACGGCTAGCGGAGCACCAGGAGGGGGCTAGCATCCAGCCGGGAGGCAGGCTCTCCAACAGGATAGTCCAGTACCAGGGTGCTACGTCCTGGGATAGAGGCCATACGTGCAATGATTGCCGCCCCCCGCCTGCCGAAAGGGCCCTGGCTAGAGCACGAAAGTATGGCTAGAGGACCACAGACACACGGCTAGAAGAAAAAGGAAGGAGAACACATCGGCCTTGCACATGTCGGCTAGTGTGTCCTGTCTGCAGCCAGAAAGAAGAGAAAGACCGGCTAGATTTTCTTGGAGACGTCCGGGTCTTGTCTTGGTGGGTCCTCCCTCTGTCCAACTCTCTGGTGTGGGGGGGCTAAGCTGTACCCACGGATGCTAGAGCTTTCAATTTCAAGAGACGACCCTAGCTTGACAACCGGCTAGCTCTGCACGAGCCAAGCACCGGCATGGCTTCGGTTCCTGATCCAGCGGAGCTAGCAAAAGGCTCCACTGATTTCCGCTACCTTCTGACCCAGAATAGGGTCCCGGATACTTCCCAGGCTACCTTGTTCAAGGCCGGGATAGATACGATCGCAAAGTTTTCGGCGAGTTTCAAGGACGGAGCCGATCTGAAATCGGTGCTAGCGAAAGACTTCTCGATAGAGCCAGAAAGTTCCTTGGTGAACAGGGCGCTAGCGGCTGCTTTTGTGGTAGCCTGGAGAGCGGCCCAGGCTCGTACCCGCGAACAGGCGGATAGAGAGGCGGCTAGCGAAGTCCGGGAATGGGCGAAACCCATCCCACAGACAGAGTACATGGCTATGCGCCAGTCCTTTGCACACAAGTTTGGCGAGCCCGAGGATAAGCACATTCCTGCGAAGGAATACATTGAGCGAAAGCTTCACGAGCTAGAAACGGGCGAGTTCAGGGCGGAGCCCTTGAACGAGGTGCTATCCAGAGACGAGATTGACCCGGATGTGCTAGTTCCGCAATGGGATGGCAAAGGCACCGCCCTCATGCTCAAGAAGGCTACCTCGAAAGGGGCTATGCCATCGGGCCCAGAGCAGCTTCGTCTCCGGCTAACAGTGATGCAAAATGCCCTTCTCATGATCGGCTTGCAGCACCCGGGGCGTTCCGAGCTGAAGGATATCGACTTCCAGCTCTTCGAGAAATACAAGGATTACTCGCTGGGCGACTTTTGCTATGGGCTACGTTCCAACGATGCTAGCGGTTCCCTAGCTCCGCCTTGGACTTTGGTGCTATCCTACGAGAACGCTATCCGGAAGCAGACCTACAAGCAAATGGTCCTCAAGGGGATAGGCTTTGCTGACGCGCTAGTCCAATCCTGGAAGGATGCGGCTACCAAGGAGCGCCACTTCACAACCCCGCTAGCACTTTGTGCTAAGCGGCCGCAGCCCTGGTCGTGGGATAACACGCAGCCGGATAGGCCTCCCAACAAGAAGGGCAAAGGCAGGGGCAAGGGCAAGGACGGCAAGGATAGCAACAAGAAGGCTAAGGTCGGCACCTTTCACCGCCCTGAGGATAATAAGCCGATTTGCTTTCGGTTTAATTTGAAGAGTGGCTGTAAGAAAGGGGATAAATGTCACTTCGTGCATGTCTGTACGAAGTGCCGCGGCCAGCACTCGGCGATCAACTGCCCCGGCGCGGCTACCCCGTCCACTGCGGCTAACTGACTTGCTCAGCCTACGCCAATGGCGCCTGCCTCGGCTACTCCGACGGCTAGCCTCCAACTTCGGGGTCGATTTGGAGATTTGCTGTGTGGATCTGGCTAGATCTCCTTCAACCGACCTGGCGACATCAAAATCGAGGGCTAAATGCCTTCGGCTGGTCCAATCAGGCGCCTATGATCGTGGCTATTTCACCCCCGGTGGCTACCTTTTCACGCTCCTCTTGGGCTAATTTCAAAGGTCCAAGGCCAGTGCGTAGCTTTGCCGAACCACGTGGACTGGCGAAGCTGACGTCCAAGGAGAGAGACCGGGCTATCCTTGGCAACATTTTTGCTGATTTTTCTTTTGAAATAGCTAGTGCGGCTACCTTCTTCGTCTTGGAGCAACCCGAAGACCTTGGGGCTATGCCCGCGGTCCCCCACAAAGGGCAACGACCGGCTAGCATGTGGCAGTGGCCTGCGCATAGCCAATTGGCTAGCCAGGGGCTACACTCCGTTGCCCTGCACCTGGATAATTTTGGGGCGACTTCTGCGAAGCCGACGAGACTGCTTCTCAAAACAACGTTGGAGATGCCGGCTACTGTGCATGAGGGCCTACCGACATTCGACCTCGACGGAGGCTACCTGGGACCTCTGCCGCCTGCGGCGACGGCTACGCCGACACAGGCCTCCATGCTGGCTAAGGCCTCCCAGGGCGAATGGCCTTCAGAGCTATGCCTTTGCGACTGCCTCCGGAGAGGGGGAACAACATGTGCAGGATACGACCACACCTGACGACCTCGGCTACGTCAGGAACCAACCTGAAGGACCCCGGCTACAGGGCGGCCAAGGTCCACCACGGCGATGCCATCAGAGCGATGGGATAAAGGACTTCCTGGCGATGGCCCCGACACTCAAGGCTACACGCTGCTGGCGAGTCCTGGGACTGGCTACGTGCCAAAATTCGGGAGATCGTGATCAAGCTCCGAGAACGAGTTGGAGAAGGAAGCCTTCCGCGTGGCTATGGGAGGCGAGGCCGGATGCACGCTGGCTCGGGATAGCCAGCTACACGAGGAGCTGCTGCAGCTCTTGCAGACTTGGATAGAAGGCCAGGACCTCAGCGAACCCAACATTTTGGATATCCCTCCGGGCCAGCCCCTCCGGCTTCGGCTACTTCGGGCGATCCTCGAGGCTGCTGGCGACCCGGATAGAGACTTCCTGCGCCGGCCGAGGAAGGCCTACCTTTGGGGATACTGGAAGGGCTACCTCGGACCCCGCATGTGTTCGAAGAGCAGACTTCTTGGCGGCTAGACAATACCCCGTTCGAGCCTGCGCTAGCGTGGGTATACTCGTCGGTTAGCGACCACCGGGAATTCGTGCGGGCTAAGTTCGACGGGGATGTGGAAGAGGGCCTTATGGAGAAGATGACCCTTGGCGAGTTCAAAGCAAGGTTTGGCGAGGACAGGGCTATCGCTTCCTTGGCCGTGATAGTCGAAGACGAGGAGAAGGACAAGAAGCGGATAATCCATGACGCCACCCATGGCGTAAGGGTTAACCATCGGATACGATGTCGGGACAAGATCCGTGCTCCGGGGGCTAGAGAAAAGAAACAGATCCTGCGAGAGCTAATCCGGTGTGGCGAGGTTGCCTTCTCGGTTGTGGGGGATATTTCGAAGGCCCATCGGCGATACAAACATCAGGCTAGCGAGCACGGCTTCATGGGCTGCCAGATAGACACCGAGGAGACGATTCCCGGGGACCCGGATAGCCAGATCGTCTACGTCAACAAGGTGGGCACCTTCGGGCTATCTCCAGCGAGCTACTGGTGGACTAGAATAGCCGCATGTGGGCTACGGGCAACCCATCACCTGTTGGGACCCGGCTATCCCATCGACCTCCTGCTATATGCCGATGACCTCGAGGCCCTGGGGATAGGGACGGAGGGGAGGAAGGGGATTCCTCTGAGTTACCTCCTCCTTTCTGTCCTGGGCTATCCCTTCAAATGGGCGAAGACTCGAGGTGGCTATAGAGTGGAGTGGCTGGGAATGGAGACGGAGTATTCCTCCCACAGGCTAGGCATGTCAAAGAAGCGCGCGTCCTGGCTATCCTCCTGGCTAAACGACAACGCCCTCTGCCAAGGTCACGGCCAAGAAGATGCAGCAGAGCCTAGGAAGGCTAGGCTTTGCGGCCATAGCCCTGGACTGGCAGAGACCCTTCCTGGGCCCCCTCCATGCGTGGAGCGCGGCTATTCAGGGGAAGACGGGATACCTCATCATTCCCACGATGCTGAGGGTTCTGATGCGGTGGCTAGCCGACAAGCTCGACCAGGGAGAGAGGCTTCAACGTCCCGTGACTCTCTACGCTGGGCTACCACCACTGAGCTTTTTCACTGATGCTAAAGCTGAGTCCGATAGGGCCTGGATAGGGGGCTTCCTGGAGAAATCCGAAGGGAAGCCGGGACCCTGGTTTTCACTCGAAGTGGATAGGGCCTGGGCTCCTTGGGCTTTTTCGAAAGGCGATCCCAAGAAAGTGATAGCTGCACTAGAACTGCTAGCGACCCTCGTGGGGATACGTCTCTGGGTCCCCGAGGGCGAGGATAGAAAGACCTCGCGAGTGGCCATCCGTGGATATACGGATAACAAGTCCAATGAGGCACTTGTGAAGAAGGCTATGACAACAAAGTATCCTTCTATGCTAATTTTAATGGAGGTAGCCGAAGAGCTATCCCATAAGAACTGCGAGCTACAGCTCCAGTGGATACGGCGAGACATCAACCAGCTAGCGGATGATCTCACCAACGAAGAGTTCAAGGAGTTCGACCCAGCTCAAAGGATAGAGCTGAGGGGAGAAGAATTCCAGTGGCGTGTCCTCGGCCGGCTACTCGCGCATGCAGATAGCTTCTACAAGGAGCTAGGCACGCGGAAGCGAGGGACCCCTGATAGGGTGTCCAAGTTTAGCCGTAAGGCCAGGAAACTAGATCCCTGGTAGCCTGAGTGGCGATGCATGGGGATGGATAGCCGAAGGCTATCGAATATCTCCAGGCAACCTGGGATAGTTGCCACTCCAGACAAAAAGAGCGTCCGTGCTAGCTGAGTGTGTTTGTCTCGCTTGGTTGTCGCTCGGCTAGCTCGCTAGCTAACTACTACTACTGCTATCGTCCTGGTGGTGTTCCGGGGATGGTGGTGGGACATAGGAGCTAGTGCACTGAGGATGTTCGCTTCTGCTGCTGGGATGGATGGATGGAGAGTATTTTCGTTAGATGTGGAGTCTAGAGTCTAGATAGTTGTTGCCAAGGATCTCTAAACGGAGATGCAGCCATCTGAGCTGCCGGGCTATGCCTGCCTTTCGTCGGATCATCGTACTGGTGAGACGTGTGCAATGCAATACTACTACTACTACTACTACTACTACTACTACTACTACTACTACTACTACTACTACTACTACTACTACTACTACTACTACTACCACGACTTACTACTACTACTACTACTACTACTACTACTACTACTACTACTACTACTACTACTACTACTACTCCTACTACTACTACTACTACTACTACTACTGCTACTACTACTACTACTACTACTACTACTACTACTACTACTACTAGTATTACTGTATTACTGTATTACTAGTACTACTGTTGATGGACAAAATCCTGCATTACTCATTATCAGGAATATACCATAGTTCCCATAGTTTAGAGTCTTTAGGGTCATGCAGGATTTTGTCCATCAGCAGTAGTACTAGTACTGTTACTACTCCTCCTCCTCCTCCTCCTCCTCCTCCTCCTCCTGCTCCTGCTCCTGCTCCTACTACTGCTACTACTACTACTACTACTACTACTACTACTACCACTACTACTACTACTACTACTACTACTACTACTACTACTACTACTACTACTACTACTACTACTACTACTACTACTACTACTACTAGCCATTCCTCCCCTCCTACCAACCACCTGCAGCGGAATCCATCATGGTGGCCGATCATTTTCACCATAATCCCCACCATCGTCGTAACTAGCAGTCTCACATTCATCAACATCATCATGATAAACGTCATCATCGTCATCATCACAACCAACATCATGGCATGGTCTCAATCATTGAAAATCCACGAGTGGGTTTTGAGGCAAAATGAAGTGGTATGGCGCGACGATCGCACCGTAAAAACTGAGTAGAGCGGACGCGCTCTTAAGAGGGTTTGGAGCAAGTGTCGTGGAAAGGCGGCTTCAGCCTACTACTAAGCTTCTCAACACCCGTGCAGCAACTGTTGAAGGCTGCTATGTTCGTCATTAGCCCTCCCACCAACCCCACCCACACTCCGAAATGCGAAGCTCGAAATTTCAAAAGCCACGAATAGATTTTGAGGGAGGAAGAAGTGGTCTGACACGACGAATGCACCGTGAATACCGAGTAAAACGGACGTGCTCTTAAGAGGGCTCCTGCTCCTCCTCCTCCTCCTCCTCCTCCTCCTCCTCCTCCTCCTCCTCCTGCTGCTACTACGGCTCCTGCTGCTGTGGTTGCTACTGCAACTGCCTCCGCCACTGCACCTGCCTCTGCTACTGCTACTTCCAGTGCTCCTGCTCCTGCTGCTAAGCTCCTTGGCTCCACAGCGTAGAGATGTTGAGACCGTTGAAACAATGGGACTTTTCCACCCTTAACGGTCAGGGGCGCGCTAGAAGGTTCGAGTACCTCAACCTCAACATGGCTGTAGGCTGCATGATGGCCGTGTTTCTTGCTTGCCTGGATTCATCTGCCCTACCTCGGCAGAGGGCTCAAATCCTGTGCCACAGTGTCCGAATTGGACAGCATCCAGCCCGTGCGATTGGCCCAGCTCTCAGTATCAGATGTCTCCTTTACTCTTGTGGCAAGCTGAGGGGTGCACTCAAGAGCAGCTACTTTCGAGCGGCGCCGTCTGTGCTCAAGCCTTGCTTCCACATAGCCTAGACAGCCCAGGATGTCACCCAAGGAGGCACGGCGAGGCAACCCGTCGAGGTCGCGATCAGGAGGGCCTAAAGCCAAAGCAAAAGCGGCTCCGGAGACTTCGTCATCTGATAGCCCGCCGAGCCCACCGAGCTCAGGAGAGGAGGCCACCGCTCGTCCTGTCGCTGCCACAAGTGCTCCGGCAGGGCCTCCACCCCCGACGCCGGTCAACAGGCCACCAAGGGGCAGTGTGGGAATGTCACCGTGCAAGCCAGCTGGACCTCCCCCACCTTCACCGGTGCTACCGACACCGGCTGTGCTGGGAAGTGCTGTGGCACCCGCGACCGGGGTGCTACCTACTCCCTTTTCTACCACACCAGCACAGGCGTATGCGGCAATGGCACCTCCTGGACTACCAGCAAGCGCTCCGACTACAGCTCCTTCGCCGAGACCAGGACCGCCTACGACACTGGGCATCACTGGCACAGCTGGCACGGCCCGAGCACCTCGTCTGAGCTGCCACCTCTGCAGCCCCAGCGAACTCAGAGCTTTAATCTTGCAACTCAGACACGAGAGGCGATGTACTCTTCCGCGAGCAGACCAAAACAGCCCAGACACGACCGCACATGTGCATTGATACAACATCTATGCTGTCGTTGGCCTTGCTCGCATGCTCAGGTCCATCCCATGGTGTTGCCTCTGGCTCGACTATCAGACTATCAGGAGTAAGTGCCCTGCCTCAAGTATGTCGTTGGACTCTGAAAATTGGCAGGACCTGGCGATTGGTTGGCACCTTCGACTTCTTGCGCCCGTCTAGTGTTCTCGCCTCAGCTGCAGTGCCAACAGTCTGTCTGTGGTCCGGCGCCATGCATGATGCTTTTGCCTGTTGGTTGGCATGTGTCCCGACACTCCCTTTGCGTTCTCCCCCGAGCTCTCTGTGCCATCAACAGCCGTTGCCACCCAGGGCCTCTTCTCTTTCAGGCAGCCTAGCCACCATACTTTATAGGACTGACTTGCGACCCAACCACCCTGGGGGTAAGCATCTTGCAGGGGAGCATTCACTTGTGCTATGCCATCTTGTGATTGGCCACTCTCTCCGTGCTCCCTTTTTGTGGCCATGGCATCGTATTCTTCGGAAGAAGCTGCTTCATCCGCTGGCAAGGAGGAGGGCACTGGTGATCCCCATGATGAGGCTCTGGCGGCTGCAAAGTCGGACTCAGGGAACAACTGGCAAAATGCTCTGACGCCGCTTACGGTTGGCACAGAAGTTGAAGTGATCGGAGGCCATCGGAAACACCTCATCGGCCGTCGAGCGATTGTGCTCCCAACTGACAGTTGCGACACCAATACGAGTCGGAATCCGTCGGAACTTGAAGATGCTGCAAGGACCGAGGTCTGAACAGACCCGTATCTACACGATAGATCGGGAGAATCTTGTCCCACGCCTGGGATCGGAGGCCACCCGGGCTACAATGGACGATGGCATGCAGCCAAGCATGCGCTGGAGGTATGCCCCTCCACCATTGACCCTCTTCAGCGCCAGATTTCTCCTCGGTTGGTCCCCGATGAAGTATCTCGTACCTCCGCCCGCGCCAAAGCGGGATAAAGCGGGTGTCTGGATCAATCCGCCATTGCGAGTTGCTCTTCCCAGTCATGGACAGCGCACCTCGACCCGGAAACGGGAGGCACCGCCTATTACAACGAGCAGACCAAGGAAGTTACATGGCGCAAACCCACTGCACCCCTCCACCTACAGATGGAGCAAGTACAGGAAGCGGCTCCAACTTCTGTGGTGGCTGCAGCTGCGGAGGCTCCGATGGAGCAACGAGGCATCAACCCGCCAGGTCCCTGCGGATGTACCACCACCTCGCACTCCAAGCCCTTCGCCCACCGGAAGAGATGCGAAGCCCAGAGTGGACGACAAAGGCCGACTCAAGCCTACCCCCAAAGTCCGAAGACATCAAGCTGGCAGAGATATATCTTCTGCGAAGGAGACCTCTGCCCTCAGCTCGAGCACTGGCCTTGGCAAACCGCCTCCAGGTGATGACTCGGCAGATCCATATGAGGCGGCCTGGCAGATCCAGTCGGGGACCTTCTCTTGAAGTCTGCTGGAGCAGTGGCAGCTACACGGCGCTCCGAGCCTTCGATCACCCAGCCTGACCCTGATGGTGGTGAACTCTCGACTGCCCCTCCACGGCAGAATCCCAAACGTACCATGACAGCCTCTGCCTCAGCTGCCAAGCGGTCTCGCCAAACAAAGGAGGTTTACAAGCCAAAGAGATCTATTTGGTTTGATGTGGAGGATGAAGCAGACTTGCCTCCACCGGCATCAAGCAAGCCGCGACCAAAGCCATCCCCGGCTCGTACAGCTACGGCAAAGGCCCGAATGATGGGCAAGTTGCTGCAGATCTCTAGGCGTAACAGAGCCCAGACCAAGCCGAAGGCTTCGTCTGCCTCAGAGCCCGCACAGTCTGCAGACAGCAGCGCATATATGAGTGTCCAGTGCATGCTCACAGCTACCCAAGCACATCACTCTTATATCTGTGACGACACTTCTCGCCTCGATGTCCCCAGGTCCGACCAACTCCCAGCTGAAGCTGGTCCTGATACGGCAGGCGGGGCCTCGCCGGAATTTAGACTGCTGCATCAGCTCCGTGAGCCTACGCTTTGGAGGTCAGACCGGCAGGCACGAAGTTCCGCCGAACACGGTGACATGTATGCTGAGAGCTATCCTTGCGGTCTGCCTGTTTCAGGACATACCCTGCTGACATGTCGGATGCCAAACAGCACGCCAGGATTCTCGCAGGCTGACCTGATGAGTGTGAGAGCTGCGGGGAACACCCTGCACTCTTTGCACATTGGTCCTCTAGGTCTCGAACAGCCTCCCAGAACACCGACCTCCATGCCGGCCGGGACTGCCAGACATCGGAAAGGTGATGCCACCCGTCACCGGACACTCGACTATCCGTGTTTGCTGCGAGGTATGCTTGCTACACTGGCAACAGGCCCAACTCTGCTGTCTGCCTCCACCACAGCCCTTACAGCATGCACTTCGTTTGGTCAGTACCGTCTGCAGGGATGGCCAGATGCCTACCAAGTGCAGCCCCACGAAACATGTGCCGTTTGCTCCCGCCTACCACGGCCGGGCTCGACTGTTATGCTCAGAGAACAACTACAGTTAGACCCAGCCTCGGGACTTCAAGATGCCGACCACTCAGTGTTTTCCAGTAACCTGGTACAGTGCTGTGCATGGTCCCTCCGGCCCCTCTCAGGTCTGCCAAACACACTGGGCACAGGCCCGCTTCCGCTGGCCAATGCACCTGCAGAGATCCTGTTCACATCTTTCTGCAGGATATCCCAGGCACACGCCTGGCCTTCAGACTGGCAGACCCTATAGATGTGCTTGGTGCAGATTTCACTTCAGACAAAGAACCCCGCACCAGCCCTTCCACCTACGAAGGACAAGGTCCGCTACCAATAAGATGGGGCCCTCGGCGAGTCTGGAAGACACCTGCACCCGGCCTGAGATCTCAGAGCCTAGTTTTGGCCATGGACTAGCAACAGTCACACTACCTACAGAAAGGCACCTAGACCTGCAATCTGGTTGGTACCGGCACTAGACATCATCTATTCTACGCCCAAACCGAGCCAGCTCGGTCCCAAGTCCGAGCATTCTCCCGCTATCCCGAAGGTTACTACTGCGCGACACTCCTTATTGTGCATCTCTAGGCAGTGGCAGACCAAAGGGAGAATAGGAGCGAGGGTTAGCAACAGTAGCCGTCTGTTGCTGGGACCACAGTTGTGTCCGGAGCGGCACTTCTGTGGGAAGCCATGGCTAGAGCTCAAAAGTCCGACATCTCTGATGAGTACCGTCTCGCGGGACTGCTTATCACACCAAACATCACTCACTATATTATCTCCCGAAGCTGTTCTCACTGCGGTCGTAGGCCACCAAAGCTTCAATCTGCTGCAACTAGCCCGCAGGTCACAAATCTTGGTTGGTCTTTACTTACGGTTGGCCTCTCGCCCGACCTGCCTCCTTCTATCTTCGAACCGCGTGTGTTTTGCAGCCATTCCCGGCTGGAGTGCCCAGCCTCTCATCTTATCCAGAAGCCCTGTGCTGAGTCTGCTCTGGAATAGACTCCAGCTCTCGCCGCTTGTGCAAACTCCCGTGCACATGCATAGGTCTATTGAAGCTTATCCGCGACGACCCCGGATGCCTTCTGGTAGCAGTTCCCGGCCTCGGCCTCTGTGGCCTCTGTGCGCCTTTCTGTCCCTTCTGACCCTCAGCTAGTACCCAGCCATATCTGGTAGCAGGTGTGCCCTCATCTCAGCTACCTTTACATGCTGTTTCCGCCACGGCCCCAGCTACTTCGTGCCTGCACGGCCCCCTCCAATGGACCGCGACACGTAAACGTTCCTACAAACGTGCTGTGAGGCGCGCAGCTGCTCATCCTGAACAGCGCACCGTCCACCGAGGACGAACTCACACACTAAGACAGCTCCACAGCAACTACGATGGCTCCCGCCCTGACCCTGGTACAAGCTGCAGGCCACGCCAGCTTGCCATGCAACGGCGACCGGATCGACTTCTTATATGGAGCTGGAATGCCGGAGGCCTCACCACTGATCTCTGGCATGAGCTTCTTCTGACCCTTGCTGAGACTCCGGTTCTGCTGCGGCCGCAGGTGGTACTGCTCCAGGAATCTCATTGGACTGAGGCCATGGCTCCTCAGTTTCAATCCGCTGCCTGGACAGTTCTAACCTCTCCTACCACCGATTGCAAGGCAGCCGGCCTGGTGGTTCTGCTGGACAAGCAGCTGTGCAATCAAGGCCAGCTTACATATGCAGACCCGCTCCCGGGCCGAGTACAGCATGTCCGACTTGCCTCAGCCAAGTGGGCCCTTGATATTTTCAACATCTATCAAAAGCCACAAACCACACTCAAGGAACAGGCAGGGGCCTCCAAGGAACTTCGAAGGAAGGTATGGCACACTCTTAGAGCAGAAATTAATAGGACACCACTCAGACACACTCTCGTTGTTGCAGGCGATCACAACTGTGAGCTGCAACCCTCGGCATCGGTGGGTCCAAAAGCCAACTGTGGCACAGGTACACCGGCAAGAGATCAACACTTGCTGCAGCAACTTCTGGAAGATTAATCATCTTGTGCAGCTCAACTCCTGGAGCCGCAAGGCTGGGCCCACCTATCTACACCACGCCGGACGCAGCCTGATTGACCACCTGATGGTGCGAGGCACACAAGCCGACAGTCTAGCCCGCTTGGCTCACCCACAGTCCACGCCGCTTGCAGCATGGAGGCAGGGCGGCAAGCATCTACCGCTTGTAGGCGCCATTAGTAGACTACAGCTCTTTCAGAAGCTTAACAAACCGCCTCCTCAGTCTACCAGGACGTGGGATCACTGGGCCCTTGTCCAGAAGTGCCTTGACCGGCATGGCACCAGAATTAAGCGGCTACGCCATCAAGTTAGCCAATGTTTGCCCCAGGTTCGTACCCTCACGGAGTTGGACGATGTCCTCACTACCCAGGCAGCGAGTGTTTTCCCGAAACCAGAGCAACCACAGCGTCTGGCCGTGTGGCAGACCTCGGAAATGCAAGGTGGTCTCAAGGCTATGTGGCAGGCTTATCAAGCCTGGAAGCGACCGGCAGGTGCTGGGCTCAAGATGATTCTTGCTAAGTGGCGCAACTATCAGCTCTTCAGACAAAAACAGCGTGCATTTAAGAAAGCCGGCAAGGAAGCCAAGAAGCACTGGTTTCACTCCCGACTTGCGGATCTACAACAGGCCGCGCAATCCCACGACACACGGCTGCTCTATGCTGGAGTGCGATCTCTGGCTCCCAAATCCAGGAAAATTGCAGTCCAGCTCCGCGACGCCGCCGGCCGAATGCAGGACGCCTCTGCCCAGGCTGAACAGTTGAGAGTACACTATGAGAAGCTGTACACTGCTCCGGAAGAGTCTGCCCCTTCTTCCCAGCCTGCCAACATAAGTATGGATGTTACTGCCGCAGAGGTGCTACATGCTCTCGATCATCTCCCGATACACAAGGCTGTACCCAGAGGCATGGCCACGACATCGCTGTGGCGTAGCTGCTCAGATGTGCTAGCACCCTATCTGGCAGAAATGACGAGAACAGCCCGACAGGTTCCGCAACTTTGGCGAGATGCATGGATAACTTTAATTCCGAAAGTTCCACGACCTCTGGAACCCAAGCATTTACGCCCTATAGGGCTCACGGAAGTGAGTGGACGGGCAATTGCTCGCATACTACAGCAACGACTACGGCCTCACGTTCAGCGCTACTTACACTCCCTCCCACAATATGCCTATTTAGCTCATCGAAGCACCAGCCACGCCATTCTTCGAGTACAATCTCACTGCAGACAAGTCCAACAGGCCTGTTCTGCACCGGCGCGGAAACTCATGGATGCCTACGAGAACAAGCCCAAACCTTCCACGAATCAAGGCGGGCTGCGGCTCTCTCTGGATCTGACTTCCGCTTTTGATGTGTTATCCTGGCGGCTGCTGTCGGAAGCCATGCACGCTGCTAACATACTTCAAGAGCTTAGGGATTGGGTTTCCAGCTGGTACGGTGAAGTCACGTACCATATTCAACATCTTGGTTGGGAGAAATGGGTGAAGGCCTCACAAGGAGTGCGGCAGGGGTGCCTGCTGGCACCCCTGCTATGGGGACTATGCGCCGGGCACCTCCTTATTGCACTACAACAAACCACATCCATTGAGTGGGTGGCACAGTCGGTGACAGGATATGCAGACGACTTTCATGCCTCTGACATGGTCACTACCTATGCTGACTTGGTCCAAGCGGAATTTCGCATTGGCTCCCTGCTGGATGTCCTTACTGATGCACAAATGCGCATAAACTCCAAAAAGTCTGCTATCTTGCTACGAGTATGTGGTCGGTTTGCCAAACGGTGGTTACAACAGCATAGACTCAGTAAAGACGGAGCACCGTATCTGCGTCTGCGCACCCCTCCGGGGCGTTGTTTCGAGTTTCCGCTGAAGGATCAACATGTCTATTTGGGAGTCTCCATCTCCTACTATTCTGCCGCAAAGCACACTGTTGCACACCGCATGCAGGCCGCCAATCAGGCCTGGCAGAGGCTGCGAAAAATTCTGTGCTCCCGCGCTCAGCTTGATGTTCGCAAACGCATTGCCATTTGGAGGGCGACTGTGGTTCCCGCCATGACATATGGCTTGGCTGCTACCGCCCCCAGTTTGCGTGATCTTCAGCGAATCCAACACCAGTTCACTAAGCAACTTCGTGCCATCACCCACCTCTATGCTCACCTCAGCAAGGTCTCCACCTCCGATCTGCACCGAGGTTATGGCGTTCCCACGGCGCTTGACATTCTTCACAAAGAGGCTCATTCCCTTCACCACCAACTCCACACCAATCTGCATTTTGGGAATACTATCACGGATCAGCATGTTCGGGATGCTCGTGCAACTGCTGCTCAGCTGCAGGCCTGGCAGGTCGACCAATGGCATGCCCAGAACTCTGGAGCAGATGTACCTTCTCAGGCACCCTTTTCATGTCATACGTGCGGAAAGACCTTTCACTGCTATCGCCTTTTACGGGTACATGAATCTGTTGAGCATCGTCAGAAAGCTCCAAAAACCAACGAGGTTGTCTTTGATCGCAGCCTCCATAGTCTGAACGGCCTGCCTACATGTCGTCTGTGTGGTCACGTCTTTCGACAGTGGGATAACCTAAAACAACACATCAGACGTAACCGCTGCCCCACTCTGCGGGGGCAAAGTGTGCCTTCCATTCCCTCTACAGGCCAGCAGCTCCCTTCTACAACTGCCGACGATGCTTCAGTCCTGCCCTCGGATCCAGTCCTGATCAGTCAGCCTGACACGGCTGGCCTTGCCCCTCCTATACCTGATGCTATTATGCCGGCAGCCACCACTGCATCCCCCTCTGCAGCTCCCGATACCCCGCTGATCCTGTGGGACTCGGTGATCTCCAGGCTACAGCAATGCCGCTGGGTGGATCTGGCGAGTGATCCTGCTATTCAGCAGTATCTCCGGCACCGCTGTCCTGTATGTTATCAGTGGAGTGCCGATGCAGTTGGGCTCAAGCACCACATTGCGCATGCGCATGCCTCGTGGCTCGAGACAAAAGAAGCTGCACTTCAGCTGCTTCAGGTCTTCCGTCGTCACATCGTTCTACCATGTAGGTTCTGTCACCAGATCAAGGTCAATAAGGACAGACACTACTTCCAGTGCCCAGTCTTGAGTATCTGTGCTTATCTACAAGCCTGGCATGACCAGCTTCACCCTGGACTACATGGATCTCGACGAAGAGGAAGCCAAATTTTTCGGGACAGACAGCCAGAGAGCCATGCCGCCCACCAAGCGGCCTCGACCAGAGGAATCCTTCTCGACCAGGCAGACGATCAAGGGCAAAGGCAAAAATGGGAAAGGGAAAGGCAAAGGAAAGCCAATGGCACCGGCAACCCGCTGGGACTATGCAAGTGGTTCCGAGCAGTGGGAGACTCCGTGGGCAACCGAAGCGATCCAGCCCCACCACCAGGGGGACCGAGCTCAGGATCCGTACCAGCTGCACATGTGGAATCTCACCAGGCTGGTTCTGCAACAAGAGCAAACACTGGCATCCCTTCGCCAGGACATCACCCTTTACCTCTTCGTCAAGACGGGACAGGGCAGCATCGTGTCGCTTCTGCATCAGACTGCGGAAAAGTGGCGGCAGACGAAGGAAGCCTCGCCAACCGGTCACCGAGTGGATGCAATTTCGCTTGGAGATATCCCTACGTCCACTTGGGGATCCCATCTGGAGCACTTTGCAAACATGGGTGGGTCAAGCAGCTTGGCACCTTCTCGGATGTCGACTTCGACGCGAAAGGCCTCAGTACAACGGTCTGGTCGAGCAAGTGCGGCAAGGGATGTGATTGCTGGTGCGAGCCTCAAACTTGGCACTATCCTTCAGCTTAGTCTTCATAATGCCGGCAATCTGTGCTACCTTTTAACAAAACTGTGCTAACACTTGCATGGGCCGTCCTACAGTTGCAGCACCACGGCACCGACTCTTATACATTGCATCCTTGCTTCCGCGCCTTGGCCTCCCACCCACGGCACAACCAAGCCACTCAGGTCACTCAGCTTATGCAATGGCGCTTGCTCCTTGGGCAGTGGACTCAGATTGGTAGACAGCATGACATCTGTGAGTTCCTTGCATATTTGCTTCCCAGGAGTCTCACACTGAGTGCAGACTTAGTAGTCTCCAGATGGGAGGCCCGTCACTATCGAGATGCGCAGCTCTGTGTGCTGGACTCTGGTCCTGCCCATCATCCGATTCCAGTCCCACTCTGTGCTGGTGAGGTGTGTCATCTGCAATGGTGCATAGACGGTTGGCACTCACAGTCCAATGTTCATGCCTTGACTTCGCCGGCCCCACTCGTGTGCTTGCAACTTCTTCGCTTTCACAATGAGGTCGGGGTTGTGCAACGTGATCCAAGACCTCTCACAGGCCACCTCCATGTTGTCCATCTGCCAGTCCTCAAAGCCGGGAGTGAAGCTGAGCGCTGCAACCTTGAGTGTGATCACTTGCCTTATCAGGTCGTGGCTATGGCGTTGCACCACGGGGCATCACCGACCGAGGGACACTATCAAGCTGTTCTCTGCGGTCAATCATTTTATGGGGGAGATAAAAAGTGGCTCACAGATGACAATCGCCCTGCCTGCATCCACAATCATGCAGACTCACAGCTTCATCGCAGTGCCACTTACGTGCTCTGGCTTCGCTATGAGCCAGGTCTTATTACTGAGTGATGAGTTTAGTTAGATGTAGGACGATTAGGCAGTGTGGTGCCGGCCACAGTGCCCGCCACAGACTCCAGAAGAGACTCCGATACGACAAAGTCGTATTGCTAGCTCGCTATGCAGACATTGGACGTCATGCAGCGTGGGGAATGAATGCTCCTGCTGCTTCGGCTACTCCTGCTGCTGCTGCTGCTGCTGCTGCGACGAGGTGACATGACATCGACGAGTGCTAGTGGTGCTATTTCTCGTCCAATCAAGACCGGGGCTACCTTCTGGCGGTCCGAAGCAAAACCCCAATGCTCAAGAGGCTGTTTCCGACATCATGCCCGTTTGCAATGCGAGATGAGCACAATGTGAGAATTCTGAACCATTCTACATGAATGCAAGAGTAACAAAGTCAAAGATACAGTGTCGTGCTTGAAGCCTGCAAGTACAACGAAAGGGACGCCGAAAATCAATACTTCGCCAAAAGTACCGGCGATATCTTTATCCGGTGCCTTCAGGAAGACCATTTTTGCCCATGCTTTTTGTGAGCTGGAGCAGTGGACAAATATTGTATTGTCCGACAATACAATTCGAGCTATACATGTTCTGCCAAGGCCAGCGAGATCACACGCCTGCTCTGCGCTATGCCAAGCGCATACTGGACCGTTGTTCTGCAGTGGACTAAGGGTATCTAAAACCAGCACGTTTACAAACTGAGCCGCCTTACTTTTCTGGATTCGGTTTGTATGAACTTCTTGCCAGTCCTTCGGACCTCGAGCTCAGCCTAAGTGATTAAAAGTGCCTGCCCGACTTCCGTGTGATCCTGCGAGGACAAGAACCACTTGCTGCCCGCACCATCTCCCGAGGCACGAACTCCCGATGAGAAGCAGGATGGTCGGGATAAAATCTCTGCTGAAGACAGTTCAAGCCTTAGTAAGAGCTGACCGGTCTGGTCGTGGAATTCGTGGATCACGGCAAGTGAGGTTCGCACACGCCCGGTTGACAGTTGACATGGCACACAGACAACCGCTTCATCCATATCCAGCCGAGTCGGCAAACGGACATGCACTGTCGTGAGCGTGTGCTGCCTGGAAGGAGCAGCTGAAAAAAAACTGGACCATCGAGGCACTTATACTCCGACTTGAACTGTTCTTCTTGCTATCGGCCCGAGACGCTCTTCTCTTTCGCGCTGTTGGTGTCGGCTGTTTTCAGGCATACACAGGCTTGTTGGATCAGACCCGACGTTCCAGCAATCTGTGCAACGATCTCACCTTCCCTTTTGCACATACTGCGGATATCAGCATTCCAGAGCAGCTGGCATTCAGGCGCAGAGTTTGCCGCATGCCGAGGATGCGAAAGTTGTGACCAGGTGCGGCGGGAAGCTGTTGATGTGGATCAGGTTTACCGAGCTTATTGCGGCAACAGGTTGTAGCCAGGCGCCATGCACATGTCTAGCCTAGCTGTTGGCTACTCAAAGGATTTCCTTTCAAGTGCGGTCGCTTATCAGGTCCGTCCGCAAAACGAGCATGGTAGTTGTGCGGGTAAACACCACATCCGTTTTGCCAGCATCCTGTCCCATTTTCGAAGTTGCCAGTGGAAAGGATCACTCTTTGACGCAAGATGCTTACGATTTGACGAAACTGGATTGGAACTGCGCGCATTTGTGCACAAGGAGTGCATTCTTACTTGCTCGGTAAACACAGTCCAGCAATGTGGAGCGGCTCCTGCACTTGTTAAGAATGTGAGGAGGCCGCTCAAGGCTGGCTGCAAGAACTTGAGGCACATGGAGCCAGCCTTGAACGACAAAACCAAAGCTCCAATGCCTGGTTGAGCACAAAGGCTTATACCGTCAGGTAGAAGTGCTGAGGGGCGGCGACTTTGAAGCCACGCCCTTTGAAGAAAGTGTAGATAGAGCTGCTTCATTGTCTCCCAGGATGTTGAGGAGGATGTTTGTGAAGCCGGAGAGTTGAACGCCCGCCGACAGCAGAAGGCAAGTTAAACGACGCAGCCTGTGCGCGGACTCAACAGCTCCAACTGCCCTGCAAAACCTCATGGAGCTGCTCTGCGACGTAGGGCGAAGCGGGGGACGTCAGGGAACCAAAACTAGCCAAACTGCACTCGACGGAATTGAGCATTAACTTGGCGTTGGGGACGCGCGACGCCAACGCTTTGCAGACAGCTAGTTACTATGTCTGACAGTTGGAGTTTTGACGACTTGGTCCGACCATGATCTCCTCAGATTCTATTCTTCCCTGGGCACAATCGCCTCCGCGGTGTCCTACACAGCAGAGGCCGGTTCGCAGTTCCTTCGACCCTGCTGTTGTTGGGGGCTACATGTGCATCATGTTTTGTGGGCCGCCCGAGGCTTTGTCGCAGACCGGAAAGGTGCTGGAGGCCCTGGTCAAGTTCAGCACGTGTCTTCCAAGCCTCGGTGCTAGCGTGCTAAAGCCTCTGCAAAGTCAAAGGGCCAAGGTTTAGCCAAGGTGCCAAAGCTGGGTCATGTCAAAGATGCAGAAGAAGGTACTCGTAGACACAGCGCAGGCAAAGACTCTCGTGACGAGCTTCGGGGACAAGACGTTTTGTAAAGCGGTGCAGCAGCAAGTCCTTCCCTCAGCCTCACTGCATTGCAAAGAGGGGCACGCTACACCTTGCAGACCTGAACCTGCTTAGGTGAAGTTCATTTCCGAGCAACAGGCAGAGCGAAATCGTAATGCGCCGAGCTCGACCATGCTGTCCACCACTGTAGGGTGGCCCAGTCGGGTTTCTGGTGCTTGCATGGAGGAGCAAACCCCAGTGTTTTGGACACTCGACCAGCTTGCAAGGTCATGTACGAACAGCGTGCAGACAAAAAGGAAGAAGGCCTCTATGAAGGCCTGTCTTGCCGACGCTTTCTGCTACTGGGTGGCTGAGATTCGCATCTGTTCAATTTCGGGCCCGGCGAGGCTTGGCAAGGACGCAAACAGGCTTAGAACGATAGTTCAAGTCAGTTGGCACATGTCAGTCTTGCAAAATCAGGCTTCCAACCACCAAAGCATCCAAAGCTCACATTGTAGCAGCTAGCGTGGTTGCCCGGCACTTCGGGCCGACAGATCCAGCACCGCCTTTGGTTTGCGAGGCTGCTACATTTCACTTCTGGGTCACTTGGGCGCAAGCAGCAAGAGTTGGCTTTGATGCTTCACGCCTTGTCAGAGGAACAAGTCGTGGCCTGTTTAGTATTGTGGTAGAACTGGTTCCGTGCAGGTAAGCAGCAGCCGACGACGAACCTTGGGGGCATCACGCCGCCAAGCTTCTCCATTAACTGTGCATCTGCCGCCCACCAGGCCCTTGAGTTGCGAGCTTCTCATGTTGCCACCGTTTTCGATTCCTGAGCTCTGCACAGGGCAAAGAGCGAGACGCGAAGGATGCGAAGGGCAAGAACGATCGTGAGAAGACGAAGGAGCACAGAGATAATTTGAGTCTGAAGCCTGCAGTGATTTGGGGTCTGCGTGAGTGACGTCGCATCTTAGCTCAAGATTGGGTTTGGGTCAGTGTCATGCAGAAAACGGTTTCACGCAGGATGCATAGACACATGGATTTGCGGCAGAGGCGTAACTCAAGATGCATGTGGCAAGTTCGCGGTGATATTCTTAGTTCTAGAGCCGGAAGAACAAGTGGTGGGTGCACACCGGAGGTCTGAACTCTGAACTCGTGTCCAGTGTGTTGTCATGAGCCTTGCGAGTATCAGCTTGAAATAAATCATCTGGTTGCAAGACACGAAGGACGGCTCGTATGCCTTGCTTGTTGCATACGAGTCCACGATGTTTCCAACCTTGGGTGACATGCAGCCGCTCCGCAGCATTCCACATTTGTCAATGGAGGGCAGGGCTTCGAATGTCTGGAACCTTTCGTTTTTCTTCCTCCCCGCTGCGACTTAAGCAAGGTCCATGCTGTTTACCAACATGGCGGCCGCTTGAAGTGCATTGAGATTCCATGCCAACGGCACATCGACCTTATTGTACGAAGCTGTCGCTCGAGCCCTTGCGCAGACCTGTTGATTTGACTTCGGAACCTACGCATGCAACAGACTGACCAGCTGTACTGTGGGTCCAGCGGCGTTGTGGCTGAGTGCTGGCTTGAGGTGGCCCTGTCCCAAGATGGTCTGCTGGAGGACATGAGCTGTGAAGCTCTTCTCCGCTTTGGCAATAATCTCATTGTGGGCTCTGTTTGAAGCTTTGTAAAAGTCTTTTCATCTTGTGGCAGAAGACCGCGAGCTTGCATCAGTACTTCATGGCAGCTCTGACTGCCTACCCTTCGTGCTCTTTTATATACAGTAGAATGAATAGTCACGCGAGCAACGTGAAATCTTACAGCTAAAGATGAGAGTCATCGGCCTCTGCTATACGCCAAGCGCGATTCAAAGGACGACGCTGTCAGAAGTGTCACGTCTTGCTAACACGCTTTTAATAATTAAATAGCCGAAGCTTACTCAGAAGCGCTGCAAGAAAGTTTGGCGTGATTTTTTGCCACTTTCGCTGTTGACGTTCGTACGGCTCCTTAGAGTACTGCTTTCATGGTCGCCAAGTCCTTGACACTTCGGATCATTTTCGCTGTCCCTTTATGTAAGTCGAGCAGTGTCCATGTGAGCCGAGGCCTTTAAACTGACTTACTTGCAGCAGTTTCAAGCAACAATTTCCTCACAGACCTGGGCATTCGGGATTTTCGAGCATCCAGCGGTCGACGATGTTGTTTCTTGTCATGTTGCCTCGGCTTCACAATTATTTTTTCGCACTGTGCGCCTTCATCAATTTAAAGGTCAGGGTGCCGTTCTGCATGTTCTGTTCAATTCTTGTTAGCACTTGCATGGGTTGCCTCGTAAAGTAGGAATCGGCCGTAGGCCTAGTGGTTTGGTGAAGCTGCCTGCCTGAACGACTGCTCGGGACGGTCTTCTCTAATGTACATCGTGACAAGTGGCCAGATGGTCAACGTTGCATGTCGGGTTGCGTGGCTCTAACACCGAAGAGAGAAACTGAGGTTCTCTTTGGAATTCAGGGTTCGGGCCTGATCGCGTTCCCCAGCCTTCCTTGCTTCACGTTCTTTTGTTCTTTTGCCAAAGCTCCTTCTGCTGGATGCTTTTTTAGATCGCATGAAGCGGACGTGCCAAGCCTGAGCTGTGGTACGGGCTAAAAGCGGACTGAATGTGCTACTGTAAAGTACAGACTGGCAGGACGCACGAAGGTTCTGCGACAAGGCGCTTCAGATACAGCCAAGTGCGCTGCTTCCGCTGAGGACGAGCCTTGGCGGCGTGAGCGTGTTGCTGAGGCTCTGAAGTATGTGGTTTTCTTCTCGGGACAACGGTTTGCATTTATGTGTGCCAACACTACGGGGTTTGAATTCGGAGATTGAGTTTCAGCCGTGTAAATCTCGGCTTTGGGTCAAGCCCACTTTCTAGTCCCCTGGATTTTATTCTGTGTGTGTGTTTGTCTTTCCCGACAGCCGGGCTGCAAGATAGCAGGCTGGCAAATGGGTCGTTGGTGCTGATGAACCGTTTCAGGAAGGTTCTAGAACTTGCTGCGTCCTGAAGCCCAGGCTTGCCTTCCTGCTCCTGAAGCAAGGGAAGGGAGGCCTCCGGCGCCCTGAGCCTCTCTCTGGCTTTTTCTCGCGTTTCGACAAATTCCAGTAGTGTGGTAGCGGTACCGCCAGCTCCTTTACGCTTATGCTTCGAGTACGGCCGAAGCATTGGGTGCAGGCGAAGCCATGATGCGCCTCAAAGGACCGGGGTTTGGGAGCATCGGGGTTGCACGAAAGGCTCTACGCAAGCGTACATACGTGTACATACCGTGCGTTCGGGCGATTCCGACAGTACTTGGAGTTTGACCATGGCAAGCGACCTTGTCAGTTTCGAATCGTATATGGGGCACGCTTGGAAGACCTCTTGGCCTATCTTGTACTTGTCGAAGATGCGTACCGATGTACGTAGGCTGCCAACATCTCAGCAGCAGTTGCTGGAAGACCACATTCACCCTGCTGTTGTAACTACTCTGAATCGGCCATTGACGATTTTGTTCAGCAAATTCTTGCCATGCGCAGTGCTGGTTTAAAGAGCTTCTTGGATGATGCTCTCGCGATCTTCAGCGCACTTGCGAAGTGTTTCTTTATCCTGCGGCCATATAGGATGCGAGGTTTCCACCTTCGCCATGATCTGGTACATCAACTTGAAGCAACACTTTTCGATGTTGAGATCAACAGTGTGCTCTGCAACTTGCTTTTGCCAATAGCGGGAAAGCCTCGGGCAGCGCAAGGCATGAGAAGACATACGCTCCATGGGCATTTAAAGGATGACAGCTTCCAAGGCTTTAATTTGAACACCCTGGAATTGAAACAGCCCTTTTTTCCAAAGCCCAACCCTCTTTGACTCTGTATTCTCCTTGCAAG
This sequence comes from Symbiodinium sp. CCMP2592, assembly GCA_905221615.1. Classification (NCBI taxonomy): domain Eukaryota; class Dinophyceae; order Suessiales; family Symbiodiniaceae; genus Symbiodinium; species Symbiodinium sp. CCMP2592. The sequence goes on from CAJNDT010006235.1 coordinate 1,018,023, forward strand.
GAAGAACCCTAAAGGTCTATGCCACACACTCCCTACACCCGGTGACGTCTGACCAGGAGCTTCAACTTCAAGCGAAGATCAAGGCTCTGCTTTCTCTCTTCAGTATGTACTACATACTAGCCGCCATGTAAATAAAACGCAGAAGTATGTATACACATATGTATGTATATACATATAAGAATTACATATGTATATAGGTATGTCTGTATAGACGACGGCTCACTCAAAGCTCCGGGTTTCTTGCTTCGGCTTCCGGAAACCTTGCTTCCCGAAGCCAATCAAAGTCAACTCTCGGCTTGAAAAGTAAGCAATACTTTTCACCTCAAACAAACGATATTCCCAAGGAATTATATAAGCAAACATATCAAGCAACCCTCGGCAAGTAGCCTATTTTGGGTGCAGGCAAGCCTGAAGTCTTCAACTCTAAACCCTGAACCCCTTCAGCCTCAAACTCCGAACTTCTTGAACCCCTGAAGCTTTGAGAATAACAGCTTCAAGCCTAAACACTGAGACCCTAAACCCTGAACTCTAGACTCGAAGCCCTTCACTCGCCAGGCTCCTCTCGCCCAGAAGGCGCGCCTTTTGCCAGATATATTACAGGGGCCTGGATACTTGCAAAATTTGTGCGTGTATATATGTATATATGTATATAACATATACACATGTGTCCATGTTTCTTTCAGGTTCTCTTCGTAGCTATGCTATAATGGAGCCCACCGAAACTTTTTGTTCTGATTATACAGGAGGCGGGGAGGTTGGGTATGCTATCCGTTTAAAGTTAAGCCAGAGCAAACATTGACTGAGCACACATGCCCCCAAACAGATTGTGGCCGTACCTCATATCTCAACCAACGAGTATGCAGCAAAAAAGACCATGTATGGTTTTTACAAGCACAGTTTCATGTCCTCTGCCACGTGCGTCTCTACACTACCTCTCGTTGTTGAATGCGAACGGACTGCGATGCCCAGTCAAGTTGAGTGATAAGAGCTATGAGTGACTACTTGTATAGGTCAAGAGTGGAGGCACGCTACGCGTACTCCATCTCTAGGTGTTTGCCTGTGGGCATGCTTCGCATACCACAGAGCTGCACCAATTACCATATGCCGCCAACGCATCTTTGGCTCAAGAACGAGCACAAGCTCAAGATATCGATGCCAATAGTTTAGAATAGCTTATTGTCTTCTGTGACCTTTCTGAGGAACAGAGCCATCCCGAGCACAGACGATTCATCGCCGATCACAATTGTGAAAACATGCGAGCTCTGCCAGGGATAAGGGTCTGAACGTGGACGTGAAGGTGATAGATTATCGAGTCTGTTGAAAGGCAACCACACTCTTATTCAATAGCTCGGTGGGGTGAGCAACAAGGAACATCATCAATATCAAATCCCCACGCAGGTTATCAGCCGTAGGCTCTGCCTACCAACAGCAAAGAATACTTGATCTACCACGACCACGATGAACTCTGGGTCAAGTCAAGATACGACAATGAATTTCGGTGCCGAGATGGCAGCGCCGGCAATTAGCGATTCAGCCGCCGATGCACCGTGGTGCAGTCCGTTGACAGCTCCGCTGAGGATGACAAAGGTCAATCCTCTGCGCTTGCCATCGCTAAGGCAGTTCCCAAAGCGAAAGCCAAGGCTACTTCGAGAGCATCCACGCCTTCTCGTCCAACATCCGCAGGATCGAGGACAGCAAAGGTGGTTGAACGACGTGCCGAATTGTCTGGTTTGCAGATGGTAAGGACGCTGTCGACGGTAAAAGACAGAGGAGTCAGAACAGTGGACAAAGCGTCGAAACCAGCGTCTTCAAGAAGTTCGTCTGCAAGATCGAGGACATCGACAGCAAGGGTGAGGGAAAGATCCATGACGTGGAAGAAAATGGTGACAAACCATCCACGGGATCCTGACGATGAAGACATGACCTTGGAAACCATACCGGTTCGCGGTGATGCTTCGTCGGCTACGACCCCTACCATTGCCGATGATCCGAGTTCGCATCAGGCAATGACAATGTAACAGCAGCTCGAAGCTTCCAACATCGCACAGCAGATATACTACAGAAGTGAAGTGCAGAAGTACGAGAGCGTTGTGCAAGCCTTGATGGACAAGATCAAGGAGATGCAACAAGAAGATGAAGGATCTGGAATTCGCATTGAAGAATTGGAACGTCAATGTATGGCCATGCGGCACATCAGCAACGTCAATCAGGAGATGAAGCGTGACTATGAAGTGGCATTGTTCCGAATGGATGAACCAAACTCTGCTCAACAACGTCAAGGGCACACCGTTGCCGAGGAACTTGCTCAACAGTTGCACGTGGTTCGCTACCAGCTACGTACGGCTAGAAGCTAGAGCTTAAGGTGATGGTGAGCTGATGGTGAGAGAGTATGAGCGCCTTACGCATGAACTTCATGAATAAGCAAGAGAGAACTTGCATCTTCGGGCCAACATGGCTAGCTCTGAGCAGGCTATGTGTTCGATGCAGGAACGATTCAACGTCATCAAGAATCATGAGTCTCGAGTCGCTGGTGAGATGCAAGGCATGATCGGTATCCAAGCGACATCGAATCATGAATATCAACGACTTCGTGAACGCCTTGGTGAGGAAGAAGAGTTCCGGGTGATGGCCGTAAGAAGAACGCGGGAAGCTGAAGATCAACTTCAACAACAAGAGAATCATGCAAAGCAGTCTTTGCCAACCATGCATGACGAGTTGAACGAACTCAGGAGAGCTCTCTTAGAGCAGAAGAAGAACTTCAGTCAAGGACACGGAGTGAACTCGATGCAGCACGAATCTCGGCTCAACAAGCTGGATCTCTGCGGGCATCGAGTATGCCAATGTCTTCAAGGACTACTGAATCCGGCTGGGAACATGTAGGGAAGGATGCAGTGTCTGCATTTTCGCTAGGAGTTGCGATCCCCCGAAACACGATCACCTAGTCAGATTAGTCCTGTCGCCAAAGGGAAGTTCACTTTCGCTGAATCGACCAAAGACAAGATCCTCGTACATGATGGGTCAAAGATCATGGGTGAGAACAACTTGGGAGAAGTTGGAAGAAGTGACGTGAGCGTGTCCTATGGTACGGGTCCAATGGTTGAGAGCACGGTACCCGAGCGTTTTGCGCCACGTACCGATGCTTCTGCATTTGAGCGTTCTGCGCCTAGTGCAGCGTCGTTATTCGGCATACCTGTCGGTCCTACCCAAAGACAATCTGATGCACGAGCCGTGCATGACGGACAGTTTCGAGAGCTTCTGGAAGACCTTGGCATGAGGGGAAGAAATTCCACTTCATCAGCCAGCTCATCCAGACCTGTCCAACGTGACGGTGCACTTGCATCCAACAAAGATTTACGTCCTACTCCTGATTCGGTCCCAAAGCCCGTTTCCTCATGAAGCACGGAAGAGGCAACTTGAGATGGAATGTGAAGAGAAATACGAGGAGAAGATCGCTGATTTGCGAAGTGAAGTTCTCAACGCCCAACAAGCCGAACAACGTCTCAGGGCCGATCGCGACGAATGGCGAATGATGGCCGAAGCGTTGCAAGAGGCCGAAGGGGATAATGGCGAAGGTGGTGAAGATGGTGATGGTGAAGACGAAGATCTGGGTAACGATGCCGGTTAAGCCCCAGGCTCACAGCAGAGTGCCCGGGATCTTCTCTTTCTTGGGGGCTCGTGTCTCTTTTGGTGTCTCTTCTGTTTCTTCGGTGAAGTTAGATGAGCGATCATGGCAGCTCTGGCCCTCCAGAGCCTTCCTCAGATGAGCTGGAAAGCACAGAGCGCACGCCGCGAGATCAGCAAATGTACGGCCCACCAACGGCCGCAGATCTGGCTCCGAAGGGGCCGCCGAGACCTGTTCCTGTGCACTATGATGCTGCTAGCCACGCGCTGCCTCCTGCTTTGGCTGATCCAGCCACAGTCTCCGATGATAATGCCGACGGAGAGGATCATGATGGAAGTGCCCGGCCAGGGCCTACACACACAGGGTCGAGAAGACGACCCCGTGCATCGACTTCTTCCAGCTCCAGCTCCGACTCTGAGACCCATAACGCCGCTCACGCTACCGATGCAGACGACGAAGAGGAGCCAGATGCAGACGCGGCAGCAGATGCCGCCGACAGCCGCACTGACGGGGGATACTGGTCTGAGACCTCCTTGGTCTTGGAAGGCCGATGCCTGTGACACTTTCGTTACTTTGTACCGAAGACAGCTTACAGAACAACCAGAAGGCATCAACAACAGGACAGTGGGAGCACGTGTTGGTGCTCTGCGACGCTGCCTGCGACAGCTTCGATGGCCACAGGTCCAGGGGTTCGCGACACAACGTCTGGAAGGGCAGTATCTTAGGGAGTGGCTCCGAACGGAGCACAAGCTCACACATGTATACCACACGGGGGACACAGAAGAAGATGCCTGATGCACTGCGACTGACACAGCCTGTGGCTTTGTCTCCTCCTGGTCGTGCCAGGAGCCATTGCACTGCGAAATTTCAGCCTCTTAAACATCTTCACCCCCTTGGCCCCTTCCTTAAACTCCTTAAGCTCCCCAAGAGACCATACCCGACCAGGAGTGTGCACATGGCCGCTGCGGCTACAGCTGCTCCTCTGCCATCCCGGCTGCCTACAGCCAGTGCCGCTGCAGGCGGACAGAAGCTAATTACTAATTCCCTAGGTCCTCCCCCCTCCCTAAGTCCTACCAACACCCTGAGCTGTCGCACCCCTGCTGTGAGTAGAGCCGGTCCCAAATCCGGCCGTAGCCTGCAGACCGCGCTTGCACACATTATCATATCACAGGCTACTGGGGCGAGGGTTGCACCTGTTACCATGGCAGGTGCGGGATCCACTTCGGTGGAGAAGCATCATGGTCAGGCACCCCAGGGATCGATTGCACCCATTCCCAGACATGTCAAACGAGCATACAAACGAGCATGCGGCAGGGCTGCTAGATCCACCATAGGGGGCACTTGGTATAGGGGACAATGGCACAGCATACGCACGCTGGGACAGCTTGCTTCACCTGCCTCCCCTAATCATACTAGGCCCACCTCGAGGACCCGGCAGATCCCTAACCATCGTCCGAATAAAGACAGCCTCAACCTGCTATCGTGGAACGCCGGAGGCCTGTCGTCTCACGTATATCAAGAACTCCTCGCTTGGATCGATCAACAAAACTGCTACCAGATCATCATCATCCAAGAATCACATTGGACTTGTGAATCTGATTTTACATCAGGGCCTTGGCTCTGTATGCACTCCTCAGGATACGCATGTTCGCCCCCGGACAGGTCCAGTGGCATTTTGGTGATGCTCTCCAAGAAATACTTCGAGGATCCAGCAGTGCACGAGCCGATTCCAGGCAGGGTCCTTCAGGTTCGAGCGACTGTAAAAACGAGCCAGCTTCCGATCACAATAGTGGGGATCTACCAACATGTCTGGCGGACTCACTTGTCTACGATACAGAATCTTGAGCTGCGCAGGGGAGTCTGGCACGCTATTTCCACGATCGTGCAGCAAACCCCACAACGCCATCACCTCCTAATCGCTGGTGACTTTAATGCCAACCTCACCCCACAACACCCCCACGTAGGTGGTGCAGCTACCCGATCCCCGGCGGCCAACCACTCGCCGGAGCTGCAGCAGCTGCTTGCAGAAGGCAACCTCTGCGCCCTGAACACTTGGCACACACCTCATCGTGATACGTATGTAACCCCGACCCACAATAGTCAAATAGACTTCGTTGTGGTTCGTTGTGCCGAAGCTAAGGGTAAGGCAAAGCACTGTACACCCCTCGTGCGGTTTCCTGTTGCGGGCTGGCGGCAGGCTGGCCACCGCCCGCTTCATGCTGAGCTGTGGCTGCGACCCTTTCGCAGGCAAGAACCAGCACACCTGCCCGCCCAACATCGCTGCCAGTTAGATGTTCTGCAGCAGGCAGTGGCAGACCAGACTGAACCTGCACAAGCTATGCAGACTCATGTTGAGGCTCGCGTGCAGCAGCTGCTGCAGCAGTCCTCTCCCAATGCCTCCTGCCTTCAGGCCAGTCTGAATCAGATCTTGTGGGATGCAGCTGAGAAATTCTTTCCGGTTCAGCCTAAACCGGATAATCGCATAAGCAATAATCCGCAATATAAAGCCTCTGCCCGGCAGACATGGGCCCTGTATGCCAGACTCAAGTCAGCGTCGGTGGTCACCTTCTCTCACATTTGGCGAAAATGGCGCTTGCTAGTGCAGTTTCGAAAGGCCTCTCGGGCTCTTCGACAACAAAGCAAGGACCTCAAGCGAGCCTTCTATGAACAGCAAATTCAAGAGGCAGAAGAGGCTGCAGCCCGCCATGACCAGAGAACCCTGTATCAGATTGTCAAACGAATGGCGCCGAAGTCCTACAAGACTGCCTCTCGCCTGCTAGGCCCCGATGGTCGCTTGATGACGCCTTCTGGCGAACTGCAGGCCATCCTCCAGCATGGCAAGCAAACCTTTGCAGCCCTAATAGATGTAGAACACCCACTTGAGCCAGACGAGCCTCTTCACATTCCTGAACAGAGCCTGCAAGATGAACTTCGAGCCCTGAAATTACGAAAAGCGGTACCGGCTCATATTGCACCGGCGGCCGTCTGGAAGCAGTGCCATGCCTGTCTCGGCAGTTGCCTTGCCAGCGCTCTTAACGACCACTTTGCTCTGCCAGCTCAGCAGCCTCTGCAACATGACTGGAAAGACTGCTACATCAAGTGGCTCCCGAAGCCGAACAAACCACCGGTTTCTGTTGAAGCTCTTCGTCCAATCGGACTCCAATGTCCAACGACCAAAGCACTCGCAGGTGCCCTTCGTGAGCGGCTACTACAAGTACTTCATCCAGCCTTGGCCTCGCTTCCCCAATTTGCCTACATCAAGCAAAGAGGCACACAGGAGGCCCTCCTTAGGGTTCACATGCACTTCCATCAGGTTGCTAGTATTCTGAAAGACAACATTGTGGATCGATTCCAGCAAAAGGCAGGCAAGAAGGCTGCCAAGTGCATTGGAGCAATGAGCCTGTCGCTAGACCTTTCGCGTGCATTTGACAGTGCGAGCCGACCTGAAGTGTACCAAACCATGCTCCATCATGGGGTGCCCAAGGAGGTAGTAAATGCCGTGCAGCAGCTTCACCTGCATGCCCTTTACAAATATCAGGTAGGCCAGAACAGCTACGGAGCTACGAGCACAACCAATGGCGTGAAACAGGGCTGCAAAATAGCACCTTATCTCTGGTGCTTTCTAACCCTGCGGTTCATGGAGCTCCTTATGCAGTCCAGGAGTGAGCAATGGCTAGCTCACATCATGACAATCTTTGCGGATGATGTGTGGTCGAACTGGATTATACGTAGCCTGACTGACTTCAAACGAGCGAAAGCTGATCTTGAACTGATTCTTACCATCCTTGAATCTCTTCATCTTACTGTAAATTTTACAAAAACAGCCATCCTACTTGTTTTAGAAGGCAAAGATGCTGCAAAAATTCTTCGCGACCACACTGTCACCAAGGCCGGTCAACATCTTCTCCGACTCACTGTGTCAGGCCGCGACTGCACTCTTCCAATAAAGGCACAACATGAATACTTGGGGTCGATTGTCTCCTATCAGGGTCGTAAAAACTTGAATGCAGACCATCGTGTGAAGGCCGGGAACGGCCGCTATCAAGCACTTCGTCGTACCCTCAATGGGCATCATGTACTTACGGCTCATAACAGGATTCGCCTTTGGACAGCCTGTGTGCAGACCAGTGCACACTACTCATTGACTGCGGTCGGCCTGACCAGCAAAGGTCTTGACAAGCTGACGAAAGCCTCGACCAAACAGCTGCGAGCCGCTCTTAGGCAGCCGGCACACATCAGCCATACCACAACAGCACAGATCTGGCAGCAGGCGGGTCACCCACTTCCTGCTCAACAGCTCGCCCAGAGCCTGGAACAGTATGTCCTTAAACAACAAGCCCGAGCCACTACTGCACCCGACATCACCACAATGCCCCAGGTCCTACAGTATGCTGAGGAGCAGCTCCGTCAGCTGCAAATCCTTGCTTCCACTCCTCTGCGGGAGGAGCGAACCGTAGATGAAGCCTCCGTGCAGACCGTAGCCTGTCCGGAGTGTGGTGAAAGCTTTGCTAGCCTCAATGGCATGCGCATACACAGTCAGCTTGCGCACGGCAGGCTACCGGCACACCCAAAGTGCCCCACTACCTTCGATGCAGTGGCCCACTCAGTGGGAGGACTCCCAGAATGCCGTCTCTGTCACAGACGCTTCTTCAGGTATCAGCAGCTGGTTAAACACATCAACACAGGAGCATGTGAAGCCCTCGGAGGTGAAAGCTTCATTCGCAAACCCGTCGAAGCAGATGCACTTCAGGTCACGAGTGAGATGCCACCGGCAACCTCCTCCGACAGCCACACTCTGGACGTGGAAAACATACCTGAAGATCAACTGCCCTTAGTGCGTCGACCGTCCTTCATTCAGAGTGTGCACAGCTGGGCCTCCTGGCCCCTGCAGCCAGGTACCCGCAAGGATCTTCTTGAGCGCTGTGTTTTGTGCTACATGTGGCTTGCCAGCTCGAAGCACGTAAAGCAACACATGAACACTATTCACTCACATGAGCTAGGGGACGTTCCTGCAAGAGCTCTTGTGCTCTGCAAAACCTTCAAGTCTCAGCTCACACGTGGACGAGCATGCATGTATTGTAAATCCACCGTAGGAGCTCCGGGCAGGCACTCTACCCAGTGTACTGCCCTCTACCAGGTTTCAACAGCAGCCCTCATTGTGCAGGATCGGCTCCGGCAACATGGCAGGGGAGAACCCAGAGGCCGACATCTTCCGCTACTGTTTTCCCAGCGGAGCTCCTCCTTCAAGCACTCCGACAACGACCACGGTGTCGGACATAGCGACACCGGCACCGACCCACGCTCAATCGAGATCCAAGCGTCAGCGGCCGGACCATCATCAGCGCCCGCATCCTCCTCGAGGACACCACTTCGCGACCTACCAGCCGATGTACACCAGCCCTCAGGACCAGAAGATGATGGCCATCACCAAGCTCCTGCTTCAGCACGAAGATCGCATCAACTGCCTCAGCCTGGACCGCGGCCTGGTGATGTTTTTGAAGGAGGACACCCACAGTGTTCTTCCGGCGATGATGCGAGCAGCCCGAGAGTGGAACGCTCGCAAAGATCAGGGCGACGATCGCCTTGTCTCGCCACTTCGGACCGTGCTCCTGGCGAACCTCATCAAGGAGTTACAGCAACGACTGCAGCACGTCGTGGCCACTCAGGAGGGGAGGGATTCCTTGCGGAAAGCCAAATGGCTGGCAGAGAATGGGGACTGGCACTACATGAAGTGGTGCAGGAAGACCAAAACTCTCATCCCAAACGAGGACCGGACACCGCTGCAACATACCGAGGCTGTGAGAGTGCTGAGCTTTCTCTACGAGAATCTGAAGTACGACATCATTCAGAACTTCAAAAGCACTCAACGGCTCCAGCACTTGGAGGATCAGAACCGCACCTCGGCCACGTTTCTGCTGGACATCTCCTTGAGGGGCTCTCTGGCTCAGGAGGTCTACGAGCACTTCGAGAAGCTGATCAACTGCTCCCTCACAGGACTCATCGGAATGAGTTTGAAAAAGGAGAGCATGGTTCGGAAGCCAGCGGCCACACAACTGGCCCAACTCATGTTTGGCAGCTGATCCCGACTGCCAGCTCGGCTGCACCATGGGAGGTGAATGCTCAAACGTCGGACTCTCAGGATGCACCACCAAGCACCATTCGTGTGCATCAGATTGCCATGCCATCCTTCCGATTGCATAATCCAAATAACCTTTGCTATTTGAACGCCGTTATCTATAGTCTGTGGGCGGCGGCAGTGCACACAGGCAACATGTCCGTTTTGCCCCAGGTGCTTAGGGGACATGCTGACGGGATTGACTTCATACACATTCGCCGTCACCTGGGTTTTCAGCTTCTGGGCTGGCGCCGGCCTGAGCAGCAGCACGATGCCACTGAGCTGATAAATCACCTGCATCCGAAACTGGCCGCCTCTGTGGTCAAAGGAGTTGTGGAGCTCCGCTATGCAACGGATACAGGCATTGGCAAAACTGTCGATGCCCCCATAACACACTGTGTCATCCTGGTTGAGCCTCCCGCCCACCATCCTGATATACAACTGCTCATAAATTTTTGGCACAGTCAGGACACCATGTATGCATTCACATCAGCAGCTCCATGGATCTTCATGCAGATTCCACGATTCGCATGGTCAAGTGGCCAAGCTGTCAAAACTGCTCAAGCCTATCATTTGACTCCTCATGTGCAGGTTCCTGTGTATGCCAGCTCCACGGGGTATGATGTTGAGTGGGTGCCTTATCGTGCAATAGCATACATCCAACATCATGGCCAGACGCCTTGCTCAGGCCACTACACCACGATCCTTGCTTCGGGGGAGAATAGCTGGACGGTTTTAGATGACGAAAAAGAGCCGCATCCGCTCGAAGCTTCCATGCAAGCATCCGCGCATCAAAACATTTACATTGCTGTGCTTGTTACTTGTTAACTTGCGAAGCTTTAGCTCAAATCACACAGCGCGTGTGTCAGAGCACCGACATGAAGCCTGCCTATCCGCTGTCAGCCTCACAAACAGACATAGTGTGGCTCAGTGGACAGATGCGCCTTCTGGAATCAGAGATGAGAAAAGTCTCGACGGATCTGCTTACGCTTCTTCGGCTCTACAACACCATGGAGCAGAGAGTTCGCCTACTGGAGACCATAGTGGGCAACATTCGCTGCACAGTGCAAAGCGAGCAGACTCAGACATCGATCACATCCACCACTCTGATCCGGATCGACTGGGAAACCATGGATGACTGAATGGTCATCTATGTACGTCACCTAGGTGTTTTTAGCAATCGATGCCCATAAGAGGCACTCGTGCCATGCTCCCTTGAGGGGCCGTCATCGCAAGATATGCGTGATGTAGGTGCCCGCTGGACGGAGAACCCTTTCCGCCGCGAGAGAAGAACGATGCCGGTTCCGGATATCATCCTCCTGATCCACCGGATCCTGATGATGAAGATGATAAGAAGAAAGGAGGTGGTAAGCCGGACCCGATCGACGTGACCTTGACGGAGATGCAGATCCTGAGATCACTGAAGTTAAGATTTCGAGGAGAGAGGCTGACAAAGTCAGCGTTCCTCCATGGCCTACTCTCACTCACATGGACAATTGGCGATCATCTTGTACTGCCAACGTCCTCAGCGCGTCCGCTGATCCCAACCATGAGGATTGGATGGCATGGCTCGATCCAGCTTTTAGTCCGTTTCCTGACATTGAAGCTTTTAACGATTCAGGTCACAAAAAGTTCAAGAGCATCGATGTCAAGTTGGGTGTCGCCATGACGGCAATGCTTCGCGCTGGTGGTGACAAAGCGGCCGATCTCTACTTGGAAGTGAATCGAAAGGCGAATGAATACATTCGTGCACCCACAGGAAAGATCATCAAAGGTCGGCAAATCAATGCAATGATGTGTGGAAGCTTCAGGACTCACGATCGACTGGACATGATCATCACTTTGGACTATCTGGTCAAACTCCAGTACCAGGGTGACAAGAAGCTTCACACGTTCACACAGACGTGGCTGGAAGTTCTTGGACCTCTTCGCGATTGCTTGTACAACAAGATCAAGGACGCCGCCGCTATGAAGATGGAACTGGGTATGCATTATGAGCATTTGCCTTACAACCATGAAAATCGGTCATCTGAGAATCTCACCAAGATCATTGACCGAACAGTCATGCGAAGGCGTGAGCAAAAAAAAACATTGCCCAGACCCAAGTTGGACTTCGCCAAATGTTGGAAGGCAAGGATATGCTTGCTGCGCCAGCCAAGACTCCTGACAACAAGGCCAATGCAGCACCGACTCCAAAGACCAAAGGAGGTCCGAAGCCTGACAATGCAGCTCCTGTGTTACCACAAGGCAAGGCGAAGACCCATGCGAAGGCAAAGGCGAAGCCAAAGAAGAAGGCCAGAAGTGCATCTACGGAGGCAAAAGACGACAAAAGCAAGAAGCATATTCGTTGCAAGTTTCATTTCACAGATGCAGGGTGTCGAAATGGTGACAAATGTCCCTTCAGCCACTCAAAGAAGACTCCAGAACGACCCTTTACGCCAAGGACAACAACTCCGAGTCCATTTGGTCATTGGTGGAAGTTCCAATCGAATATGCTACTCATTCAAGAATACTGGGTCATGCTCGAGGGAGAATTGTCCCTTCAAGCACGAGGCTGCAGCTACCGCAGCACCGGAACCCAAAGCGAAGGCGAAGGCCAAATCCGAAGCTAAAGCAGCAGCAGCAAAGAAGACCCCAAAGGCCAAAGCGGTGCCAGCTGCACCAGCCATCAGACTTTGTCGAAGGTGGAATCCGTCCGCTGCTGCCATATGGAAGAGATCCTCACGACAACGTGATGACGAATCTTCCGTGGACAGTGATGCTGACTCGGATTGTTCAACTGACGATGAGGCACCTGAGACGGTTTTGCCGATCAGGTCAGCCAAGAAATGCAGAGTATCGTTCGCGGAAGATGTGAAGTTCGTATCCTCGAAACCGAGAAGATCCAGCAAGGACACGAAACAGGACATCACAATCGTGGACGTTACGTTGACGCATTCGTGAATCACGAGAATCGTCCAGTGGACGTAGAGTTCGCCAAGCACAAAGCAAGGCTGAGGGCACAGATCATGAGAGACATGGTCGATGATGATCGTGAAGGTGATCGAGTCTCTTTTGTTCGGATACCAGGAACGTCTCGAGTGGAAGAAGTTGCCTTCTACGATGGCGAAGATTCTATCGTTGAGCGTGAACTGGATGCCGCACATAGCAAGAGCATCATTGACAGAGGCATGTTTAAGTGTGCATGGTCCAACCAGTCCACTTACGAAAGAAGATCAAGTTCTTGATGGACACAGGTTGCGGACACGATCTCATTTCACAGAAGAAGATCGAGAAGCATGAGCTCGAGACGCTCGTTACACCAGAACCCATTTCCTTTCAAACGGCAAACGGAGTTACTGACACCGATCTGGTATCGAACTTCCAAACCGAGTCGTTCGAGGAGCCAATCAACGCCTATGTGCTGGGAGATACACCATCAGTGTTATCCATCGGAAAGCGTTGCATGAACCTCAACTATGGGTTTGTTTGGCCACTAGGAAGGGAACCATTCATGATCAACCCTGAGGGGAAGAGGATCTGACTCTTCGTGAGCGGTGACATCCCATACCTCCGGGCTGGGAGTGCCAAGTCATTTGTTCATGATGATGCAGAGGCTGCGGCGATCTCCGAGATCTTCACGAAGGTGACATCCACGAACAGTGTTGCCGTGATGCGGTGGTAGCTGCCGATGCGGCGCCAAGTGAAGTGGAGGAAGAAGAAGAGGACGGTGTTGCGCTCGGTCGCCCACCTGATCCAGAACCTCATGAAGTCCCAGGAGAAGAAATACCCGAGGCCGAGGCAGGAAGACCTCCGGACGAAGATGCTGGAGGAATTGGTGAAGTTCCTCGTGGAGACGATGATGAAGAAGTTGTCGAGGTCGAGGGCGACGGTGCTCCAAGCCGCAAGGCCAAAGTCGGAACACTGAAGGCCGAGGCCAAGACGCTTGCGCACTTATGCACTCATGGTTATCGCAACCCCTACTGCGATTCACGCATTCGCGCAAGGATGAAACATGTCCGTACACAACGCGGAGCATTTCAACGGGAGATAAAAGCTTGGGGAGATCTCATTACGTTCGACTTCTCTGACATGCGCAAAGCCGCAGATGCCGGAATCGGAATTGATGACGGTGCACGCGAAGTTCTGGCAAGCAGGGACATCGCGACGAAGATGATCGCTGCAAGCCCTGCGGCATCCAGGCATACTGACGAAATCGTCATGGCCGTGAAGTGAGTGATTGGGAGACGGAAAGTCAAGATACAGCGATGATGCACCTGAGTTTCAGTCGGCAATGTTGGAGTTGAAGATCGTTCTGGATCACTCGTTACCGGGAAAACCCAACAACAGTTCTCTCGCTGAGAGGACGAAACAGGAAATCACCAACACGGTCGCTGCGTCTATGTTGCATGCCGGGTTACCCTCGCAGTATTGGATATTCGTGCTGAATTGCGTGACTCACAACCTCAACATTGAAGACGTAGAGGGTGATGGTGACTCATCATGGAAGAGGATGGCCGGAGTTGAGTTCGAAGGGAAAGCCATACCGTTTGGTGCCAAAGTGTTCTTCCAGCCCACGGATACGAGGGAGAAGACCTATGGCAACAAGTTTGATCCAAAGGGCATACCTGGTATATTTGCCGGATACGTCGTCACAATTGGTCAAGGTTGGTCACGGAAGTATCGCGTCTGGGATATGAAAGAGTTTGCACATGCGAACTTATCAATGGATGCATCCGTTCCCAGGAAGTTGATGCGACCGTATGAGACAGAGGTTGTCTACTTTCCTGAAGAGATCACGTTTCCATTGAAAGCAGAGTATGAACGGATGAATGAGACGATTGAGGGGCTCAAGGACAATGTGGACCTTGGAGGAAAGGAGATCAATGACATTGACAATGGTGATGATGGGCCGCCCGGCGGACCTGGCGGTGGTGGCGGAGACGGGGATGATCGTGACGATCTACCTCCTCCGCCTGATCCTGGAGAAGATCCTGATCTGGCTGACATTGAACCTTCTGAGGTCGAAGAAGAACCTCACGATGAAGACTTCAAGTCGAAGGAGCATGAAGCTATGGATGCAATCGGTGACAAATTACTCGAAGACCTTGATAGAGAATCTAGCAGGTCACGTTCCTCCACCTGTCGCAGAACCCACGGGTTCCGGGGACGATCGACGCTCGCGTCGCGAAGTCGGTCCAACCGGTAGACTCATTGCCAAAGGAGACAGCGAAGAACCTGGAGAGATCATCAAGATCCTGAAGGAAAAGAAGCTGGCTCCTGAGGATATAGAACATTGGGGAAAAGGATTGAAGGGCGACGGTAAGGTGTACTTGACCGATGACGGCGAAGCCTGCAAGATTGACAAGAGAGGAGTACCATACAAGATCGGAAGCAACAGCAGACGTACACTTCCTACACGGTGACCAACCCACTCATATTCTCCAGAAGCCTGGAAGAAGTTGAGCGGCGCAAGTCCGAGAAAAAAGCAGCGCACAAGAAAGACAGGAGAGACAAAGCTCGTGCAGCAAAGAAGGATCGGAAGAAAGCCGCGATGGGAAAGAAGATAGTGGGCAAGGTGCTGGACAACATGATTTTCCCAAGATTGTTCAGTGTGACAAGGTCGATCTACAGTTGAATGTGCCAATCGATGAAAATGATGGATGGTCATGGGCACAGGATCCAGTAGACCAATACACTCAGGAACAATTCTTGTCGGACGTTGTTCCAGCGGTTACACGACCAGTGACACGCAAGGAGATGATCAGCAATCCCAAAGCCATGGAAGCTTTCATGAAGGAATGGAAAGGTTGGTGGGATCAAGAAGTGTTTGACTTCTCAACCACGTGTGAATTCGATGACGTCGTGGCCGAAGCAAAGAAGAAAGGTGCAAAGATACACACGGCTCGTGTACATGGTCTCATCTATGAGAAGAATTATCAGCTCAAAGAGGATGACCCAGCACGGAAGTTCAAAGGACGAGGTGTGCTATTAGGTGATCAGGTCAAGGACCAGAACATGGAAGCCGCATTGTTTCAGGACCCGGGGACTTCCCCGGCGCCTCTAGATGGGCTGATTATTACGGGTGCCTTCCTGGTAACGATGTGCAGATGGCTGATGCCATCCAAGCATACATTCAGGCAAAATTGTCTGGGGTACCATGCTGGGTTGAATTGCCCGAAGAGGCATGGCATCCGTCTGCGAACAGGCATAAATTCCGACTACCAGTTTGCCGATTAGTCAAAGTTCTTTATGGACATCCCGATGCTGGCACGATGTGGGAACAACATTGCCATACAGCGGTACAGAAAGTAGGATTCAAGCCATTGGGTGAAGAGTGGCCATCATTGTACTTTCATCCTCAGCTCAAGCTTCTGCTTGTCATCTACGTCGATGGCCTGAAGATGGCAGGACCCAAGGAGCATTTGCCCAAAGGATGGGATATGTTGTGCCAGGAACTACGTTTGGAAGAAGAAACGCCCTTAGGCTTGTATCTTGGTTGTCGCATCTCCAAAGGCGAGGCAACATTGCATGACAAGACGAAGGTGCAAACTGTTACCTACGACATGGAGACGTACTTGGACATGACAGTCAAGAAGTACTGTCCGGGTTCGATCCAACCAAATTCAAGACGGTACCGTCGCCGAGTCCTGCCGAGGAGACTAAGAATCACCCGGCACGCGCTCCGGCGCAATCGGGCAAAAGTCATCGATGCATGTGGTGTGGACACACCATGCCTGTTGACAAGGATGGTCGGCTCGTTCCGCCTCCACCTATTCCCAAGCCGCCGAAGTCAGCGAGGCCAATCGTGGTGCACTTGCTCCGCAGGCTGCAAGCATACTAATGAAGTTGCTGTGTGCCGCGCGCATTTGCCGCTTCGATTTGTTGCGTAGCATCAACAACCTTGCACGCAAAATCACCAAGTGGACCAAGAAGGAGGATGCTTTTCTTCATCATCTCATGGCCTATGTGCATCAGTCCAAACATCACATGATGATTGGCTGGGTGGCAGGGGGACTCACTCGAGACCTCGGGCTGTTTGCAGATGCAGACTGTGCTGGTTGTGGAGAAAGCCTCAAATCTACCTCCGGTGCTCATATGCGCATTCAGGGACCACATACAAGATTTCCCTTGGCGGGGTTAAGCAAAAGGCAGGGGTGCCTTAGGCCGAGATCCTAGCGACCGACTTTGCAATGACACGCCTTGGTCTAGCTGCGATCACTCTGTGGCAGCAGCTAGGGGGTAATGACCCCAACCTCGTCTTCTATGATCGGGGTGATCCGAACAGGTAAGAACCCAACAATGCGTCATTTGGAGCGTACTCGCGGCGTCAGCATTGGCTGGATGCATTCCATCTTTCAGGAAGGTTACGTCTCTCTTGCCTATGAGGTCACTGCCGAGATGGCCGCGGATATCCACGCGAAATCGTTCAAGGATTCGGTGTCGTGGACACATGCGTGTCAGTTGATCAACATCTTTCCGCCGGCTCTAATGGGTTCCCAAGAGATCCTGGACCTGATGCGCCCTACTCATTCGCAGAGTGCGGACGAGAAGGGGCACCAACATTACTCGTTCAAGAGCCGAGGTTCCTTGTTTTCCCTACACTGAGACGCCGATACTTCCTCAGGTGTTGTATCGTGCCGGTCTGTCGAGTAAGGAGGGTATGCAGGAGCATGATAGGGTCGACCCTATCTTGGTTGTCAAGTTTCCGCGCATGTTGCGGGGACCGCCTTCTGCGTTGCCGCCTGGTCGTTTACCTTCGGTCGACCTGGATTCTTCGCGAAGGGCAGTGGCGTCAGATGGAGGACCGAGCATCCATCCCTGACCATCCGGCTAAGTTTGACCGCTATTTCGAACGTGCCGTGTTTCAGTACCATCCTGTGCGGGGCAGCTCGCGGCCGGCCGCTTCGTCGGAGGTCGTCTTGCCTGCTCCTGCACCGCCTATGGGTCAGCACTATGTGCGCGCCCTGCCCGCCAAGTCGCCAAGTGGCGTGCGGTGGTTGTAGCGCTGGCGCGTGCCATCCATGGGGAGTACCAGGGCTTCACGTTACCTCTTCGTTTCAACGGAGCACCCAAAGGTCAATTTTCGCACTTCGGAAACGACCAGTGGACAGCAGTGTTTGAAGATGTGTGGCAAGAAATGGCTGAAAAGAGCAGGGAATACCAAGGATATGGTGAGGCGAGTGTGCCTCACATAGTCGAGTTTGCGGAGAATGACAGCAAGAATGGGCTGGTGGTCCAGTTCTACGACTGCGATGGAGGGTTAGTTCACACGTACAAGAACCCACACAGCAGATTGAAGTACCGTATCACCATCAAGGAAGCTCCGAAGTCGGTTACGGTATGGACTCTGGTAGGGGTTGATGAGGAGAATTGGTGGAATGAATTCGGTCCGGGCAAAGATTGCGTCATGCAGCACGCCCCGGACTCCCACTATGACTCGGGATCTCAGGTGAACGTTCTCAGCATGGGCCGAGAAGTCGATGATGCCATGTGCTCTTACTTGTTCGATATTGCACAATCAAGGCAGAAGAACCCGAATGCTGCGATATTCATCGGTGCAGGGGTACTGGGGAAGAATTCGTGGTTAAGTCGGAAAATCATCGACAACCCTGAATTTAAAGGCGGAATCGCGGACTGACTACCCATGGGGGGAGATCGTCCAAAGAATTGCGCGCAGAGCGGCTCAGTGGGGAACCCAAGTCATCATTGAAGTGCCTCCCCACGTTCCTGTTCAAGAAACTAAGCAGTACAAGACACTATGTGCTGACGAACTGTGGAAGAGCATCAAGATCGAAGGATGCACTCACGGACAATGTCATGTTTGCAAGATCCCCGAGGTCCCAGGAGGAGACGTTGAACTCGGCTACTGCAGGAGTGAGTGGGAGTTCTTTGCCGCGAACGTTGCGCTGCAGCCTAAGTCGTCTGATAAGTGCACTGCAAAGCACACACACATCAGCGATGAGGATGCAAAAGAACGATCTGACAAATGCGAGCTGACGAGTCAGATATCCAGAAGGCTGCTCAAGTCTCTGAATTTTCAGGCAGCGAGTGATGGGAGACTGGTTGCTATGCCATCGGGCGCCAAGAAGTGCAAAGCTGATCGTGTAGTTGTCGACCTTCGCGGTGCGGGCAACGGTTCTGCCGGGCCCAAACACGCGAAGGGAGGAGCTCATATCTTGTGCAAGGGCTTGTTGAGCTCCGGTGCTGACGAAGACAACTTAGTCAGCATGGTAAAGAAGTCGTGCCAGAACGACCTGCGTGCACCTGTGCTATTCGTGGCATCGCTTTTGCGATCAGGTGCTGGTCCCGGAGGCAGCGAAGGGACTTGCGTAGGGGGTGAAAATCGCTCTGGTGGAAAGTACAAAAGGTTTCGAATCGAAGTGTTTTGAAGTCTCTCAAACGCCTGCTGAAGAAGTGTGCGGAACTTTCCCATGTCTATTTTTTTCGCTTGACATGCCATCTTCATGTTCATGGTGGTGTTGGCCTGAATTGCATGCGCTTGTCTCAAGTGGCAAGGTGAGGAAGGTTAAGGTCGCTGATCATGTTGCAGCTACTGGCGAATTCGTCGGACGTAGGATTGTTTTCTCTAACATGTTGGATGCGGAACGTCTTGAGTTGAACTTTTCCGAATGTGCGAAATGCAAGGTGAAATGTAGCTGTTCGAGTGCATTGAGGTGACATGGAGATCATTTGCCGATCATGTTCGCAGCCTTGTTCATGCTCATGCCAGAACCGGATTAATGATCCTGAGGACTGTGCGTGGGAAAGCTGTTGGTACTTTAGTACTGACTATGGGGCTAAAGTGCAGCCCCAACCAAGGAATAACGGAATAACTAAGGTGCGTTCCGGCGGATCGGGGAAGGGCATCTCCTTCGGAGCGCCCGGAACCGTGAAGTCGCGGCGGGGTAGGTACTTCTCTCTTTTGGAGGTTGTATCCTTCCCCTGAGCCATGGATGAAAGCTACAATGCCTACGAGCTGTCTTTTCACAACATTGTCCATGAAGATGTATTTTCAGGCGATCAGTTGCTGCGGACGTTCTTGAAGTTCGACACGTTTCTGAAGATGTACTCTGAAGATCCGTCTCGCAACGTCCCACTACTCACTACCAGCAAAGACCGTCAAGGACAGGGTGGTCGACAACGATCTCATCCGTGCATGGGCTGCATTTCGCGCACCTCAACTTTTATGCTGGTGTTCGTGTGCGGAAACTTGTCACCTGGCGGAGACTCTGTAGTGCGTGTGAGCGAAATCCTTAAAGCGTGCCTCCTGGCGGCTTCTGAGGAATACATGCACAAACCGTACGGAGACGTGCTCAACGCAGTGTTGGAGGGCTCAAGCACTTGGTTCACGATGCGGAAGGCAAGTTCAACTACATCATGAGGCTCATGGTGGATGTGGAAGTGGTTCGTCACGATGCTCCGTTTGCAGTGACAGAACTCGAACAAGAAAGGAATCAGATCCGATTTGGGTTGAACACTGCTACGGCAACGATTCTCAATTCGGAGAGCTACTACAACCTTGCAGTTCTCATCAACTCTGTGGAAGTCCCGTACGCAGCCGTGAATGACACGAGATCAAGGCATTGGTATATAGTGAACCAGGACTATTACAACAAGCTTCCAAATTCGGGGATGCTCGAAGACCAATCTGACCTTTTGTCGGAGCCGGTGCTCCGAATGGTATGCAAGCTGATGTACATGTTCGCCAAGCAGACTGGATATGGACTACGTACCTACAACCAGGAATGCTCTAGTGGGGCCACTGGACAGGATTCTCCAATCAATATTCATCAGTTGGCATTGATGTTGCGCTCTATGCCGCAAGGCATGGGACATCCGTTGGCATTTGCAGTCAATGCTTTCCAAGCCTTCAGTGTGTGTCTTCACGTACTTCACGCCTACGTGTCATGGAGGGATCCATCCGATGGTATTCCCTACTACAAATGGTCCACCGACATCCTGCCTGAAGCCGACTCCACCACTCTTGATTTTCTCCAGCACCATGTTAATGCAGTTTGCAAAGGACAGCAGGAAGGAGGATTTCAAATTGCCCGAGATCTTCAAGCAGTATGCCTGGAATCAATGTGGAGTTGAATCCGGATATGTCGCTGACTGTGCCACCAAACGGCTTACCATATCGGTGTGGGAGGCAGAGTTTCAACAGATGTCTTCACCGGCGCCTCCTGTGCAGAACGATGGCCTATTTCCTCCCAATCTTCAACGGCGTCCAAATTGGGTTTACGACACGGGAAGGGTGGCGACGCGTTGGACGAGCAACCTGGAACCGGAAGGAATCGTGCCACCTGATCATGGAAGGACACCGGAACAGGGGAGGGAGACAACGTCTGAACCTCGAGCAACTCCAAGTCATGGACCAAAGAGGGCAAGGACGGATGAAGTGTCAGCTTCGGCATCATCATCGTCTGCGGCACCGCCTCCACCACAGCAACCTGAGGCAGAACCAGCTCAACCGACATGGGAAGAGGCTCCCGTTCCACCAGGTGCTCAAGAGTACTCGTACTATTTCACGACGGATGGAGAGAAGGGATGCCGGTCAGTTTTGCTGACGGCACTCCGGTCCGAGATCCTGATGAGTATTCGCCGTCCATTGACGAGATGCCAAAGTATGTCATCAATCATGTTGACGGCGCCGCGGCAATTCAGCATTACGTGCGAAGGTTGGTGACCTATCTCGCAAGGATACGATCAGTTTCCCAGAGCGACGACCAAGGCCTCAACTTGAAAACGTACGTCAAGCTGGGCACGAAGGAATGGTTGCGAATGTATGCAAGAATTTACCATGCTATGGCATTCTTACCTCTGCGGTGATGATCGGAGCGGATGATGAGCTCGTCAACAGCGACATTATCACTGATGAGATGAAGATCGCGACGATGCTGGCTCTCAATAACTTTCGCAACAACTTGGGCATGGGGGGCAAACCCGACGCGGTGACGCTTCGATCTCAGAGCACGATTCTCATATCTGATTTCGACCTTGTTGCCAAGACAAAGGGAAACTCCCACATGTTGATGGACAGTCTCAGAATGCATGGTTGGGGAGACATTCATTTCGTGAGCCCATCGGTCAGAGAAGGCCACAATTGCTGGAATGCGCAGTCCACCTTATGTTCCATCGACGAGGCGATGAATGAGATGGACGAGAATCAGTTGTCGACAGCTGCTCTCCACGTCCACCTTTCGCTTCAGGCCATCCTCACCGAGGGCTTGTCCTTTCCTTTGAGTGCTGTTGGAAATGGTGCCACTATTCGTGAAGAGATGCAGGGACAGCTCAAGTCCGTGTACGTCGACCCTATCGTCGCGGCAGGGAAGCGAATCACGCGACCGCCCATTGTCAATCTCAATCACGACCTGCGGTTCATTGGAGCAGGAAGTGCATACCTTTGCGAGAAAGCTCGTCTGTGCAACGGTTTCCATGCATTGGGGTCATACATTGAATTGGAGCTGAAAGCTCGTGGATGTGTGGTGATTCTGGGTTCGACTTTCTGGTCGAAAATGTTCTGCCACTTGAAACAATCCTACAATGGGATTCATCAGATCTCAACCGAGAAATCGGGAGACACCGATCCTCACCTTCGACGCAAGAGAGCATGTGGGATCTATAAGAAGCAATTAACTGTTCAGCGAGAAGATGGTGTCAGCGTGCTTCGTTGAGAGCACCAAGATCCATCACTGGGATGACAAGATTCCACTTGAGACGGTTTCTCATCCTGCGCTTGTCGAAATATGGGAGGATACCAGCGAGATCAAGACCACTGCGGAAATCCCCAAGACTTGGTTCACAGGAGAACAGAAGCAGGTCCGGAGCGCAAGGCGACAGTGTTGCTGAGCCTTCCTCCGTGACGTGGCAGGATGTTGACATCGCAATGACTGTGCCCGAGGCCTACTACGACAAAAGGCATTATTGGTTCAAGATCGAGACCTATGCCACCGCGAACATTAATCAGCTATGTCAAAGGGAGAACGTACTACTGTCCGGGTTGTCTTGGTATGATGTCGGCCGAGCGCTTCGCGCAGGCCAACTTTCAACCAGCTGGAAATGGTTATGCGAACCTTTGCATTGGCTGTGCTCACATGTCTGCGATCAAGATGCAGCGCATGATTGCCAACTACAATGGAATCCCAGAGGTACTCCCTTGCGTGTGTCATCCACATCTACGATCGACACTTGCAGTATCTTGATCCGTGTGTGGATATCAAGGAGTTTCTCAAGCAGTGTGCAACGGTTGCGTATGAAGAGATTGGCAAGACGGTTTCTCACTACGGTGGCCTCCGGATCATGGCGACCCAAGCTATCGAACACGCTGCCTGGGGCAAGGCCGAACAATGGGCATGGGACCGTGGGTATGACTCAGCGGGAAAACTTTGCTACATCTGCTACTATGACGCCGGAAAATGTGCCTATGCAGGTTTCATGAGGATGCTTTTGACAACAGAAGAACGCCAAGCGTGTTACCGGGGCGTCTCCATGCCGAAAGAAGATCTCTTAAGCGACACCCTAGGATTGGCACTTGGGCTTCTTACGCTGGCGATGAGATATCCTTCGCATTTTCCGAATTGGGGTGGACTCGATGGTGCAAACGCATGTGTGAGGGGATCAAGAGATATTTCTGGCGGTATGCATCAGCTGAGGCTATTGAGCTCATCACCGCTGACTCTCCTCGCAAGAGAACACCACCAAAGAAGAATGAAGAAATGACGGACATTGTGACAAATATGTCCGCTGGACTTTCCGTGGATTTCATTGTGATTGCCGATTGTGACACCTATCCTGCGGGGGAGAATGTTGCCGAGAATGCGCAAGAGACAGTGGATCCTACAAGTGATGAAGGGGTGTCTGTTGCTCCACCAATGCCAAGTCAAGACATGGAGGTTGATGGCCAACCTGAAAAAGAACAGAACGATGAAGCTCGTGATCTTCTACAGGGAATTCGCGAAGGGATTACTGCACAGTTGTCTGACTATGTGAACGTGCTTCAATCTGGAGTAGTAGAGATAGAGCGCCACAGGCTCACGTTTTGCGTAGCCTGTGGTAGCGATGCTCATACCCTGGCCACGTGTACAAATGATGCCGCCACTCGCGAGATCGTCACATGCGGACTCGAAGCCGTCCAGAACAACATCCTTCGCTACCCAAGGCGATCATCCACCACACAGAGTGACAGCATGGACGTCGATGCTACAGAGAATGCAAGTGCAGCATCCTCAGAGCGAAGGCCTAAGGCCAAAGCCCGACCACGTCGTGGAGGGGAAGCTGGTCGGAGTGACACGATGCTGATCAGATATGACACGTCGCACAATCTCTACAACGATGTTCACAACAGGCGTGGCCTGTATTTGGCATGCGGAATGGAGTTGAAGGACATGGGCCCCGAAGACAGCCAGAGAGTTGTTGACTTGATAGAGGAATTGTCTGATTGTCGGGATCGTCGTCTACCTCAACGAGGAGATCGACCGATTTACGCGTATGACGCAGACTTGGGATGTTGGGCGAGTCCTGGCTACGAATCCATCGGAAGCGGACATCCGATCCGATGTGGCATCCTTGACTTGATCCCAACGAAGGGAGCCAAATTCATCAACACCCCTCGTCCAGGACGTCGTTGTGCGCAACCTTAACTACCAAGCTATCAAGAGTCAAGAGCGCCAATTGGGCATTGTCATGCATACAATCTGATCTTCGACACCGGGTTGCGAGGAAGCCAGGATCAGAATAGCTAGGCAACAAGTGCCGTGTTGCATTCCAGGATGTCATCAAATGTGATGAAGGTGGATGTGTGCTTATTGATGATTTGGTCAGGATGGAACAGCTGTGGACTCACCATAGCCGCGCTATCACCGAGCCAGCATCACCAACGGACTTGGGTCAAAGGAAGTGAGTTTACAACCAAAGATTGCAGTTGCTTTTCCAGGGGAACATGCTTGCCGCCACCAAGAGGCACAAGGCAAAGATCATTGGCGCGGCTAACACACAAAGACTCGTTTCGATGCAAGACCAGATCCACGAGATCCAGATGCACGAGAACACACGGTATCAGCAGCGCTACCTCCGACAATGTGATGGTTGGGATAAGCCCTGGGCTGTTCGTGCCGCAAGCGGTCACTCGACGCATACCAACCCAGAAAACAACTTGCTTCAGCCGGACAAGGACAAGTTCGCGATTTCTCCTTCGATGAGTCTTCTGGGCCCATGGGAGGTGCGTTTCACGCAATAGCCTGTCGAAATTTTGGATTCCATCGTACAGAATGGCATTGCACCTGGTTCGGAAGGCCCCTTCGGGGATTCCGACCAGCGTTATCATTCATGGGAACATGGACGCCTCCACAGCTATACTTTGGGATCTTTGCGCCTTTCGACAAGAGGAATGCTACCACGAAGACACGAGTGCACGGACGCGGAAACGAATACATGCCACTTGCCGTACTTCATGTCCCGTCCAGCGACCTTGTTCGAGAAGGAGGACGAATCACGGACAGCGGGGTGATCATCATTGGACGCCCAGTGCCCTTTTCGTCAAGGAAGTTTGGTTTTGCGTCCCCGAGCCAAGGAACAGCCACTCAGTCGCGTTGGTGGAAAAGATCTACGATGAAAGACTCGAAGACGAACTTGTGTTGGAATTCAACGCTGCTCCATTGTTACCGGAATTCGACCGTTACATGACTCCGGGAAGGATCATGGAGTTGTTGTGCGAAATGCCGTCTGGTCCCCACAACACAGTGAAAGAGCAGATTTTGAGCTGGCTGGGACACTTAGACATGCGTCGCGAGAACACAGTACATCATCACCACATGCGCGAAGGCATCAACTTCCTCATCAAGCATTGTGGCGACCTGAAGATCTTCGACGAGATTCGGACGGAAGAAGGATGAGGGTTTGTCCCGCTTGCTACAACATTGTTCCTGCATGCTTCACCCGGTGCACGTCGTACTGGTCATTGTTCATCTCCTGTGATCACTATCAGGGTACGCCACAAAGGGAGCCTCCTTCGGAGATCCCTAGTGAGTCTATTGCCCAGACAATGGAAGCTGCAGCCGCAGCTGTCCCGGCCGCAACCGAAGAAGAACAAGAAGCAATGGAGACAGAAACAGCTGCAGAACCAGAGGGACCTCCAGATGCTGACGAAGGAGAAGGAGAAGATGCTCATGTTTCAGGGGCCGAACAAGAACCAGATGCCGAGATGATTGACGATGAAGAGGAGGCTGAATTTGACGACGAGGTGCCTGCAAATGTGGCTGAAGAACGTCGGTTAATTCACATCCCCGGACAATCGTTGAACATTGATCCTGAGCTCCAGATCGCTCGCACGGCTATGCAACCGCCCTACTACAACATCAGAGGGTCTGCTTGCTGCATTGACGCGAACAGAGCATCTCTCTCCTACATGGCTTACATCGTGTGCCGAACCATCTACAAATCGTGGCCCGGAATGTCAAGATGGCTTACCGTGCCAATGTTTCAAAAAACAAGAGTCATTCGGACAAGGTCAGCGTTATGATGTGCTTGGTTCATGGGATGAATTGGCTGAACTCGACCCTGACACTAAAGTCAGCAAGGATTTGACTGATGAAGAACTTCTTCGTTACGCTAGGGGAAGAGAAGAGGCTGACGACCCTAACGGCACCTACACCCTCAAGCGCTTCCGAACAAACCAATTGGTTTCATCATTGATTCGAGGATCGATTCAGATGGGAATCGGCAGAGATGTCTTCAACCCTGCTACCTACATGAAGCGGGAGAATGACCCGAACGTACTCTGCGAGATTATCCCCAAGATCACAGGACGTATGCAGTTTTCTCTCATTCGACCTACTCCGACTGGACCAGTGGAATTTCTTTACGTCGACCCCGTGGGTATCCTCATGATGCAGAGCACAAGGGACAATTCGTCGCAGACGATCGCGGTGCTCATCGACCACAACATCTAGATGCCAGCGAAGTTTTTCGACAAGCTTACATCGAGCAAGCTCGAGAAGGAGAGGAATCCGAATGCTCCACGTTCTGCACTACAACACATCTCAGCATCCGAATACCTTCCTCGCGGACAAACGTCCATCATGGATACTTCGGTTACAGCTGAAGAAAGTGAGCGTGTTGCAGGTCCCAATGCTGCTCTCAAAGCTTCTACCGGTGAACGAGATCAACGGTGGAGAGGATGGAATGCCAACTCCTACCACGACTCAAAGGGCAAAAACAGAAGGAAAGGGAAATCCAAGAACCCTGAGGACAACCTCCGGCCATGGGAACGTGATCCTGCACGCACTCGTCAATGGCTGCGGGACAACATGTAAGCTGCAACAACGTTGCTATCGTGACCTCGGCAATATGATCGTGATCTTTATCGCGAATGCTTTTTCTTCGGTGACGCTTGATTCCGTATGACGTTACTGACGTAGATGAGTGTCACGCCGTTTTTAAATTGGGATACAAGGCTCTAGTTCCAAACCTTTCAAAAGTTGCGGCGGATCAATCCCTAGTATTTCCAATCGGGCCATCTTCCGGGTGAGCAGTGTCGGAGACACAACTCATGGGGGGTGCGAACGGACTGCGATACCCAGTCAAGTTCTGTGGTGTCACGATAAGAGCTATGAGTGACTGTACTTGTATAGGTCCAGAGTGGAGGCACGCTACGCGTACTCCATCCCCAGGTGTTTGCCTGTGGGCATGCTTCGCATACCACAGAGCTGCACCAATTACCATATGCCGCCAACGCAACTTTGGCTCAAGAACGAGCACAAGCTTAAGATATCGATGCCAATAGCTTAAAATAGCTTATTGTCTTCTGTGACCTTTCTGAGGAACAGAGCCATCCCGAGCACAGACGATTCATCGCCGATCACAAAGGTGAAAACAAGCGAGCTCTGAATCTGCCTGCCAGGGATAAGGGTCTGAACGTGGACGTGAAGGTGACAGAGAATAGAGTCTGTTGAAGGGCAACCACACTCTTATTCAATAGCTCGGTGGGGTGAGCGACATCAAGATCAAATCCCCACGCATTGAATACCGTTGTACTAATGGTGGCTTTTCAGGAGCAAAAAGCGCGCGGCAAAAAAAACAGATGCGGCACTACAACAAATGGCGCGGCTACAGCGCTATGTGAGGCCCGGTCGCACAGAGTTCGGTTTGTGGGATTGTGGTTTGTGTTTTAGGGCTGGAATTGCGTGCGCTCCGCCTTCCATAACAGCCCTTAGAAGCTCCAACAGGGGAAGTCCGCCGACCCATCAGCATTCCTGACAAGCAGAACTGATCGGGTGGTGCGCTAAAAGCTCAAAACCTTTTTCCCGTCCAGGCACAGCTGTCAACAAAACCATTGTTGGCATGTGTCCAGGGGCTCGTTAACCCTTGAGCAGCTACTATACTATTTCGTTGGGAGCGGTGGATCTTTTACATGCACATGTCTTGCGACGGTCTCTGGAGTTCTGCAAGTGTTTGCCGTGAACCGCTCTTGAACACCCGGTGTTCCCCAGACCTTTGATTGATAGACCTGACGTTGGTGCCCCGCGTTGCAGTGCTGTGTACATCAACGTATATGGAAGCAGTCTTTGATGCGATTGCCCTGCTTCTGCCCTGCACACGTGCTAGGAGACATGTGTCGCATGTCGGTGAAGTCGCATGCGATTGACTACACCGTGATTTTGGTGAACATCACCGGTTGCTTGGCTCACTGGGCACGTGCTTCATGCTGTAGCGCGAAAACTTACGGCCAACAAGAAGATCCTTGCATCCGACATCCCTGACTGGTCAGTGCTGATACTCGGAGTGTGTCACGACGCATTTGCATTGCTTTCTGCCCATTTTCGACCTAATCACCAATCCAAGTAGGATTCTCCTAGCGGTCTCGATCGCTTATCTAAGGCGGGCCCCTGCGCATCAAGGATGCCCCATGAAACCACGGCCTTGCATGTTGTATGCTGGAAGGGGGTCGCGGACTTTGGCCTCATGCGACTCATGCGACAACTTGCATAGCTTTGGGGCACATCAGTATTTTCAAGTTGTAGGTCCCAGATTGCGGGTGTGACAACGTCTCCTGCGCCCTTCAACAGCACCGCTAACTCCAGTAGTTAATTCGATGGGAGATTCAGCTGCTCTACAGTCTTTGATGTTGGCTCACAATACCCTGCCGAGCTTTGTTCTTGAACCTGCAACCCTTGGTGGAGTGAAGCAGTTATACTTGAATCTCGATAATTTCGAAGAAAGGGGTATGCCTTTACCACGCCGAAGCATCTAGTTTGCACACTGGCGTTGTTGATTCGGGCACGGGTCTGGACATGCAAAAGCGGAGGCCTTAAAGGTGCATCATTGGAGACAGAGCCTCTTGCATGTTTCATTGCATTCTGTCCGCACTGGTCAGAGTATTCGTGCCCTCAGTTCCACGGTTCTGATGCGCAGCGCCTATCCTAAAGAGCGACTGTGCATTTGCAGAGGGTCCAGTGGCGAAGGGTGAGCGCTCCGCTGCGACCCAGAGTTTCAATTAGTCTAGATCAAGCGCTGACGATCGAAGTCCTACCGGCCGCCGGCGCATGAGCTCGAGAGGAGGAAGCGGGACGGCCGGGACGGTATGGGACTTCGGACACTCAGTGCAGAAAGACTGTGCTGACAACCCCCATGGGGCGGGTCGGCGCGATCCCCGGTGCAGCAAAAGAGCGCCAGCTTGGTTTCCAGACGTCTTACGGTGTTGAGACGACCAAGATCGACCAAGGCATGTCATCCCACTGCCATGCTTCTGCTTCGCCCATTCTGGTTACAACCTGTCGAAGATAGCGAGTGCTCCAGCGTGGTGCGCAGATTGTGCCAGGTTCTGCTCGATGTGCTTCGCTTCGCCGATACTCTGCGACTTTAAACCGAGGTCTCGGCAGCCGCGGCTCGACTTCCAAGGCGCTACGGGCTGCGGGGCTCTGCGGTACTCTCTGGTTCTCTGTGTCTGCGGTGATGGTATTCGTAGAGGTTTCTGGAAGACAGGGATTTAGGAAGCTAAGCGGCAGCGGTGATGCAAGTGTGGCATGGGGGCGACATCTCAAAACTTTTCAAGCAGCTTGAGGGTTCTCTGAGGTCGGAGGTGGTGAAATCCCTAGCAAATGCTTTGGTGAGCTGACTCGGAGCTTATCCCAGGCTGACAAAGGGCACGAGCTTTTCCTGACTGACTTGGCCACAGGTGGAGATTTGTGTTTGAGCTTCGCCACCTGGGGTCGTAGCATTCGTGATCGACCTGGCTAGTGCTTTCTTGCGAACATCGCGAGGGCTTGCGTGCTGCTGTGACTGCTGAGCAAAAATGGCCACGATGACCGCATGTCCACAGAGGCAAGTGTAGGCTGAAGGCGGAAGGTTCGCACCTTTGCCGACGCCGTTTGGCAGTAGGCCGAGGATCAAGCGCTTGAAAGTAGCTAGACCTCCATAAGCTTACCGCAGACACCGCGGCTTGAGCACTGCCAAACGTCCCATGATTGACTAGGCCAAGGATCAAGGGCTTGAAAGTAGCTAGACCTCCATAAGCTTACCGCAGACACCGCGGCTTGAGCAGTCAATCATGGGATTCGGAGGCTTGAAAGGGAGCAGCGGGTGCAAAAATGTGTGATTATTTTTGGACTCTTGCCTAAATCAATGGCACAGGCAACGCTTGGTGGGACTGGACGCCGCCGATGATGTGGTTTATGGGCTTTGGCCAGGGCAAAGGCTTCGGTCGCCGCCGCGATCCTTGGAGCCTTGTCGGAGCCGGATTCAGAGTTGCTGCTAGCGTACGCATGGCGCCGCATAGATGTGCGTGGAGCGCCCAGCCGTGAGGATTGAGCCTGAGATGAAGTCTTGGGCTCGGATCTGACTTTGTGAGCTTCGTTGGCTGCGTCCTGCACTGGGCGCTTGCATTGGCTTGCAGGATCTGGATTGGCAACCTGCCCGTGGATGCTACCTGGAAGGATCTGCAGACCTTGGGAAACACTGCGGGTGCCACCCGCTGGGTGGAGGTCTTCCGTGGGAAAGGCAGGATCCACGAGATAATGCAACGTATAGGAATTCAAGGTCATTGAAAGTCCTGGAGCACAGGCAGCAAGGGCACGGGCATGATTGCCTACAAGTCGGCAGAGGAGGAGCAATCTCGAATTTGCTCAGCCTGTCCCCATGCTAACCCTGAGCTCTTCGGCAGGTGGCTGCTGCCGTGCAATCTCTACAAGGCAAGATGATCAATGGCCAAGCGATCCAGGCGAGTACTGTGACGGTCTCACACGAACGTAGTTTACCCCTACGGGTAGCGCTTTGAACTCAACGTGCAGGTTGATTCCTGGCAGAAGGCTCCGCCAGCTCCGCATGCGGTGGAGTTGCAGCGACAGGCCAAGCAAACACGACTACTCTCAACTGTTCAGGCTGAGCAAAATAGATATCATCACGGCCAAGCTTTGCAGAGTTTTGTTTGTCGGCTTCAGGCTCGTTTTCCAAGCTTCTTTTCAGTGAGGCACCCAAGTTGGGCGCATAGGCTCGAGTACGTAGCACAGACGACCTCCTGGCATTTTGTACACACTCCCCTCTTCTTGCGTGCTGAGGTTTCGCATGGTTTCCTTCTTCCACTCCTTCGGAATTTTGTCTCGAGTGTTTTGCTCGGTGTCTACTGCCTACGTGTGTTGAGACGTTGTGTTGGATGGGTTGTTCTTTGCGCTTGGTTTTGGATGCTGTGCCTTGCCGTGCAAGTTGCGGATGGTTCACCTGACTCTGCTTCTTGGATGTTTGGTGCAACGCACTTCAGTGTCAGATGTGAACTCCCTTCGGATGAATTGTTCGATCTTGTGAGCGGGTATATCGTGTGATCTCTGCTGCAAGAGCTCTACGATCTTCGCTTTGTTTACATCGAAGCTCTTCGCCTGCAGTAGAACATCATCTCTTTCAATGAATTTCTCCTGGCCGAGATGTGAGCACAGTTTCGTTGGGCAGCACTTGCGTCCGATTTGCGCCGCATCCGGCTCGTCCTGTGCAGCAACCACATACTGTGGAATACGTCTTCTGCATGGGATGTCGCATGGTCGCAATGCATAACGAAGCACAGGAGCAGCTGCTGGCAGCGGAGTTGGCCAAGCATCTTGTCTGCATCGGCAGAAGCATCGGGGAGACTCGGAACTTCACTCCCTCATCAGGCCCTGAACGGAACATGTCCAGGCCATTCCAGGCCTCCAGACAGGCAGCAAAGAGGAGCCTGAAGCCGAATCCACGCAAAGCGTTGATGCTAAGGCATCAATTCGTAAGTCCCCTTGTGCATACAACGGAAAGCCGTGCTTGTCTGCCCTGAAACAACCCCTGTCAATGTTCGGAGCCGTGAGAGCGACGGCAATCAGGTGGTTGGGAGCATTTTCTGGTGCATTATGCTACTGACATGCGCATAAACTCGCTGCTGCCCTTGGGGGGATCAGTTGGCATAGAGCTTCAACAGTCAGTGAGTTTGTCGGATATAGCCATCGCATGTGGAGAAAGCCATCCACCAGACAGGCGGGAGTCCGACGAGACGTGTGCAGCGTGCATGGCACGGCTGGCAGCACTGGAATCAGAGGCCCGTGGTAGCTTGGGCAGACGGGAGATGAATAGGGCCTATTTTATGCATGTTTGCAGTGATGATGTTGGCGGTAGCACTGACGAGTGGGGCTGAGGCGACCATATTCTGGCAGCAAAGTAAGATTCTGCGCAAGTGCGAGTCGCACTGGGCAGCTGCGATTCATGGTTGAAGCTTCTTGCTGCAGGTGCCGGAGTTGCGTGGCAAACTAGCTGAGCTTGAGGCCGTCTGCGCGTATGCCACATGGCTGGTGCAGTGAGTCTCGAAACACAATGGATGATTGCGAAGGCCATGCGAAATTCCGCCCTCAAAGCAACAGAAGAAGTTGAGCAACGCATGCATGCGCAGGATTATCCATGGTCCATGCTGGCTGTGTTTCTCATCTCTTGGCAAGCCAACATTTTGGAGTTCCCAGGTGTAGCGTTAATGACGAAAGCTAGCACCACACTAGTCGTTCTCGGGTCGACAGACACTTTTGGGACCACAGGTTCTGTATTTTCTGTCTGGGATTAGGAGTTTTTTTCGTCTGAAGTGAGGCTGATATATCAGGGCACCCGTTTTCAAAATTTGAAACCGGAAACAGCTGGGCCCCTTGAAGGTTTTAGAGGCTTCGGGGAGCTGGGGTCAGGGTGAAGGGCGTGGGCACTGTGGGTTGGGCTTCCTGGGGAATGCATGGCTTTCTGAATGGGACTATGCCTGAGTGTCCGAGCAACAGTCCTTGGTGGAAGTCTCGCCTTTGTGTTGGCCGGATGAACTGTGAACTCCCCTGTTCTTGAAGCATTTGAAGCCTTGCCAAAACTGCCCTTTTGTGTTGGGAGTGCCGTGACCCTGCGTTCGATGTGAAAATCCTTGCTTTGGATTCCTCGCATGACCGTCCTTGTCAGTCGGATGTCCCGTTCAACTCCCCTCATTCTGCGGTGGTAGCCTGGCCCATCCTGGCCGGGCGTTCTGCTGAGAGGTTGCGGAGGCCACGGCCACAGGGCAGCGCCGCAAGCTCAGCAGAGGAGTCTGTGAGCTCCTAGGGTCCTGGAAGCCTGTGAGTTGAGTGCATGCCAAGGGTTCGTACACAACGGGAATCTCAAAGCAAGGTCGAAAGAGTTTGAGTAACACCACCATCGCTACTGGCGGCGGAAGCCCGGCGCCCAGGTAATGGGATCTTGTATGTTTTGCGTTGCAGTTTGCCTGTTCCCAGTGGGAGTTATACTTGTAGCTAGTGTTGCACATATTATCGTGGGTTCGTCCTGCCAGGTGCGAGGCAAAAAACGGTACACAAATTCGATCATATTGCCGGTTATATATTGCATCTTCTGCTCTGTGTTCCATTTACATGGCTTAGAGGTATGTTGCGTACTGCAGTGCGCGCCATGTGTTACACGTGCAACATGTAGTATTTGCAGCGTTTGATTTATTTGGCATATTGGGAAGCAGTGATGCTGATGAGCCGCAGCGTGCAGGAGCTGCCTCGACTGGCTCCGTCTCCTTTGGAGGAGTGCGGCCTTTGCAAGGTGCTGTGGCGGTCTTGCGACTATCATCCGCAGGAGGCTCCTCAAGCTCCGCAGCATCGCACCTCGCGGGCTGAGCCCTCAGATGGACAACGCACAGATGCAGGCTACACCAGTGGCCCCAGCGCCGCCAGTCTTTTTTCCGAGGTCCTGCTTACCATGCTGTGTTTTATGTGTTGTATCTTGTACTGTATAGTCTATAAGACCAAATGAGCAACTCGATGATGTCATCACAGTTCTTTGCCGGATGCAGGTGGGTTCCACAATACTAGTCATCATAGTTCTTACTGCTGCTAGTCGCCGGGTTGCTTGCAATCAAGATGGATTCGTACTGCTGCGTTTCCTGTCGATGCTGCTTCGGTCGATGTGTTTCTCCTCATGGAACTGGCTAACGTAGGGCCCCTGCAGCTTCTAGAATCGTGCAGTGGAGGCTTGCTAGTCTGTCCTGCGCACAACTCCATCGGCTCATAGGCAGTGATCCTGCATGGGGGGTAGGGGCAGGCTGCGTCCTCGGCATGAGCTCCGCAGTCACACCAGTGTTTGTGCCCTCCTTGTAGTGCCGGCATCTCTTCGTGATGCTCAGCAGCTCGGCCCCGAGAAGCCTCCAGCTGCGAGGCTCGGGCTCCGGCCAATCGGGCGCTTCTGGTGGCCGGAGACCGAGTTCAGGATTGGAGAAGCAGAGACACCAGTGGCCTTAGCTGGAGTGAATCTTACAGCGGGGTGCACAATGGTTCTGGTGCCTGTAACCTTTTTGCTGCCGTTGATCGTTTTTCCTCGAGCGCTATGAGACTTATCACGCTGGCGGCTTCTGGTTCTTGCACGCGACCGTTTTTTGCCATGAGACTTACGACTGTGGTTGTGGTGGCGTCCTCGTCGTCCTTGGCACTGCCATCTTCGTTGCCTTTCCTCTCGCTGCTGCCGCCGCTGCTCCTGCCGCTGCCGCTGCCATTCAGGAGTGCACATCCGCTGTTCAATGTCGTTTGTGTTGCTCATATTGCTCATCATCTGTTGTGTTTCAGCCAGACCGCGTGCTGTCACCGGAGGTGCACCAGCCTCTGCTGGGTGGGGCCTCGGGACAGGCCGGTCGCTAACGGCGGTGCCATGGATGTGAGTCATAGCCACGGAAATCAGAATGTTCCAGATGCCGAAACTTGGGGTGCACGGCAGGCTCCGGCGTCATTCCACTAGTATCGTACTGGAGACTGCTATGGCTGTTGTTGCTGAACAGCTTGGCAAGGAGCGTTCGCTGGCTCGGGCCTGTCCGGAGCGTTCGGCAGCCGTGCGGCGCCCAGTGAGAAAATTTTGTGGTATCTGAAGATGCTGATGAGTGGCGTTCGTGAGGTGCCTCCTCTGGCTCGGGTTTGTTTGGAGGAGCGTTCGTGCCGCAACATTGCAGAACACGCGAGGTGCGAACAAGTCTGTGGCTTGCGAGCGTCGAACCTCGGAATCCGCAGGAGGGTCCTCTAGCTCAACTTCCTCGCCGTTCGAATCGGGCTGGACGCTCAGCAACGAGTCGATGCAGGCCATCCGCTTCCCGAGCACCGGCACTGGACAGGCAGGAAACTGATTTATCGCGTGCGCTTTGAACTTTCAGCTTCTGGTTTCTCAGCTCCAGTCGGTAAGGACACCTGCTGACAGAGCGGAAAGCGCTGGCTAAAGAGGTTCGAAGAGTCAAATGACGGTAAGTCAGGGCGAAGACAGATCATGTCTGATTTTTCTGGCAATTCGCAGGAGCGAAAGGCCCAAGCTAGAGCGCTTGTACAGGAAGCAGTGTGGGGCTGTCGCCTCAGTGCTCACCTCAATTCACATTCTGAGGGTGACGTTCTTAAGCCATTTATGCAGGTCGCCACATGCAGCGCCTGAGAGAAGCAATCGCAGCCCGGCACCTAGAGCTGTTGCATGTGCTCAAAGCTGCCATGCACGCCGTGAGAACGCAATAGTACCAGCTTTGTGGCGTCGGAGGCCACGCTCCGCACCTTTTGTGCGAGACATCCCGTTCCAAGGATGGGGAGAAAGCCAGCTTGCAACAGGAGGACGTGGGGAGGATGGCTTGCAAGCAAGGACTTCCAGATCAACCTGAAACCTTCAGGAGCTCGCCATTGCACGGCAGGTCTTGGCCGAAGAGGAGCGGAAGGACCGGGAAACTTGCCAACTTATCATTCCATGCCGGTGCTTATCGCTTGATTCCGCTGGGTGAGCCGGATAGACAGTTCCTGATAATTTCACAATAAGCTGTTGCCCTGGTGAGAGGCTCGTGCAAAGACCCGCTTCCACGAGGCGAGCCGACTCGCCACATCTCTCCACATTTTGTACATTGGCAAAGAGTTTGCAAGCTTGCCTTGTGAGTAGAGCTGCGTTCGTAATCGCCACGGTCTTAGCGTTTCGACGTCAAACACGTGCAATGGTTCTGACGACGGGCGTGCCCGAAACCCCAGACCCGAAGCCTTAACCTCAGCTCTAAACCTTTGTTTGATGGAGGATACACAGGCAGAGCCGGTCTCCTTCCTTACCCTGTTGCAGAAGGAGACTGTTTGTCCAAACGCTCAATCCTGTTGATGGAGCCCGGGCATGGTCGGTACCCGCTGTTTGAGGTGACTTCGATGCTGACGGTTTAGGGAGTCAGGCCGCAGGGCACGGCGCGACGGCACGTTGAGCCATCCTTCAACAAGATACCCGTGTCCATTGCGCAAAGAAGCCTTGGTCACAAGCCATAGAACTCCAAGCAACACTGAATCCGGACACCCAAGCCTTAACATCTTGCTTTATGGACCCCCCCAAATTGAAGCTCCCCGAAGGAGATCGCTTCCCGAACATCCCGCAGAGGGCGCAGCCGCAGCCCCTGCTGGCCACAGCCCCGGGGATCTCGGGGAGTTGTGTTCAGTTGAGGGACTTCTGATCTGCACCGTGTCTCAGATTCAGGAACCTGCGGAAGCGCATTGGCCGCTCCGTCATGCCCAGGCGGGTGACAAGGCACTCCGTCTCGTGCGCGCAGCGCTGCCATGCAGGACGACGCCCTTGCTCTACGTGGAGTTGGCGTGCTGGGAGGAGGACGAGCGCGGCCGCTGCGAGGACTGACCGATAGATTTCGCAGTTGATGGGTCTTCAGTGTGTCTTCTGACCGGCATCAACTTCGCTGCTATCACCCAAAAAACAAGTGCTTTTCTACCATCATTGCAGCAGTATTGCAGTCGCGTGCTCCCGAACATGACTGTCACGGCGGCTGTTGCTGTTGGATTGCTGTCGCGCCTTTGAGCTCCATCACGTCTCGGGTAGCGCCTAATTTAGACCATCGGATGTAGCACACTCTGGGGGAGTACTTCTGTGTTTGCTTCGTCCAGATTGATAGTAATGATTATATACAAAAACAGAAAGCGTCACCCTGGAGGCCTGGTTTTGTGTGGTTCAAAAATATAGGTAAGAATAGCTGTTTTGCTCAAGAAAAGCAGGCCTCCACAGCGACATACACTCTAAAAATCATAGTAGCCCGTATCGCTAGTATCCTCAGCAACCGCAGTGTCAGCAGCACTGACAGGCTTTCCGTCATCATGAATACTGGAGGATTTTCGCATTGCATGTGCCGTGCCCTTCGTAGCTAGGAACCCCATTTGCCCAGAATCCTGGAAGCCCAAGCCGAAACCCTTACAAGCTTGATCCCAGCTGCGCGAAAACCTCGTGCATCGTAGGTTTCGTGTTGGAGCTATGTGATTAGAGGCTGATGGCCGGCAGCACGATAGTTGTCAACGCGACGCAAAATTGTCCCTTCAACCCCGAAGCCGAAACGTCAAACCGACATCCAAATTCAAACGTCGCTTACATGCGCCTTGCAGAGGACTACGACTCTGACTCTGACAGCATGGAGGCCGTGCTGTCTTGCCGGCCTCTTGCCGCCCTCATGGATGCATGTTTGTGCAGGACTGGAAGTAACTTCGGTGCTCGAGAACTTGATGGCAGGGCCCTTACTGCGCAGGTTTGCCGCAAATCCATGTCCGGTGCCTCCAATAAACGAGGTGGCACTACCGTACGGTCCTATAGAGGTATCTATTCAATACTGTAAAGGGCCCTAAAACTACAACCCAGAAGAAAGAGAGAGAGAGAGGAACGATACGGAGAAGATTAGCATGGCCTCTGTGCAAGGATGACACGCACGAATCGACAAGTGTACCAAGGAGAAAGATGCAGAGAGATAGAGAGAGAGAGAGAGAGAGAGAGAGAGAGAGAGAGCGAGAGAGAGAGAGAGAGAGAGAGATCGAGAGAGAGCGAGAGAGTGGGAGGACTGCTCCAGCCCCAAGCCCCAAACAAAGCAAAGCAAAGACTGAGAGAAAGGTCTAACGACTAAGGGTTTAGATTTTAGAGTTTAAGGAGGGAGGAAATCTTTTCAGTTGGTCAGGGTAAAATCCTTGGAATTTACGGGCTTCGCCAGGTGCGGGCAGCGCAAGCAGCCGATGCCGTCATCGAGCAGGGATTCCCTCCCACAGCAGGGCCCACCCAAGAGAATCTTTCTACGATGCTCTGTATATTGTAGCAATTAAACTCGGCAAGTACATGTATGTATCTCACACTTCCTTAAGTACTGTCGGACAGAGTGATAGAGTCTTTCGGCAGATGGACGATCCCTAAATCCCAAGCCCAGACAACTTCATCGGAATTCGGGGTGGGACCTTGTCACCGGAGCTGCCATCTCCGCTGCAGCAGTGCATCGATCTTGCTTGCATTTCAATATGGCTTTCCGTTGCTTCCTGTACCTGATTGAAGCCAACTTCTTTCCAGCAGCTGATGTTGCACGTGTACCACAGCGACGGCAAAGCCTCAAGTCACTCGCGAGCGGTGTGCCGAGCACTTCTTGCTGGAACGTTGAGTTTCCGAAAATTCATGGGCTCCGCCTGATCCAATGCCCAAAAGCTTAAACCATCCCTTCAAAAAACCTTGAACCGAAGCTTCGGGTTCGGATCGAATCTCGATTCGTCCCAGCGGAAGCTCCAAAGAGAGTTTCTGTTGCAATGCATCCTCCAAGTTCAATTACAGGGCCATTCCAGCCGAAAACAGAGATCAAAACAGCGCCAGCGTTTGAGAGGTGCTCAAGAGCCTGTACTAGCAAGTCTTGGACGTCCAAAGCAGGCGCCACCTCGACAACCCCGTTGCACCCCTGCGCTGGTTGTGGCTCGAACAGCCTGGCATGCGGGCTCGCTGCTTGTGCAGCTTTTGTTTATCCCCTCCCACATCAGTCAACCACTCTGGCGACAAGCATGAGTAGCCTGATGAGGAACATTGATGGGCAATAAGGTGATGTAATTTCGTGTACCTTGGCGAAGAAGGCACCAGCTGGATACTCAAGCCCACCTCGTGGGGTAAACCTCAAACTTGCCTTCCATTTCATGTTATCTGAATCCTCCCCAGCTCCACACGGACACTGGTCCCCTAAAAGGGCACTGCAATGGGGAGCCAACTGTCGGCGGGCCCGGGAAGAACCTACTCCCGAGTCTTGCCATGGAGCTGTCGGAGTTTTCGCAGTCGATGCAAGATGCACTCATGCTCAGGCGAGGGTCGGGCTTGCCACGATACCGTGTGACAGAGTTCGCAGTCTTGGAGGGCTTTAGGATTTTGGGTTGGTTGCTGAGGCTGGGTCAATCGGTTTCGTGTCGAGGGTTGAACTGTCAGGCTTGCGGGTTCAACAGCAATTGCCTGGTCGATGTTTGCAGGGGCTTCAGAGCCAAGTGTGACATTGTGCCCACGTCTAGATCTAGCCATCTGTGCAGGCGCATTCCCACAGAGGGCGGGGATGTATCGTCTGTGACGCCGGTGGTCGTTTCTGGACTGCCTGGCTGGCTTGAGGGTACCACCTTTCCAGTCGAACTGCGCCAACGTGTGCAAGAGGAGCTGGAGATTCTGGGGCTGGTTCAAAGCCCGGTGGTGGCGCTGCTGTGGCCTGCCAGCGCCAGCCGCGCCAGCGCCGTGACCAAGAAAAAGACTTTGCGCCGTGGGTATTCCACTGCCTCTGCCCTGTACCCCAGCCGGCCAAACAAGCTGTGTGAAGCGTCCGGCATCTCCTTAAGCATCCGTCTGGTTTCCGACAGCCCGTGGCCTTTGGTGAAGTCCGTCGCGGTCGAGTGCAACATGGAATTTGGCAGAGTTGTTCGACAGACAACCTCGCACATATCCGATGCTGACTGGGCTGAAGACGTTACGTCGGCACGACAGCACTGGCAACAGCAGCTTCTGGCGGGCTTGTCCAAGTACTCTGAGAATTTGGAGGTGCAACTGCCAAGAAAAGCATTGTCGTCAACCAGCCAAACTCTTGCAAGCCGTACACGTCCTGAAGAATCCCTCTGGCGGAAGCACGGGCCCAAGGCCCTAGCCATTCTACTGTCTGAGCTGATCGTGAATGGTGCAATGCACGATGCCGCGACCCACCTGGAGGGCACGATGCTCGAA
Source organism: Symbiodinium sp. CCMP2592 (assembly GCA_905221615.1). Taxonomy (NCBI): domain Eukaryota; class Dinophyceae; order Suessiales; family Symbiodiniaceae; genus Symbiodinium; species Symbiodinium sp. CCMP2592. The sequence goes on from CAJNDT010006235.1 coordinate 1,058,216, forward strand.
ACGATGCGCTCCAACCTTCCGTTCTTCCCCGAGGGCCCCTTGGACTTCGAGGAGCACTTCCCGCCCTTGCAGCTCTCGGACGCCTACATAGAAACGGAGAAGCAGCGAAGCCCCGAGCTGCACCTCGGTCCTCGCGGGACGCAAAGCGGTTGTAGCTAGGTTTAGACAGTTGGACAGTTTTGGGGGTCAGAGCAGCAAAGCAGCAAAGGTTCCTTCGACTGGCAGCAGTGGTCTGGACAGCAGCCTCGCATGGAGTGGCGGCCTTGGACCAAGCCCTTGGGGCTTTGCGGAAAGGCAGCGTCCCATTGGACCGGGTGGCTCTGAACACGCCGGTGATGTATCGCTCCGGAGGCCGAAGCAGGAGCTTGACCGGACCGCTGCTCATGTTCGTCGTCGACCAGATGACTCTGCACCAGTCGTCGAAACACATCGTCCAGGCAGTGGTGGCTGGCAACGCTGACGTGAATTCGAGTTATGTCCTTTTCCCCACCGGGAAGCACAAGGCAATAGCCAAATTTCCGGTGCTCTGCCTGGCCGGCAACCGCCGGGCACTCGACTTCGCGGAAGCCCGGCAGCACATGTGTAATTGAAAGACTTGGATCAGGAAATGATGAAAATCGAGGGCAACTGGAAAGGTGTCTCTTGCTACTTAAGGAAGCTTTGCTGGAGCGGAAGGCGGATGCCAACCGCGAGATTACTCTGAACTACTTCCCGAACGGAGGCAATCCTCTTTGGAGCGCCGTCTGGGGCAGCAACAATGCCATGATCCGGCTCCCCCATCAGCAGCGATGCATAGTAGTACAAAGTAGTGTCAGTGGGGTCAGTGGAGTACATGAACAGCCGAGGCTCCTCCTCGGCTTCGGCGATGCGAACGTGAACATACACGCCTGGCACCCCGATGCGCCGCCTCTGTCACTGGGCTCATCTCAGTGCAACGGGCTTAGGATTGGATTCTTTTCAGCTTTCGGGCACGGTCGTCCAAAAAACCTGAGCACCGTGCTCGCAGAGAATAGCTGGGCCCGTGGTGTTTCTGATGCTTAAACCGAGGACAGGCCAGCCGCGTGAGGTTCAACTGCTTTCCCTGGCCTCTACGGCTCTCGACTCCGAGCATGTCCACCTTCTGCTGGAGTGCAATGCTGACTTTCAAGAGGACACGGACTTCAGTTGACGGTTGTTCCAACTGTAGGAAGACGTGACCTGTCGCAGACCGTTAATGATGTCACCACAATCATTAGCAGGAGCTGTCGTCCACCTTCGCACTGTGCCACGCAGATGTGAGCAAGTTGCTTGCAAGCCATGTGGCCTACCGCCACCCTGAGGCGCGAGCCGAGGTAAATACTTAAGCTCTTGAGTAGCCCAGATCCCACCGACTTCAAGCACAGTGTGCCGCTTACCTTTGCCCTTATGTCTCAAACGGACTCTTCGACGATGGGAATGTAGCCGTAGCCTGGGTTTCTCCACAAGTCTGGAGGCGCTTGTCCAGCGGTGCGACGAGCTGGATGCTTGCCTTGTCGGGTCTTTGGGGGGTTTTGGGCTTGGGTGAGGTTGAGGAACCAGAAGCCGCGGGCAGGGCTTGTGCCGAGTTCAGACAGACACACCACATAAAGCTATGGTAGAAGTTGAGCCTGACACCAAGGAGGGGACGTGCGGCATTTGGATCGATTGGGCCTTCCAGGCGACTTTGTCCGAGTCAAGGTCTTCGCGTATTGCGGAGCCCGAAATGTGTGCGACAACCATTCAGTGGGACCCACGAGCCACTACGAAGACTAGCTAGCTGTTTCCTCACAGGTACGGGAACACCGCTTGTGAAGCTGCTTTGGAGCTTCAAAGCTCAAATCCTTAGCCCAACGGCCCGCAGACGGATTCGGACCGTCGGACCTGAAGCCACCCAATCAGGAGATCGCCCGTGACGACGCAGCCAAGAGGCGCTTCCGGGTCGCGCTGGACAGAGCCTCGGTGCTGCGCGAGGTGGGCTGCAGCGGGCCGCGGGTACTGGTCGGCTTCAACCTCCACCAAACCACGGCTCAATGGAATGCTGCAGCAAATGTTGAGACAATCAGACGCTTTCAGGCGCACGACTCCCTGATCCGGTTCACCTGCGATCTGTGCCCTGGTCTTGTTTCATCTTTGGGCTCAGCTGGCCGTCTTGACCCCTCTGGAAGTCTGCCTCGATTGATCACCCAAGCCTTCAAGCCCCACCAGCGCACCCCGAAGGCATTGTAGGCTTAGCCGCCTTGGCCAGCAGAGCAGCCAGGATCCAGCGCCTGCCGAGTGCGGCGTCCGAGTTGTTGGATGGGATTTGCTTGCAGACGCCAAAGGCTCGTTTCCCGCATTTTCAGCTCTTCAGAGTTGTCGGGGCTTGGTTTCAGAGGTGGGGCTGTTTGGAGTAGTGTCTTAGAGACTGGGCGATTGTGTTTGTTTCTTTTAGTTTGGGGTGTTGTGGTAGGATTGGTGCATTGGCGATGCAAGAGCACGGCATAGTCAGTCTCGTCGGTAATTCCACACCTGAAGTTGTCCTGGATCGCTGGGTCATGTGTAGGAGGAGCTGTTTTTGAGGTTGGGGTTTCACTTTGCAAAGTCTACCGCATTGAATTCAGTTACATGGCCATTTGTTCGAGCATGTCGTCACATGAGGACAGCTATCACCGAAAGAACCTGATCCAGCAACATCCTGCAACCCAAAGCCTTGAGCCTTCTGCTTCCCGGTGCAGGTGCAGGAGCCTGCGCGTCATCCGTTGCGGACTCGATGCGTTTTCCAGGCCGGGTTGCTGTTGCACAGCTCAACCCTGGACGTCTAACAGCCAGTGTGCCTGATTCGATAAATCAGATATCCATACCTGTGCTCGAGCAGAATCAGTGGATCGTGGAAAGAACAAAGACTGACAGTAGCACTTCTGATGATGATGGTGATGATGGTGATGCTGACAATGCTGGTGGTGAACACAACCGCATACGAACCTTTTGCCAGAATGAGACGAGCACCTCTCATCGCGAATAGGACGGCGGTATCCTGAGCAGTTTAGCAGACGAGCTGACAGTAGACGAATGAGAAGCAGAAGCGGCAGAAGTAGCAGTAGCAGCTGTAGCAGTAGCAGTAGCAGCAGCAGAAGCAGAAGCAGAAGCAGAAGCATTAGCAGTATCAGCAGCAGCAGTAGCAGCAGTAGCAGCAGTAGCAGCTGCAGGAGCAGTAGCAGCAGTAGCAGCAGCAGTAACAGCAGTAGTAGCAATGCAGTAGCAGCAGTAGCAGCAGTAGTAGCAGTAGCAGCAGTAGCAGCAAGAGAAGTAGCAGTAGTAGCAGTAGTAGCAGTAGTAGCAGTAGTAGGAGTAGGAGTGGGATAAGAGTAGAAATAGAAGTAAGAGTAGCAGCAGCAGCAGCAGCAGTTGCAGTAGCCGTGGCAGCAACCGTAGCGGTAGCAGTATCAGTCCAGTAGTGATCGTCGCCGCCAGCCGTCGCAACAGTATCAGTACCAGGGATGTTCGTGGCCGAACTCGCAGCAGTAATCGTAGTTGTAGGGGTCCTACAATGTTTCGGGCTGCTGGCGCAGTGTTCTTGTTGAAGCCTCAACCACTCGAGAGACACTGCTGCACAAAGGCGAGCAACTTTCGCACGGCCTACATCACGGAGACGGTCTGGAAGCCTAACGGCACCAGGTTGCCAACGGGCAATGCAAGGGCTTCCGGGTCCAGGGTATGTGAGTCCTCCTGCCACGAGTATCTCCAAGCCCTTTCCTTGACGAGACTTTGAAATCGCTGCTCAGGCTAGGAAGCCCTGAAGCCGAAGCAGCAAGCGAAGCCACACCACCACCAGAGACCCGAGACCCAAACCCAAAGAAGAGGGCTCTTTGGGCTCTGGCGCCTGGGCTTTTTTTTTTTTTCTTCTTTTTGCAGGTTCCAGGACCTGTTGGCGCCTCCCGGGCCCGAGTCCCGGCCTTGCTGCGGCCTGGGACCCTCCGTGGAGCACCTGGGCCTGGGCGTTCGGGGGGACCGGGCCACCTCTCTCAGAGCCCCTTCTTTAAAACCTCTCGTAGTCCTCACTATAGCAAGGTCTCCTTATCATGCGTCGGACGCCGTGCGCCAGAGGGCTTCGGTTTCAGCAGCTGGGGTTTTGCACCGCAGGAGTGACTGACCAAAGGCATGTGAAGCAGAGTTCGAGCCCCCAAGAAACGCAGAGATGAGCATGTGGAGGGTTTCGAAGATCGGTCCTAATTACACGTTGGCTTGATACTCAACCCCCAAAGCCTGCAACTCTCCTCTTCCAGCCCGCGACATACCCACTACTTGAAAACACTCACCTTCTCTTGCGCTTAGGCGGTCAGGTTTCAACAGCTGTACTTGCAAAGCCTTGCAGAACTGTGAAAACCAGAACGAGAGGGGCCAGCCAAGCAAGAAAGCCTGAATCCTCAAGGTCCATGGACTTCTGCGACGTTCTGCTGGTGGGCTTCCCCGGCTTGATCGACGGGCGCGTGCTGCGCGCGCTGCGGTCACTGCCGCGGCGCACGCTCATTCCGCTCGTCCAGGAGCCTGGATTCGGGTTTTGAGGGTCAAGGGTCTAGCGGTGTCAGCATAAGACCTGGCAGATTCGGATTGCTCCTGTGCATCCCGAGGAAAGCATCGTGTTCCAAGGTTTGATCGAATACATTTGGACATCGCGTGTGCGCCTCTATCACTATGTCAAGTCCCTGCAAACGGTTGTCCAGCTTGGCATCCTGCTTCTGTGGTGGCAGAGGCATGGTCGAATGGGATTTTTTGTTGCAATCACTCCTCCCAGAGGGGTGTTCCGAGCTACGACTCTGGGTAGGATTGCAATGCCGCTGCTGGTTTTGAGCAGTGCCTTCCATATTTTTGCGGATGCACACTGCTTCTGATGTTTTACAGGATTCTGCAAGTTTGGCGCGAAGGTGTGAAAGCAGTCTCCTGTGCCCATTGCGTAGCGTCTGCTGAGGACTCGGAGCCAGCAACTTGTGGCCATGTACTGGGGCCTATTCATGGGGATTCTGGCAACGCAGTTGTCCGGCCTGGTGCTGTGCATCTGCCGACTGGAGCTTCCTTACATCTTGGCTGTCTTCCAGTCAGGCCGGGCACGCGTGTGGTAGACAGGTAGACTCAGACACGTCCCTGATGTTGAGTCAACATTCAACATCATCCACATCACATGTCGATTGTGTTTTGGATGATGTCCTCGGTCGCGTAGCACATGACTGCGAAAGGCAGCAAGTCTCAAGTTGCCAGCAAGTGAACCAAGCCAAGTCTAGCCGCTGTCGAGGCTATGGCTTGCGTCTAGTCTTCGCCAGCTGGGGTGCCTGGTACGAACTCCCACTGTCAGAGTACAAGTCGCCCCTTGCAGTCAACGTGGCATTATGCGCCGAGGCTGAATTTGGAACGACATGCCAGCTTAAGCCGAAGGTTGGGTTATCATTCTCTCCCCCTCTGTGCACATATATTATATTATATTATATTATATTGTATTATATTATATTATATTATACTATATTATATTATACTATATTATATTATACTATATTATACTATATTATACTATATTATATTATATTATATTATATGGTTTGTATCACTCTATGTGTGTGTGTATGGAGAAATGTAATCTCTTGCCCCTATTTGCCCGCAGGGTGGAAAACGAGAACTTAAGCACAATCCACAAAACGTCGGAAAACTTTGTGCGTGAAAGCACAGGAGCCCCACAGCCTGTAGAGTTGGCGGTTGATGCTGTCAATCTTTTCCTTGCCCAACTCACGAGTTCTAGTATGCACTCCTGATTGCAATCCCTCTGCTCCCGGGCGATGCGAGTTTTTTGCGAATAGGCCCTAATTCTAAGTGTACTGTAGGCTTGCTCCTTGGAAGCTCCTCTTAGGTTGCATTCCGGGCCAACAAGAGGGGGAAGAGGTTCTATAACATATATACATATTATATATATATATATATATATATATATGTATATATATGTGTATGTGTGTGTGTGTGTGGATATATGTCGAAAAAACACATAACACAGGTCATCTGCATCTGTTGCCTTTTTCCATTTCGCTGTCTCTGCAGGATCCGGCTTTCTGTCTGTTTCCCACCTTTCGTCTTTCCCTCTCTCGCGTTTCTCCCTCTCGCTTGCTGTTTGTTAGTGTGATATGCTTCTTCTCCTTGCGCATACAGGCACTTACAGACAGTTAGAGGGGGCATCCATCAAAGCTTGTACCGTCCGAAAACCGAGCGGGGGACCAGCTGAGGTATAACGGTGATTGTGTACGACTGCCGCGTTCTGAAGCCTTTTGGCCTTCCTGTTGGCCAAAGCCTGCTGCCAATCCTCAATGCTGCCGGCAGCCTGGAGTTTGCAGCAATGTCAGCAGTGATAAGTCTGGCACTTCTGGCCACGTTCCTTTACGTCTGCATTGAGTTCGAGGATGCTTGACAGAACAGTCCATTGTGGACTTTGTTTGCAGGGGTTCCTTGGGTCTTCTGATCGTAAACCGAGGAAGACTTGGGATTTCCGTCCAATGCCTTCCAGACCTGGCAAACTCTGATTGTTGGGGAGCCAACGTTGGTTGACGCAAGAGTTTCCCCGCAGGATGTGATTCGCTACCTTTCCGTGTCTGCATGTTTCCTTGTGTGCAACACCGTGTTGATGAATATCTTCATCAACGTGACGGGCGCTTCATATCTGCAGGAAAGAGCCAGTGTTGTGGGCACATTTGCCGTGGAGCGGTTGCGTATTTGTGTGGCAAGCACGTCAGTCTCCACATGTGTGCGGCGTTCTGTAATGGGAACCTTTACGCTCATGTGGTCGCTGTGGCTCACCTACATTCTGCTCACCGCCGAGTTCTCGGGTGCCGTGCCAGTGATCGTCGCCATCGTCACATTCTACTTCACGTTCTTTTGCGCCGGGCGCGCAGCGAAGGCAGCCGTGGCGGACCTCGACTCCGAGTTCTCCGAGCTGCGGTATTTGTGGATTTGCCGCCGGGCGAATCGACCCGGCGCCTCTGTGACCTCGCAGACCCGACCCGGGCAGCAGAGCGCCCTGGAGCAGGTCCGGGCACTCCAGGCCCGCTTCAGGAAGGCAAAGGACGAAACCGAGTCGGTCGTGGAAGTTTGAGCTCAGATGCTTTGCCTATCTTTGCCTACGCCTACATCTCGTAGGATGCTTTTCTAGTCGGTCCCGGACAGCATGCAAGTGCAGCTTCACTTAGTGGCAGCACTGTCTGCTATCGCGGCACGTAAATGCCCAAATGCTTTGCAGGCTTTGGTGAGTTTTCAAGCTCGGCGGCCGGATGGCGAAAGGTTCAATCCCGCACGCTTAGAGAAGTCACGCAAAAGCGTGCAAGACTTTGCCCACAACGGCAAGAAATATGAGACGGAATGCCATTTCTGGGAGAGCTTAGGGTTGATGATTTTTGTGTGGTTTCCGCAATTTCAAAGTCAAGCCGGGTGTTCAATCAGCGTTCTTAGCAGCGACGTATGGAAGGGTGAAACGGAATCTCCACCCATTGTATCAAAAAGGAGATCGTGCGGCGAGGATGCCTTGACCTCGAACAGATTTAGCAGGTCGCGGTCACGCAGTGAAGAGCTTTCGTCGGGGAAACATGCCCTTGGTTGAGACATCAGGCTTACTCTGAAGAGGCGGATAATTTCGAGTATTTGGGCAACTTTTCAAGGTCAGTGGTATCTTGTGCTTTCCCAATAGTAGCCAGAACGTCGCACATGAATGCCGCTATCCTTGTCTTGCTCTTCGAAGCAGCCGGGGCCAATCTTGCTATCTGCCGCTGTGACAGGCCGTTGGGCCCAAGAAGCAGAAAACATGGCACCATCAATCATGTTAGCTACCTGCGACGGCAGGCACATGCGTTTTGCCCGAGTGGCTTGAACTCTGAACTTAGGATTGGTAAGGCGAGAAGCTGTAACACTGTAGCTAGCGTTACACGCACTCACCTTGGAACCAGCAAAAGCTTTCCAGACTGCAAAAGGCGGTTCTGTCAGCTCGGATCAGCCAGTAAGATCGCCAGCGACTTTATGATCGGCTTCAAGATCTCTCAATAAGAAGCTGCATAAACGTGCCCACCTCTGTGCATCGACTCTGCCGCCATGGGCGGAGGGCCCGGGACTTGGAGTGAAGGTCTCAGCCAGACGAAGAGCCAAGCCCGGGCTTTGCCTTGTTTGAGGACGTGCCAGGTTCATGCTTTTCAATTCAGGGTGTCTTGCGTGATCTTCGGCCACATCCAGACATGGGGGTCTGTGCAACCGTGTGCCTCTTTTGGCTTATGAATCCGGCTTCAAGGATCCGGAAAGGAGTTTGGTGGTTCCCGCATGTGCTTGCAACCTTCAAGGTGTCTTGCTTGTTTTGGGTGCTTGAGCAGGGTGCGGTTGGGGCTTGCGGGTTGGAGCAGGGACGCCCGCTGCAGGTACAATGACGGCAAAGGTCGAAAGGCAGCTCTGGCCCGCGTATGAGCCGTGTAAGGGTTTCCAGTCGGCTGCGATGAGACTGAGATTGACACTGGGCACTGCTTCCGTTCGACGCAGTTGTTTTTTCGCCGAGTGGCTCCGGGTTTTAAGTCTTCCTCTACTCTGGTTGGAAGCCAGCACAGGTTGTCAACACCGCAGCGGGCCCCCCCACCCCCCACGCCGTCGAAACCCAGCTTGCAAAAAACTCACAGAGACTCCCGATCGTCGTGAACAAGTGCGAAGTATGGCCGTACTTTCTCCAAGTCAAGTCTTAGAGTCTTAGACTTAGAGCTCAGGCCCGGTTTCAAACCCAAGTTTGAACCGAATCTGGGTTTAGGCTGGGTTTGAACCGAGATCGCCCCTGGAATCCTTTCGTGCAGAATTCGTGATTAGGCAGGCTTCGCGAGTCGGCGCCGGTGTCTCTACGAATTTCCACCACAGAATCCCTTCCCCGTTCTCTTTTTAATTAAAAACTCTCCCTTCGCGCCAGGGAGGAGGAGGCGCGTCCGAGTCTCTGCGCACGGGAGGGTGCTGGGGTCTTGACAGGCTCTGAGGCTTTCCAGGATGTGTTGTTTGAGCGAAGCGCCGCCCAGAAGCTTTTCCTAAGCCTCTTTGCTGACGCAGGCAAAGGAGAACGCCGCAGCCTTCCCCACGCCCCCTGTCGCGTTTTCGGGATTGTAAGACGATCTGTCATAGCTCAAGTGGTTTGGGGTCGAGGGCTTGCAGCTTTTGTTGGCTGTTGGCTTCGTATTCACGTACTCAGCCTGCATCTGCGAGCCAGATGTGACCCCGAAGAGCCGTGTGAACCTGAGATGCTTTCCTCCATTGCGCAATCTCAAGAAGGGTGGTTTCATGTCAACTGCAAAGGAACCAAGGGCTTGTAGTGCCGTGGGCATACATGCTTTGCAAACCTGACTGTTTGTGTGGTTGTGGCTCTTCAGAAGACCCGAAGCCGGAAGCAGAGCCCCGAGCCCCAAACTCCTTGCATTTCAGCTCGACGAACGCCTTATCGGATCCCAAATCTCGCAGCCAGTTCGTCCCTGCGCGGGGCGGCGGCGATTGGGGTGTGCCTGCGAAGTTTGTAAAACCCTGCAGGTCACAAACCTTAGGTATCCCAGCCTTCCCGTGGTGGAGGCTGTAACTGGGTCGACTGGCATTTTCCTTCGCGGAGTATTGCCTTGCTTAGGGTTGGTACATTTGGTGTTTTGCCCAAATGTTGCTATCTTGGCATCGGATGCCGAAGGTGCCCTCTCCTCAGCAGTAGTTCCACATCTTGTGCAAGCTCGAGCATGAAAGACAGGTCCCCGTAGGCAACGCAGACAGACCTTCACATCAAGCCGGTTTTCAGGAAGGAGACTGTCCGCCCGAACGCTCGGATATTTGCACCTGAACTGCATTCTTGAATGTAGCCAGGTAAGAAGGCAAGACAAGCGCAGCAAGCGGCGATAAAGGACGAGAAGACAAAGCGGGAGGTGTGGATGGGTTTTGGGGCCTCGTGCTGTAGGTTTGGTTCCGTTCTTCATGGGAGTAGGGATCCATTCGTCCTGATGGTTCAAAGTCTAGCCGTAAGAGTGTCGGTCTGGGAACTTGAGACCGCTGCTTCACGTGACGTGCGTAAGCTCGGCACCTACTCACAATGAGTTCTACGCCGAAGCATCCCGAAGCCGTCAACAGGAAGATTTCGCGTGCGCAAGGTGGACTACTTCTGGCAGCAGCAGGAGTACTTCAGCGGCGGCGTGCTGCCTCCATGTTGCAGATCTGGCTACCCTCAATCAGGGGTCCGGGCAAAGCACGGGTTCAAGGGCTTCAGCCGCTTGTAGCACGACTTATGTCTGCCAGGGAAAAGGACGAAAAGGCAAAGGCTATCAGGACCGGGCATCGGGGCTGTTAGTGGTTAAACTGTTTTCACACGTAGGTGCTGAACCCGTAAATTCGCCGTAAATCTTGAACAATGCCAGTGCGCACTTGCTCCGAATTCCTTGTAAAAGCAGGCTAGGTACATCGGCAGCTCAACCCTGATCAATCCCTTTCTAGCGAGGGGAAGTCCACAGAGAGGAGACAGCCGATCAGCTTTTCGGCGCCCAGCGCGATAATGTTGGCATCGACTTCGACAAGTGCCCAGAAGTCGTTGTGGCCTTTCATTTCGGCGCGAAGGCGATAGGACTGCGATCCCGAAGGTACGATGATATCCCCGTCGACCTCTCGGGCCAAGGTGTCGGTGCCTCGGAATCTCCTGCGACTCCTTTTTCTCCAATTGAAGAGCCCGAGGCCGAGGAGATCGAGGGCCTTGAGAGCTTCGACGAGCTCTGGGACCGCCCGCTTTGCAACAGAGAGCCCGAAGCCGGTCGCGGTGTCCGCAGTTAAAGTAGGCATACATCTGTGTAAGTTGCCAAGCACTGCACAAATCTGCGGCCCAAAAACTTGGCTCTGCATGTTGCTCCAGAATCCAGCAGCGTGACAGGACCGGTTCTACATGCATGATTTCCTGTGGGACAACCTAGAGAGGTGCCATTATCGCAAGCTCAGACCTCAGCAAATGTGATCATCGCGCTGAGTTAGAACCCAGGGTGTAGACCCCCACAATATCAGAAGTGTACTGCCTTGGCCGGATATATGCAAGTTTGGAAGTAAGTCAGCAAGCCAGGCCAACTCCTATCCAAAAGTTCGCGCTGCCAGCCGCGCTGACAGGGAAGGCGCGTGCTGCGTCAGGGGATGAAGGTAAGTGTTCGATGCTCCCTGCTTGCCATTCTGTGTTGCGAGGGTTGTCCGATTCAGGACCCTCCGGGACTAAACAGCCTGGGCCTTCGAACCCAAAACAGAGCCTTTCAGCAACAGCTTTGAGACGTGACTGCCCGACGACTCCCGAAGGACTGCATGTGCTGCGCCCAAACGGGCTCAGGCAGGGAAGAGTCGGAACTCAGAGATTTGTTTGGGTGATGCTTGGTTTCGGGCTTGGATGTCCAGCTACGATCTCACAATGTCCTGAAACCACAACACAGCAAATCCGAATGTCCACGTTCCCAAGTAACACATCACAAGGTTTCTTGTGTGTCACAGGAAAGACCTGTGCCTTCCTCCTTCCCATCCTCAGCTGCCTGGACCTCACGCAGGCCCGAGGGATTCCGGATATTTGAAAGGCTTCTCTCAGGACCACATGACCAAGCCTCCACTTCTTGACTCCACCACCCTTCAAGCTCTGAGCTCTCCCGAGATGCCTTGCAAGGCCGCAGGCACCGTGGGTACAAGCTCGGGAGAGCCATCGGCACCCAAGGCCTTCCATTTTGGCGCACTCGCCTTCTGATGGCTGTCTGTTCTTTGATGCAGTCTAGGCGGTGTACGCGGTCGCTGGGGCAGCGTAGGTGGTCAGATTCAAGCACCATCACGGCTGATTTGCTGACCCGGTTTCGCAACCCGAAAACCAGAGGGCACCCTTTGAGCCTGAGCCGCCATTCTTGGCATCCTCCGGGATCCGGAAACACACAGCGGTCCTGAAGCCTGTTTCTGCTGCGGCTCTGCTACTTCTGAAATGGCTGAAGTCGACGGTAACGATGATACGGATGATGATGATGATGATGATGACTGATGATGATAATAATGAGGATGAAAGGATGATAATGATGATGATGATGATGATGAGATTTCCATGGAAGCGCTAATCTGGGAGCCGCATTCATCTTCATGATCATCAGCATCCTGGCAATCATGTTCATCCCTGCACTGTGGAAACAGTTGCACGGTGGCGAGATAGTAAGGCAGCGAGTCACCATGTGGATCGCAGTCTTTATCAGTGAGAGGAGCATCAAGAAATTACTGTCTCTTTGGGCGAGGCGGTGGTGCTTGCGCCCACGAGGGAGCTGTGCTCCCAAATCCACCTCGAGGCCGCTACCATGATGCCGACTCTGTGGTGCGGACTTGGGTCTTCCGTCTTCGCAGGGCACTGGCAGCTGGGAGTCCATTTGCTTTGGGATTAATGCTGCTAGAATTCACTTCGGTGGGGCAGAGGTGACGCCTGGGGGCAGAAACTTGAGATGACACTCCTGGAAGTCTCTCGAAAGAAACAGCTGCTTTCCCAACAGTCATAGAGAAGCCCTTCCAAGACCGACCAAAAGTGGATCCCGCAAAGGCCGGATGCACGATGATCCTCAGCATGAGGACAGTAGCTGACGATGTTGACCACTAAATCGCGGTGGTGCCCTAAGAGCTCCAAGCCGATCTGATGGGCCCGCTCCGCGCCCCGGAGGCCAAGAAGCTGTCCTTCAAATCTCCGGCGCTGCCGACACGTGTTGAGGAAAAATTGGGGGGATTGGTGTTTCGGGGCCCCAGTTTATGAGTTTTCGCTCTGTGGCCGGGATGTTGCTGGCTCCTGATCCGAAAGTCATTGGTAGGGTTTCCACGGGTGTCGAGCACCATCTAACAACCAACGGTCCATGGGCGTCCACTGCCACAAATTCCCGCAGTCCCCAATCCCTTCCTGAAATTGCAAGCATAATATGTGCTCAAGATCTGTCAAGCAAAGCCCATGCCGCAAAACCGAAGCTCTATAACCCCACGAGCCCTGAGCCTAGATAGCTTCGTCAGGTGCGAGCCGGTGAAGTCTACGGCGGCGTGGACGCCAGACACTAAGACACGGGGACATTTGTGCATTCGAGGGTTTCATCTGCTTTATGGAGTTTCGTTTCGTTGAGGCGGAGGTGCTTCGATGTGACTTCGCCTGAGGGGTCCAGGGTGTTTTCGGTTCTGGAGGTTGCGAGATCGGCATTTCGGGTTCATGACAGTTGGATCTACTGCACATGGATCCGAGGGGTTTTGGCAACGTAGCAGTGGAAAGTTGGCAGATCCCAAAGTGTCTGAGGCAAAGCCACAGCTCTATGACCTCGCTCGAGGAACGTCCGGCTCCACATTAGGTCCAGGGTTCATCGGTTCATCACTCTCAACCCCAACGCTCCTTCCCGATGCGTAACTGGAGGCGAGATGCATTAGCAGTATCTCGGCGGCCAGTTTGGAGATATATAGGTTGTACACGAAGCCTGAGAGCGGAACGAGGGAAGCATCAAACGCAGGAGCAACACTCGAAACGCACCTCAAATTCGACACCCAGCATCCTTCAACTTGAGAGCAGGAGTCGACATCGTGACTGCCACACCCGGCCGTGACCTTGAGTACTTCTGGTGGCCGCTGCAAGGGCTCAGGAGCCGACAGAAGCGCACAAATTTTCTCCAGGGCAAAGTTGGAATGCAAGAAGCCTGTGGCGAGGCACAAATTCCTCAGCGAACTCCCCGGTCCCATGAGGCCGGCTCACGGACTTCATTGACCGTGGTGTCATCACCATGTGCCCCGCCGGCGCTAATGTGCACAGCAGGATTTGGTAGCCAAGATGACTAATTGAGGTTCGTGGCTCGGGTGCACTGGGAGGGTTGTCTCGCGGATTCGGGCCACGTGAAGAGGGACGGGGAGAACGTTCGAACTGACATCCGAGCCCTCAACTCCGAGATCGGAAATCCTGCACCCATGGGACCTCCCCCGGATCTTTTGCCCGATGCCACGTCGGAACAGAGGTATAACGTGGGCTTCCTGGTGCTGGATGAGGTGCCGTTCGTCATAGATAGCCCGAACGCGAAAGCGATCTAAAGCGGAACTTCAGACAATTGGTATCTTGGTGTTGGGAAGCCGAACCATCAGTGTCGCAAGAAGGGGGAGAAAAAAGAATTGAGTAGGCTTATTGGCTTGATCGTTGATTTGGAGCTGTGTCAGGGTTGAAAGACAAGCCGGATGGGCCCCAAATCGTCCGCACGACAAGTTGCCCTAGCTTTGACCTTCCTGATGTAGTTCAGTGGATGGAGGCCGACCGCATGCTCGACATGGGCTTTGAACCGCAGATTCGCGAGATCGTTCAGAAGCGTGTGTGCTGGCTGAAAGTATTCTCATGGGGTCGCGAAGTTTAAAGGCATTTCAAGATGGCACACACTCGGGAACAACATAATCATCGGTTGGGTTTACAAAATAGTGAAGTAACTAGTAACCGCAGACACTTCAGCGTTGAAAGCGTTCCGGGGCAAGCGAGAACGACTCGACTCGAGGCATTGCCTCTCATAGTTTGCACAGAATCTAGCTTTGATACAGCAGTTCCAGCAATTCTCGACGCAGGGTGAGTGCAGGGTGCGCGATCTAGCATGCAGTTGGCGAGTGATCTGCTACCCGCGCAGAGGATAGCCATGTTGGCGGTGCCGCATCAGGATACACGGTTCACATGCGACTGTGTGTGCTTCGAATCTACACACATTGGTATGTGGCACGAAGCCCATCAACGATATGCAAGCTTCCAGTTTCCTGTCCATCTACCTGCTTCCCTGTAGAAGCGTTATCCCCTCGTCCTGACACCCTAAGAAGCCGAAGAGCCGTCTGTGCTCAGGACATGCCATCCTGTCGGGAGGCCGGGGCTTGCGGGGGCTTGCGGGGGCTGGGCCTGTCCCGTCTCTACCTCAAGCAGTGATCTTTGCGTGAGCTGCTCCTGTAATTGCCCGCCATACTTCGTGAAAGAGGATCTGTGGCAAGGGCCCAGGACATTCAGTCTCGGGTGCCAGAAATCAAACCCCACTTGGCTCCTCCTACATCATGGTCCAGAATCACAAGTATCCGACACTGCCAGACTCCCTCCCGCAAAGTCGGTCCTCTCAGGGCCGCATGACGCTGATGTTCTCGGCGACCTTCCCCAAGGAGATCCAGAAGCTCGCGCAAGCCTTCATGAGGCGCCGGCATAGCCTTGACTCTCCCAGACCAGCCTGGGACTCGCTTGAAGCCAGGAGCTACATCTGGATCGGCGTCGGCCGGGTGGGTGGCGCCGTGGACACGGCGGAGCCCTCAGAAGCTTCGAGGAGGTCTGGGACGCAGCACCTGCACATTGGATTTAGGCATTGGTATTTTAAAGTTCCGGACTTGGCCTGGCTAAAACCCGGACCCGGAGCGTTCGAGGTGGAGCAGACCTTCATCGTCACCGGCAACCGAGGCAAGATGGGAGCCGTGGGAGCGAAGTTTGGGAAGTTCGGCACGCAAGCAGCCGGCACACTGACTCTTTTGAAGCCTGCAAGATCATCGCTTTCCGCAAACCCTGTGTTCCCCAAAGTATCTGCATCACTCGTTCGGCTTGCAATCCGACCTGCCCAAGGCAAGCCGGACGTCCTGACCAAGGCTGCCGGTGGGGGCTACGGTGCGAGGAGTTTGCCATGTTTCGGGTTTGCCTTCGCGTCTTCCACGGCCGCTCCTTCTGCCACTACGAAGTCTACGAACATTTACGAACGCGACGGTTGGCGCTACGGTGCCACCTGGACCTTGAATTTTGACCATGCTAGATGCTTGACGTTGACAGCCCCGTGATTTCCGGGGCAACAGTGCAGGTTTTGGAGGGGCTTCTTTTGGGCAGGTCCTGAACACGAACCCCACGGACTCGACCCTGATCTTCGTGGCCATGAAGCGCACGGCCGCCTGGTTGGAGGCTCTCGGCCGCTGATGGAGTGAGGAGTTGGGGCTTGACGTGTCAATGTCGTTCTTCGAGGGTTTGCAGGGTCTGGGGTGCCAGGATTTCAGAGTGTGGGCTTGAATTTGTTGTCCGAAGCTTGATTTTTGGGTGTATCATGACGGTAAGTTCATGCGTTAAACGACGGTGTTTGGAACTTTGGCTTTGGGCCTTGGGTGTGCAGGCCTCGGCTACAGTAGCAGGAGGTGCCGTCGAGCCTCCCTGCACCTGACAGGTGTACTTTCGCAACTAGCTCAAAAGGAAAACTTGTCGATCAAACTTGCGAAAATGCGGAAGGCAAGCGAGTCCCCAACAAGGCCAAACCGCATACTTCCAACCCCAAGCCAAGACTCTTGACGTAGACTGCTGATTCGCGGGTCTTCTTCTCCTAGGATCCCCACTTATGTTCAATGGAGTTGAGTGATCTCACTGATTTTTGTCCGAATATGTTTGAACGCGAAGCGACAGTTTTGCAGTTCTGGTCGACTTGGAACTGGTTTGCCTGCAGCTTTTGTCAGCTTTTAGAACCCAGACCCCAAATCGTAAGACCGTCTGCACCGTGGTGTCAGGGGCACCTTACTCGGATGGGCTACAATGCCGCGGCAATTCATGGTGACATGGACATCGCTGCTTCGGGGTGTGTGCGCGAAAGGCTCCCGGTGCTACAGGCTCGCAGGCTCGTAGAGGCTCGGAACCGCAGCCCATCCTCGTAGCCAAGCGAGAGTCGGCTCCGAAGGAGCAGCGGGAGCGCGAGCAGTCCCTCTCCACCTTCAAGAGGCCGGGCCGGAAGGGGTGCAGAGGGTCTGCAAAGGGGTTCCCCCTTTCGAGAAAAATCCGACCCGGACCCGGCAGCCTTTGTCTTTGCATCGCAGTGGGAAGAGCACCTTCCTCGTGGCCACAGATGTTGCTGCCCGTGGCCTCGACATCCCGAAGGCCTTCGCGGGTCCAGGTTGTGCGGTTTTTCGGAGTGGCCTGAGATGTCCTGAACGTCTGTTCGGCGTTTGGACTGCAGGATCTCGCTTGGGGGACTGAGTTTGCTTTATGTCGGCACTGATGCCAGCAGCATCCGTCTTTGCATTAGCCGTGCCACGAGAGTTTTGGACGATGTGACGCCCAATAGGTCTCGCACGTCATCAACTACGACCTGCCGCAAAACATTGACTCTTATGTTCACCGGATCGGTCCGCCCCTTGCGCATTCACAGAGCTTTGGTAAGCTAAGATTAGCACCATCCTGCACCTGGGTCCTTGGTACTATCCGCCGTCGTTTATCCGGACCAGCCGCTTCAAATCGAGGCCGGACCGGACGCATTGGTAACCACGGCTGGGCCACCAGCTTCTATGCCGAGAGCCGAGCTCTGGGGGGAAGGCCGCTGCCAGATTCGGAGCTTCGAGTAGGCAGCGATTATGGGCCTAGGGCCTAGGGATGGGGAGATATCGGGAACCTGGCGGCACTGTTTGGCAGCTTTAGCAGTCTCAGCTCAAATCTCGGGTTCTCTAGTGCAGTCGCTAACTGAACATGAACCTCCCAGCGTGGTTGAGGTCCCGGCACACGATGGCCAGCATTCCAATGCCAATGTCGTCAAAGGCCTGTTTCGGCTTCGAAGTTAGCGACTTTCGGTAGACCTGGACCTGGGCCGTATGAAACAGCTGTCGAAGCTAGTAGTGACCAAAATGCCTTGCTCGTGCAAGACGTCCAGCCATTCGCGAGCTTCCGCTCAAGCTGTAAGCCACGGGTGTGCCTCACGTTTATCACATAGTTTGCGGGACTTTTGCGGTAGTGGAAGGCTTTCGGTCCTAACCAGATTGAATTCGTCATGGGTGCTAGCCTTGCCTCTGTGAAAGCCTCCTCGTCACACATCCTTTAAACATATACAGAAAGCAGTTGCTAGACTCCGAAGGCAATTGAAACGGCCGCGTGCAGCAGCATTCGGAAGCCATCCTGCTAACTGGCCCGTGGCAACACCAGACCACATCCCTCGCCGCCAGAACTCGTGGCAGTTTTGGAGGGTGCGGGGCAGGATGTGCCTGAGGCGCGCGGAGAGGTAAGCTTCTGTCCGTAGCAGCCGGGTACGGCCAGGGTGGTACGGAGATACGCGCAGGATTCTGGTCTTGTTTGCTGTTGTGCTGAGGATGTCGTGCTCTTTTGATCGATATAGCGTCTGCCAAACATCGTTGGTCAGCCGGTCAGTCGCCGGTCCAGTCAGAGGCAGTTCGCAGCAAAGCTCATTCCAAAACATCAGGTCATGCGTTTTGGCACAAGTTGAAGGTGGTTTGCACTGCGCTACATCCCTGAAGCTATTGAGAACATCGTGACCCGTAATCATTGCCCAGACCGTTACAGAACAATCCGAATGGTGACGGCCATCAGCCAGGAGTTGAAGCAGGAGGCCTACAAGCAGGCACCCAGATTTGGGTGCGGTGTCTCTTGCGAAAGCCTTTCACTGCTAGGCAAATTCCCGCCTTCCGGCAAGCTTCATCTTGTCATTGAGGTTTTTTGGAACGTGCTTTCAGGTTTCTGGGTCGAGAACTGGAGCAAGCCCACTGCCAGAACATCGAACCCGCCCTGCAAACCCACTGTTCCCAAGAAGCCAAGCGGCTTGAGCAATTGCCCGGTGCTTGTAGTGCTGTGCTCCATTCTGCAGTCCGATATGTCCAGCCTCAAGAAATGCCTCGGGTCAGCCAGGGGTACCAGAAGAACAAGGGTGGCAAGGGTGAACGTGTGCCCGGCCAGTTTGAAGCAGTAGCCCCACCTTCTTGGGCTGAGATGGTTTCACTGTGTCTCTGCATCTGGATCAATGACCGTGTCAGTGTGTCCGAGAAGCGAGCATGTCGTATCTTCTCATACAGACATCTAAAGTTGGCAGGGGTTGAAAGGATCAGTGCGCCCAGACTGTAAGCACTGAACTGAAACTAAATAAATACCAAACGGCCCAAACCGGGCGTCGCAAACTCATGGACCCACATTACTGTAGTGGTAGCACTCCGCGTAGAGTCCACCCCATTGACGGGTCCCAACTCCAACATATACACCATGTATCCACATACTTGCGGATGATAGTAGATGTTACTTCTGCTCCTGCTACTGCTGCAGTACCGCCGGTACTAGTGCAAGAGCCAGCTAGTGGTGGTAGTAGCAGTAGCGGCAGCTGTAGTGGCAGTAGTAGTGGCAGTAGTAGCAATAGCAGAATCAGACACAGCAGCAGCAGTTGCAGTCGTAGTCGTAATCGCAGTCGTAGTTTCGGATCTTGCCTGAAACAGCCGTGACTTGACTTCGTTTTGCAGCTCCTTCGGAGTTTCGGCGCGGGCTTGTTCGTTGTTTGCGAGCAGTTCTTACGACTGGAAAAACCTCCACACTGTGACAGGTTGGGGCGGCCGCGACTCGCGAGGCTTGGGGGCAGGGTCTCAAGGGTGGCTTTTCGAAGTTCTCTAATAAACCAAAAGCTCGAGGTTCCCATCTACAAACCAGAAAGCAAAAATGGCTCTGAGCCGAAGCCCGCGCAGGCGGCAACACCATCCGCTCTCAGGGCGGCTGGCTAGGACCCCAGCGAGGTCCCAGCGCAACTCGTGGACTCCGTGCCATGCTAGGCTCTGTCAGCTGTAGATCTTGACACCTACCAATGCTTGGACCAGAGCTCCCGAGCATCAAAACCCCAAGCCCTTGCGGCCATGGTTCCCAAGGTCGAGCGGCAAAGGCAAGGGCGGGGGTGGCAAGGGCGGCGGTGGAAAGGGCGGCGGTAAGCCGAAAGGTGGCAGCCGACAAGGCCAGGTCAGGGAGCTCCTTCTTTGCGGGACCCCAAGCGGACATCCTAAGCCCCAACAGCCCAACAGCCCAAGCACGCAAGCCTGGAATCCGTTTGGATCCTTCTGCTCGAGATCTCGCGACTCTGAGATAGGCACGGGGGAACAAGCCTTCTCGCTGAACCTGGACACCAAAACTCAACAGAGAAACCAGGATTCGATTACAGGAACCTGAAATATGAGCTCGAAAACTCCTGGCCCTAAACCTCGTTAATGCCCCCACACGTCCGAACACTCTGGAATCTCTTCGGAGGCTCCGGTGCCGACGGCCCGAGCTGGCGAAGGGAGGGACACGCGAGAACCTGAGCCTGTTAACTTGGTGTTAAGCGAAGCATCTACAGTTTCGGGTTCGGGGCCCGCTTTGGCTTTGGGGTTGAGAGTTGTCCAGAGAAGTGGTTGGCCGTGTCCAAAATACTACGGAGACTAGGCTTTCAAGTTTGTTTGGGAGTTTGGGTACATTTGCAGAGATGCACTTTTTAGACCCTCAACAAGTTCACTGGTTCAGTGTACTTCCACTGTTGCAGGTAATGTAAAAACCTGTGAGCAGAAACCGGGACAGCAGTAGGAGATCCAAGCAATAGCAGGTTCAGCACCAATAGCAACCAACAGCACTGCATGCTAGTTTCGTCATGAAAATCGCCATTGAAGCCGGCAGCATCTCGTACATACGAGGATTCCGGTAGTTCGAGGACGGCGCTTCAGGGTGAAAGGGGTTAGCTTGAGGAGACAGTTCCTAGCTCAGGAAGCTTCTTTGCAGCAGAGATTTCAGTCAGTCTTGGAAGGCTTTGGGTCTCAGGTTGTCGGGCTCCAGGGACTCTGCAGTTAGGCCACCAGCAATGGCGCTGCGACGCTCGGCTGCCGTGGACAGTGATGGAGGGAAGCTTTGCAGGGTCCTGGCTGTATGTTCGCACGGAACTTGGTAGCTGCGTCATTTGTGACCACGCAGTTTTGGCATAGTTTGTGGAGATTGTATGTTGGATTGTGCCTTTTTCTCAGGGGTTTTGCTGAATTCTATGTTTCTCCGAAGTACTGCTTCAGAACCGTTAGGAACTGCCAGATGTCTTCGCAGCACATTATCATCGTTGGGGCATGGATGTGCTAGTAGCCTGGACGTTCTCATCGTTGGAGCATGGTTGCACTGGACGTCATCAATTGTAGGGTTTAGGGATTCACTAGTAACATGGACGTCATCCTCGTTGGGGCATGGGTGCACTGGTAGCACGGACGTGATCATCGTTGCGGGATGGACACACTGGTAGCACGGATCAAACCAAGCAAACACCAGAAGCCACGTCTTCCAAGCCTGCAAAACCCTTGCGGTCACTACCGACGCCATGCCAGTGAAGCCCTTACGTGCAGGGCCATGAACAAAACCGCAAACACAAGTGAGCCAATCGCATGAGATTCTGTCGCGTTCATGTGTCCTTCCTCATGCTGTGTACATGGGCAGTGGTCAAAATGCCTTGTCGCGAAGTTTATACAAAACAACCTATTTGATTGTTCGGGTCTGTATTTTTATTTACATCAAGAGGCGTCGCACAACTAGGGCTTCTTAAACCCCTTGTTGGCGCTAGGACAATGTCATGTACCGAGTGTACCCTTGTTTGGCCAGAAACCAGCTGCGGAAAGGCAAGATTCGATAAGGCTGACAGCTTGGGATCCCCACAATGATCCTCTGTGCGGCCCAAGGAGAGACTTCTTCGGGGATGGAGGCCGCTTGCCGTTACGTGTTCTTCTTTTTCTATCAGACACACCCGCACACACAGACGCTCTCGCTCTCGCTCTCCCTCTCCCTCCCTCTCTCCCTCCCTCCTGTCTCTTGCTCACTTGCTCTCTTTTGGATATGTTCAGAGCTGCAGGGGAGGCTTGCAACCGCCCTGTTGAATCCAGCCAGGGGTTTTGGGTTTGGGGGGGACCGTGCCCTAGACTCTGGACATTCTGCACTTCTCACAGCATCTCAATACAGGATTTCGCAGACGAGCCTGACGGCTGTGCAACATGCACTGTAGGCCTCGAAGCATTGCTTCCTTTCCAGGCAGGAGCAAAGGCCAAGGCAAGAAGCTGGCGGCCCAGACGTCTGAAACCTCTCGACACACAGCTTGATGTATGCCGCAAAGTATGACCAGCATGCTGTAGCTGGCATAAGACTTCTGGAGGACCGCAGCAGGCCCTTAGTTGGTTGGATTTTCTGCAAAACTTATACGGATAGTTGAGTAAATGGGCGAGTAAATAGATTCAGAAAAAGTAGATAGATAAAGTATAGGCATGAGTCAACATTTGTGCGATATGCACTGGCCCTGCCCTACTG
The DNA here is from genome assembly GCA_905221615.1 of Symbiodinium sp. CCMP2592. Classification (NCBI taxonomy): domain Eukaryota; class Dinophyceae; order Suessiales; family Symbiodiniaceae; genus Symbiodinium; species Symbiodinium sp. CCMP2592. The sequence goes on from CAJNDT010006235.1 coordinate 1,080,276, forward strand.
CCTCGACTAGGATTTCAATAATCGCCCTCGGTCCCAGTCGCATGCCGAGGCCCCGTGAGTGGTAGCAGCAGAGCATTGACGCTTCGCGATGGGGCCGAGGTTGAAGGTTTAGGATACATTCTGAAAGAGATCTCCGCAGCGCTTTTGTTTTGGGATTCGATTCTTTTCTTCGGAGGGCTGTCGTACTTTGGACTTAGGGGCTGAGGGCCAACATCTTAGCTCCAGGGTTTTTGATGATACCAGCGGCCGCTTCAACTGATCAGGTGTATTCACGTTGTGCACACGATGCCTCAGAAAAGCGGGGTCTGCTTGCTGGAATTGAATCGGAGTGGGTCAGACTTTGGCCAGACTCCTGGAGCCTTGAGCCTTGAGCCCTAAGCCCAAAATCCAGGAAGCCCTAAAATAGCTCCTGAGACCAACACTTCCAGCCCACGTTTCCTTCTCGATCCGTCGCGGCGCCTGCGTCTCCGAGGGTTGTCTCTGCAAGTTTTCCCCGAACCCTACGGGACCACAGATTCGCCGGGAAGGCTCGGTGCCACAAATGGCCAAGCAGATAAAGGCAAGCTTTCCATGTTAATCGGAGTTGTTGTTCTTGTGTTTTTGAGAGCTGGAACAAGGTTTGAGTGTAGGCCGTAGTTAGTTGCAGGGATGCCAAAGACAAGTTAGAGGTATACCAGAAGGGAGCGCTTCGAGCGCTTGAGTAATGAAGGGCGTTTGGGGCCCATGCTCCGATTTCGCAAGCGGGTTGCTGTCGTAGTCATGTGGCTATCGCACCAACTTTAGGAGTAGCCTCGTCAGATCTTTCAAAGCAGCGATAACAGGTACGGGCCCGAAGGTTTCCTACTGCGGCCCCGAAACGTTTCTCGCTGGTGAGCGACAGAGGCAGCGCCTGTGCGATTTGTCCCGACCCAAGCCGCCAAGCCGCCCTCAGCCCTCATCCCGAAGCATCGCAAGCACTGGGCATGCCTGGGCCCCCCGGGCCCTCGGTTTTAAACGACAAATGCGCGGGCGCCTGCTCGAAGCCCGAAGGCAACAACGAGAGGTTGTCCTCGTTTCGGAGCATGGTTCCTGAAGGAAGCAAAAAGCATGAGCGGCTCCCCACTTCACCGAAAGTCTCAAAGATGTTTCGGGCAGCTGCGGTCATTTCCTGAAGCCCAGCGGTATTTTCGGGTTGCGGTTCCGAGCAGTCAGCAACACAATCAGGCAGGTTTGTGGCCGTGGATCTAGTTGCCAGTGCTGGGGAAGTTTGTGTTGGGGTCGTGTCCGCAAGCTTTGGCGTGCTTGAGGGTGTAATCCCTGCTCGTGGCACCGCCGCTTTGCAGCTTCAAAGCGTCGCAGATTCAATGAAAAGAGCTTATAGGAGCTTGGACTGTATGCCATGTGCTGGAAGTTAGACTGTCGAGGTACCTACAAGGAAAGACTCTTCTGACAGAAGCGCGTCTCTTTCCTTCATTCCTTCTTTGGACTCTTCTGCTCTGAGCTCTGACCTCCAAGCTCGAAATGGGGGCCTGCTTGGGCCTCGCGCGCGAGGGCGAAGGCCCGCCATGGGCTCGAAATGGGGGACTGCACGGGCGACGGCACGGGTGGCAACAGCTGCCGAGCTCTAGGGGTCTGGGCCCATCTCAGCCTTTGGCACGCTACACTTCTAGGCCCTAGAGGCATCTCCCCGATAGGGAGACCCCAACAGCTTCCAGGCCGCTGCTGCGATTGCGGCTCGTGGAGGAGGCCAGGCAAACGCCACAGTTCAGAGGGCACTTAGTGCTTTAGGTTTTCGAGGGTTGTGAAGGCTTGCAGTGCAGGGCCAGGAATTCCACAGTCTGGAAGCTCTTGTGAAAGCGAAAGCTTTGATGGGACCAGCTTTGGGGATGCAGGGCGTCTCCTTCTGGCGTTCCCTTGGGTTCTGTGATGGGAATGACATGGACACGAGGCGCCTCAGTAGTAATGCATGAGTATGGTCTCTTCCAAGTGCCCTCGTATCGAGGCAAAGGCACCCGCACACACAGAGAGAGACACAGAGACACAGAGACTCACACACCCGCGCTGCGCTGCGCGCTCGAGCATGTCGGCGGTTTCCACGATCGGCATCACCGCCTTTTCCTTGGCGGGCCGGGAGCTGGCAAAGGTCTTTGTGCCACGGGATGTCTCAGTGCGGATGCTGGTCGAAGCGCTGGGAGCGGCTGCTGGAATCTCCTGGGACGCGTGGCAGTTGACATGGAAAGGCGAAGCCTTAGATGACTGGAGTCTCCAACCCTTCACCGCCGACTCAGAGCTGTCTTCCGTGGAGCTTCAGGTGGTTCTGAAGCCGCAGCCTCTGCAGCTGGAGCCGGAGCACGAGCACGCTGTCGAGCTCTTGGAGGCACTGAAGGAGCCCTACGATGGGCTGCGCGGCCTGAGCTTCGCCCTCGGATCTCTCCGACAGCTCTCGCTGGGTGCGAAAGATGATGACAGGTGTTTCAAGGACTGCCGTGGCGATGACAGCAGTGGCGTCATGTCAGAGCCTCAGCTGAACGCTCTCTCGCGTGCCGTTCTTGACGGGAGGTTGCAGTGCACGGTCCTGTGTCTCCGCGGCGTGCTTCGGCCTGTGGGCATGATGGGACGTGCCGCCGTGCACCGGCAAGACTCAGCTGACTTAGTCTCGCTGCTGTCGCACATGCCGCAGCTCACATCTTTGGATCTCTCTGGCAACCGTTTGGGGTTCGCCAACACTTGCATAGAGGCGCTTGGCACAGCGATGCCGAACCTTCAAAAGCTCACTTACCTGAACCTCTCCTGCAATGGCTTTTTCTCCTTCCATGGGGGCTCTGGAATGCTGCCGCCCCATGTTTCTGCGCTCTTCGTTTCCCTGCTGAACTTGACCGCCTTGGAAGTTCTGGACCTGTCCTTGAATGACAAGGCCTTCGTCCGCGATTTCTGCAAAGAGAAGGAAGAGCTAGGATCCTCGTTTTTGCCGAGACTGCTGAAGGAGCTGCCGGCTTTGAAGAAGCTCCTCTTTGCTGCGAACGATGCCGGGTTGAGCACGGTAGAAGCCTTGGAGGCCACGAGACAGCCGGGGTGTGAGATCGACTATGGCTTGGAAGACCACGTCGCCAAGGCCCTTTACACGATTCAGGAGCTGCACCCCCAAAGTGCCAAACCATACCAGTTGATGTTCATGTGGGGTCTGAAGGCCAAAACTTTGCCAGGTCCACCCCAGAAGCTTTTCAAATTGGTGAGGAGCCTTGGGAAGAGGGCGTCTTCCGCCTGCCCCTGCTCGATTTGGAGCCGGTGCAGCGGTCGTGGCCGGTCCGCACGGCCTACTACTGGCACCTGGGCTGTGGCCTCGCTGCTGTCGAGGAGGCACAGTTGAAAGGTTTCCCGAAGCCCCGTCGTTGCAGTCGTTCTTTGCACGGTTTGTGTCTTCGCATGATGATGGAGACGAAGGAGAAGATGATGATTATCATGATGATGCGAAGAGTTTAGAGCGATGCGTAAAAGTCTGTCTGGTGCTCGCAGCATGACACGTAGCGCCTTGGTGCTTCAGGGTCTGCGGCGGCGCGTGGCTTCGGTGGACATCTCCGGGTTCAAGCTGGGGCGCTCCTGGCCCGGGCTGGTGAAGTGCGTTCTCGCGCCGCACTTCTCGGGGCTCCGTGAGCTGAACTTGCAGAAGACGAACGTTGCCATCGACTTCCTCACGGCTTTGCACCAGCCGGCCTTCGCGTCCCTGAGAAAGATCGACCTCGCAGGCTGTGGTTTGTGCCAGTTCACGGACTTGGGCGACGACGGGCCGCAGATTGCGCAAGCATTCTCGTTTTGGTCTGAGTCTTTGACTGACCTGGACCTCTCCAACAACTTCATAAGCGAGTATGGGGATTTTTCCCCTGGCCACTTGGAACACAACCTGCCTCCCCTAGTTCGCAGCCTGAAGCGCTTGAAGAGATTGGCTCTGCGTGACAACGATATCGGCGGCCCGGACGAGCGTACAAGGTCTTTGATTCTGGATGCCTTCGACATCGAAGCATTCCAAGCGGCATGCCTGGAAGAGCTTGACCTGCAGAGGAATCCTCTGGAGTCTCCTGACTGGGACGAGCTGCTCGACCGCCTGCGAGCGGTGGTGCCGCAGGTCCACCTGGGCAGCGGCAAAGGCAAGGGCGGCGAGGGCGGCAAGGGCGGCAAGGGCGGGGGTGACAAGGGAGGCGGTGGAAAGAGCGGCGGCAAGCCGAAAGGCGGCAAACAGAGTTCCGATTAGAGCCGGTCAAACTGCGATTGCACAGAGAGCTCGCAAGCGCCTGCGATTCAGACTCTTGGGCCGTGGTTAGGGGTCCGGGGATTAACGGAGCACACCTTAAAGTGTTTGGTGCCCTAGGGCCCTAGGGTTCAAACACCCACTTTGCAGGCAGACAGAAGCTGCTCCGGTGGAGGACGGGACATCCGAGGCGCTGTTCTGGGAATTCGTAGTCCCGAGGCGGAAGGCCCAAGCACAGCCAGACTGCTGAACGCTGCAGACAGAGCCCTTCCCCTCCTATTACGCCCGACGCAATGCGAAAGCTTTCGATACTGTATGTCCGGGAGTCCCAAGCCTTCATCACCAGAGGCCTGGATCCGGATGCCCGCTGGCGGCCCAAAGCACAAAGGCCTGGATTCCAAAACTCGTGGCTCTCAAATCCTCGAAGAAGGAAGCCGAGGACTATAAACTGCCTCAGACCATAACCCTGAAGCGTCAACCTCAGGTTCTCGACCCTAAGCTGCGCGGCGTGTATACGCTTGTAGTTCCTCATTCAGGGTCGGGATTGTTGGATTGACAACCAGCGCCTGATCCATGTTCCGAGTTGATATAGCTCATCGTCATTATTCGCTCGCTGCATCCCCTCGCAGCACATAGTCATGTTGCCAGCGAGTCTTGCAGCGCCGTCAGTATGCCGACATGTTCTGAAGCTGCTTCCCAAAAGCCCATTCGCACCGACGCTCTGGGACGCCAATGTCTGAGCCTTGCACATCAAACCCTGGGCCAGGCCCTGGACTTCAATTCCTCTTAGGGTGACGCGAAGCAACTTGCAAGCCTTGCGATTCCTGCGGCAGGCTGAACGTGAGCAGCAAGACTTCCCGAAGATTTCTAGGGCGCGAGCCCAATGCTTTGGCAGGGGGTTCCTCATGCTCCAAGGACCTTTTGGCGCCACAGGTCTTCAGAGGATACATTTCTGGGCTGGGGCTTGGGAGGTTCTGGATCAAGCAGATGGATCCCAATCCTTGTGCTGGTTCAAGAGCCTTCGGGTCCGGTGTTCCTTGAGCCGGGCGTGGGGCTTCCTCACTGCTTTGCCTCATGATGTGACCGATAGACCTAGAAAGGTCGGGGATGAGCTTGGCCTTCCTGGTTCTGAGCCCCTTGGGGGTCTGAGTGGCTCAAAACAGAAATTTCGGAGTTGTAGAGAGGCTCCGACTCTGTTAGATCCACCAGGCCTCTTCTCTTACCTCGGCGAAGAGCGTCGAACACTGGTGTGCAAACATTGATGCGCAGGTCACATGCAAATCTGAAGTTTTTCTCAGACCTCCTTGGGTCCATCCAATATGGGTTCCGACTGCCTGCGCCACGACGCAGAAGGAAAGGAATTCCCCATATCAGAAACCCTGGACCGCCTGCGTCAGACTTGAAAAAGTGTCCAGGCTGTTGAATTGAATCTGCGTGTGGGCAAGGGCACGCCCATTAGAAGAGCACTCGAATTTGCTTCGCCTCGGCGCTTCCGTCCTAGACTTTCAGCAGGTGCACATTTACGAGTACAAAGCTCTGTGTTTTGCCGGGGTTGTAACCTGTGGTTAAGTGCGAGATGATCGAACATAGTGGCTTGACACGGACTATTGTAGAGGGAGTATCTGCGTTTGAAAGCATCATACAGCTACATTCGCCGCCCAGAGTTGCATTGCTGCTAAGACACGTCAGCGACTCTGCATCTGGTTTTGAATGAAGCTGTTCCATTCTAGGCTTGTGCAGCTCGTTGAAACGCACTTCTGCATGTCTAGCATGCAATGCATTGCTCGACATGTAAAGGAAACGAAAAGTGAACTTTGGGATTTAACGGGTCTTATAATGGCTCATCCTGTCACCGCAGTGACCACGTTCGAGCTCCAAGCTGGTCTCGGTCGTCGGATTGGGGCGGTTTCGGCTCAGTGCCTTGCCCTGCCCTCCACACGACACGCAGACGATCAACAGGCAGGACAGAATGGTTCCCGACTCAGAGCCGAAGCTGCTGGCTTTGGGGGTCTTTCTCACCTCTGGGGTTCGGGTCCTCAAGTTCCACAGCTTTCTGCTCTCTGAAAGGATCAGGGCATGCATGTGCAACACAAGGCACCGGCCACGCAGAGAGCTGCCGCCCTCGCCGGCTGCGCCGCGGCCGGGGGGCTCGCGAAAGAAAACCCAAGATTCTTTGTTTGGTGTGCTTTTGGGCCACACATTTGTCAGGGTTTTCCTACCAGTGCGCACGAGGGTTCGTAATCCCAAGCCAGATTGCAGCCACCCCAAACTGACATCTTATGACAGTCCGGGTCTTGCGCTGGGTGATGAGGATTGTCGCGATGACGGTCATGGTGATGATGGTGATGACCGTAGGACAAACGGCCTCTTGCTGCAGGTCGCAGGAACCGCTTTCGTTGCGCTGCCAGCCACTGGTCTCACAAAGGGAGAGTGTCAGCGGTGTTTCTGTCAAGGGGATCGGTCGGGTTGTCGCCTGGGGAGTACAGTGCTGTCGACGTTTGCTAGCTGCAGTTAACAATAATGTTGAAGTTGCTGTTGATGCTGCTACTTCTACTACATTTACTATTCCAACTGCTATTGCTAGCTGCCACTGCTGCTACTGCTGCTGCTGCGACTACTACTACCACAACTACTACTACTACTACTAGTTCTGCTACTACTACCACGACTACCATTATTATTATTATTACTACTAGTACTAGTACTAGTACTAGTACTAGTACTAGTACTAGTACTAGTACTAGTACTAGTACTAGTACTAGTACTCCAATCCAAACCCGCGATGCCCCCTTCAATGCTTTTCCGGGTGCCGCCGCGAGCCAAAAGCCAGCTGACCCTGCAGCTGCCCAACCAGAAGAGAAGATCCCACTGACTCTGGCCCCAGGCGCATCCTTCGCGGAAGGCCTCGTGGATGTTCCCTCCTCTCGAGCTGAGGTCAAGTACCAAGGTCCGGTTACCACGACGCGGTTGGTGGACTACAGCGAGAATCCCTCCCCAGAGCAGGAGGCCAGCCAGATGCCGAAACGGGATCAAAGTGTGCAAATTTGCCAATCTGATCAAATGTTGGAGTGGGTCCATGCCTTTGCGACCATTTCCATCATGAGGGAGCAGGCAATCACCGGCGGCCTGTCTGCCTCCGAACAGGTTATCCTGTGGATCAATCGGTTCGGAGCTCTGGGGCGGGTCCCCTGGATCTTCGCCCCGATCTTGAAGGTCGCCACCGACAAAGATGCTACATGGATGGACATTACACAGGCGAAGCTCATGGTTGGGGCCAATGGCCAATTCACGCTCTCCATTGGGCTGAACAACCGCTACACGGAGCTCAAGTCCACCACTGCGTACTATGGCATAGCGCACACCCTATTCCAGAAGATGTGGGACCATGAGGACATGAGCACCTTGCTCGAGACGGACGAGAACTTTGAAGTTGTGGCCTCCACCTTCAAGTGCATGTACGACCAGACCTCCAGGAAAAGTGGCGGCCAGAACAGAGCCATCTTCTACCAGCCTCGAGATGGAAGGGTAGTTCGCAAGCTCCGGATCGAGCACAATAAAGGTGAAACTGGCACCACCAAAAGGAGCAGCGCGACAAGCGCTCGGGTGAGGAGCCATCAGCTCGCACCGACAAGCGCCACCGCGATGGCGAATCCTGGACCAGTGGCAGCTGGTGGCACCGAAGCTCCGTTTCTTCCAAGGCAGACTGATGGCCTTTCTGCATGGAGCCGTCGCCGTCAGTCCAGAAAACAGAAAAGAGCCGATAGTCAGCACTGCAGCCTCCTGCCTGCACCCAGATGGCTGTACCTCCGCGAGCATCATGCACTGTCTCTTCTTTTCAGGCACAACAGAAGCGGTGCTCAACATCACGTTGACGACTGCACGACTTGCCGCTGATTCCTGCCAATCAGAATAGGGCAATGCATGCCGCAGTCCCTCCTTCCCATAACAGCTTATCATGTTAGGGCTTCTCAGACCACAGGGTCAATGAGTCAGTTTCACACCCAAGTGAGTGCATCGCGGCAAACGCCCGCAATGTGCTGAGCCCGCTCGCACAGCGTCCAATTGAAATAGGAGTAGTAGTAGTAGTAGTAGTAGTAGTAGTAGTAGTAGTAGTAGTAGTAGTAGCAGTAGCAGTAGCAGTAGTAGTAGTAGAAGTAGTAGTAGTAGTAGTAGTAGTAGTAGTAGTGGCGCTGCTACTACGACTACTACTACTACTACTACTACTACTACAACTACTACTATTACTACTACTGCTCTACTATTGCTTCTATGCTGTTGCTACTACTTATGTACCACCGCCACCGCCACCGCCAGCACGCCCACCACCACCGCCGCCACTGCCACCACCACCACCCCACCCGCCACCACCGCCACATTGCTACCAGCGCTACCTCCACCACTACCGGTACCAGCGCCACCGCCCCCACCGCCACCGTCACCACATTGTCACCACCACCCCTATACGGACCGCCACTTGTTAGTGCTACTGCTATATACGATGCCGTGACGAGGGCAACGACGACTACTACAAGGACTGCTGCTACTACTTGCTTGTAGGTTAGATTCGGTTAGATCGCACCAGCATGGGATGCTGGTGCTGCCAGATGAGGTAGAAGTTCGGAAAATCGAAGTAGGTTGCTGCACCTCTTCGTTCGTGAGGCCCTGCGACTAGGAAGTGTCGATAAGCACAGCTATAAAGCCACATCAGTGCTTGAAGTGTCTGCACCCGAGGTCCTAAGCCCTGTAAACCTTCACCTACCAGCTAAACCCCAACCCCAAGAAGAACAACAGTCTCTGCACCCGCGAAAGCCCAGGCCTCCCAGAGTGAGCGAACAGCAGCTCCAGCCCTGCGCGGGCAGAGCGCCACGGCCAGCCCAGTTCGTTTGCTGCACCTCTAGTACTCCAGTATCAGGGGTTTCAGTATGTTGAGGTCCTTAAAGATTGAGGAGTTCTGATCTTCGACGTCATTTAGTTGTTGGTCGTAGAAGTGTATGCTGGGTACATGTCGGAAAAGCACAAATACGGATAAGAATATTCAAGTCGGCATTTAAGATGCATGTGGCTTTTGCATGGGTTCAGGAACAGACGCTACAGCCTTGATTGAGGGTGAGGGCTGTCATCTCGATGGAGGAGGTTGACGTTCAGCGGTCAATACAGACATACACTCAACCGCATTTCTGTGGCATTTAGCGTTGAGACCTTTGGTGGATGCAAGTGCGCAGGCATCTAGCACTGCCACTGGACAGAGCTTTCTGAATGCTGCGGGCGCCGGAGTGCTCAGCTGTGGGTCCAGAACACTGCTTCGAAATAGCACAGCTGTTCTCCTAGCATTATTTCTTGTTTCGTATCAGTTGTCAGGAGCAGGATTGAATTGCGAAGTGGGGCTGCGGAACATCGGCAGTTCTGCAAGTTAACCTCATCTTTGCCGCGTGAAATCCCTGTGCCGCATCTCATTGGTTTTGTCAGTGCTGCAAGTGAAGCTTACCATCAGTCCAGTCATGCAGATTCACGAACGATCTCCGATACTGGGACAACGAGCAGTTTCTCTTTAGCCAATTAGTTGGGCAAGCAAATGCCTCCATGATCGTGTTAGTCGAGCGCACCCCTTTGAAGGACCCGGTTGCCTTTTTTGCATCCGTTCTGACAGCTCGCCAAGTTGAATATTAGCAAGAACCGAAACGAGCCAGTGTGCTGGCAATGCCGACTTTCTTAGCGGCCAGAGGTGTGCAAAATTTGCATGTCCGAGAAGACGATGAACCAGCTCTCCATGCGTCAGACGTCGTGCACACCAATTGCCACAAACCCACGGCTGAAGTCCATGACAGGATGCAGACAAGAAGTTTATCGGTGAGCATGGAGGTCGAAAAAAGATAGTGGTGCTTTTTTAGCCCCTGTAGCGGGGTTGAGAACAAATTGAGCTAGAAAAGGAAATGTCGCGGTCGAAAAAACAGATAGACCAAGCGCGCGGTCTGGAAACAACTATTTGGGGGTCGAATACAGCAGCCCAAGGCAAACTACCATCCAGAATTTCCCTTTCCAGGTCTATCATGTGACAAGAGAGATTTGCAAACTACTGCAATCTCGGGTTGAGCTAGAAATGTCGCGTATTGAATGAAGAATTACACCTGCGTTGGAGAGTCACGCTAATCGTCTGCAAAGCACACCTCGCGAACTTCGACAAGATCCAGCAAGCCCCAGCTTCATTCTACGGCCAGGCTGCATGACTCCGTCACTGTTTCAGTGTGCCTGAGGAACTTTCGAGCTCCTGCGGACTCGCCCCGAATCAAGCCTGAAAGCCATAACTCCGAGCGCAGAAAGCTTTCAACGAACTGAAGTGCTCTGCACCACGGAGGGCCCCGTGATGACTTGTTCATGCCTTCTCTTTCAATTATGTGCAGGTGCCCGTCTCAGCATGTCAGCCCGCTTGATTCCCTCCCTTCTCTGCAGACTCGCCTGGTGAGGTGGCCCTCGGCGGCTCAGCAGCCGCAGTGGCAGCCAGGAGGCTGCGGAAGGCCGAGTCTTTGTGGAGACTGCAGGGTGACGGGAGCTGAGGATCTGGGAGATGTCATGGCGGCTGGCAAGGGTTTTCAGTTTTGCAGTTGACTTATCTTGGTGGAGACGCCTGTCATCACTGCATTGTGCATCCCTGACAGGAGACGACGGCCTCTCAGAGCCGGGATTCCCAGCAAGTGGGGCCTTTGCGGGTGCCAGATTTTCCAGCTTCAAGCCGTCTCTTCCCGCTTGTGCTTGTTGAGTTTTATGCTGGTTGCACTCAGTATCACGGCTGTGATCTATTCTTCGTTCGATTGTCGTGCCGTCCTGCTCCTCTTCCCCTTCGTCCTAGTGGCCGCTGATCGTGGTCGCCGTGGTAGTTTGTCCTCGTCATCGTCGTAGTCGAAGATGTTTGTGATTGCCAAGGGTGTTGCAGTGGTTGTGGTTGTCGTTACGGCCCTTTCTTGATGCCTCACTGATGCGGCAGCAGGGTCCAATGCAAATGCCATCCAAGCTTCCGAAACTGCAAGCGGGCACACAAACTCGTTGCCGCCCTGGTTGAAAATGGGGGTTCCCAAACAAAGACTCACGGCAGGGACGGTCGTCTGCGCCTTCGAGAATGAGCTCGGGGTGCAAGCGTGCGTGTGCCCAGTATTTGGCAGGGTTGTCCAGCTGGGCATGATGTGAGCGATCCCGAAAGGCACGGTCAGGGGCCTTGAGGCCTTGAGGCTCCCAACCTCTGCAGCACGGCTCGAAGTTCTCCGTTCTCCTATTGTGAGCAGAGGGAGCCGAAAAGTCCGATGCCGGAACCTCCAAGCCTCAGGCCAGTTGGATTCTGGGATCCTGCAGGCAGGATTCCCATTTGCCGGAGCTTTCGGTCGCTTTTGCATGGGCTCCGGTTGGTTGAGGCAGTGTTGAGGTGGCCGGAGTTTTGGTGAACGCCTTTATGGCTTGAGGTTGCAGGTTAGGCCCCAGCGCTTGCCTACCGTCTCGCCCCAGTCCCTGCATGTAAGTTAAGCCGCTGTTGGCAGGCTTCACCACCGATGGCGATTCAAAGGACGAATGTTTCAGCTAATAAGGCATAGTAGGCAGCTTTGGGGTCCTGGGGAAGCTTTGAGGCTGATGCGGTGATGTTCACCTTGGGTTGCTGAGTGAAGTCTCAAGGTGTCGGGCGTGAGGCGGTCCTTGGGAACTGTCAGGGCCAAGGTTTAGGAGATCACGGTGGTTCACAGCAGGTTTGTCGTGCCGTTGAAAGCTCTTTGTAGCGGTGCAGCTTTTACTTGCTCGGCTTGATCTATCTGGAGAGCTTTTGCATGTAATCCTCGTTGCAATTTCAGATTCCGGGCGGCTTCGGGCGGACCGGCAAAAAAGGCCTTGCATCGCAAGCCCTGATGCCCAAGCTTGCTTGACTGCTCCGGATGTCGAGGAGTTCTTCCGACGCCGAGTCGTCGAGCTCAAGCACGGCCGCGTGTCGATGTTGGTGCCTCGCCCTGCATTGCTCGACTTCCGCAAACCACGAGTTGTACAGCCAAGCAGCCTCTCCGGAGGACACAAGAGCCCCTTTGCAGAAAGCCTTGCTAAGCCCTGTTGCGGATTCTCAATCTCGCGCTTTCAATGCATGTTAGGCCGCGCAAAGTTTTAGAGCCTCGGATCCGCATGCAAACCTCAAAGGCTACAGCTCAAAACAGTTTTGTATTGCTAGTTGCAGTCAGCATCATCGTCATCGTCGTCATCATCAGTGACAGCACTCGTGTCTTGACGTCGTGAAGCCTTCGCCAAGTTCTCACAACGTAAACAGCCACGGCAGGCCTGCACCGGATACATCTTTCAGGAGTTCGCACGGACGCCTAGAAAGTTTGGGCGTGGGGGGGGAGTGAGCTTAGGGAATTTGGGGGTCCCGGGCTGGGATCTTCAGTTGGATGCGGCCGCGTTTGCAGGATGTGCTGTGCAGCTCAGAACTGCAGGTTTTTGCGTTAGGTTTCCGCCACAGAGGGTCGAATAGGCTTGAAGCGAAGTTCGGCTTTCTTTTCGGCGAACTTTGATGACTCTAACTGACTGATCTTGTTGTTTGCTTTAGCTTCAACAAAGTCAGTCGCTGCAGCATCTCTTGCAAAACCTTGACCAATCCTCGCCGCCATGGCACAGAAGACCTTGCGCGGTGCCTTGCATTGTTCTTGAAGATCCGCTCAAGCCCCTAAACAACAGCCCCCAAAACCCACTGAACCCTACACCTTTCGAGCTGTTTCGCCTCAGTTCCGCTTCCCCGGGTACTTGTCGCCCTCTTCAGAGATCAAGTTCGCGGATGCCGGGACCTTTGTTGGGGTGAGGACCAGATCTTCCAGGATTGCCAGGTCAGGGATCTTCGCGTTGTATGCCAGGAGTTCGCATTTCCTTGGGCGGCTTGGGCCATCCCAGATGTAGTCCTCGCGGTCATGACCAAGGTTGAAGGTTGTTTGCACGTCCGCAGTGATTTTCAGCTCGTGCCCTCAGACCCCTGGACCTCGATGCAACCTGCAGTTTCAAAACGCAAAGCCTTCTGATCTCATGGACTGCTTGCCATGACTCATCCTGAATCCCTCCCAGATTCCCAACGGCCTCGCCGCTGTGACCAAGGCCGAAGCATTGCTGCTAGTCGTTGTTGTTGCAAACATGATTCCGCCGTGATGCTGACGACAATCACGAGGATGGCGACGACGATGACGATGCTGCTATATGCTGCTATGCTGATAAAGACGGAGATTACCGATACTGCTATCCTGCCGTTTTTTCTGTTTTCGAAGCTCGCAGGCTCAAGATGCCCTTCGCTCTTCAGAGTCGAGGTGATGCGAACAGTGTATGTGGACCGGTCCCAACTGCAGGTTCAGCGGCCAGGCTGCAGGGCCCTTCATTTCGTTAGCTATGTGCATTCTATATAACCGCCAAGACCTGCTTATCCAAAACATATCTTGTTTTTTCGCAGCCTGAAGCAACAGCAACATGATTTTGTGCAAACTTGGTTCAGTCCAGGGTTACGGCTTCTTGTTGTTCTGCAATCATGGCTGCTGCCTTTGCAACTCCTGCGGCTACTGCTCTGATTGCAACTGTCGTGGTGGTTGTTGCTGTCGTTTTTGCACGACTGCTGCTGCTGCTGCTGCTGGTGCTTGCAGTACTAAGTTGCCAACCTAGACCGGATCCGCTGTTCTCATCCGCGCAGGTCCCCGCAGTTGGCTGGCCAGGGGCTGACAGCGTAGGGTTCGGGTTCGAACCTGCGGTTTGCGCTCGAAGTACAGAAGGTTCAAGGAGAAGCCGTCGTGATATGGGGGTTCAAGCAGGTTGAAGGGCTGCCCGACATCCCCAAATTTCAATCTCCTAAACCGCCGGCCTCCAGAAGAAGCCGAAGCAGCTTCCGACAGCACGGTACCCTGGATGTAAACCCGGAAGCCCGTTGAAACCGCTGCATGCTGGCACGTTTGGGAAGCCCTGGTAATCTAAGGTTTGATATCGTACCGATCCACCTGAATGAGAGCTGGGATCGTGTTTGTTTGAACCAGAGGTTCCAGTACACCACCTTCTGCGGCCTCTGCGACCTCTGGTTTGCCCACCAGGCCCTGCCATAGCCGGCTGTTGCTCCTGCTGTGGAATTGGTGCGTGCCTGCTACCCCAGCACCTCGGAAGAAGCTCCCCGGATCCGGAGTCCAAGATCCGGAGCCCAAATTCCCAAACCCGAAACGAGTTTAGCGCCCTCTTCAGGCGCAGACCAACCCCCCCGGCAAGCTGGGAACGCGGCTCTGGGGCCGCTTGCCTCGTCAGAGCCGGGCTAGCCGGGCTGGGAGTCCGCAGCGAAACCAGAAGAACTACGAAGAAGTAAGTGTGTGTTGATGCAGATATAGGTATGGATACGGTGGGTATAGATACAGATACGGGTACGATATAGCGTGCATACAGACAGAATGTGCGCACATATACACCTACCTACCCACCTACTTACCTACCTACCTCCCTGCCGGCCGGTCGGTTAGCCTGCCTGCCTGCCTGCATATACGTACATGCACGGGCGCACACATATATGGAAATGTATTTAATATGTATATACACATGTGCACGGACGAAGTATCGAGGCTACAGAACCCTTCGCAGATATATGTATATGTATATGTATATGTATAAGTATATGTATATGTATATGTATATGTATATGTATATGTATATGTATATGTATATGTATATGTATATGTATATGTATATGTATATGTATATGTATATGTATACGTATACGTATACGTATATGTATATGTATATGTATATGTATATGATTACGTATATGATATGTATATGTATATGTGTCTGTACATGTATGTGTATGTGTATGTGCATGTGTATGTCGATGTGTGTATGTGTATATGTGTGTATGTGTGTGTGTATGTCTATGTGTATGTGTTTGCGTATGTGTGCGTGTATGTGTATGTGGATGTGTATATGTATGTGTGTATGTACATACGTATGTATGCATGCATGTATGTATGTACGTATGTAGGTGTGTAGGTATGCAGGTATGTAGTCATGCATGCATGCATGTATGCCTGTACATATGTGGGTATGTAGGTATGTAAGTACGTATGCATGCAGATATACATGTTCATAACGCTAAATGACCGTATATACATCTCTCGCTGTCGCTCTCTCTCTCTCTCCCTTTCTCCCTTTTTCACTTTCTCCCTTGAACGCTAATTTCTCCCTTTCTCTCTTTCTCTCTTTCTTCGTCTCGCTCGCTCTCGCTCTCTTCAACCTAGCTCGGAACACCCGAGGGCTTATTTGTCCGATCGCGCAAGCCTCTCGAGGTGAGGGAGCCACCAACTATTCGTACGGCTTCCTCGGTGTGCCGGGGTCACAGGGCTTCCAGACAGGGCTTCCAGTGCACGCAGCCCTCATGGCCCGAAGGTCGGCTTAAGAGTTGAGGTGTGAGCGTGTGTGTGTGTGTGTGTGTCGCTACTGTGAATGACCATAAGATCCAGAGCGCCCACACAAGCCGCCTGACAGAAATGTCTGCAGGCAAGCAACAGCACTTGAAACCCTCTTTTCCATGGGGGTCTTGCATGCAGAGGAAAGCGTGGGTTGCTACTGCTGGCATGCATGCATCTCGAGAAGTGGATGTCTTGTATGATTGTGATAATGGCTGTCAGCGTACGGCTGCCATTCTTATCGCAGGTTTTGCCATGCCCACGTCTCAATCTCAACACACCACCACATACTCCTCTTCTCGTGCCGTTCTCGGGCTTTTTGTTCTAAACTCAACCACTTCCCAGGTCGTACTCTTGCCGTGTGGGATGTGAGGCTTACGAGCTTAGGATAGGATTCCGGTTTCAATGATGTGGGTCGAGGGCTGCGGAGTGCTCCAGACCACTCTCCGGCAGCGTGTTTCAGATGCATCCATCTTACCACAAGCTCGAATTTATTCTGTCGTCCAGAGGCTTGTTCTAGTCTTATTCAAGCTCTAGAATTTCGTGGGGGTACCTTCATTCATGTTGGTCCTGACCTTATTTGCTGCAGTGCTTTTGTACTCCAGGAAAGAAGCCCATCTGTCAGCAAAACTCGAGAATTGCAACACGGTTGATCACCGATAAAACTACATCCTTAAGAAGTGCTGCAACCCCAAACTCTGGGCTAAAGCCGAAACAAAGTATTACGTAAAGCAAATAAGCAAAAATCATCTCTGGGCCCGTGCTATCTATGTCAGTCAGTACTCTTAAACCCGAAGCCCTTGAGCCATCCGACGCAGAGCCGTTGTTCGACAGCCAGCTCTAAAACTCTGGGCCATGCCCGGGGATGGCCGAAGTGCTCTCGCCACAGGCACACACGGTGTTCGAGGAATCGGTCATCTAGGGTTTGTTTCAGGTTGGATCCACCCAATCCACTCGAAACCTGAAAACGAGGCGAGCTAGGTAAGGATCACGCAATCCTACCACACACACACACAAACACACTCTTACACCCACCCGCAAGCACACACAAACTTGTGAGTGTTTGCCGCAGGATGATGACAGCAACAGGCATGAACATAATAGTAAAAGAAGCATTCGTGTTGTGTAGAGAGACCAGAGTAGGACACTTAATCCTAAACCCGGAAAGACGATGCCTTCTCGAACAATCTTGCTTATGTGAGCAGCGAAGGCAAATCACACTAATCAAGACAGCACTTGCCCAGCCTTGGCGCAGGCGCGTTTGCTGCCGGGGTGTGTGGCTGCTGCTGCCCGGGCAGAGCGATGGCAGGCACTCCCTACAGTCAGAACCACGGGATCAAGATTGAATGGCCAATGTGGGTTGAGAGATGCTATTTGCGGGCTTGGTGGCGCTTTTCCGGGTGTTTTCCCGAGGTACATGTTGCGCCTACTCCTCGAGTTCTACTGCACTACAAGCATGTATGCAGGAACTCCGCAATGGTAGCTTGCAGTCGTAATTACTGGGCAGCACGGTGCGTCACAATGATTTGCCGGACTCTGTGCCCTCCAGACCCTCCCTGGAACACTTTGCTGCCCGACGGACAACGGAGCCATACGAAGCGGATCTCTGAGCTGTGGGTTGCAACATTGGCCTTCAAACCTCAGCCTGCACCTTGAGCCCTGAATACTGCAGCCCCGATGCGGCACAGGAGGCACTCCTGCTGCCCCGTCGCGGCAGACAAAGTTCACTCAAGGGTGTTGATGTTCACTCGACTTCGACACTAGTGGCTGGTGGCTGGAGCTTTCCGTCATGTCGGGCCTTCGGAGTTCTGGGCAGACTCGAGGAGTTTTGCAGGCTAGATCAGAGTGAAATTTGGGACTCGGGCTTCGTGTCATGACAGTGCCAGGGTTCAGGACCGAGGGCTCATGGTGAGGATTCGCATCGATGGCGTCTCTTTATGACCAGTTGCCCTTGCTGAGACCTCAACAAAGAACCCCGACAGCCAAAGGCCGACACAATTGCCAGGCAAAGCAGATCGTATCTGAGCTCTCACCCTGGGTCTTCGATTTTTTCGGGAGGTGCGGGGAGTGGAGGCGCGGTCCCACCCTGAGCATCGATTCCATTCTAGACCCCAGAGCCCCAAGCCCGGAAACCTTGCGGAGGCATCCCATCAAGTTCTTGCACACAGGATGCAGAACACTTCCTGCACGGCTTTACAGCTTTACTGAGGGCCCTCCCATAAAGTAAAGCCGCTTTCGCCGTTAAGATGCTCGGCCTTGTTCCGTCAATTTGACAATCCTGTACGCAGTCAGCCTGTATGAATGTCAGGCTTGCACGCAGAGCTGAACTCATGCTAAGCTCACTAAGCTCCCATCATCCTCCAAAACCGCGACAGCATCAAAGGTTCGAGGAGGGTCGGAAGGGTGTCCTGCAGCCCGGCGTAGTCGGGTACTCTGCAGCCATCGGCGCTTGTCCCTTGGCTGACAGGGCTTCCAGAGGAGGGTGTCTGTTTTCGGGGTTGTCGGAAGGGGATGAAGGTTCAGCATTTCACCTTTGTTGCGTTCACCCACTCCACTTCATAGTTCCAGGAGGCCCCGTCGAAGACCAGCCCCGCTGAAAAGCCATCGAGGTGCCAGGGGCAAAAACTGGGAATTAGCCTTGGTCTACCTCGGGGCACTGGTGCAAGCCACCCTGGAGGCCGGACCGCCTGGTTTCTTGCTCCGGGCCCCAGACTGCAGACCGAAACTTCGCATGAAAGAACGCATAGCCCCGTTCTGGAGGCAAACGAAGTCTCCTACAACACCGCCATCAGCGCTTGCGAGAAGGGAGCGCGCTGGGAGCAGGTGCCGTAGGTCATTTTGACCTTCTTGTTCGCTTGGATGGGCGGTGACGACTGCTGATGCAAGTTGGGTAAAAGCTGGTTCCTAGGTAAGCGGCTGCAGGTGGAGATGCAGTTCCATCTCCAGAAAGACAGGAAGAACAGCAACCTCTAAGGATGGATTCTAGGGTTGAGGGGGAAGGAAGATGGAAGGCCACACCACCGCTGCCAGGCTCTGGCCCTGTTTGCAGAAGCTCGCCAATCGCAGGTGAGAAAGGATGCACCTTGGTTGGAAGCAGGGGTCATTTTCGGACGGAGCGTCAGTTTCCTTTGAAAGTCCTCACCACAGGCCGCAAAAACTTTCACCTGTGGTACGAGCTTCTCGCTAGAAGTAATCCCCGTACACGGCTGCGACAGCTGAAAGAGAGTTCTTCTTTCCATACCATCTTCAGCTGTACGTACTCTTTTTTGTGTGTGTGATGCTTTGCATTGAGATCTCGAGAAGTGTCTATGCTGTGCAGCTTGACAAATCCGTGATGCTAAGTTGTAGCATGAAGGCTTCCCAAGTAGCTTGTAGATTGCAATCAATAGTGTATCGCCTCGTCACTTACTGAGGTGATCACCTTCAATGCTGCTATCAGTGCCTGCGAAAAGTGTGGGCAGTGGCAGCCCGCACTTGCCCTCCTGCGAGCACTTGCGGAGGCCTGGCGCTACGCATTGCGGGGTCGCAACATCCAAGGGGGATGAAGGCCAGGGGGAATTCTCACGTACAGAGCCCGTGTAAACAGAATCCTTCATCCTACCTTCATCCCACCTTTTGAGACCTCCGAAAAATGGCATGCCAAAGCTTCGAGTGCAGTCGCGGCTAATATGGTTCGGGTTAAGGATTGTGAAGTTTGTATCGAAGCCAGGGTTTGAGGTCAGCAAAGGATTCACGATGTGACTCGTGACGAGCGTCCTAAGCTTTGCAGGGGTGTTTTTGTAGTAAATCGTGGCGGGAAAAGCCTTGACATTCCCCCCCCAGGTTTGCAAAAATTGGTGTACCTCGAAACCGACCCAGCCCGACCTGAAGCCCGACCACCAGAACCCGAACCCCCTCGCCAATAAGAGTCTTGCAGAGGCTCACCTGGAGAGGACGACCATCGCCTTCAATGCCGCGCTCAGTGCCTGCGGGCGAGGCGGAGTTCTCTGACTTTCCCCCTAGAACTCATTGTCTTTTCATTTTGTTGCGGCACTTGTCCCGTGCAGGAAACGCCTGGCCTTCTGCGGTAGCGCTGCTGGAAGAGCTCCAGGCAAGAATCGGCAAGAAGTTCCGGAAGGGCTCCGAATGAATACCGGAATGCGAAAGTTGATGCACAAGGTGCAGCTGACCATGCACTGGCTCGAGCCTTTTTCCTTGAGCCTGTAGCAGCGACTTCGCGCAGTGTGGGAGTTTGGTGACCGGAGGACGACACGCAAACTCCGAGCGCAGCATGCCGGCGGGCAAGGCCGAGACGGATGTTACCCTCCAGGCTACAGAGGTAGGGAAGTCTCTGGCCAGAGACGAGTCTGAGGATGGCACTGATGGCACCGCGGCATCGGACCAGGTTTCTGAAGCAGATGTCGCCATTCAGCCCGGCGGGCCCGCACCGCTGCAAGATGGAGTTCGCCAAGCACTTGTAGGTACCCTGACAAGCCTGCAGCCGGTACGACCGGATCTGGTGCGGGGGACCCCTGCGTATGTGCCGCTGCGAAGAGGCGGGCGCATTCTCCGGGGCTTCGGTGTCGAGGACAAGGAAAGGTTGCACACCTTCAGCTTCTCCACCGAGAAGATTGCGCAATTCTGGAGCCACAGCTGGCATGGCACAACGTTGTCAAAGGTGCTGATGCTTCTTGTCCTGAACAACGGCATTCCAAGCATCTGCATGGGCACCCTCGGGGGCATCCTGGTTGTGTTGCTCTGGTGGACCGTTGGCCCATCGCAGGATCCAGCAGACCCTTTGGAGCTCATGCTTTGCACCGCTCTCTTCTCGGTGTTTTGCTGTGGTGTGACCTTGTTCTTCTGGCGCCCGCGTCACACAGTGTTCTTGGATCAGATCTGCATCCACC
The DNA here is from genome assembly GCA_905221615.1 of Symbiodinium sp. CCMP2592. Lineage (NCBI taxonomy): Eukaryota > Dinophyceae > Suessiales > Symbiodiniaceae > Symbiodinium > Symbiodinium sp. CCMP2592. The sequence continues at coordinate 1,100,813 of CAJNDT010006235.1, forward strand.
AAGCAGACGTGGCCAGAAAAACTGCGGGGTTGATCAGCATGCCGGCCATTCTCAAGTCCTGCGGCTCCATTGTGGTTTGTTGGGATTCAAGCTACATGCAAAGGGCATGGTGTGTCTGGGCTCAAGATTGTGCAACTTGTTGGTTTCAGAAGCCTATGAAGGCCCAGGCCGTGCAGAAATCTCCATCCTCGTGAGCCAAGCCCGAAGCTCTGCACTCCCTGCACCCAGTCTGGGGTGGAGTTTCCGAGAATCGGGAGGATCCTTAACAGAAGTGAGGATAAATTGGGCCGTTTTTCCTAGTTCAACGGAGCCCAGGTGTTTTCGAGATGGCTGCCTTCATCAAAGCGCATGAAGGCGATGCCAAGCTGCTGATCCGACCTACCTTCCAGGGACCCTGCAGCGTTGCCTTCCACGTAGGGGTGGCAGGTGTTCTTGTGGTGAACCTCTCTACATTCTATTTTGCGAACACCTTGGACATCTCCACAAACTCCATGCTGAGATTGGCCCTCATACTGCTGTCGATAACTAGTTTCATGTTTGCAGCGGTGGCTTCCTTTCGCAGGTACTACCTGTCAGTTCAGGAGATGCAGCTTCAATTGAGGAGCTTTGCCATTGAGGATACCTTGACGCATTGCTGCAGCCAGGATCACAAGGATGCATCGGGAAATCCGATTCCGATCTGCGACAAGCAAATAATCATTGACTGCATCGTCAATTGGTTCGGCTCGACGGACGCCTTCAATCAAAGGGTGCGGGAGAGAATGGTGGTTGCCCTTCTGCCGCAGTTGGGCCACTTCTCGTTCTCGTACTCTTGGATGGTGGCTTGCTCCATTCCAGTTTTGTGGGCTTATATGGCCAAGCCCTTTTATGCTGCATTCACTGGCGATTGGTCTTTCGTCACTGACCAGGTCTTGTTCATCATCGCTTGGTGGTTGGGGGCCTTTCCCATCCTAACCATGTGCGTCCTTGCGCTCTCGAACGTCCTTAGTAGAAATTACTCGCGGTACTTCAGCTTCCTGGTCAACTTGCTCGCTTCCTGGGTTGTCTTGCCCATCTACATAGGAATAGAGATGTGGATTGGCTTGGTGTCTTCCATGTTTTCGTTCCCGGTGGGTCAGGCCTTGTATGCCGGCTCTTTGGTAGCTGTCGCGCTGCTGCTAAGTCTTGTGATGTCACGCTGTCGGACTTCTGCAAAGAAATAGACCCAAGGTCTGTCTGGCAGAACAGTTTTTCAAGATAAGCTTAAATCTCTTCATCTGTGATGATAATGATTGAGTCTGGGATGTCGCCACTTCCCAGCAGCATATCAGATCTGATTGTGCTCCTTCGGCTGTGGAGGTGCCGGGACTTGTTGATGATTCTTCTGACGCTATTTTCGCGAGCTTTGCCGACCACCGCATATGCCTGCCAATGCAAAAAAAGTTGAGGTTCAGATGAACTGACGGAGGCTGTAAGACTGTAAGACTTTGGCTTGGGATCTTTGCAAGATCAAGATCCCTCTTTGGCTTCGCGAGGCAAGTCAGGTGCAAGCTTCCGAAGCCACCTACACGGCGGCCATCACGGCTTGCGAGCGCGGCGGCGAGTGGGAGCAGGCTCCATTGAGTCTCGGAGTCTACCCTTCGGCCCACCAAATTGCTCTTGGCTCGCAGCTCCAGATCAGGGCCCCGAAGCCCCGAAGTGAGGTGCTATGCACGTATCCGCACTCCGAAGCATCGCCGCGTGTCCAGGCCCTGGCAGCCTTCGAGACTCTCAGGGGTGAGGCCGCAGGGTTGTTAGGATTTGTCGGCTTGGGTTGTTTATGGTGCCCAGGATGTCGCCGCATCGTTCTTGTGGGCTGATACTCGAGTTTTCGCTTTTCTTCAACCCACCCCCCCACACCGGCACGGAGAGGCGCGGCTGCTGCCTGGAGCCGCGGTGTCCGCGGCTGCACGTGCGGAGCACTGGGAGGCCTCCGGTTTAGCGGAAAGGTCAGGGGGGGAGCTTGGGCTGATTTCGGATGCTTGTGTTCATGGCATAAGGTTTGTCGTGCATCGGGACTTTGGAATCTGCATCGTTTCGGGGGTGATAGGCTTCAAGATCTTCAAGGTTCCGGGGTTTTGCAGGGTCCAGGTCCAAGGTTTGGACAGTCTAGACAAGGGCTATGCTCGAATCCCTAAGCCACGCGGGTGGCGGGATTTCGGGTCGTTGGTTTGGGGATACATTGGTTCGGTCTCGCCATGCTTTTTTGCCGAATCCCTGGACAGGCGGCCATCCTCCTGCAGCGAAGCCGCAGGAAGGGTTGGCTCGCAGGCTTTTTTCCAGTTTAATCAAATCAGAGGCGAGCTCAGAGGCTCAAATTCATTGACTCTCCTGCTGGGGCACTGAGCCCCGAAGCCATTGAGACTAGAACCCGAAACCGAATCTTGGATTCCAAAGAGGCCCGAGATTCCTCGTTGCTGGAGTCGCTTGTGCGATCTGGAGTACGAAGGTTCGAAGAAGGACTGGCATCAGCCTTACAGCCGAACCTCATCTCCTACACCGCGGCCATTGGCGCCTGCGCCACGGCGTTGTACTGCCGTTGAGGTATGCAGGCTTTGTCTTCGGAAGGATAAGGATGGGCAGCGTCCCCGAAGCAGGGGTTGAAACCCGGTGTGGGTGTGGTTTTCGGGTTTCGAGAGCCCTCAAGTCCGAGGTGAAAGTGACGCCAAGGGGATCAAACGCCCACGGTGCAGCTCAAGAATCATCGCTGTCATGGCCAAGCCATCAGCATGAGCACCACCCTCACCATCAACACCAACACTGCTGCCCCCGCCGCCATCCTCCTCATCATCGTCATCATCATCCTCTTCCTATTCATCTTCATATTCATCTTGATCATCGTCAACGTCGTCCTCATCATCATCCGCATCGTGATCGCCATCATCACCATCATCATCCTCACCCTCGCCCCCACCCTCAGCCTCATCCTCTTCCTTATCTTCCTCCTCATCCTCATCTTCATCCTCATCATTCCGCATTCTCATCCCCACTCACCTCCTCACATCCTCACATCCTCACATCCTCATCCTCATCCTCCTCCGCAGGCTCATCCTCGTCATCCTTATCATCCTCATCATCATCATCATCCTCATTTTCCTCGTCCTCGTCCTCGCTCGTCCTCGTCGTTGTGCTCGTCATCGCCATCGTCGTCATCAAGCATCATCGTCGTCCTCCTCCTCCTCCTCTTCCTCCTCCTCCTCCTCATGATGATCCTCATTCTCAATATCATCATCATCTTCTTCTTTTCATCATCACCATCATCATCATCATCATCTTTTGTTACTTTTCTTCATCACCATCGTCGCCATCATCGTCATCATCATCATCATCATCACCATCGTCATTATCATTATCCTCATAGTTCTCGTCGTCGTCATCATCACCATCATCGCCCGAACACCATGCCCATGATGTCCATCGTCATCGTCGTCGTTGCCTTCATCGTTTTCATTGCTTTCATCATGCTCATGACTTTCATCGCTTTTTATCTCGAACAACACTGCCATCACTGCGAGAGATGCGCTTCAGCCTCGTACAGCATCACCGGAGCCTTCTGTCTGGCTCGTCTAGTCTAGACCTTACACCCCGACCTTTAGCCACCCAGCAATCCGGCAAGGTGAAAAGGGCAAGCACTGGGAGCTCGCCCTTGCCTACCTCACTTCGCTTCAAGATGCCACCCTTGAGGCCGCCGCAACAGCAGTCCTACTTCGTGCTCCTCATGCCACGCTGCGCTCAGTGCGCTTGTTGGGGCCCTGACACCCTCGCCTCGTGTGAATGAAGCCCTCCTTATGCGCCACAACAGACTGAAGCCCCAAGTCTTTTGCCGCCAGGCGAACGAGGTCTCCTACAATGCTGCCATCAGTGCTTGCGAGAAGGGTGAGCAATGGCAGCAGGCAGACGACTGCTTAAGGCTGCTTGTGCGACTCTACGACTCCTGAATCCCAACTGCTATCTGGGTGACGTTGTTTGTCTCCGGATACAGGCTTTCAGATATTCGATAACAGGACTTGCGAAGCCGGGTGAGTTCTGGGTTGCACTCCAGGTCTATAATGCCTTTGTCACGGGCATGTTTGTCTTCATTTCACTCTAGCGCACGGCATCCCAGGGTCCAAGGAATCGAGACTCTCTTCCCGAGCAAGCCGGAGCCCTGCAATCCAAAACCCAGCCACCACTTTCATTCCTACTGCCGTCGCTGCTGTGCCTCTGCTGCACTGTTGCCATCGCGGAGAACCATGTGGCATGAAGCGTAATCTTCGTCCCGTCGGCCAGCATTCGTGTATTCTTTCTTCGCGCGGTGGAGACTTTTGTAAAGTTTGTTAGAGCTGCTGCATTAATTCTGTCAGGGACTAATTGTGCTTTACACGACAGGGTTTGACAGTGTTTAGGCGAGCCGTTTGCTTGCACTGCCAGCTTACTGAGCTCGGGCTTTACAGGCTTGGCAGACAAGGGACAGCTACCTCAACTTCAAACCCACACCCGCCATTCCAAACAGACAGTTAGGTGAACACAGGCTGTCCTTGTCGCTGCAGGCCCTGGCACTGTTTGCCGAAGCACGGGTGTCGACTGTGCGCAAGGATGCATCTCGCCGGTAGTTCTAGCTTGTTTGCGGTTTCCTTTCCACCGTTTTCGCCAGCTGATCCTTGCAACCAATCTGGTAAGAATGTGGAGATAAATGAAACCCTCTAGAGGCTGCTTCATGAACCCGATGCGTCATGTGCGTAGATTCAAAATCTGATGCTTGAGTAGCGGGAGGCCGCGGGTAGAGGGCGGGTACAGAAAAGCTGTGAGGTCATCACCTTCAACGCCACTTTGAGTGCCTGCGAGAAGTGCGGGCAGTGGGAACCCGCTCTGGCGCTGCTGCAGGAGGTGGCGCAGGCCAGGCGGCCAGCTCCGCAGCCCACGATTCGACCATGCCTTCCATTTTGGGTGTGGGCACCTGCTTTTTTGGTGTTGTGGACACGTGCTGGCAACACTTGGGGTAGGGTTTCAACAGCGACCCAGACGGAGCTGGTCGCCAGACATCCTGCAATTCGAAGCCTCTCCCTCATCCTCAGACCCGAAACCGCCTGGGTCGCACAGGCCCGCCTGGAGAGAGGAACGATCGCCTACAACGCCGCCCTCAGCGCGTGCGGCCGAGGCTGTTCATCTCAAGACTTTGCGGTTCAGGGACGAGTTCCTTTGGTGTGGATGGACTAGGTAAATTTTATACCTGGTGCACATAAGATGCGGAGATATGCGGAGCATGGGAGCCGGTAGCGGAAGTAAGTCTCAAGGTATGTCGGATGAATCTTGTAAACGTTTGCACGATGCTTTTGAGGCGAAGCGTGGGAGCATGCCGTGGCGCTTTTGGCAGAGCTCCAGGCACCTGGTGGGGGGGGGGGGGGCTCTTTTTGAGGGCTTCATGTACTGTAGTCGTGTTGATAGGCTGTTGCTGTTGGGCAAAAGTTGTTCGATGAGGCGCCAGTGGTGTCCCCACTGTCGAACGTACACAGAAGCCTCGTCGGCACCAGGAATTCCTCCGAAGGACCAGAACTTGTGCCACACCTTGCAACGAGCTTCACGATGCTGAGCGCCGAATCGTCACAATCCGAGCCCTCCGCCAGTCAGTGCGTCTTATCCAGAAGCGCCCCCCAATGCAGAAATCCTACGCAGGCCAGCCGAGTGAGGGCTTCCGAAGTCACTTGCAATGCGGCCATCACCGCCTGCGAACGCGGCGGAGAGTGGCAGCAGGTGCCTTGCTCGGGGCCGGCGGAGGACGGGGTTTCAGTGACTGATGGTCTGATGGTGGTATGTGCCCCGAGCGGCGCAGCCCGGCCCCGAAACTGTCATCGACACCCGGAAAGGCTGTCGAATGGGTCAGGCGAAGCTCCCGGTTAGCAGCAGGCTAGTCAGTTTGACACACCTTGTCAGAAGCTGAAAGTATTACAGCAGTGGGAGTCCCAGCGGCAGGAGTCGTCGCCGTTGTCGATGTTTTGTCCTTGTCGTTGTTGGATTGTCGCGGTGGTGGCCGTGGTGGTGGTGGTGGTGGTGGTGGTGGTGGCGGTGGTGGTGGTGGTGGCGGTGGTGGTGGTGGTGGAGGTGGTGGTGGTGGTGGTGGTGGCGGCAGGGGTGGTGTTGTTGTTGTTGGTGGTGGTGGTGGTGGTGGTACAAGCGGAATCATCGTTTGTGTTGGCGTCATCGTCATCGCCGTCACAGCTGTCGTCTGCAAGCTGAGAGGCACTGGCGGCTTTTGCGGCTCTCCAAGTGGAGGCATCGGACAACAGTCTTTGGAGCAAAGGAGTTACAGCCGCCCGGGTTCCAACGACAGCCCCTCACCCCGAAACTAGAAATTGGCTGACCGTATAGGCTCTGAGCTCAAAATGGGGTGGGCCTAAACGCTTCACAGCCCTGATTACAATCACAGTGACGGCTGTGTGAGCGATCTGAAGGCCTTGCAGCCCACGCCTATTACCTACAGCGCAGCCATCAGTGCTTGCGAGGTCTCTGGGTGGGTGGGCAACCGGGCAGACGAGTTCTTGAGCCCTGGGGCCAGGGCCCTTACAACTTCGGGATGTCGGGCCGGGGCTTAGGCTTTTCGGTGTCGGACTGGGGTGTTGAGGCCGGGCTGGGCGCTTCTGTGTGAAGCGCCGTGCTATGGATCAGAAAGCCCGTGGTCTCCAATACTCGAATGGAAAGCACTACGGACAAACACAATCCTGCTCATTACCATCATCATCCTCATGATCGTGTACGCAGCAGTGACAGTTGTGGTCATCGTGGTCTTAATTCATCTGAGCTACAAGATTCGACATGGTGGCCTTGCACTGACTGTTGTTGCTGTACTGTGACGAGGGGTCTGTCGTCGTACTGGCGACACGCTAAGCCAACACCACAAAGCCATAAACCGGGTCCGATCTCCTGAACAGCTACGTAAAATAACTGTGTAACCATCACAGCATCGGTAGCGGCCATGGCAGTAACCAGATCAATAACAGCAACAACGACAACAAACCATTGAATAAGCGCGCGGACAGCAATGATAGAAATTTTTCGAGTTCTACATACTGCTGCAAGAAAGAAACAATGGCAACAGTGGCACTGTTGGACGGGCCGAGATGAGCCCCTGCGTTTCTGGGAGGTCGGCAAAGAGTGGGCGTGGGCGCTGGTGCTTTTGCGCGAGCAGCTCTGGCTTAAGGGGCGCGACATCAGCTTTCAGGGCTTTCAGCCTTATCAAAATCCATCCCGAAGGATATCACAGGAGTTGCGGCTGTTTGAGACAACCGATAAAGTGTCTTGAGCTTCGGGAAGGGTCAATCTGAGGGCTCTCTGAGAATCAAGGGGTCGAGGGGCTTGTGGCTTCGCACTCTTAGGTCCCTACAGTACCGTACCACTGCTACAGAGCTCAGAGTCTTTCATTCAGACCTACAGTAGCTGTCAACCTTTTTGGAAGCCTTTCTCTAGACGTCCCTACGTGGTGCTGACATGCTGCTTCCGCTTACTAAATCAAGATCCCGATGGGTCTGCCACAGAAGCGGAGACTAGGTGGGAGCGTTAGGACAGCTTTCATCCAATGATCGCGTAGCTGAGAAGCCCTGGCAAGTCCTTGTTGTTCCAATTTCGAACTTGTGGTTCTGAGCTCTAGCACAGTTTCATGCTCTGCTTGTGGTTGTGGTTTGACCTTGGAAGTGCGTCTGAACCCGTGAAGCTCTTCGGATTTTCGCTTCTTTCAGAACCAAGAAAGTGTGCACTGCCTTGCATCAGCACTGGCACCCAAAACATGCCGTAGTGTGAGGCGGAATGCCCCTTACACCAAGCAGCGTTCCTCGGTTTCAACCTAGGTTCCAGGTTGCTGGCCTAGAGCTCACCTTGCGGCCGTTCCGCGCTGCCCTGAGCGCCTGCGCACCTCGGGTGAAGGGGGTGAGTGGTGTGGGCTTTGGCGTTTAACCAAGTAGGTTGGAGGCCGTGGTTTGAAGGTCTGGTGTTTGTCCCGAAATTCCGGCATCCAAGCAGTGGTTCCAAGATGCTACGTCGAGACGAGGGTGAGGGGTCACGTGGTGCTTGATCGGCTGTTGGCTTAGTTTTGCAGGTCAGTCAAGCTATACATCCTCGACCAGAGCAAATACAACAACCGTTGGCCCTAAACGTGTGTATTCGGACCATAAATAGATTGACATTGAAGGGCCAAGAGGGCCGTCTTTGCAATCTTCCTCAAATTCGCCCTCTGCCATTCTGCCACATGTTCTGATTCAAATTTCACCGGGGGTCACCTTGAAGACGATTTCAACGTACAACACGCGACGGTCCAGACTGGTGGTTGTTGAGCAGCAGCATCCATGATTCAGCTGTTCAGATTGATTCTCAAGTTACCTGTTTTGCTGGTCCCTCGGTAAGGCAAAGGGAAGTGTGGCACCTAAGGTCCCACAAAAACCGGTCAGGGGGTTAGTTGGTAAGTCGCATGCACTAGCTGTACCAGTTAGAGCATCCCTTGACTTTCCAACGATTGCGTGAATCATTCTAAATTGCAAGCCTTGATGTACGAGGATCACGGGGAGGGCTTCTGCTAGCATACCAAACATGCTGTGTGAAGGGAACAGGGTTCAGGTCAAAGCAGCAGTGACCCCATACTCCCCATACTCCTGAAGTGTGATGATATGCAAGTAAGGAAAAGGGCGAGCAGTGGACGCAGGCGCTGGAGCTGTCACGAAGCGTCCAACAGTTCATTGAGATTTGCAGGAACTTTTGTGGTACCCTTTCGTCCTCAGAGAGCAGCAACAACACTCAAGACAACCTTCGGCAGCTTGCTCGACCCCCCCCAACAGCTAGGAGAGAACCCGAATCCGAGTAGTATGTGGAAGTAGGCCCCAAGAACCATTCAGATCATGGTTGCGGGCCGCGGGGATCATCCTTCTATAATCGTACAATAAATGGACCCTCTTGGTACACATACCGCAGCACGGAGCCTTGGGAGCTCAAGAAGGAGATAGGTTTGGTAGTAGCATATATACACCCAAGCCCTAGACCCGAACCACCAACACAGGGCCTTTGAGTCCATCGTGTCGACAAGCCCATCCATCGCACCACGCGGGACCCAAGAGAAGCGAAATTTCCATCTTTTGGAGTTTTGCTGGACCGGTGGGAATGCCTCCCTGAAGGAATGTTTGTTGTACGGGCATGTGTCTGCAAGCAGGGACCTGGAACGGCCCAATCGAATGGCTGATAAGTCTACGTAGGATGAACATCTTACGCTGTTCGTCCTCCACCAAGCTTTAAGCTCTCGCATCGACGAATGCAATCCCCCCATAGGATCTACTCGTACCGTTTTGCAAATTGCTTGCCCATCCCAGGCTGTGCCAGCTCGACAAGCTTCAGCTCGCCGGCAATGTGCCTCGTCATACACTGGTAGGTCGTCGGCGTGACCGTGTTCTTGTCGTGGTGGTTGCGGTGGAGTACCGGCCGTGGTGGTGGTGGTGGTGGTGGTGGTGGTGGCGGTGGTGGTCGTTCGTCGTCTTCTTCATCATCGTCTTCATTGGGTGAGAGGGACATGTGGCCACAGGTAGTGTCGACGGATTTAGGCTTTGGGTACATCCTTCTCAGCTTCTTCATACATTGGTCTGCGCTTAAGCGGACTACTTCAGTTCGCCAGTTGAGACCCAGAACGAATCCGTGAACCTTGACAAAACCCCAAGCTTTGTGGAGTTCTCGTGCGAGTGGAGGTGATCACATACAACGCTGCCATCAGCGCCTGCGGCAAGTGCGGCCGCTGGCGGGTGGCTCTGTCTTTGCTGGAGGACTGCGTGTTCCGTGTGTGGGTTTAAAGATACGGCAACGACCACTGGTGGTTCAGCAGACAGACCGATCATGATGATGATGATGATGATGTCATTCATGGTGATGATCTTAGTGAGGGTAAGCATGAAGTTAAAGGGGCAGATGATGAAGTCGAAGAGGGAGATGTCGTCGAAGATGATGCTGAAGGTGATGTTGGCGACAATAATAGCGACGGCAATCAGATGCCTGACATTGACCACGACGACGCGACGATGACGCGATGTTTTGTTTGTTGGGACTGCTGCTGATTGCAGCGATGGTGACGATTGCGTCACTGTATGCCTCCAAAGCTGCTTGCTGCTGGTGGTTTCGGGCACGGTGGTGGTAGTCGTTGCTGGCCTTCAGGTTCCAAAGTGTGAGCAATGCAGGACCGTTGCGGCACCGCCTGGCCGTGCAATGTCTGTGTTGGATTCTTGGGGTCACAGTCGGGTGCAGGAGTTGCGCAGCAGCGAGCTACAGGCGACGGAGGCGGACTTGGGCGTTCTGGGTCTTGAAGTATTGCATAGTGCAAGAGGGCAGTTATGGGAATCTGTGATGTGAAGGGTGTAGTGGGCTTGGCGACGTTTACATTGTGCTGAGCCTCCAGAACCCCTGAAGCCTCAAAGACAACGCCAGAGCAGACTAAACTCTTCGTCACCCAAAACGCATCTGCCTCGTGTGTCCTGAACACACAGCGCGCCATGAAACACCTCGTCCCTCGTTCGACGGAGCTCGCATTTGGAAGTCAGCTGGGAAAGCCTTCCTTCTGTTTTGGTGGGATTCTGCATTCTGTTCGTCAGGAGTTTCGAGATGTTTCAGCCTCGCGCCGTTTCAGGTCACCTACGGCGCAGCGGTGAGTGCCTGCGAGAAAGGGGGCCAGTGGGAGCGAGCTCTCCTGTGCCTGGGATGATCTGGAGTGGGACTTCGCCTGGATTGCATTGCGTTTCTCCGGGGTCCAATTTTGGAAGTGTGGGTTTGTGGCCGTTTGCATTCTCTGGGTTCACAGAACGGTGCGACTTGGGCCCGTCGAACCTCTCGTATGTCGCATCTGACCCAATTGGTCGCATGGCTACTTGAGATCTTGCTCGGCACGGCGGAAGGAAGTGCCGATAGTTCCTCGCAGTTCGTTCTGTATCTCAGTTTCCTACCCCGGCCGCACACTTGAAACTGTTCGTGCAGCAGCCGTCACTATCACGAATTTTCCAGAACGCCCTTTAGGGACAGGCGATCGATTTGGATCATGTGGGCCTCGTGGGGTTGCTTGGTCTTACATAGTTTCCCGGGCTTGTCTCCCCAGCCTAAGGCAAAGGACCCCATATCCTGATGCGGAGGTTGCTCCAGGACCTGGAAGAGGGCCAGTGCCGAGGGAACCTCAGCTCGCACATTTGTTGTGGACTAGGACATATACCAGGGAGAAGGGTGTTGATGGAGTTTCGTTTCTGCCGCTAGAGCATGCTAGAGCAGTTATTGTGGGTTTCGGCTTCACCTGTCGACATCGCGTGGGGGCTACAGTGATGATATGGGTGTGTTGCGATGGCTGCATTTCTGAGTGTATCGATCTTCCCAGCTCCCAACTTCACCGAGTGCACGGTAGAGGCGGTAGCGGAGATTGAAGGGACTGCTCAAGCTCCAGGAGTGCCATCACTTACAATGCGGCCATCAGCGCATGCGACCGCTGCGGGCGCTGGGAGCATGCGGTTTCCTCGGCTCGAACGGCTAATTTTCTTTGGGCTGCGGACGACTTGGGGCCGCTTCTCCAACAGAGTTACATACGGAGTGTGCTTGGGGGCTCAGGTCGCCGTGCATTCGTGGAGAGGGTGTGGGGAAACACCTGAATTGAAGTGCGGCTGGGGAGCGGGAGCCCGTCCCTTCGGCATCTTGCGGCATCCCAAGACGTGAAGTTCTGAAGCTGTTCCGGCTCCAATCTCCCCTCATCAGCGGTTCCGTTGGTGCTCCGTGCAACATGAAGCGACCAGCGGAAGAGGCGGCAGCAGAACCTGCCCAGGCGAAGCCAGCAGCCGCGAGTGTCTCAGCCACCAAGTACAGTCAAGCTTTTTAACTGTGCTGGTAGCTAAGAAGGAGGACCTGCAACATTTTGGTCTCATGTTGTTTTCCTCGTAATAAGGAATCCAGCATGTTAGGGCAGGTGCGGGGGCGTAATATGCTTTGAAGTAGAGGACCCGAAGCACGTGGCAGCAACCTCGAAGCTATGCCGTGGAACCAATGTGGAACCAGCCAGGTGCAGATGAAAGGCCTTCAGGTGCCTTCCACGTTCATGACAACGGAGGCCGTCCCTTCAAGGCAAGCGGGAACACGGTCGGAAGATGGGTTTTGGGTTGCCCGAAGTCGGGGTTCGGTTGGGGAGCAATGACTTAATGCTCAATGCCACGAGGCTCTGAGGCATGCTCTGAGGTCATTCTTCAGATGTCATTCTGCGTAAATGCCGACTACGTGATGCAACTCGCTCAGGCCTAGGGGTCTAGCAATTCGTAGTTCACTTGCTTCTCCTGTGGCGTGCGAGCGCGGTTCCGAGGCTTATCATTGCAGTGTGTGCTATCTATGGTTTGTAGCAGGATCAGGATCATCAGAAGCGTAGCTGGTTGGACAAGTGTCAGAATCTACTCGTATGAGTCGTTGGAGACCGCTAGTTCCGTTCCAATTGAGTTTGAGTTTAACGTTTCTGTGCTCCAAGTGTCTTGGTCTCAGAAACGGAAGCTCTCCGCATTCCTGAAAAATCTACGCGCGTCATTCCTTCGTCCAGGTCTTCGGAAGGTTTGTGAGGGTCTCCCTATAGTTCGGAGAAACTCCACCGCAGACCGAAAGAAAAAACGTCTACCTCTCTCCGCCCCTTCCCCAAGGTGGAAGTGCAGTGGCCGCCAGGTCCCAAAGCCGAGGTCCAGGCAGGAGATGCGGAGAAACTCCGAAACCCGAACAATTCGTTCAGGGCAGATTCTATAGCTGTCGGTCGTATTCAGGGGGTGTATAACCCACTGGATATCCGTTTGTCCTTCTAGGAATTCGTACGTGTCCTGAGAAACTCGCAGGTTTTCAAGAGCCTCCAGTATGATGGCGGTGAGCTGCCAAGCTACGAAGACAGGGCCTGTGTCTCTTTTTCTGCCGAGAGCGTCCTAGTCGGACGATGCCCCCAGCATGGTGCAGTCTTTGACGGGAACTCCATCTTGCTACACGTGGGGGGTCTGAAGTATGTGTTTATTGGAGTGGTCGTGTTCGCCTTTACGGCGAAGTCACGCATAACGGCGTATGTCTCACTTGTGGGAAACAGCGATGTACCCTACCCCTGGGCGATTGATGAGCAGGGATGGCGCTACCTGATGATCGAATCAGTCATTCTGAGCAGCAAGCTGTTTGAGAGCAGCGACGGTGACCCCTACGACGTTTACTACAACCGCGCCCAAATGACGGCAAGCATGCACACTGTGCCCTGCCGGAAGCCCAAGTTGCAGTTCCAAGGAATCACAGAGTTCTGGATCGGAGAGTCGCAGTACATGCTTACATATCGGCCGCACCCAGAAGTTTTCTTTGAGACTCGGGCTGGGCAGGGGGAGTTCTTTGTGGTGAAAGGTGATCCTGCGAACAAAATCAAGCTCTCCAAGGACGACTACGTGAAGTTAATGCACGACTTTGCAGATGAGATGGGCTTCGAGACTCTCAAGGCAGAGACCCTGCTTGAGCGGCACGACTGAAGGAGTGCAGAGCAGCGCAGAGCAGTGCAGAGCATGCGGCATCGTGGCATGGGCAAGGAAAAAGGTCACGAAGCATGGCATTCAGGTGGGTTTGATACCCTTGATCCCTGTAGCATCTTGTCCGAAATCCAGCGGAAGCCGGGGGGCCATTGTGAAGAAGTGCTCCCAAGTGCCGGAAGCCCCAAGCTTCGAAGCAGAATCCCCAACAGGAGTGTTAGGTGTTCGTTTCCAGCTTAGAGAGACCAGCCGCCGGCTCTCCCAATTATGCTTGATGTCGTTCATCGTATTTACTTCTCTCGCACAATTTTGCTACGATCACTGAGTCTGGCTACAGGGGTCTGCCCGAAGAAATAAATGCACAACAAGACCCTAAATTCTGGAAGCACTGTACCTAAGTCACTTCGTTCGCCCAGCTGACGATAGCTGCTGTCGAAGCACGAATCCCAGCGGACCATCGATCCATTCCTGCCGCTGCACTCCAGACTCCAAACCACCCACAATTTTGAACGATGAATCCGTACCGAAGCTCCCGTCCAACGAAGCAGAACGCCCGAGGCCTAGACGTGATTCCTTTCCTTGAAGAGGCATGAGCAGCTGAGGTTCTCCTCCTGGTTGGTTTGTCAGAGAGGCGACTAGAAAGGTCGGCAGCGAGTGGCCCGGCTTCTAGATCCGTGTTGCTGCAGAGTAGGCTAGCTGCCGTTCAAACTTCACTCTGTTTTTTCCATGTTTGATTGGCCTGCCTTGTTGTAAACGTGTGCAAGACCCTGTCCGGCGCCCTGACGCTTTCGATCATTGGGTGCTTCTTGGGTTGTGCTGTCATGTTTTGACCATGCCGGACGGATGGCTGTTCGGCAATCTGCATGTTGGCGAGTCTTGAAGTCACGAACAGCCTGTTTGGAAAGTGTGCAACTCGGACCGATAATCGCCATGTCTGACTTGTTGTTTTCAGCAGAGATGGGTTCTCAAGTTCGTTACAACAATGAATCTGACGTCTGCAGGTTTCAACGTCGCCATCTCTGCGTGCGCTCGTGGTGAGCGGCTAGACGGACTGCTGATTTCTGGCCACTCTAGGAGGGGATGAACAGCAGAGCGTTCCTTTTGCCAGGCTTTGTGTTTCGTCCGTTTGAGTGAGCACCTATTGTAGAAGCTTCTCATCGTACCAATGTTACTTGTGGAACGTATTGGTGCCGGTGATGTTGATGCAAGCTCGTATCATCCACACCGACAGCAGCAGCAACAACGATGCCAGCTACATCCAATTACCACTTGCCGCAGGCTCCTACTTGCTAGTTTATACTTCCTACCTACTGTTTACAAGTTACGACTTTCTAGTTGCTAGTTTCGTTTCGCTGCTGCTGCTGCTGCTGCTACTAGTACTAGTCCTATGACTTCTATGACGGCGACTGCTACTAGCACTGCTGCCACTACTACCGCTACTGCTGCTTCTCCTGCTGCTACTGCTACTACTGCTACTACTGCTACTACTGCTACTAGTGCAACTACTGCAACTACTGCAACTACTGCTACTACTGCTACTACGGCTACTACTGCTACTACTGCTACTACTGCTACTGCTGCTCTTTCGCCTACTCCTACTCCTACTCCTACTCCTACTCCTACTCCTGCTCCTCCTCCTACTCCTACTACTACAACTACAACAACTACTACTACTACTACTACTACTACTACTACTACTACTACTACTACTACTACTACTACTACTACTGCTCCTGCTATTACTCCTACTGCTAGTCCTAGTCCTACCTGCTACTGCTACTGCTACTACCACAACATGGAGGGTTTTTCGATACAACGTAACCACTGATTCGACGGCTGCGACTACCAGTTGCTCGTACTCGCGAAGCGCCAAGGCAATGGGAGCGAGCTCTGGAGCTGCTTCGGAGGCTCTCCAGGCCCGGGAAGCCTTCGTGTGACAAGTGACATATCGCAAGGGAAGGTGAAAGTCGCTGATCCCATGACCGTCCAAAATTCAGCAACCAATCGGGTGAGTCATTAGTTATGCATGCATGCATGAATGCATGTACACACATACTTGCTGACATACATGCCTACATACGTACATACATACATGCATACATAGGTATGTACGCGTGCATGCATGCATGCATGTATATATGTATATCTATCTGTCTATCGATCTATCGACCTATATATCAATCCATCCATGATGGCCATTGTTTTCGTGGTTTCTCTCTTCATCGTCCTCGTCAGAAGCTTCAGACAAGGACGGCAAAATCATAATCGTAGCCCCCCCTCCTCCTCCTCATCATCATCCTCATTATTCTGTTCATGTTTCTTGCATAGTTTTCGTGCCACGAACTCCTTCCTTGTCAGTGCCGGTGAGCATGTTGTTGTCATGTTCCTTCTGAGGTCATGGCATCACATCAGAGCGCTCGTTTTTCTTTGTGAATGTCCTGCAAGCAGGTGTGGTTTGGAACGGACGGCGATCTCTTACGGAGCGGCTATCACAGCCTGTGAGACAAGCAGGCTCAACCATTGTGTTTGGCGATTGTTAGGGCTTCGGATGATGCGCAGCCGCCAATCCCTAAGTCGAAGTGCTTAAGCGCAAATTGCAAGACAGAAGGTTCTTCACCTCAACAGGGCTATTCAAGATTGGCTTGGCGACAGGTTTCGATTCCCGAAGTCATGCTTGCAGTTTTGCACGGGCCTTCGGGAGCCCTTCGGGCCATGTGAAACCAGATCGAACTCTAAAACCTGCAGACGAGCCCTGGTGCGACTTCCCTCTCGCCTCCGGGCGAGAGGGATGGAACACCCTGCACAATTTTCAAAGCTACCTCCGAAACTCCAAGACTCCAAGCGGACACTCAGCTCGGAGCTTTCAAACCCTGGAGGCGGTGGCAGCGTGCGGTGGCCCTTTTTGTCGAATGCCAAAGCGAGATGCAGGCGCAGCTTGGAAGAACTGGCACTGGGATCTCTCCCCCCTCGGGCGACTTTACACAGCGAGCCTTCCGAGAATTGCTGCCGCTCTCCCAAGGACAATCATCGCCCGCAACGCCGCTGTCAGTGCTTGTGAAAAGGGCTCACATTGGCAGGGCGCCCTCCAGCTTCTCCGTGAGGCAGTCCGAAGCAACGTCTGGCTTTGTGGAGGAGTTCGGTCCAGAGGGTGCGAGGTGGCACAGGTGCAGCGCACTCCTAGTTGGTGAGGGGCGAAGTGGAGGGATTTTCGACTCCAATCAGACGAGAATGAACAAAACGAGTTGGACAGCCTTGCTAAGTGCTGTTTGTTTTGCCTCGAATTGTCGAGTTTCACCGGCAACTCCCCAGACAGCCTTTTCAGTGTGAGCCGGTGAGGGAGGGACCGTGGTCTGTGAGCCTTCGTGTTGCCGTCGTGGGCAGAACACAACTAATCAAGCCATGTGTCTGTTGTTCTCAAATATGATTCGTGCCTGTATCCCGTCATTGTTATCACAACCGCAAACCTGTCATCCTCAGCATCAGCATAAGCGCCAGCGCCATCACCGGCACCAACATCACCATCTTCCCATCGCCACCATCATCTCATCATCACAGTCTGTAGACACCACGGTCGGATGATTGAGTGGGCACCCGACGGATCCTGCCATGCAGGCCGAAGAGGGAACTCTCCAAGCAAATGCCATCACCTACAACTCTGCTTGCCTCTCGGCTGCACTTGGCTTCGAAGGTAATGTGATGGGCCTTACGGGATCAGCATCTAATCTGTCATAGAGTCATAGACCACGAATTATTTGGAAGTTTTGACCCGATCGGGTTCAGTCACAGATGTCGTTGTTCATGACAGGAGTCAGCTAGCAACTTTGGCCCAGGCGGGGCTCAGCCGAAATTGAGGCTGTAGAAGGTGGGATTCTGTCGTTGAACTCCGTAGTCGCACACTTCTCTGAGATTTGCGTTGCTGAGACGTCCCATTGAAAGCTTGCTTGCATGCATGTGTAGGTTGAAGCTTCTCATGATCGGCATGCTTTACGCCTTGCTCCATGCAGGCTTGAGTCCGACACTTCTATCCTCCAAGCAACAGCCTGTGAAAGGCTGAGCCCTTGCCTTTCAACATCCCTGAGAATTCCAGGATGTAGGGCTTATGGATTGCTGCGCCAAATGCCTACGAGGACGGCCCGAAACTAGCCAAAAGTCAGCTTGCAGGCTTCATTTAACTTACCTCAACCAAGCATCTCCCGGGCCAAGGCAGTGCTCTGGAGAAGGCTCGGCGATGGCAGCAAGCTTTGCAGCTCTTGGCCCAGCTACGGCAGCGTGGGCTTCAGGCCACCTCAGAGCCAGTGCATTGCAAGTGATAGAGGAACCGGAATCCCTGAAAGACCCGGAAAATCCAACCTCTTTGTCTGATCACAAAAGCCTCAGGAATCTATTCGTTCCACAATCGATCGTACCACGTCTAGACAGCAGCTGTAGTGTCACAGAAAACCAACACTGGGGAAGGCCACGCTCATCAGCTACTGTGCGGCCATCGGCGCGTGCGCCCAGGGTGAGAACTGGCAAGGCGCA
The DNA here is from genome assembly GCA_905221615.1 of Symbiodinium sp. CCMP2592. Classification (NCBI taxonomy): domain Eukaryota; class Dinophyceae; order Suessiales; family Symbiodiniaceae; genus Symbiodinium; species Symbiodinium sp. CCMP2592. The sequence goes on from CAJNDT010006235.1 coordinate 1,118,839, forward strand.
ATCGAGCTGCTTCTTGAGCTTCGCGAGGAGGCGGAGGCCGTGAGCATCTGTTGCGGGGTTTCAGGAAGCTTTCGAGGGCCTTTGGGGGGCACTCTCGAGGTACAGGACTTGAACACGTGCTACAGAAGTCAGGGCTAAAATAATTCCGTGAACGACTTCAGTTTGGGGTCGCATGACACCACACTGCAGCTACATAAGACCTGATTTCAGTGTGTTTGTGTGTGAATGCCTTCGGTTGCGGTTTCAAGTCTTCTTGATCTTGTCTTCTCGGGCCAGAGGCAGCATGTTTCACGATGCCACTACGAAGCCTTCAGTGTGGATCCGGTTTCTCGATGGTGGAGAGCTGACCTGCAGGGGCTTCGGGCCCTTTTGGCATGTCTTTCGTAGGCCCTTCCGATGGATTGTCACAGGAGGATTGTGACGTCAGTGTCTAAGCACCGCTGCTTGTTCAAGGATGCGCCCAAAGAAATGTCAGATAGAGCCTTCAGAATTTCCGATACGCACGGCTCGGACATTCTTGATCCATGCTGAGTCCTGGCCAGAAAGCCGAGCAGAAACCGCTTGTTTACAACCCCTTAAGGCGCCTTGTGCCCACCGGAGGTGCTGGGGGATGACACCACGGCCTTCGTGTCAGCCATCGGGGCTTGCGTGCAGTGCCAGCTGCACCAAGAGGCTCAGTGGACGATGGCGCTGCTCGAAGACTTCTTGCTCAGCTGGGTTGAAGGACGATAGTCGATAGTTGGCACAAAAGATTAACTTGGAAGCACCTGACCGTGTCGGCATCGGTAAAGACAAGTCGGACAGGAGGATATGAGGCCGATCAGTGATCTAGCGGGTTGCCTTCGCCCTTCGACTGTGAAGAGCAAAAGTTGTAGCACCCGTGATCTCCGGGGCACGATAGCTGAAGTGTGGGCGCCTGGGAAGTTTTGCATCATCGACTGATCGAAACACAGTGCTCGGACCTCTTCCAAAAGAGCAGAAGAGCACTTCCAAACCTTCTGCATGACGATTTTTCGGAAGAACTGAGAAGGAGAAGACTTCCTTGGCATCTGTAGCGAAACCGTATCTGGCGACGGTTATTCCTGAAGCCCCGAGACCCTTATCGGTGCTATTCCCTGTCGAGTGTCAGTAGCATCATGCTGAAGAAATTTGTTCGTAGGACTAGTGTGGTCATAGAAGCCAGAGTCTTCATTCTAGCCCTGAGGGTCTTTGTGTTTATTGATGAACATTTGCTTGTTCAATATCACTCGGTGGATGGGCCTCAGGTGCAAAGGATCTTGTGGCATGTTGCACGTTGTTCCTGCACGAAGCACTGTCACCAGGCTTATGTCCTGCACCCACCAAAGCTCCATGACTTAGAGGCCATACTATATATCCTACGAAGACCAGGTGCAAGCAATATCGACAGTGCTTTGCATAAGAAGAAAGCAGGCTCCAGTCCTAACTGCGAAGATGGTCTCGCACGGTTGGGGGGATCGCGAAAATCGCCTGTGATTCCTCGCGTCCAGCGTGGCGGAGCCACCCCTGTGCTCGAAAGAGCAGTGGAAAACCTATCATTTAAGCCTTCAAGCTCTTTGGTTCTCAATGGGAAGTGTTGCCCTTTCGGTCTGTGTTGACCCCCAGAAGGCACTGCGGGTCGGCGATTCTTCGAATCGAGAAGCTCAGTGTGCAGACCCAGCTCTGTACTCGCTGCTTCAAACTCAGCTCAATCTTGCCGCTGGCGGCGAGCATGATTCATGAGGGTTGACGCTTGGGTTATCTCGCTCTGTGCGCCTCGTACGTTGCCAGAGCGTCGGCATGCAGGCTGCTTGTGGTTGTGCAGCCTGCTGCCGGCATGACATGAATTCGAAAGGCGGCCCGTTGAAGCGAAGGTCGTCCTTTGATCCGCCTGTGTGGAAGTCCGGGCCGGTGTTTGCTTCTGCGGATACTGCAGCAAGAAACCCTGAGGCAGAGCATCCTGGCTTCATCAAGATGCCTGCAGCACTGCTCGGTGTTTTCGAGATTCAATGCCGCGCATTTTATCCCCCAGTCGACTCAAGCTTTCGTGCGCGGAAGACTCCGGCTCGTGCCAGCTCGGGTTTGAAAAGAAAAGCCTGATGTCTGTCTGCTGCAGACTCTGGGCCCAGTGATTTTGGAGATATTCAGAAAGACGGTTTCAGAATAGCTAGCAACAAGATGTGGCCCGGTCGCTGCTCCAGTAGTGGGGCCAGTTTCGAGAACCATCCCGGGCTAGTTTCAAGATGAAGGTTCGGCATTGCAAGGCTTCGACCGTGTTTCAATTAAGGGGCTTTCGGGACCTTTGAGTGCTGCTTCACTGACCGTGTGAAGCAGGTTTGAATCAAGCCCAAACCCAGGCCGACCTACCTCGGGGGCAAGAGCATCGAGGATCCGGAGATCAAGAAGAAGCGCTTCGACTGCCAAAAACTGCTGAAGCTCTTCGTTCGGCACACCTTTGGAACGCCCCTTCCTTCATCACGGCTTTATGCACGTCCCAAACCCAACTCTGCGATGATTTGCGGGGTTGGACTCAGGGTTGGCCGTTCTCAAAGCCATGCATGCGGTTCAAGGGTTGCTTCGGGCACGAAGGACCCACAGAAGGTACTTTTTAGACGAGTTCGGAAGGGAAGCCTGGTAAGTTTCTTCTGAGAGAAGAGCGATGCTCAGGAAGCTCAACGCTGAGCTCGCAAACGGCCGTGGGAGGCTCAGGATGTGGGCGAGCCAAGCCCAAGGCCGACAAAAGCCTCTCATGGCCTGCTGTCTCGGGGTCGCGGCCCAGGGAAGCTAAAATCAACATTCACATACGACCTTTAGTAGTGTTTGTGAGAGCAATGGCCTCAGGCTCTGGGAAGCTGCAAGCACAAGCGAATCAGACCGGCCCCAAAACTTCGCGCGCCCCGCGTTTAACCCCCTTCGGACTCAAGGCACTGCGTTGAGACCCAGATCTCTCGGGGCCCGAAAGCTCCCGTAAGTCAGGTCCGAGACACCAGCACGCTTTCACTGCCTTTCGACAGCTCTAAAAGCCTTGTGAGCCCTGAGTGATTCGCTCAACCTGCCGAGTCGTAGCTGCCAAGGTCTGGCCATGATGGCAATCATTGGTATGTTCTTTCAGGACACCCACGGGATGAGGGAAGTTCCCAGCCCCGTCCAGTTCGTGACTGCGACGCACCCCGCGATCACATTCATGTGAAAGCCTCAGGGCCCAAGGCTTATCACGGGTTTTCGACGGCGGGCATCAGACTCTGGATCCGAAAGATCCGAAGCTAAACGCAGACTGTAAGCGCCCGGAAACACCTCGGGAGAAGAGGATGGCCTGACCGGCTCCGCCTGGGGCGATTGGGCGAACTACACGGCTGAGCCCTCAGCCACCGGATTTTTTTTGCAGAAAGGGAGGCAATCAGAGGCGGCTTTCTTCGGGGATCTTCCTTTAAAGCGTTGTCCCGAACAGGAGTCCCATGAGTCCCAGGCCCAAGTCTAAGTCTGAGTGGACTTAACGGGTGGCGCTAGGAACGAGGCTCTTCGTAGCGTAGAGGCACCGCGAAGGCTCGAGAAGCCTCTTGGAAAAGCTGAAAGTCCAAGCTGAACTTCCGAAGCTCTTCAAGGCTCACAACGTGCTCAGGCAGAGCTAGCAAGGTCCCAGCAACGAGTTCCTCCGAAAGTTCGCACTCGAAAGCTTTGCCCGCGAGCTCGGGAGTCCTGAAACTCAGGGCCGCAGTCGTTTTGCGATGACCCTCGAAGCGTCAGGAGTCCCCTCTTCGGGCCTTCGAGAACGAGCTGGGAGTGCAGGCCCGGTGTCGAGGGGAGACGCCCCTTCTTTAAGATGTAAGGGTTCTTGACGAAAGGGGTTCCTCAAGGGGGGTCTAGCCGCCTGGGTAGCCGCTGGGGCAGTAGATCCCACATCAAAATAACACTCAGTTCTCCGTTCGAAGCTGGCTGTGTGTACTTCTGGGAAACACCGATTTGGGTGGCCACCAGGTTTGGCACTGGAAGCCGGAGCCCCCCCGACGCCTCTGCGCTGGTCGAAGTAAACTCCAAGCTGTAGCTTGCACCCTGCAGGCTTAAGCTAGTCACAGCTGGTCATGTAGAGCCTCCCCGATAATGGCCTTCAGCACAACCGACACAGATACAAACGATCAGGCGCTCATGCGCCGCTTTGGTTACATTGTACATTGCATGGGAACCAGGCTCCCCTGGGCTACTTCGACCCGCTGGGCCTGTCGAAGGAGTGGGCGCATTGGGGTCATCCGCGGGTGTTGAGGGTTGCTCGAGCGATGGCACGGGCGCGAGGGTAAACTAAACCGTAAACCCCTTAGGCTGCAGGGAATCGAGGGTGTGAGGCTTTAGGTGCTGGTTGCATTGGGGCCGAGAAGCAGGTGGACGGAAGCCTGGGAGGGGAGAGGGTTGTCTCTGTTCCTGGGTGGAGCAGCTGCAGAACTCGCAAGCTGTCGGCTGGATGTGTCACCCGGGCCCCACAACGTGTCCACTGTGTGGGAGGCTACTGCTGTGCAACCTTTCAACAGTTTGCAGCTGTGACGTCTTTGTTGGCACTTCATCCAAGCTCGCTGCAGCTAGCCGTGCGATGGTCTTTTAAGACATCCCACAAAAGACTGGCTGAGGGCTCCAGACTGCATGAAGATGGTTGCATGAGATACAGAGCGACTTGGGCAGAGTGTCAGGCAATGATGCTCTTGGTCTCATCCTTTTCCGTCTTTGCTTTGTTTCTTTCAGATTCAAGTACTCTTTCTATAACAACCCAGCAGATATATGGAATACTGGCGTCAAGTCGCGTTTGGTAATCTGCCAATCCCGCTTGCTGAAAACCCGGAGCGCAGTTCCTTTTGCAGTGCTCCCGAGGGCTCGAGCAGAGTGGAGCTAGTTTCGGTTTCCAGGTTTTGAGCTTCAGGCTTGATGGTGTTGCGTTTGGAGTGTAGAACTGAGGGACCAGCCTTGAAAACCAGAAAACACGCCCTTGGAAGCAAGCGAGGGCGATAATCAAAGACCTACCAGTCCTTGCGAACAAGGAGGCGTAGACTCAACTGGAGTCGGACCCCGACATCTTGAGCACCGTAATCCTACATGCCCAACAGCTCTCGAAGCCTTTGAAAGTTCGAATGCCCTGCTTGTCCGGGCAGGATGGCGACGTGGAGACCTTCCGCCGCCGCCGAGAGGTGGGGCACAGCGTGGAGTTCGGCATGCCTGTGATTCGGAATAGGGTGGTTCATGGATTTCCTAGCTTGGGCCGGATAGGTCGGGGTCTGGGAAGCCAAATGGGTTCGGGTAGGGCTTTGGACTTGAGGTCTCAGGACGCAAGTGCTCCACCTCTGGACTTTCAATCTTCTACGCAAAGCCGTGATGTCACAAGCTCACCAGAACCGCAGCACTCCTCCTCTGTTCCCTGACTTGCAGTCCGAGCTGAAGAACGGCCGCGTGGCCATGCCGGGCGCCCGATGCGCTTAGGTGTTCGGGCATGTTTCTGTACACGGGATACTTGATCGTCCCCTATGCCCGGGAGAGAGAGAGAGAGAGATAACCAGGGGGCAAACCCCATCACCACAACCCTGGCGAAAGAAAGAGAGATAACGAGGGGGACGGCTGCAAACCATAGGTCTTTTGTGGGGGCTGCGTCCGTCAAGGGTCTGAGGATAGTGCCGTAGCGGACACGGAGATGAGGCCGGGATGCGAAAGTGTTGAGGGTGTTAACGACGGACGCACTCTACCTGCCCAACCGACTGCACCGACCCCAAAGCTCCATTCCCCCGTTCTTGGGGACCGGGGGGGGCTGCGCCCGGGTCCGCTTGCGGACTTACCCCCGATGGAAGGAAGGAAGAGCAAGCGAAAGAAAGACGATAAGGGCACAACCTCCTCTCAACCTGGCGAAAGGAAGAAGGGCAGGAAGAATGGGAACACTTTCCTCGGATTCCTGCCATCACAGTTCAACTGCAGTAGTACGTAGGAGTTGTAACGTAGAATGCAAAATATGATGGACTACTAGAATCCAATATAGTCCAGTCTCTCCTGGACACCTGGAGCGAGGTTTGCCACGATTGGCTACATGGTTCCGGAGTACTTCAAGTTGCCGTGGACCTGGACTAGTGACCAGGGTGGGCTTGGAGACTGCTAAGTGGACTTTACGGGAGTGGGCGTGAGAGATGGGAGTTTCGAGCTTCGGCGGTTCAAGCTTCTGGCTCTCACGGCGTGGTTTGGAGCGCTCCGGCGGATACTGTAGGCGCACTGACGCTCAAACTCTCCCGCTGCCCCTCAGCATGCAGAAGTTCAGCATCTATGGCCTCAACCGGTCACCAACCTGAAGCCACCGTTAAACGTAGACATGCCGACAGGGGTTCTGGTTTCACTCGGGCAGTAGGTCGTCAGGTGGTGCGTCCCTGCGCCGTTCACCCGCAGCTGTGAAGTCTTTGCAGTAGGGCCATGGGCTATAGTGCAGCAAACTATGTAACCCTTTGCTGTGTAAACATTGTAGCAGACATGTTATTCTGTAAGCAGTACGGAATCAGCCCGTTTCAGAGTCATGAAAGCGCGCAGATGGGTGAGCACTTCCGGCAGGTGGACTCCTGAAGGTTTCGTGATTTGCTTAGCACTTTCTGTACTGGCCTGGACGTCTTGGACATGGCGTTGTTTTGTACCGATCCGGTCTGGCTGTTGCCTGCCCTTATTGGTCTTTCCAGATCGTGATCTGCTCTGGTCTGACCACGTCGGCTGCCTTCCCTATACCGCGCGACTGCAGATGAAGATGAACATGTACGCCATTCAGTCCTTGTTGGTGATGGACGGGCGGTCTCAAGCCTCGGCCAGCACTCATCACAACTGTGCAATCCAGGCAGATGGTGAGCTGGTGTGCTTCGGAATTAACGTCTCTGGGGAATGTGATGTGCCGGTGGATCTCGGACCAGTTGTGGCCGTGTCAGCTGGAGACTCTCACACCTGCGCAGTGAGAGAAGATGGTGAACTGGTGTGTTTCGGAGCTAACAGGTATGGGGAATGTGATGTGCCGACAGACTTAGGGCCAGTTGTGGCAGTTTCCGCAGGAGGATACCACACTTGCGCACTGAGATCTGATGGTCAGCTGGTTTGCTTTGGACCTAACGGGCATGGCCAATGCACCGTGCCTCCGCATTTGGGACCAGTCTTGACAGTCTCAGCAGGTGGGTATCACACCTGCGCCGTTAAAGCAAATGGTCAGCTGTTTTGTTTTGGAGGCAACGAACACGGGCAATGTAATGTTCCGGCGGATTTGGGACCAGTGTTGACGGTCTCAACAGGCGGATGTCACACCTGCGCTGTGAGAGCAGATGGTCAACTGGTCTGCTTCGGAGACGACGAGAAAGGGCAATCCGATGTGCCATTGGATCTTGGGCCCGTGGTGGCAGTATCAGCAGGTGAGCAGCATACCTGCGTAGTGAAAGCAGACGGAGAGCTGTTCTGCTTTGGACTGAACATGTACGGGGAATGCGATGTTCCGGTGGATCTGGGACCAGTGTTCACAGTCTCCGCAGGCGGACATCGCACATGTGCAGTGAGGGCAGATGGTCGATATGTCGGTTTCCCAAAAACGCCATTGCCGGTGGATCTGGGACCGCTAATTAGAGTTTAGAACCCGCGAACTCCCGCGGGCGTGAGGGCCGTGAGTTCTTCGAATCTTTCGTCAGCTGAACATCCGCTTGCCGAACAGGCATCACTGCACCATGGGCTGAAGCAGCAAAAAGCACCTGCCGCCATAATCTCTGCACCCTACGACACTGAAGCCAACACCACTCACCATCAATCTGCATGGGCGGGAACATCCGCTGGCGAACGTGATGTTAGATCCTGATCATACTCCCAACCTGCAACTCGTATATTAGTTATCTGAAAATCAACCAGCAATCTAGCCATCTGTCTTTACGTATGTCTTCGAGAGTGCAAACCCAGCAAAGTATTTTTGCGGCCATTTGTCCGTTTATGCATGTGATGTAACGTGTGTATGTGTGTACACAATAAATGTATGCGTGTACATCTGTTGCATGTATAGACAGATTAGAACGTATGCTGAGTTTACCGCTGCAACCACAAGCTCAGGGCAATCACATGCGAGTATAGAACCCCAAGAAAAGGCTGACATTCCCTGTGAGCCGCCACGCTATAATCCCATCCGAGTCCGGGCTACTTGGCGCCCTCTGCAAATCTGAAATTCGCCGACGTGCCGAATGGTGCGGGGCCGAGCGGAAAGGGCTCTATAGGAACCTGATTGAGTGGGTGTGGAGTCGAACGATTGTGGCAGCTTCTTGAACATCCGGTTTAGAAGGTTTCTACAGGTGCTGCCAAGCGTTGCACAGGAAGCTTCTTGGAGTTGCCGGCGACACCTATAGGCCATGATTTCATTTGGAGGTGCAGGAGCGAGGTGGAAAGTGGCACTATAGCGATATATCGCGATCGTGCTCCGTCTTGAATACTGAGTTACAGTTCAATCTTTTGCCCAGGAAGTGGCTAGAGGAAAGAACCACACCACAAGCTTATTCACCCCATATTTCTTCCACTGACCCAGAAGTTTTACATCTCGACGCCTTGCCAGCTTTGACTCACATCCCCTGAGCCCTGAGGACAGCCTTCAACCCGGAAGCCCAAGACCGGGGCAAAGCACAAAATCGTGTAGTCCGCTGTCCTACCGCAGGTCTCGTGCATTGTGGTGCACTTTAGTTCGACCAGTGCTTGCAGATAGCAGTACCCGAACTCAAAACTCAAGCGCCAAGCCCAGCACCCTGGGCTCCCGAGCGCAACGCAAGGCTTGGCGGCCATCACCAAGGTCCCTGCTGAGGGCTGGCTGCCGCTTGGCTTTCCGAAATCTTCCGCCTGAAGCTCCGACTGCTCAGACAAACCGGGGAGTTCAGGGCATCATTTCCCACAAAACCGAACGTAGACTGGACCGAGGCAGTGGGTCGCCTTGCTGCGGCCTCGGCGGTGGTGAATAGGATCGGATAGTCGACATAGTCAACAGCAAATGCGACTTCAGATCTCCTGTTTCGCTTTTCTGTCTGATGGGTGAAACGCTTTCCACAGATTCATGGGCTGGCATCCCTGCCGAGTTGGCCCAAGGTGTGGCTGCTATGAGTGGGTTGTCAACGAGCCGGTGGAGCGCATGGGCAGAAGGGAATCAGACCTAAGTTCTTGCATGTAGGGGTGCCGCGCAGGGCCGGGAGGCCAGGTTGTTTCTTGAATGCTTCGAAGAGCGTTGTTAGCTTCATCGCGACTCCCCTCGGCCCGGATCGAAGACTGTGCGAAGGATCCGGCAGAGCCCGGAAACTACGGCAAGGGCAAGCCAGGGGCCCAGACGAGTCGTGCCTGCTCTCGAGCGACAGCAGGACTCAGAACGACAGCCCGCAGGATCCCCGAGGCCTTGTTGAACCTCAGACTTTGCTCGTGCCTTCTGTAAGCTGGGTAACTGCCCAGATGGCTCGACCGGTATTCTGCCCCACGAAGAAGGAAAACGGCTCGAAACAAAAGGTGTAGTTTAGCCCCACTGAACTCTAGACCTGAACCCTTAGGCTCGGCTACGGAAACATGGTGCTGGGCATCACCGCCGAGTCCATCTCGGATGCCGATGCGCCGGGAGCCCAGATTGAAAGAGAGCCAGAGAGGTTGAAAGAGAGAGAGAGAGAGAGAGAAATAAAGATAAATACATATATGTATATTCATATGCACATATATGTACTTATATACACATGTCACGTATTACATAGTACGAAGTAATTACATACTGGTATTAGACATAAGATGCTAGATCGAGATATCGGATATCAGGTATCAGACATTAGATGCTAGATACTAGATATTAGCTTAGGCCCTCAGCCATAAGATGTCACATACATGCTACGTGTAGATGTTAGATGTTCGGCATTACATAGTTCCCCCGACAGTGTCATGTATTGTATCTCCTGTCCGTGTCTAGATGTAGGGGTAGATGTAGGCTGTGTAGGCATTCGTGTGGGTTTCGACATATGTGTATATGTCAGTATACATGTGTGTCTGTATATGTACATGTGTATAGATGTATACACGCATACAAGCCCGTTTGGGTAAATGTACAGAATGTATGTATGCAGATATGTGTATATGCATATATGCATGTATGTATATATGCATATATGTATATAATGTGTGTATATTGGGTATATGTATATATGTATATATGTACAAATGTGTATATGTACACATGTACAGATGTACATATGTAAATGTATATACCTGCATACATGTATATATGTATATCTGTATATATGTAGGCATGTATTTTTGCATATCTGTATACATGTATATATGTGTATACGGGGGTGTGTACGTAGTTGCCTGTTCGTACATGCACACGCAAAACTAAACATCTCGCCACATATAGAAGGACTCGCGCAGAGAACCTGCTCGAGTTGCACAGTTGGAGAAACGATGAGCGCGGTAATCTGCTTCTGAGTCAAGGACCCTATATGGAAGGGACGGGACCCCAAGAACCGAAAGGCGCAAGCGCGGTCTGAACTCGGAGTTGGCGAACGGCCGCCTCGCGATGATGGTGCGCGCTGACCCAATTTTGTCTCCAGGGTGATGGGGCTTTAGGAGAGGTCTTCCCGCTTCAGCCGCTCGAGATGGTATTTGAGAGTCGGGATGGCTCGAGCGTGAGGGTGCCCTTGAGTGTTACTGGTTGTAAGTTTTAGGTTTAGAAGAGAGAGATGTTCTGGAGTGCATGGGTGGGGCTCGGAATTTGAGCATGGTGGTCCCTCAGGGTGCTGTCAGAGGTAGCAACCACTGGGTAAGATTGATGGGACACTCAATGATTCGGTCAGGGTGTGCGGTGTCGTCTGGTGAACCGGAACCACCTGCGAGCGCAATCTTCGATTGCTTGAATTTGCCTTAAACGGGAAGCTTCCAGATAAAGGCATAGCTGTGGCAATGCACAGAACCCATGGTACTCCGCTGGATTTCTAGGGAGCACTTCCTGACTTCTCGGAAAAAGCCCACTTGAACGCTTGGAGGCGATCGTGGGGCTCTGGGTCCAGGCCGCTTGCGTGTTTGAGCCACTGCGAGGTTCCGGGGTGTTTGGGAATGTCGTAAGGGTTGAAGCTTGCAGTTCCTACCAGCGCCACAGCCCAAGCCTTCCTGAGCATCCCTGTTGTTTTTCGAATCAGTGCAGATTTTCACGTTCCATTCTTGACATGGTCTGTGGCCTGGGCATGTGCAAGGCTTTGCCTCTGGCAGCAATGCTCGGCATGTGTTCAGTATGTAGCGTGGCAAAAAAAGCAGCAAGTAGTGATGCTGGTGTTGCAGCTGCCATTGCTGCTGCGACAGACAAAGGGCAGACACTATTGATAGTGGTGGCGCGTAAGATGACCGTGCTGATGACACGATGATGCTGAACCCGACTCGGCTTAGGATCAAGATGTGTGTGGAGGCGAAGATGAGAATGACGATGCAGTAAAACTCGGACGACATCGACAGACAATTTTTTAGGAGCTTTGGGAGCCCTCGGCTTCTGCCCACAAGGACGGTCTCTTTGGCACCCCTTACGGCCTCTACACCGCCCGGGCCCCACGGGCGAGTTCTGCTGCCCACGAGGGGAGAAAGAGTTTTCGTCGCAGCCGTCGTCGTCCTGTTTGTGATAGTAGCAGGAGGAGGAGGAGCAGCAGCAGGAGCTTTAGATGACCCGACCAAGGACACATTTTTCTGTAGGTGTGCAGTGGCTTCAGCATCGCAGCGCAGGCGCCATGTCTGAGGCAGTAGGAGTTGTGCGCAATCAGTCCGGCGTCATCAGCATTGCAGTGGTAATTGCAGCTTGAGCGTGAAATGCTCGTCATCGAATTTCTTCTTGGTCTTGCCATGCTCGACTTCCACGGCTCGCCGAGAATCTTCATCCGGATAGGTAGCAGCAGAAGCTTGAACCAGTCTCTCGCGCTTGCCCATTGCAGACGCCAAGGGCTCCTCCGCCTTCGAGAACGAGTTGGGCGTGCAGGCAGGGCCCGCATTTCTGTTGGAGCAAGGACTTGACCACGCCACTGCCCTCACATTGACAAATTGAGGAGCTTGGGGGGTTCAGGGTCCATTTGACCAAGCACAGTGGGTGTTTTCTTGCAGTCGCATTGTCGAAACAAAAGGGTGTCTACACATCTGTACCCAGCTACTGTACTGTGTCGACGAACATGGGTGCACATAGAAGGGACTCGAATGCCAGGATCGTTCGTTCTGCATGGATTGGTGCATTGAAAGAACTTGGATGTTGTCGAGCTGGAAGTTGTCGCGGATACCTTCGTTGTGCCAACGTTTTAAGGGGGAAGGCAGTCGACACAATGTTGTCTGTCGCATTGCAAGGGAATAGAGTCAATAGAGGTGTTCTTGCGGGTTCGTCCCGCTGGGACGATGCCCTGAACCTAGTGGAACTTCGGCTGTCATGACGGACCATCAGGGCGGAGATGTTCATTGAAATTTGGCTTCCTGTGACAGTGAGGCTGCCCTGACTATGCCAAAAGGGCCTAAATCGCCCCTGCGGCCGTACCTGTCGACCCCAGCTGCAATGACACTCGGCTAGGGCGGCTAGGGAACGTCGACCTGTGTAGCCCAGCCCCAATGTAAAAGCCTCTGATGCGACCTGCAGCCGCCAGGCTCCCTTGGGATACTTCGATCCCCTGGGACTCTCAAAGGACTGAGGGCTCCCGCTGGAGACGCCGTAGCGTGATAGGTTACCCAGTCGGTCATCGGGGCATTTGAGGTGTTGACCCGACTTGTCTGGGATTGTGGTTATGCCCAGGATCAGGTGTGCAGAGGTTGGGATTCAGCACTGGCCCGAAAGCTGTGGCCGAAGCGCTTCTGAGCTCAGTTTGAGTTTTGTGGACTCGGCGATGGTGGAATAACGCCTTGACGTTGGCAGACATTGCTTGCGCATCAGGGAGTAGGCTCGTGTGCAAACAGGGCTGTGGTCGTTGCAAGACTGCTGGGCCCTACAGCCAAAGCATGCCAAGATTGCGCTACTCGGCTACTGCATGCCTCGTCCTAAATTTGAATTCGTACGATTTTGATCTGCTCCCCTCCAGGACGGTGATGTCGAGACCTTCCGCCGCCGTCGTGAGGCCGGTTTTGATAACTTTTGGTTCAGGTCCAGGATCCTTGGTCTAGGTTTTGGGGTCAAGGCTTCTCTTTCGACACCAGGAGTTCAGGACAAGTTGTTGAGGGCTTCCAGCTGGAAGTTTGTGATTTGTACAAGTAGGGTCGATGGATTGTCAAGCAAGGCTCCGCTCCTGCCCCAACAACAAAGTCTGGAGAGCTTCAACTCACGGCTACAAGCACCAGTTTGCAGACTGGCGGGTTGGCACGCCCCGAATGTCCATCTCTTAATTGTTGACACCTACCAGCTGCCTTGTACAGTCGGAGATCAAGAACGGCCGCGTCGCCATGCACGGAACCTGGCAGACTTGACTTCTCTTCCCTTGCGTTAAGCCGCGAACCCAAACCCAGAACCTACACTCATACGATCCCATAGGCTTCGGCTTTGTCCGAAGCCGTAAACACTCAGCCCCGGAACCCGACAAGCGGAACCACTGACCCACAAAACCTCTATGGCTGTGTGCAAGCTTACCGAGATGCCGGTGTATCAGGAAACATTGAGAGCAAGGCATTGGTTGCCCGGGTTTAGATATTGAAAAACCGAAGCACCTTGATACTTGTGACATGCAGGTATCCAGAGAAAAGACTCACCTTAACCTTGATATCGTAGCTGCCATCTGGCTTTTCTTCCCCGAGTATTTGGAGTTGCCATGGCTGCACACCGTGTGTCGAGGCAAAGTGTTCGACATTCTCGCAATTAGGCACATGAAGCACGCCGATATGTTGGGATTCTGGTGACCGATAGAGCGGCACTGGGGCCGAACATGGGAGGCCCAACTCGCAGAGTGTGTCAAGAAGCATTCCACAGGTCTCGGCGATGTTGATGTTGAAATATGAAGATCTCGAGGTCAGGAAGCCCCTCCTGATCATAGATTCCTGAACCGACTCGCTTAGGTTTGCGACTATGGGCTACATGGTGCCTGAGTACTTCAAGTTGCCATGGCCCCAAGTGTGGACGACTGGAGGATGAGGCTTGTGGTCGATGTCGTCTGTCTTGGGATGCTGTTTTTGAGGACTCTAAGCACACCACGCCCGTTGCAAAACAGCGGAGTATCCAACTAGAAAGGACAATGGATGACAATGGAAGTAGAACAGAGCGAGACAAGCGAAGAGTCTTTATGTCGACGCACCATTCAGCGGGTAGTTTCAGCATGAGGCCCAGCACTGCACTGCACAGACTGCACAAGCGTGTTTTTTGATATGTATGTGTGCGCGTGCATGTGTACATGTGGGTGTGTGTCCACTTGGAAGTCTAAGTGTACGTGGAAGTGCAGGGGTAATGTAAGGGTAAGGGTAGGTGTGAGCGTAATTGTAAAGTAAGTGTAAGCGCAGGGTAAGTGTAAGTTTACGTGTACGTGCACGTGTATGCATGCATGCATGTGTGTGTATGTATGTATTTATGTGTGTCTATGTATGCGTGTGTATATATGTTTGAGTGTATGTAGGCAGGTGTTTATTTAGGTGTGTAGGGTAGGTATGTACCTATGTATGCAGGTATGTGTGTATATATATATATACACACACATGCATATACCTGTGTATATATATATATATATTTCTTCACATGCGTGTGCGGAACTATTGCAGCAAGAGAAGATGGCGTGTGTCACGCGAGCAGACTATAGACGAATATCTCCAACCAGAATGCCACGGCCGAAGACTACGCCAACCCCTTTGTCCGAGTCCGGGCTACCTTGCGCCATCCGCCAACCTCAAGTTCGCGGACGTACCCAACGGCACTCCTGCCAGTATTTGCCGAATGCTCGCTTGTCGTGCATGATGGTGATGCTCATGGTAATGTTGTTTGTGGTAATTATTCCAAAGCCGAGGCAAAGATGATGAGCATCAGGATGCTGATGGTGCTGCTGCCGCTGATGATGACGATGACGATAATGGTGGTACTGATGGTGTTGACGATGATGACGATGATTTTGATGATGAGAAGGAATGTTGATGATGTTATTGTCCTGCTGCCGTTGTTGTCCTTGAGGATGATGGTGAAACCCTTGATATTGTTCTTGTTGAGGTCGCTGTTCTTGTTGCTGTTGTTGGTGATGAGTTTGATGGCGATGATGTCGATGGTGGTGGCAGTTGTGGTCCGCACGGCGCGGAACAAAGTTTCAGGGGCAGATGCAGAGCTTTGTGTTCACAGGTCTGGTGCTTGAAGGGTGTCAACATTCATCCATTCACGTGCAAGTGCATGGTGCCGTGAAGTCGATATTGAAGGGACACGTGGCCCCAACTGCGCGAACACATCTGAAGGCAAATTCGAGCATGGTCCTCTGGAAGATTTTATGCCACCCTGCGCTCTGCACTGTCTTGGAACGCTTCTGCAATGAATGATGAATGCGAATCCTCTTCGGAGACATTTGGAGCCGGAATCCTGGAAGTCCAAAGCGATGTGACGCCAGGCCTGGCAGCCATCACCAAGGTTCCTGCCGAGGGCTGGCTGCAGTGGGTGGCTCTGCCGTGCTCTGAGCTCGTGTCACAGAGTACCCGGGAGGGGGAGGTTCGGGAGGTTGCTTTCAGACAGAGGATGCTAGATGTCCTCATCCGCAGGGCCCGCGGAGAACGAGCGCTTCCGGGGTTCGGGAAGCTCCAGCGCACCTTTCGAGCCTCGTAGAAACATCCGAAACACAAAAAACAGCATGAACGCCAACACCTTGCTTTCATTGAGCAGTGATTGGTTGGTACCAAAGAGTTATAGATCCTAACCCCTAACGTATGGACGCCTACAGGAGAGTAGCACAGCAGCGCAAGGGACGAGGGTTGCTGAACTCGGCACATGGAATTTTGGGTCGTAAACTGTCCCTGAGTCCGAAACCTCAGCCAGCATGACCTTCTGGCTGCAGATAAAATCTGCGCTTGCAAAAGAGGCCTTCAAACACAACGTATGAACCAGGTGCGGCTGCTACGAGTGGGTCGTCAACGAGCCTGTGGACTGTCATTCCGATGTGCAGAATAGTGTCGCATTACATCCCAGGGGAGACTGTAAATGTGGCGGCAGATCTCAAGACTGTCCTTGCCATCGCAGTGGGGTCGAACGTTCGATTCCAAAACCTCCAGGCCGTTGAAACCCTGAGCTCTGCCTTCAGGACCCCGCGGAGCCTGGAAACTACGGCAAGGGCAAGCTGGGAGACTCGGAGCCTGCCGTGAAGGGTTGAGTCGGGAGAGTTCACCAACCGGGGCTCTGTCCTTTGGCGGGGCTTTTCCGGTGAATGTTCGTGCTCGAAGGGGTCAGTCCTGGGCGGAAAAGTTTCTGTCTCTGCTCGGTGTGCTTACTGTAAGGATTCGGGAAGATCGGGTTGCTTTAAATCTCATGATGCCATAACTTGGGGTCTCTTGCTGTCGGCGTTTCGGTTGCCGGACACGCATGGTTGACGACCGATGCGGCATCAGTAAGATCGCCAGCTCATGCAAACCCAAAATTCTGCACTGCACACCGAAGCAATCAACCCTGCAATGCCAATCTCGATCCCTCCATTCCCTGAACGCGGGGCCAATTTTGACCCAGCCCCACACTCAACAGCTTCAAGCCCAGATCCACACAGCTTGCGAAAGTGCAAGATCTGTGGATGCGCGCTGTCGACAGGCTCGGGTACGGCAACATGGTGCTGGGCATCACGGCCGAGAGCATTAGCGATCCGGAGTCGCAAGGGCCCCCAGGGGTGTTCAAGCTTTAATGCAGTTTCAGAACAAGCAGATTGCCTGTTTCTGGGGCTGGCGCCCTGCAACAGAAGGGTTTACTGACCCAGTTTGTGCATCCTGATCCGGTGCGAAAATCTCGCTGCAGACACCATAGACCGCTCCGATCTAGTCACGGTAGCTTTATGCGACAGGGGTCGGAAATCCGAGGCGCAAGCGGGGGCTGAACTCCGAGCTTGCCAACGGCCGACTCGCGATGATGGCCACGTGACCAGTTTTTTTGTTTGTTTCGGGTTTGAGCCTGGAAGGTGCTCAGAGGCTCACGAGCTGGGGGCGATTTCGGGCTGCAGAACTGGAAGACTCTGGCTTAGCATCTCTGCGGTTTCGTGCGGCATAGCGTAGTGGTGGTGGCATTGAGGGCGTTGGAGGGTTGGCAGGGTGTTGGAGTTGGTGTTCTTTCTTGCAGAATGTTCTTTTGGAGTGCTCTGAAGGGCGTGGGTTGGTTTACGTTTCAGGAGGCAACGAACGAGACTTATCGTGTTGTGTCTTGGGGTCTTCGTTCGAGGAAGACCTTGGAACTCAAGGTCTTCCTCGATGGTATCTGTCTCGAATAGATATGACGGTCTACACAAAGACAAAGAATAACTTGTAAGTGACTGATTAGCTGGATAAATACATTTGTTCGAAGAGACACAAAAGATATGTGCGCAGGAAAACAGTTAGCTACCAAGGTAGCTAGAGATAGGTGGGTAGGGAGATAGATAGAACGAGAAACATAAGTACCATTTACAAACATACTATTGTTTTTTGATAAACCAACTTATGATGAGGCCTTCTTCGATTTGCGGCTGAGGCTTCAGGGGTTGAGGTGCTTTTTTTGTGCAGGCTCGGTCGACGAGGAACGCCGAGAAATCATTGCCCCAAGAGAAGCCAGCAGCTCTATTGTTGAACCACTCAACCCCGGCCCTGCTGAGCGAGTGATGCTGAATCCGAAAACATTTGCCCTACTAAAGCAATCCATATTTTCGTCCCTTTTCCACTACTACGAAAGCATTCTGACTCCACTCCGCCAGGCTATCGTCGGTCTGTGGGTGCAGGCCGGGCATAATAGTCCGGGTTGATGTTAAGACCCTTGTGGGAATGAAGCTTGGGCTGCTGGGGATGTCGAGGACAGCTAGGCGAAAGCGTAGGGCCCAAGGGCGTTTGGGCTGAGTTTCCGTCTCAGTAGGCATGAGAGCGGCCCTTAGTGAAAGAGTCCGAAAGGGAAGGGGATCCTTCTTTGGGTTTTCTGCAAGGCCTTTGAGGTTTGGATGCTTTGCGAGGCGCTTGCGCGGCTGCTGTTTAGTCAAAGGGTTGCTGTTGGGCTTTCCTACGCGTGCATTTGCGTGCATGCTCCAAGGGCGAAGAGAGCCAGCACCGGAAACATATGAACCCTAAATTCGGAGCCCCGCAACCTCGCCTGTACATCCCGAAACTGAACCGTTACAAGATTCTCTTTCTCGGAGGACGGTCTCTTCGGCACGCCTTACGGCCTCTACCAGGTGCTGCTCTCGGGTGTTGACTGCGGCTGCTGCTACTGCTCTGGTGGTAGTGCCGGTGCCAGTACTAGTACTACTTACTGCTGCTGCTACTGCTACGACTACTACTACGACGACTACGACTACTACAACTACTACGACTACTACGGCTAGTACATGCGCCACCACCACCACCACCACGACTGCTTTCACAGCTCGGCTGTTCTCTTTTCAGATCTTTCTACCTGGTTTGTCAGAAGGTCGCGCTTGCGGCCAATTGAACTGTCGGGCAGACCTGCCCGCATCTGGACATGTCGCTTGCAACCAGCACAAGCAATACTCCTAGCTTCAATGTTCCGTGCTGCTGGGAGTGTAGGATCTTGAGCTTCGGCTTCTCCGGGCATAGCTCGGTTCCGGGCCCCCGCGCAGCTATGAAGTTTTGCTAGGGATCGAGCGCCTTCGAGACGGAGCTTGGCGTGCAGGCTTTGAACACGGTGGAGGAGTTTCTTTCATTTGGGGCTGCGAGGGTCATAGCATTTCGTGACTCAGGCTTCGGTTTCCGGCCTTCTTTGAGTCGAGATGCATGAGTCGAACCTTGCAAATTAAAGCTAGATTAAAAACGGCCGTCTTGTTTGTGCCATGCATCATGAGTTTGATAACTTCAAATTCCTCAGCCCTCTTTGCTGGCATCTTTTTGCTGGCCATATCAAAGATGCCACCTGTGATGACTGTGGAACCATCACCGTCATCGTTGCAGGAACAGCAGTCAACGCCGCTCTGCACTCCCACCTGTTCCACCACCAGCTGCACCACCACCGCGCTTCTCCACCACTGCCAGCAACGCTCATGCTGTGAGCATCGCCCAGTGTCCTTCACCAGCATCATCGGCATCATCGTCAGTGTCACCATAATATCACGATGGTGATAATGAATGAAAATCAACATCATTATCAGCATCTCTCGCAATGAGAAGGTCTCCGGTCTCCTGTCTGGCGCAACCCCTTCATTACGTCTTTGATGCAGCGGCTGTTCGGTGACCGCTATGCACTGATGCTCATGTTGCTGAGCAATCTCAACAAATCGCACCGACGTGCCTTGGTAACATGTGCTCAAGGGGTTTCTTCAAGACTTCACATCAATCGTTCATGTCTTCAAGATGAATATCAGCTTGATGGAAGACACCTGCTTCTGCAAGCCGTCTTACGATGCCCCATCATGCGAATCTTGTGAAGCAACTCCACATGAACATGTTTGCATTCTCGTCATGTCCGCCCCCGTCAGCAGTTTCATATCTTGGTGATAACCCAACCCAAACCTGTAGTCGAGAGATTGAGCTGTCGGTATGATCCCCCGAAACAGAATGGAAGTGGCAGCTGAATGCACCAGTAAGACACTGCATACATCGTGTTTCAGAAACATGTACTTGCCAACACGTCTGGCTGTGACCGGCCTCGGAACTCTGATCGTCATTTAACGCCCTGACATAGGGGAGCGGCCACGGTGTTGAATGTAATCGCGAATGTGGTAAACATACCACCTGACCTGCATAGTTTTCTCCTGCCACAAAGACCGGAGCCTCAACAGCAGTGTCAGCATACGGAACATCATCGCCACATTTTCAGCAGCATTAACTTGACCACCATCGCCATCACTGTCACCATCAGCATTGCTGTCACCACCCACCATCACCACATCAGCATCATCGTCACCAGCATCATCGCCGTCGTGATCATCATTATCATCATCATCATCCTTATGATCACCACCATCATCACCACCACCATTTTCATCATCATCACCATCATCATCATCATCAGCTCACCATCATCATCATCAGCAGCATCATCGTCAGCATCATCATCATCACTGTCATCATAAACGTCTTCTTCTTCATCTTCCTCGCCATCACCATGGCAATGACCATCACCAGCGTCATCATGTCTCTCGATTCGCAGCGTTTTCAGCGTCATCATGGTCATCATCGTCATCATCATCATCATCATCATCATTGTCCTCCTCCTTCTCCTCCTCCTCCTCCTCATCATCATCATCATCCTCATCCTCCTCGCCATCATCCTCATCACCATCACCATCATCGCCATCGTTACCATCATCGTGTTCGTGGTCCCCACCCTCATCCCCATCTGTATAACGTAGCTGCCAGCATCATCAGTATCGTCAGCCGTCCGAATTCTTGCCAGCCTCCTGCTGGATTTTGGGATCCTCTCGGCTTCACGAAAGGCAGGGGGGGGGTAGTACGCATTGATTTGGTGTCGATATTTTTTGAGAAGAACTTCCTCGATCAGGAGCACGACATAGCTTGCATCTGTAAGACCTTACGTTCACATTCGTTCTGCTTCGTGACTGGACTTGGGTTTAGGCCTGTGTGAGCAGCTTAGCATGCTGCAGGAAAGTTGTACGTAGCAGTGTTTGACGAACGGAAGAGGCTCGGCACCGCTAGAAGATAGCGCCAAAACGTGCCTGCGTCAAATCGTAGAGCCTTGCTCGGCTCGCAATGTGCAGAGTCGCGAGACCAGACTGTTGCAGGCGGTGACGCTGCATCCTTCCGCCGCCGCCGCTATGTGGAGCTCAAGCCTTGTGCTCAGCCTTCAGGGTGGCCGGGCGGCTTCCTTGCGTTAAGAGATGCGCTGAGGTCCTTGAGCGTGTAAGGACTGGCCTTGGGCTGTCGGGATGCTTGGTTTGCATACTTAGTGTACTTGTTTTGCTGACGAAGCCTTAGGAAGTCCTTGCAGTTGGTTTGTGTGCTGCGACCTCGTAGGATGTGTGGAATCTCGGAGAGGAACAAGAGTCGACTTTCAGGGTGCATGTCCAGAGCGCCCAGCAGTTTCACCATTTTCGTCATCGGAACCACAACGTTAGTGATCATTAATGACACCTGAACCCTGACATCGAAACTATCTTGATGTCCCAAAAGCTGCAATGAATGTTCCAACCAGAGTCTGTGACCCTGCGAGAGGCACGGCCGTGTGGCGATGCTGGCTTGTCAGCGTCCTCAGCGCAGGTTGAATGAGGTAATGCGGCCGGGGTGCGCAGAGTTAGGGCTCCTTGGGTGGAGGGCTCGTGAGGGCTTTTGCTGCAGACTTAGCTTTGTAAGGGCTGAGTTTCGAGATGTCGGATGTAGGTTCGGGCTCAGGGATGCTTTACGGTGAGCCGCCACGGCAAGCATGATGTTCTGGGAGTCTTACTGTGTTGAGAGCTCTCTCGATCACAGGCATTGAATAATGAACGTCCATGATGATGCAAGATGATGGAAAGTTAAGATGAAGAAGAAGATAATGATGATAAGAATTATGATGCTTAGATACATAGCCGATGGCAGAACTTCGAACGTTTTGGCCTTACGTATTTGGTCTATCTTTTAACGCTTGTGATTTCCCAATTCTTGGAGCACACTAAGATTCTCAGACCTGGATTTAAAAGTCTTCTTGTAGGCCAAACGGCCCTGTGACGGCACGGGATTTGTTGAAACAACACCCGGACCCCTACTTGACTCGACAATTTCTGTTCAGCTCTCATCTCTTAGGCATGGGATATATCGTGCCGGAGTACTACCGCTGGCCCGGTGATCTCTCGTCTGCGTCTCTGAGGTGTAGGGATGTGTGGGCTTTTGGGATTTGAAGGGCTCTCGGCTTGAAGGTCTAGCTTGGAGAGTTGCTGCGGTAGAAGTCAACTAAACCACGCCATCCAAACATTCCCGTGTCGAAATCCGTCCAACCTGGCCTGTTCCCTGCTGCTGTGAAAAGTGCAGTGTAATGCACCGAAGCAACACTGCCATCAAAAGCTGCGCTGCGCTACCCGTACCTGCCGGTTTCGTCTGATGTCCCAGGCCCTCCCTGGGCCTGAAGTTCACGGACGTTCCCACCGGCTTCGCTGCCTTCAGCAAGGCGAGGGAACCCAGGGTCACTTCTGAGCTTCTGGGTAGGATCATAGGCCTGTTCCGGGGTTGGGATTAGGATCTCCTGGTTGTGACAGCTCAGACGTGATGTTGCGGAACACCGGATGTATCAGGTGCCGCTTTCTGGCTGGGCTGCCGCCTCGGAAGATGTGAAAGCTCTCCCTGAGTTTTCATCTCCTGGCTGCGATGGCAGTGGTGTTGTAGCACGTTCTACATTCCTCTCTTTGTGCTTGATACTGTTGGCCGATGACATTCATGTTGCTAAGCCATACAGTCTGGGTTGTAAAGTTGTAGAACACCGCTACCGTCCAAGCAGGGCAAGGTCCTACTTGAGCCAACTTCAAGGCATACTGTGCTAATGGAATTAGGTGTAATGTGTCGACCGTGTCGACCGAGTTTGGATTGCCACGCAGAAAGGTTGCACCGTGCAGTCGGAAGTTTCGGTTTTCTGGTCAGGGAGAATCCCATTACCGACCAGCCGGCAGCCACTCTGCAATCACAGTCTTGCGCCTCGAAAGTTCAAGGCGAAAGGCACATCCCGCCGATCCTCAGGCCCAGATGGTGGCCTTCGCCGGATCCGTCGAGCTTTTCCAGTACGTCGACGCCACTCGGCTTTTTCCAAAGGCGCCAGGTCCAGGCAAGAGTATGGCACAGGGCTGCAGCCGATTGGCTTCCTGATCATCTACACCCCTCTAAGTCGACACCAACTTGATCATCTCGTCTCTGAGACTCAGACTGTCTCCCCAGACTAGAGTTGACTAGCACCAGCTCCTTTGTACAAGATGATGGTCTCTTGCTGCAGGAGTCTAGTGAGTTATGAATCCGTGCTTGCGGGTTTGCTTGGATGTAGGGTCTCCTACTTATTGGATGCAAAAGGAAGGATCCTACAAGGGTGCAGCGACCGTCCTGCAGATCCCCGAAAGTCGGCAGCCAAAGACGGAACACTCCCCAACGAGTTCCAGTGTTCAGTGGCTCCTCTTCTGAGTTCTTTGAGTCAAGCTGGTGTTGCAGGATCCCAAGCGCGCCCCGGGCGACTTCGAGAACGCAGGGGAGCCCAACACCTTGCGGGCTGCAGTTGTGCGGCCGCTTGCAGCGGTTCAGCACCTCCGTGAACCATGCACGACAATGCACTTTATTTCTTCTATACTTTTCTACCTATGACTGTAATATATATATATATATATATACGTATATACTACATTATACTTCTGGTCCATACCATACTACAATGGCCACCCTTCACGACCCAGGCCGGCCTCCTTGGCATCCCCAACGGCTTCATGAAGGCACCGGAGGCTCGGAGACCGGGGGAGTTCTGTGAGCGATAAAGAAGATGAGGAGTAGTACTTGTATGAGTCTCGCTATGAATATCCATATTGGTTAATATGATGTTAATATTCATATTCGTATGAATACTAACCATTCATCATATCATTTTCATGAATATACATACCTACTTACAAGATTAGGGGGCACAGAATCCGCCTCACCTTCTTCCCAGGGCCAGAAGGAGAAGAAGCTCGCGGCAGAGATTGCCAATGGACGCCTGGCGATGATGGTCCCAGCCTCGGTATCCAATGTTGCATGGGGGCTTGGGGGCCCTTGGGGGCCTTGATCTTTCCCCCCAGCAGTCGTCAAGCACTACACGGCTACTAAGCACTGCAGACCTCCTGAAGTTACGGGCTCCAAGTTTTGAGGCATCGAGCTTCACAAGGCGAGTGATTCTCTTCGTCATAGTACTTTGGCAATCAAAGCCGCGCCGCACTGCACCACCAGCCACCAGCCACTATCATCACCGAATCATCACCGAATCATCAGTACCTTCACCGCACAAGCCGCTGAGGCGATCATTGGCATGTTCTTCCAGAACGGCCTCACCGGCCAGGCCTGGGGTGACTGGCCCCGGACCCAGACAGCCACCGCTCAGAGGCTCCTTCTGCTTTGGGTTCAGCGCGCCTTCAGCCGGGTGCAGGCCTTCCTGGCAGCTAGGGTTGATGTCCGCTTTTCTTCTTTTGCATTCACTTCAGGTCCTTGTACACCGACTCCCCTCTCCGTGCCTTCGAGACGGAGCTGGGCGTGCAGGCCTTCAGCCGTGCAGGAAAAGGAAGATGCGAGGGCAAGCAGTATTCGTCGGTAAATGTGTGGCGTGAGGGACTTTGGGCCGCACGGTTAGAGTGGCTGCAGAGCTCAGTGAAGTGAGGGTTTTACTCAGGGTTCCGGGGACATGGGATCGAAGGTCGGATTTTGAGCTGTTGAGCGGTTGTAGGATTGAGGAATTCGGACCCGGACATGAATTTTCAAGAAGCAAGTTGTAAATGGTGCTTAAGGTTATTGATTAAGGTTATTGGGTGCGCAGGGCTAGGGGGAGTGCCAGCATGCATGGGCGAGCGTAGCTGGCAGTTGAAGCTTTCAGGGCTTTGGGCTTCCAGTTCCTCCTTCCTTGATGGCCCGGAAGCTCCGGGCCTCGAACACCTGACGGCCCTGACGGTAAGACCCAAAGCCTTCAGCTCCCAACAAGTGACTTCGCCACGATCGCCAGCCTCCTGCTGGATTTTGGGATCCGCTCGGCTTCACGAAAGGCCGGAGAAGCCAAGCGTTGAGGGAGGAAAGGTTGCAGACAGGTCTGTTCTGTCGGGTGTGACGAAGACAGAAACTGTAACAAATCATGCGGGTCTAAGTCTATCCAGAACTCTTCAGCCACAATTTTTGGAGCTCGGCTCCTAGCCGTGGAGGGGCGGAAATCTAGCGCCGGCAGCTGGTTCGATTTCATTTTTGCCAGGCGGAGATGCTGCATCTTTCCGCCGGCGCCGCTACGTCGAACTGAAGCCGGCAGCTCACAGACCAAACTGACGCTGCGATGACGGCTCTGGCTGATGTTGCTACAATCTGCTAAAAGCACCACAACATCAGCAACAACAGCAACAACAACGAGAACAGCAGCAGCAGCAGCGGCGGCGGCGGCAGCAGCAGTACGTAGGCATCATCAGCCCGCAGCAGTGCGATGAAACGAAGCCTTGTTTCTCAGCACAACATCGCTACAAACGAGGGAAGAGCTCTCTGCAACGTAGGGTCCTAGGGCCTTGTAGGACGCCGTAGAAGATCTGAAGCCGCAACTTTACGGTCGAATGCTTGTGGGCTTTGGCTGCAAGGACGTAGAGTCTGAGTACAATTCGGGTACAATCACTTGCAGAGGAGCAATCCCATGTGCGACTGCTTGCTCAATCATCGCCTTGTTGATCCGGCAGCAGGTTTGAGCGAGTCGGGCTTCTGTTCTGTTGTTGTTTGGAATCAGTGTCACTTCCCGCAAAGGCACGGCCGTGTGGCCATGCTGGCATGCAGGGGCCCCAGCTTGGCAGGTCGAAATTCAGGGCTGAGGGCTTGAAGCCCTCTCATGTTTGCTAATGTTTTGCGATGTCTGATGCCAGGTGATGCGAGTGTCTCGTGTTGGGTCATTGCTCAGGGCAAGAAAGGCGGCTCTGTGGTTTAAGCGTCTGCAAGTGGGGTGTATGCATGTGAATGTAACATGAATATGTTTATTCGATGATGGTCGGGATTCGTGCTGATGATCATGATGCTGGTGGTGGTTCTCATTATCGTCATCCATGGCCTCCCGTTTCTTGAGTGCATTGACGTTAGGGGAGTCCTGAGACGCAAGCTGCTGAGGCATGGGATACATTGTGCCGGAGTACTACCGCTGGCCTGGTGATCTCTCGTCTGCGTCTCTGAGTTCTGAGGTGTAGGGATGTGTATGGTGTTGGGATTTCCAGCGTGATCGGGTTGAAGGTCTAACTTGAGCCTGAAATCCGGATCAAAGACGGCGTGCCACATGCGTGTGGTTAATACAGGATTCGATTTGGAGGCTCTAACTTTGCTATGAGTCACCACCACAACACCGATAGCCGCCATGATGAAAGGCCCCCCAAAACCCGAAACTCCAAAGCACCGATGGCACGTTTCTCACGATTGCTCCCATCATCTTCAACATCCTTGCAAGCATCATGTCCATCACTACTCTTGTAAATGCCCGAGTTTTGGGTTTTGATTGGTGCCACTCAGACCAGGCCCTCCCTGGGCTTGAAGTTCACGGATGTGCCCACCGGCTTCGCGGCTTTCAGCAAGGCCTTGGATTCAGGGCTTCCATTCAAGCAAGAGCTTCGGAAGACGATACTCCAAGCCTTGCTGCCTCAATGCTTGCCGATCGAATCGGATGCAGGTGCCTCTCTCTGGCTGGGTCGGAGAGCCCAGAGCATGCGGGATTCTGGTTTGGATTCTCTCGGAGCCAGGCTCCTCCAAACTTCGGCGCAATGATTTGGAGCTTCGGTACCTATGGGACCCCGGGCCGCCCACAGCAAGTTGCCATGCGCACGGAACCCGAACCGCTGCTAGGCCCAGATGGTGGCTTTCGCTGGATCCGTCGAGCTCTTCCAGTACGTTGATGACTCCCTGGCGAAGCTTGGGAAGGTGTAGGTAATAAGGCGGATTCCGCAAGGCTTAGCAGTAAATTGGGGCAGCTGCCTATCTCTGGAAACTTGAAGCTCCCCCAGTATCTTCATGGGAAGCCGCACTTCAATGCCAGGATCCCAAGAGGGCTCCGGGCGACTTCGAGAATGCCGGGAAGGGAAGGGGGGGTGGGCTTAGAGTTGAGGCCCCGCATGTTCTTTTTGGCTTGGCGTCAATTCTTCGAGTCTTTGGGTTTGCTTTCGCATCTGGGTTTCAGGCCGTGTGTTGTCAGAGGCTCCATCATGCTTTCGTTGGTGTCGTTGGAGGTTCAGGAGGCCTGTCATGAGTTGCTTTCGTATCTACGTGTATAATCGTGTTTCGGAATGTATAGGACTGAGGCACTTGTTTGAGGTGCAGGTTTCCGGCTTTTGGTGTTCAGCGGTTCCAGCCTCGAACGTGCAGAGCTTTTGACTGTGGTGGCGATGCAATCTCACCAATACGCAGATTGAATCAGAAGTCAAAGTAGCCGGTACGAGCCAATAACGAAGAGTGCTAACAACTTGAAAAACCGAAAAAAAACAGGACCTCAAGCGCTCGAACAAGAGATCCCGCAACCTCTGCAGGCCGGACTCCTGGGCATCCCAAACGGCTTCATGAAGGCACCGGAGGCCGGCTTCCGGGCAGACTTCACCACTGCTCCACGCCCGAAAGCACAAGGCAGAGAGACTCACGTGCACCCACTGTATACATGGATGTCAATATTGATGTCAATGCTGTAGAAGGCCGGCATGCATGGCTGAAGTTGACATCGGGTGTCGCAGTGTGGCTCAGTCGAGGCACCTGCCTGTAGACATTCACATTCAACCTTGCCGACGTAGTCTGTCAGCGACCTTCAATTTGACCAGCTTCAACTCGAGCAGTTTGGCCACACCAAGCACCTGAAATATCCATGTCCCTGTAGCAGTCTGAAAGAAGGTGAGGAATCGCAGCAACACTGATTCACACTCGACTCGAAGTTCAGAGGGGAGACAGAGCAGTAGGAAAAGTTGTGAGCGTAAGTTGCGGCATGATGCTGCAAACAACGCTGCCGATGCAGCCAATGTTTCTCCGAGCTGGGCACGAGGAAAGCTTCGCGCCGACGCTCCCGCCCATGTTTTCTCATATGCTCGGTGTACCTGCCGCAGGGGCAACCGCACAGGCCCCAGTGGCACGCGACGTGCAACTGCAGCTCCGTGCCGGCGTGGTCGTTTTCGACATGGAGTGTATTCACAACCACCCGCGGGGCACATACCTCGCAGCGGGCATCGTCGAAACTTCCGACCAGTGGGAATGGAAGGAGCATTGCCAAATTATTGAATTTGCAGCCATAGACGTCATCACCGGCGAAAGCTTCAGTGTGCGCTGCCGACCTCAGTTCAATTGGCAGGACGTCAGGTCCCATGCAGCACGCCGCTTTGCAGAAGATCACGGCCACCGAGAAATCGTTGAGGATATGGGCTTGCCATTCTTCGAGGAAATTTGGCACACGGAGCTGATCCCTTTCCTGCAGCGTGCCGGAGGGGGAACAGGGAACGTTGTGCTCCTCGCCCACAACGGGGCAGCTCTCGACGAGTTTGTGTTGAAGAAAGAGATCACCCGTCTTCAGCTGGACATGTCTTGTTGCCCACGGCTGATGTACGCGGACCCAGTGGCCGCGGTGAAAGAAAATTACTACAATCCAGCAGTGGCCGCAGAGTACAGGGGCCGGCACATGAGTCTTGCCCTGGCAGACATGCACCAGAGGTACGTCAGCCATTCGAATCGAATGTTCAAGCAACATCAGGCGCTAGACGACTGCCGAATGCTCCTCGAAGTGCTTTGCCATGCTCCATACGTGGCAGATGCTTTGGCCGCCCACATCTGCAACATGATTGGCCTCCAGGTGCCGGACCTTGCCAGCATGCTGCGCAATCGATTGCAAAGCCCGCTCAACGTTCGGGACCCCCTTCCGGCTCCACGCATATTGGAGCACTACGGGAAGCGGTACTTGTTGAAGAACATGCCATTCCTTCCGGTACCGCCCCTGTCTGTGCCAATGCCATTGCCAATGCCACCAATGCCAGTGCCATCTCCGGCACCGACTGGGTCGGTTGTGCCTCCGCCGCCTACCACACCACCCCCAGAAAGGACCATGATTCCACCTCCAGCGCCTCCGGTTGTTCCCACTACGGTTTCCCAGGCGAGCCCACCGTCTTCGCCCCCGACCTTCGCTCCGGCCGCGCCGCCCATGGCTGCGGTTCGCACAGTCTCGGACGTGGAGGCAGATTTCAAGAAAGAGGATCCGAAGGAGAAGTCGGAGAAGCAGAAGAAGAAGAATCGTGCAGGTCCCAGTGCTGGTTGGTGGGACCACACCGCTTGGGACTACCAGGATTACCACGGCCATGACTGGTGGGGCGGGTGGTCCCAATACGACGGAGACTGGAACTACCAATCCTACGGAAAAGGAGGCTACTCGTACCATTCTTCCGGTTCAAAGGGTCGCCGAGGCGGAGGTGCCAAAGGCAAAGGTGGGAAGAGCAAGGCCAAAGGCGGCAAAGCGGCCTCTCCGGTGGCTCCAGCCCCTACTCCTCCTACACACCAGCCCATCCAGCCCACTGGTGCCGAGAGCTCCACGAAAGCCTTCGAGTTCCAGTGAGGGATCCTGAAAGTGAGCGGGCTGACTTGTGGTCTCTATCCGTGGTTCGCGTGGGTCGCAGAAGTCTTGTGGTCGGGGCCTTCGCCCTTTCAGGCCTCTCGCTGCATCTAATTGGGATATCGGATAGTCTCGAGACAATTGTTGTGGGTGACCCACGGAGAACGGCGGAAGTTGACCGTGTCTCACTGTCGAATCTATCCTCGCCTAGTTGGACTGACTGTGAGTGTCCAAGATTTCGTGCCACAAGGCTGCCGTGCGTGATTCGAGAATGCCCTGCCCATTTGTGGACGTGCTGTCACCGGGTTTGCATAGGGCTGTATCCGCGCAGGGCCAGAAGGAGAAGAAGCTCGCGGCAGAAATTGCTAACGGCCGCCTGGCGATGATGGCGCCGTCCTCGGTACTGTCTTTGCTTAAACTTAAGTCTCCTGCCTGTCTGCCTACCTACATACCCACATACCTACCTGCATACACGCATACCTACGTGCAGGTTTGTGGGTGTCTAAAGCATCTGATATATGCGCACGCACAGAAAGGCTAGCGCTGCGTTTGCATGTCGGAACCAGACCCACTTGGAGTTCAGCTTTGGGGTATGCCAAGCAGAAGAAACCGAGACAAGCCTGGACCCACCTGCAGTGCCAGGAGGATCAAAGAATACCAGGCACTCCAGCAGGACTCCAGCATTCTGCTCTAAGGGCTGTTCCGCGGTCTTGTGTCATCCAGCATCTTCTCACTCCACAGCTCTCTTACCGCAATCCATGGACCCAGAGCCCGCAACTCTGTGACCATGTGCGGGTGAAGCGTAAGCAACACCCAAAACCCAACAACCCTAAATCTGAGGCAATCATTGGTATGTTCTTCCAGAACGGCCTCACTGGCCAGGCTTGGGGCGATTGGCCTTGCCCTCAGGCGGTGATAAAATGAAGTTGGTGTCCAAGCTTGCGTGTTTTCATCTTCACCTTTGCCTCCTCTGACTCCAGCTGCTCATCATCAGAACAAGTCTATTGGCCTATTGGCAATTTTCGCCGGCACGCTGTCATCGTCTTTGAACGAGTACAAGTGATGAGGAATCCTGTAGCCTAGTCCCTGCATCCTTTTCAAGAGCTTTCTCTGCAGGTTATCTTGAGGAGGACACCCTCCCTAGATTTCAGGCCCGAGGAGGTGACCTGACCCCTTTGAACGCAGGGTTTCATTTTTACGTCAACTCGACGAAGAAGACGCTGCTTGTCGTAAAGGTCTCTCTACACCGACTCGCCTCTGCGCGCCCTCACTGCATCTCAGGCAAGCCAAGAGGGAGCTTTCGGAGTTTCGAAGGGCAGGTGTGGGATTGCGAGCCGTTTGTGCCGAGCTTGTGACTTGAGGTACGTTTAGATGTTCCTCGCACTCCCTCCCCAGCATATACATGCAATGAGCAGGAGAAAATGCACAGATGCGCTGATGGATCTTCTACGCAGCCTCGCCCTGGTCCCGAAAGCCCCGTACCCGTTGACATATCCTAAATCGCTCAAACCTTGCAATGTTTGCTCCATGTACTCCTGAACCCCGAATGCTCAAAGCCCCACGCCCAAGCCCGCGACCTCCAAAGCCCAAACCGCATCCTCCAGTGGCCAGGAGCTGATCGCCGGCACCGGAGGTCCTCTGC
The DNA here is from genome assembly GCA_905221615.1 of Symbiodinium sp. CCMP2592. Lineage (NCBI taxonomy): Eukaryota > Dinophyceae > Suessiales > Symbiodiniaceae > Symbiodinium > Symbiodinium sp. CCMP2592. Next base: position 1,149,798 of record CAJNDT010006235.1, read on the forward strand.
CCAACGACTTCTGGGATCCGGTGCCGAGCCCGGCAAAGTTTTGGTTTCTCTTCCAGGTTGCATGCATATATGTACATGTACACATGTGTATATATATATATATATGTGTATCTACGTATACACACAGACACACACACACACACACACACACACACTTTGGTGTTATATCAAACGTCCTAAGATGAAAGGATAGTGTCCGCAAACGTTTCGCGATGGTGCCGTTCTTACATAACAAACTCGGACATATAAGACTTCTAGAGCACGTGCCATTGTTCTGCATACCGGTCCCAAGACCGTTATTGCGCAAAGCCACGGCAGGCTCCTGCCAGGCGCCAAAATCAGATTCAGGTACAGCGAGTAGCGCGATGTACTGCAGCGCGAAAGCCTCGCATAAGTTCCGCACAAGCGTTAAAGTCGACGTGTTCAGATGTGGGCCAGGGCTCACAGTCTGTGTGCGTTGAGCATTCCTATTACAAGCAACAAGGACTAGTACTAGTACTGGTCCGACGACACGGCGACTATTACGACCACTACCGCTACCGCTACCGCTACCGCTACTACTACTACTACTACTACTACTACTACTACTACTACTACTACTACTACTACTACTACTACTACTACTACTACTACTAGGCCGGTGCCCCTTCCTGGACCCACCTCCCGTGCATGTTTCAAGCCATTCATTATCACTATGAAATGCTGAGGATGATGACGAAGATGATGTTGGATGTTGTCACGCACATTTCCGATCGACTCGAGAGGGGGGGTGGGGGGGTGGGGTGGGGGGGTGGGGTGGGCTGGGGGGGGTGGGGTGGGGCTTAATGCAAATTTTCGATGGACTGGGGGGAGGGTGGAGGGGGGAGCTAAATGACGTCCTGTTCGGCCTGAGTCTTCAACACTGCACGGCATGGGTCTTGAACACTGCATGCTTTGTCGCAGCCATGAGTCCTCCTCTTGCTGTGGCCCTGTCGGCAGTTTTGCTTCTGCGGCAATGCCGCAATGATGACAAAAGTCTCCACGGGGTTTCTGCTCAGCGCAAAAAACCCGTTGAGCTTCGGGTCCGTGAGTTCCAGTGGACGCACTGGAATCACCAGCAAGACCTGCTGTGGCGTATGCTCGGAGACGTCATGCGCCATAGCGACACGCAGGAGGGGTGAAGAAAAAACGCGTCATCCGCGTGGTTCAAAACGCCAGTTTTAAGCCCAAAATGACTGTTTTGGAGACCCGAGCTGGTCCCCCAAAACAGGGTTTAGAAACTCAATGGAGCAGTGCACTCAAGTATGGAAACATACGGCAAAACCAGTACTTTCAACACTCGCAGCAAGCAAAGGACATTCCTATTCTTCTTGAAAGGTGGGTCCACCGCGGGGCTCCGGGCTACTACTACTACTACTACGACTACTACTACTACTACGACTACTACTACTAGTACTACTACTACTATCACCACCACCACCACCACCACCGAGGCCGTGAGGACAGCGAGGCCTGCGGTACTGTAGCGAAATCCACCCAGAGGATCCCGCAGCTCTCCATGTTAGACCCTGTCATCTCCCGAGCCCGAAGACCCTTCTCCCGACCTTGCCCTGCTGAGGCCGGACTCTCCACTCGCGTGTCGGAGAAGGAGAGTGGCCGGCGCTGGTGGTTGCGGCAACGAGGGGGGTGTGGTGGTTGGCAGTCGGGCAGAGTACCCTGGATCTCTTGCTTAAGCAGACTTTAGTTCAGGATCATAAGTGACAGCCACCAGTTTCAGGGTACCCTGGACTTCCTATCTGATGAGCATAGTCTTTCTCGCGGTGGTCCTGGTGCTCGGTGTTGGCCGATCCTTCGAGATCTGAGAAATAGTCATGGGCAGCTAGAGGTACCAGTTTCTGTTTATTGTTCAGCAGCAGCCCAGTAGCCCACTTGCCAGTCGGCACAGTCCGAAGCATGCGCTGGCTCGTGAGAGACAGCCCCGGAGGAACAGTGTGTTCAATCACCTGGCTTTGCGCTGGAACTGGTGCTCGTGGTAGCGTTGCAGTGCCACTACATAAGACTAACCGCTCGTGGGAGCGTTGTGTTAGAGTTAGAGGCGTTAGGAGCAGCATCGTCAGAGCGTCGATGCCACGTCGGACCAGGAGCTCCTGAACTACCGCGCCATGGAGCTGAAGCATGGTCCGCAACTCAAGCTGTGCTCTGTTCCTTCTACAATGATAAACGTGCCGCCGAAGAGTAGGATTCCGGACTCGGGATATCCCTTCAAAAAGCAACAACATCAGCAGCAGTCGCAGGTGTTGTCGTATGGCAAGCACTTGGAGCAGCACGAGAAGCAGTAACAGCGGTACGACCAAGAGTAGAGAAGCAAGCCCACTTCAGGCCGTGTCGCTATGCTTGCCGTGCTGCACTGGCCCATGCCCAAGTTGCCAATCGTCCTGGGCTGTGAATAGGAAAGGTCGCAGTTCGGCTGGTAGCTTGGCAGATGTTTTGCGGCTTTCACCATTTGTTCGTATACTCCAAAAGTCCTCGAAACGTGAGTGGACTTGGAAGGCCTTAGATGGGTCTATCCCAGCATCTAGGGTGCGCGAGGTCGGCCCTTGCCACTACTTGCACTGCCGACAGTCTTGTTGTGGAGTCGAAACGTAGTCTCAGAACCTACCGAAGCCTTGAACGTGATGCCGATGCCTTCTATTCACGCAACGAACTCGAAATCGACGCTTTCCTCTGAACACTGAGCTCCGTGCAGTGTGGCGTTAGCGTCATCGAGTTCTGCGAGCTCTGTTGAGGGGCCAACGTATCCGAAATGCAGCTTATCGGCCCTGCAGTATTTGCCAAGAACCCTCTCAAACTTGGGTGCCGTGACAGTCAGAATTCCCAACCCTCACGGCCCAAGAATATCCGGAACTCAGTCTGCGGGCTCGGGCTCTCAGAACAAGAGAAGCCACGATCACCACATCGCGATCCAGGCGTGAAAGAACTTCTACTTTTTCCCCCAATGCTTGTGTACTAGCTTGCTCGAAGCTGTTGTGTGAGCTGACCAGGACGGAAGCACTAACCACATCGTTGCCAACGACCCAAGGGAAACCCGATATGCCGACATTCGTCCAGTGGATCCTCCAAAGGTTCCACGTGGCCGCCGGCTACCATCTTCTCGGAGACTACGCGGCCATCCAACTCAGAGTTAACCTCGCTTTGTTCCTTAAAGCAAGCCATACTGTCATGAGGTCGCCCAGTAGTCTCAGATTCGAGTAAGCTGCACGCACTGAAACCCAAACCCTCGAATCATCAGCAGCAAAAGAGTCCGCACAGACTTCAGGTCCGAGGCTCCATAGCTACGTTGTCTTGGTGTTGTCAGCGCTTCTTTGTGTTTGTGTGATCGTGGTCATCATGGGAGCTCCAGACGCCGGCTTGCTGCAGATTGGTGAGAAGATGAGCAACGACCCGCTGGTGAGCGTTCCCCTGGCCAGTTCTTGCAATCAGCGTGCAGGGGATTGGAGGAGCCGTTCATCCTTCAATGAAGAACAGGCAGCTTCTCAGCTTCCAGCACAAACACACACACACACACACACACACACACACACACACACACACACACACACACACACACACACACACACACACACACACACACACACACACACACACACACACACACACACACACACACACACACACACACACACACACACACACACACACACACACACACACACACACACACACACACACACACACACACACACACACACACACACACACACACACACACACACACACACACACACACACACACACACACACACACACACACACACACACACACACACACACACACACACACACACACACACACACACACAACACACACAACACACACACACACACACACACACACACACACACACACACAACACACACACACACACACACACACACACACACACACACACACACACACACACACACACACACACACACACACACACACACACACACACACACACACACACACACACACACACACACACACACACACACACACACACACACACACACACACACACACACACACACACACACACACACACACACACACACACACACACACACACACACACACACACACACACACACACACACACACACACACACACACACACACACACACACACACACACACACACACACACACACACACACACACACACACACACACACACACACACACACACACACACACACACACACACACACACACACACACACATACACACACAACATACCACACACACACACACACACACACACACACACACACACACACACACACACACACACACACACACACAACACACACACACACACACACCACACACACACACACACACACACACACACACACACACACACACACACACACACACACACACACACACACACACACACACACACACACACACACACACACACACACACACACACACACACACACACACACACAGAGAGAGAAACACAGACACCCGCCCACACACGTGCAGAGGCACATGTATCCATGTGCGAAGCACAGAGGCTCGCTTGTGAGGTTTCACTTCTTCGAAATCAGTGGGTTTCGTTCCATGTTTGGCGTATCAGACTCCGAAAGACGTGCATACATGTAATGTTTCGCCTTCGCCAGCTCACCCAGCTCCCCATGGGTGGCATGTGGCAGGCCAAGTGCAGCGAGGGGGGGTTCTCAAAGAGTCAGAGTCGCACGCTTTCGTAGCGCTCTTTAGTCTCTACGACTTTGGGGCCTTTGGAAAGCATCGACTTCTACTTTTTTCCCCGACTGATGACACGCAGTCCGGAAAACTGCTGCCCAGCATCCTTTCTTTGCATGCATGCATATGGCATATGCGAGCAGGTCATCTTCACCATCATGTGCCTGGAGTGGCTGACCACCTACATCTGCAAGCCTCCTGAGGAGCTTCCCTGCATGGTTTGTTTAGTGTTTTACTTGCCGGAACATCTCCAGGTCTTTGGCATTTTCCTAGGCGTGCATCCCGATATAACCCGGAGCCTAGGTTTTGTCACAACATCGCGGGGTCTTGCACCCTCATTTGATCGTCCCTACCTCGGAGCCAACACGAAAGCACGGCATTTAAGTCATTTATGTGGGAAGCCGCTTTATCTAGGTTCGCCCCCCCCCCCCCACCGTGGCTCTGGAGCCAGAGGGCAACGTTTCATTCCCGGGCTTTCGGGCTCTACGCTAACGCAAGGATCCTGACGATTCTTGAAAGACCACGATTTTTGTGAGACCCATTCTCAAACCTACAGGGACTTCACTCAGAACACAGAACAACCTGTGCCGTCTGGTAGCAGCAGCGCAATGCGAGTAAGACTGGTCAGCTGAAAGTAGCTGTAAAATTACACGAGTAGGAGCTGTAGCAGATAGTAGCAGTAGCAATAGTAGTAGCAGCGGTTGTCGAGAAAGAATCGTCGTGCGTGGTTCCTTCCGAAATCTCAGAAGTTGAAACAGCGACGGTAACGACCAGCTAGAAGGCTCCTTTCCTCTCCAGGACCGCCCTTGGGACGTGCTCGGATGGAAGGCTTGCTGCTGATGGCAGTATCAGGAGTTGCTTGTAGCGCACTGCTGGCTCAAACAGGCCTCCAGAGGCTATGAGACCTTCGACTCAGACCCAATCACCCCCACCACGCCCCATCTGGAAGTTCGCTCCAGAAAGCAACTCGTGGGACGGATGATAGCAAGATAGTAGCAGGGAGGCAGAAGCCAAAGCCCCGAGTCTCGTCCCGCCGTGAACCAGGGCATCATCGACGAGGACTACCCTTCCGAGATCTGGAACGGCTGGAAGCGCGTTCAGTGCCAGGCACATTCGGCTTTTGTTGCTTTGGGGTCTTGTGACGGTCTTGTGTGCCGTTCATGGAGGGCTGGCATGTTATGATCTGAGAGAGCCTGGACACCCCTTCCTTCAGGTCATCCTGGAAGACCCCAAGCTCCCGACTCCACCAAGCTTTCCATGTCAGGAAGTAAACAACGGCCGTCTGGCCGGGGCCCCATGCAGCGCCGAAGGACCAGCCCCGGACGCTTCGACTCCCATAACATGACCTTTTAGTGCTTGTTGGATCCTGCATGTCTCCAGAGAGTGTTCCGTGCCACCACCTAGCTTGCAAATTTACAGGACGCGCAGAGGTGCAGGGGGGTTGAGTACGTACTGCAGTTTCGCATTTTGATAGCTGGATTCTGCAGCTTTGTCCGATATGTATCGGATTAGTCGGACGCTTTACAGTATGTGACAGCTAATGCCGTCCAAGAATTCGAGACCGAGGCCATGATTGCCATCACCGGCCTGATCGCGCAGGAGAAGCGCTGTGCTTTCTGAGCCAACGAGGTGTCAATGAAATGAAGATATGACAGGAATGAATGTCGAGACTGTCTGCCAGCGCATGAGAGCCGACAGGGGAATGTATTGAACTCCGAGACATCATCATCATCATAATGACCATGGTCATGATGATGGTGATGATGATCATGATTATGATGACCCTCATCATGCGAATCGTGGTCATGAACATAAGTTCATGTTCATGAGCATGCCCTTGATCATCAGCATCCCCAGCATCAGCATCAGGAGAAGCAACGGCAATAGCCTAGTCATGTCCGTTGTTCAAAGATTCAGTAGCATGCCAGTCCGACGATCAATTGCGCCCATCAGTCCCTCGCGCAGGACGTCGTGACCGGTGACTACTTCGAGGGTATTGGCGCTTTGCCTGAATAAGCTTTTTAGTTTCAGGATATGGCGCCCAACTACCGTGACAGCATCGTGAGAATGATCAGCATAGTCACCAACATGATGGCTGTGAAACAGGGCTGAGAGTTTCAGGTATCATCATCGCATCCGGGAAGGAAGGGATTTACTGTGCTCTCAGGTTAAGGGAGTAGCACAGAGGTCGTCATGTTTCTGCACATAGGGGCATAGGGTGCATCGTTACTTGCGGTCTTGTCGGGGAGACGGGGAACATTCGATGTCCTAAGTAATGCCTGAATCTCGCAGGCATCTGAGGCCGTAAGCCCGAGACCGCGAATTCGTCGGGGGACGGTTGCATAGCCTTCGGCGAATTTGAACAAAGTCCCCCACCCCATTGAGGCTTACTCAAGACAGTTGAATTCTGCTGGTCAGATTGTAGAAGCTACACCCATTAGCTCTACATCCATGCAGAACTAGAGCAGAATTGGAGGATGAGACGTGTGCGAGTGTTGGAGAAGGGCCCTCTGTCAACCGGGGCTGCTCTCGTTTGTTCTTCTGCGGGCTTTTCCTTTCGATATCAGAAGTGCGCGGCGGACACATCCAATCTTTTTTGGACGACTCGCCCTGAAGCACAACGGACCCTCCCGAAGTGTGAACCGGCCGCTTTCAGCTCCTCCTGTTCATGCCAGTGTCACCACTCGCCAAACCCTTGAAACCCCCGGAAAGCCAAACAAGGCAAGCTGTGCTTCGGCTCAGATCTCTGCAAGGCAGTGCCCCCGGGAAGTTGGTGTCGAGAGGCAGTAGTTACGTTTTAGGCTCAGCGGCGGGGGCTGAACGCTAAACTCGCGAACCCAGATTTGAAACCCTGGACCGTGAACCCTGAACCTCAGCTGAACGTCTTGGGCTTAGCAGGGCTTAGCATTGAACATAAGGTCAGACCGTCTTCCTACAGCCCCTGTCGTCGCTGATTTGTCGCCGCCTGTTCATGCTGAGGACACGATGTCGTACGAAGAGGTAGCAGCGGCATTGGTTGCCAGGGGCCTAGAGCACCCGGGATCGTGCTACGAGTCGGCGTCTCAAGCCGAAGCTCCCGTGCATTCAGCTCCCTTACCGCGGAGGATTTGCTTGAGATTTTCCTCGCGATGTTTGCAGACTAATGTTGTAGGGCAGGTCATCCTGGCGTCGATGTCGTCTCTACGCACGAAGGCCATCGTGGAGGTCACCACCCGTATCATCGCCGAAGCATCACCGACTCACCATCATGGTCAGCAACGAGCCCATGCGCCCAACACCCTTAGACCCCAAGACCCCGAACCGGAACCACATCCCATCTTCGAACTGGTTTTTTCTACAAACATAGATAGACCAGAATCGTCACGATCCTGGACATCGTGAACCACCGAAAATCTCAGCACAGTCTGGTACTAGTATTCGTAGTATTGGGTTTCCGTGACATCCACCAGCATGGACTGTTCCTTAAGACCGGTATGCCTTGACTCTGCCAAGAACCTGCCACCGCCTCTCCCCGGCACGGGCAACCTCTGCCTGGCACTTGGAGCTCGCTGTGGTTCTCGGAAGAGCACGGTGCTTGGTGACTTAGGATGCGGTGTTCCGGGTTTGAGTGTGCCGGGTTTCAAGTGCTCGTTTTGAGGCAAGTAAGGTCGGGATGTTGGGATGCCGTGCTCAGGCTCCAAAGGACAGGATGTAACAAGGGCGAGTTTCGCAGAGTAGGCACATCCGCGAGGGGTTGGTTTTCTTGCGACTGGGTTTTGCGAATCATATGTCCTTGATGCGAATCAGCCTCTATAGTTTGGCGAAGAAGTGTGCTTTGCTTGGATACGGATATCTGCGGTCGCGGCATGCGGGATACTTCTGACAGACTTGTGAGGCTTAAGCGGGACTGAGTGACTAAGAGAACCCTCGCCACTAAGGAGGAGAGCCGGGTAGCAGGAAAGGCGCTCAGAGTGCGTAGCGAGCAGACATCGAAGGAATAAGCCCCCTATCATCCTACGGCCTCAGATATTCGCGGGCGCTCGCCAGTCCCTATAGTTCGCTGCATTCAGAATCTTTGTCGGGGACGGGGCCTTCCATGTCTGCTCTCTTAGAGAGCTCGCTCCACCTCACGCCAGGAGGGGAGCGATTTGAAAGCAGCCGGCGCAGCTCTGCAGAACCGATAACCTGATACCCCTCAAGCCCTCAACCCTACACCCAGACCCTCCCAAGCTCCACGTCCCCTCGGGGTTCTATGGAAGGGGGGGCTGCCTTGAAGAACCGTGGCCAGAGAAATTTTTGAAGAGCCCTAGTTCCAGGCAGCGTTTATCCGAAGATTCTGCACACCCGAAAGGGTGAATGCTTTTGGCCGACAAAAGGATTCTAAGTTCCGCAGCATCTTGGCTTGTGGGCCATCCATAGTTTGAACATAGATGTGAGCCGCTTAACTCACGGCTTCACTCTATCGGAAGCCCATGCGTTTAGAAGCCTAGGGTGAAGTCAGTTCCCCGGGAATCGATGCGGCGCCCCACGTGGGGAGGCCCTTTGAAGCTTCAAGTCCACCTGTTCGTAAAGGCTGACCCCTTGTTCCAGACAGCGTAAGGGCATCTGGCACTGGGACTGGAGTGGAGCTGGTTTGTGGCATGGCTTGCTATAACATGCCATAACCTGTATCAATGTCAAACATCGGTACAAGACAAGCCAAAATTTTACTAATTCTTGAGAGTCTTCTCTTTTCTGACCAGCCTTGAGCGGCTCAGAAGGCTCAGCACACTTCCCTGAATCATAACAATTGACAATTGAATGTGGATGAGTGGCATGATATCTTGGGACTCCCTGTTTAAACGGTCATTTCAAGAATGCTCCGCAACCGCAGCTCGTGTGAGCACTCCAGCGGGCTGCCGCCCTATCAGGACAAGCAACTCTCTGAGTAGATCACTCGGTGACCCCTAGCCTGTAACCCGACGCTGCTGAACGTCCACGTCCTTTGGCAGTCAACAACATGCTGATCAACTCGCCCCGTATGCCGTATGTATCCCGAGTTGCAGATCCATCCACCCGGAGCCTTGAGGGCAATTTCACGCCTCCCCCTTGTGTGTCCGCGTAGATCTAGTCGTCTGGTTATGCATACTGTTACCACTCGAAATAGAAGTCTGGTACCATCCTTACTGCTGACACCCTGATCATAAGTCCAAAATTCAGATACCATGCAGCTTCAACTCTGGCTAAAAGCCCGTGGCGACATGCAAAATGGGAGCCATGGCAGCTGGATTCCGGCCATCACACTTAGCTCGGACGCCCAGATTCTTAGCGCAGCCTTGGTCACGTTGGGAGCTCCGTTTTCAATCCATCATCCTTGGGCTAGCTTGGTGTACGTACTGGTGCTGGGTGGCATGCCTGCAAAGTGGTGCTTCCGCATCCCTTCACCTTCCAAGTGCTATGCAGTGAGACCCTTCCCTTCACAGGGGCACCGTCCAAAGACAAAGAAGGAGGAACTCGCTTGAGCCCTGCGCTTTTGGCAGCAGGCATCATCCGGGATGCCATACGACTCCCACCGGACGGGCTGCGGGATGGGACGGACACACCCACACACAGACACACAGAGACAGACAGAGACACACACACACACACACACGCACACATGCACACACATGCACACACATGCACCCACATGCACACACATATGCCCTTATGCTCAGAGCACGCTACACGGCTGTTGATGTCATGAGTTTGTCGTAGTTCGACTGGATGTAGAACATGTTTGGAATTCCTCAACTCCTGACATGTGTGAACTGCGAGTCTGACCTCGTGAACAAGAAAAGGGGTGTAATCTCTCATACAGTGAACACCCACAGCTTGGTTGGTGTGGCTAGGGTATTGACTGCCAAGCAACCTTTATGTATACCTCAGTGAAAGCAATTCAAGCTTCATGAGCACATCCACAAATCATATCCAACCTCACCAGCAAACGAAGCACGCATGTACCCCAGTACTTGCAAACACGCTTGGTGTTCAGACCCAAGTTACTGACAGGCAGGGAAAACAGGCGTGTGGTGAGTTGCTTCGCAGTATTATGTGGCGCACTCCCAGATGTGCTGCGCAAGTCCTTCATTTCAAGTGCTCGCAAATGCCATCTTGCTTGGTACTTGGCATGATGTCACCTTTCCGCATGCTGGCACACAGGATGAATCTCAGCTTCAACTTTCTTATTGAGGAACACGTTCCGTTCAGAATGCGATTGGAAATGAGACACAAATGCGATCAGAAATGAGAGATTCGAGCTAATTCATGCAATTCTTTGGGAATCCAGTGGGAAAAAAGCAAACATAAAGGAACATGATCGTCTGAAGTCGCCATCGCTTCTGTCTTCAGACTTTTCACGGACTTGATTCGGAGTATTTTCCGAAACAATTGCGATCGAACGTACGAAGAAAATGCTTCTGTCTTCAAACTTTTTGCGGATTTTGCAATTCGCTGTTTGTTTGCCTTTGTTGGTGTGTTTCTGCAAAACTTAGCTGAACTGGCTGTGTGTTGCTTGAAATTTGCTTTGGTTTTTGCTTTTTGTTTGTTTTTTATGGTGTGTTTCTGCTAAGCTTATCCTGGCTGTGTTTTGCTTATGATTTTGCTTCTTATTTGCTTTCTATTTGCTTTTTGTGGTACGTTTCTGCTAAACTTAGCTACACTGGCTGCTGGCGTGTTCGGATTGTTTTTTCGGATTGGGAACGGACTTTGCATTTCATTGTTTTCGGATTGCAAATGCTTTCAAATCGGAATAATATGATTTCCAACATTTCCTAATTGTAGCTTGCTATCCTCTTCATAAAGCTATGCCAACTGGAGTGCCAGAGCTTCATCACTAAATACTTGTGGCGGCACTTTCCTCTGCTGTCATGGTCATGTCTGTGACGTCTTTCCTGTTCGATTGCTGTTGTATCTCATAAGGCTCGTACATGAACTTCTTGCTTCAGTGTTAATCAACCGCAATTTGTTGACTGTGTGGAATGTTAGATTCCTTCTTCTATGATCTTCCACTGAAGAAAGCAACAGATGCTTCTTAGTCTTACCCTGGTATGGGCAGACATTTCAGAGCCAAATATAGGTAGGAAGTGCAGCAACGAATCATTGCAGACGAGCATGCCGCGACGTCAGCCTGCCGGTTGGTGGCCACCAGCACCAAGCGTTCATGTCGAAGTTAGACGCTCGCAGCTTCGACTGGACAGCGGACCCCTGCAGGAGCAGCGCACCGAGGAGTTCGATGCCCAGGATGCAGGGTCAAAGGGTGGTTGATGAGGATGCCGGGCTAAGACTTCCGGAGAAGCCTGAGGTGTCAAACCCAGACTAAGGGCTAATGACAGACAGACGTGCTGCAACCCTGGACAGTGAACCCAAATGTTGAATGCCCGCAGTCTCGGCATCCATTGTTCTACGATGCGGGTTGCTCGCACAGATTCTGTCAATCTGTTTCGACGGCGTTCTTGATGCTGAAGCCTGCAAAGTTACAGAACAGCGGATTCCAATTCAGCTTTCACTGGATGCTCCTGTAAGAGTCTAAGAGTTCTGTGGCTTGGGGTTTGGAGGCTTGGGCGAATGACATGCGTGGGGAGAAGCTGAGGCAGATAGACGCCATCCTCTCCTTTGTCCAAGATGTGTCCGGGCCTTGGCACGTTCTGATTCCGATCAGTGTTCCATGCCATACCTACGGACCTACATGACATGTATATGAGTATATATGTATGCAACTGCTGATCCGGCACAATCGTATCTACCGTGGTATGGTCACACTTAGTGACTTAGTGACTTAGTATGAGTAACATGACAGTTGGACCGCATTCTCAACAGCAGACAAGAAGAGCTTTGGCGGGGGGGGTGTGTGTGTGCAGCCTATTTATCTACGTACCCTTCCAGAGATACATGTTACAACTGTTGTTGACAGCAAGTTTTATTTCCGACTGTAACAGCACATGTATCTCGATCTAGATACTGCCTCGGAAGCACTGATGCGGCCGTGTAGCTTGCAGCGAATTGCAATGTTTTACGCTGCCATCATTCTGGAGGAGTCCCATAAACTCCAAGAGTCAAAGATTACGCAGTGTGCTCCTCAGGCCCGAAACATGCCCAAGCCCCAAGCGTGGGGGGCGCACCATCAAACCCTAACGCCCGCAAATCTTGAAGCTTTCAACCCAAAAGCCCGCACCCGGTATCCTTTCAGGACCTTCTTCACCGAGCTGCCGCGCACGCAGCAGCGCGCCCTGTGCAAGGCGAGTCTCTGGTCCTCGGTGATGACCTCTATAAGCATCGTCATGGGCCGTGTTGTTACCATGATTACGATTTGCTGTTGCTATTGCTATGATTGGGACCCTTGCTAACCTAAATGGTGGTGTAAATCCAGAGTCTAGGGCCGTTGCTGGCTCCCTAAGCTGTGCAAGCCCTGACCCTGAACTCTACAAGCTGCACGAGCTGTCTCCGAAAACTCGAGAGCTACAAGTTTCCTGCAGGTGATGAGCATGGAGGTCTTCAAGACCAAGGAGAAGGCCCTTCCTCTTGGAACGGCAGATCACTCGTTTTCCAGGTTCGTGCGTGAGGCTTCGGGGCACCATCTCTTTGCCGAGCCGAATCCGCTGTCAAAACATGCTGCGGCCCAAGTCCTCTAGCAGGTGTTCGACTTGGGTGACCACGGCGACAAGCCAAGTCCTCAGATCTGGAGACTTCTGGAAAAGCTTAGACTTGGTCTTGTCCAGGCTTCGTAGGGCGTATATGGAGGCCTTCAAATGTAAATGACAAGGGATGCATCTCGCATCTGATTTCTTGCAGTTACAGGCTTGTGGACGGTCGGGATTTCTAACCCTTCAGCCATAAAGCTCCTGCAAGGCCTTGCAACTTTGTAACCAAAACGCTGGTCGAATATTCCTTGGTCCGGAGGACGAGACTCCTACAACCTTACGGCCTGCCCGATTCTAACAACCAGTAGGTTCCCGGCGTCAACCTCAAAGCTACCCCTGGGTGTTTCGGCGTGTGCATCTGAAGTTCAACCACGGCCGCAAGGCCCACCGCAGTTTCCCGGAGATGCTTCCCGAGCATCAGCACCAAGTCCTGGGCACCCAAGGTACTACATTATTCTCACGGGAGCGGTGATAGCGCTGGCCTGAGACAAAGTTTCCCAGTTCAAGGAAAGATGTACCCTCTCGTCAGTGTAGGCTGCCGCTGGGGTGGGGTGGGTCGAGGTGTGGAACGCTCGCGATTGCACAAAAGTTTTGCTGCTGCTAAACCTGACTTGATGCGAGTGACGGATTAGTTTCTCGCTAAACCTTGGCGAAGATTGTCACCGGCTGGCCTCGAAACTTGCATGTACTGGCAGCAAAGATCTGTGATGAAACGCTCCGGCCTGTCAGCGCACTGCGAACACCCCCTCGAGATTTGAGTGTACGTTTGCTACTCTTGGACTGAACAGTTGTAAAACGGGAAGTGATGGGTTGAAGGGGCCGTTCTTGCTTTCGGCAGTACTCGCTCTGACGCTAGAACACCCGGGTTGGAGCATGGGTGGAGTCATTGGAGAGTGGTCGAAGACACTAGCCCTGACGTGGGAATTGCAGGGCCGGCCCCAGCCGTCAGGTCGGGTGTAAGAAATGATGCATGCAGGCATGCGCAGTCGAGTATTGCGATCCAAGAAATGTCCAGTGGGCGATGCATGCGGAGGTGCAGACGCCGGCGATCGTCTCTCCCAGCCCGCCACGTGCCAGCTTTCGAGAGTATACAATAGTTTTCTTTTTCAAATCGACGGCACCATGGCCGAAAGGACGATGATTGAGTCAATTGAGCTGGGTATGGCATGGTAGGGTTCAACTTGAGGACTCCGGATTTTTCCGTGCAGATTTCTATTTCGACAAAGTGATGCGTGCAGATTCGTCAGTTTCGGATCATGGAGTTGCCTGTTTGGTCTTTTTCAGGCACGCATCTCTTACACTTCGTGTGACAGTCGCAAGAGTTACAATAGCACATCGAAGCCTGGTAGATGTCTGGATGCTGATGCTGAGCTCATCCAGAATGCTGAGCTCCGTAACTTCTCCCTTTAAGCCTCCGACATCTTTCGAAGCTTCGAGACGTCGGGGCGAAGTCGTAATCATCCATCCCATGTGCATCCGTCGGCTCTGACAAGGCTCTGGAAGAATCAGCCGGCGAAATCTGCGGAGGGCGAGCTGGAAACCATCGCTCAGCTGCGCCTCGCCTGGGAAGGGGAATCAGTGTCAGCGCACTCAGCCGTTGTAGACTCATTGTAGAGTGTGGCCAAGCCGGCTTAAAGACGGTCTTCCTCCCTAGAAGTAGGTCCCTAAACTGCAGAGAGTCTCCCCCCAGACGTCGCCCAGGCAGGAAGGGCAGGGCTTCGGGGACCGCCCCTCAGCCATTGCTCTGTAAGAGTCGTGGGGCGACTCAACGTTGCGTTTTCCATCTCGAAATCCGAGAGCTGCGAGAGTTCCGGAGCCAAGGTTGTCTTGTCACCAGCAGTCGTTGATGCTAAGTCCTAAGCTCACAGTGTCTCACAGCCTGAAGCCCTTCGCCCTCAAACTGCAACTATATCAGTTTTTGCTTTCTACTGTTTCGAACTCTAGCTACAAGTCTTGAGACCAGGTCTTGAGTTTCGGTCGTTCAGGGCCGGGTGCTGATGCTCTTCTGTCCTAGCTTAGATGACCCTTGTCTTATCTTTGGCTGCAGTCGCCGTAAAGTACCCTGGCCTCCACTGAGGCCCCAAGACACGATGCTGCTCAACCCGGCACTCGCATTCTAGTACCAGATACACCTTTCCTGGTTCAACAGCTCAACCACAACTCCAGTAAACCCTACGAAGCCTTCTAAAGGTTCCCCAAGATCCAGAGCGCCAGCAGGACCTCGCGCTACAGGAGGGGCAGTCGGAGCGGCACGCCACGATCCAGGCTGTGCAGGTGCCTGCTGCGGGCTGTTGTGGCTTAGGGCTTAGGAGCGTCGAGCCTGGGGCTTGCTTCGGCTGGGGGCGTGGGTTTAGGGTGTCAGTGTAAAGGCTTGGGACTTGAATTCAAATTGGACGGATCTCAGGGCCACAGGTTCAGTTTGCAGGGTGAATATAATCTTCTATTTCATCATTTCCAATCTTTTTTTATTTCCCTCAAAACTCTTCTCATTTAATTCGAATTATCTTTTCTTCATCATCATCTTCGTTCATTTTTTCAATCGAACCAGAAATCAAAGGAAACCTTACAGCATTCAAGTACAGATTCACATCTGCTTCAATAATCAAGAAATTTCTCGAATTTCGATTGAACTATTTTTTCAGCTAAATTAATACAATCTTCAGAAAGAACAATCCATTTATCTTCGAGCAGTCAGCAGTTGTGGTGGCGACATTTTGAAGGTTTGAAGCAGGAGATGTTGTCTTGTGACTCCAAGCAGATTCCAGGCACGGTTCTCTCTGTCTTGGGAGTCTGGAACCATAGAGCCTGAAACCCATGTCGGAAGTTTCGGAGCTGGGTTTCAACGAGATGTGAAGTGCCCGCAGCCACTGGCTGAGCAGGAGCCATAGTGTGAGAAAGGCAGAGAGACCGTGAGAATGAAACTGCAAGGCTCCGGCAGGCACGTTTTTCAATTGCCATTGCCCGGAGCTCGCCAGCCAAAGACCCAGCTGAGGTCTCACGATCACTCTGCTTTTCTCTTGAAGATTTCTTCCGAGGATCGCGATCCTTCGCGCCGAGATGCAAAGACCAAGGTTTTGTCTGAGTCCTTATTGAACTTAAACTCTGCAATCCTTTGCCTGGAGTTTCCAGTCGGCGCCGAAGTCAAGCAAGCCTCGGAAGGAGCTTAACGGCCATTGCCTGAGGCATTTCAAAGGGAACTGTGAGCAAGCTGTTTGGTGCTGTTGTGCTGCTGCCGGGCCGGGGTGCTTTCGACGATTCCCAAACCCGAACCCCTGAACGCTTTCAAGAGACCTTCCTTAGGCTCATATAGGCTCCCGAAAAGTCCCCTAGTCTTCCCACAGTGGATGCGAAAGCACCTGGGTCACCCTGCAGCATCCATGGCCAACAGTCAGTTTTGATGCCCCACTTTCCCGAAGAGATTGAGCTCTTGGACTGCAGTGAGGGTTTCCGGTTTCATGTTCTGAAGTCCAGGGTTTCAGATTGACTGCTGAGGACCAGCCGCTTGAAGAAGGAACCCCAAGAGCGATCCGTAACCTAGGGAACATAACACTTTTTAGAACAGCAGAATGATAAGGCCTAACAGTAAGTTGAAGCATGTTCCGGTCATGATATCAAGAGCTTCAATAAATTAGTGCTCGCTTAGTTACAGAGGGTTTGTATGAAGGAAGCCTTGTGCGTATCCTATCGGCTTCAATAAGCAGGACGCATGCTCTGTGATAGACGACATAGACACATTTCCTGTATCTCGGTGTAGCGAAATCGCGAGGGTTTCTTAGGTTTCCTTAGCTCTGCCTGAGCTTCTGACTGCCGGGCCAGTGTCCCAGGTACTCAGAGAAGTACCAAGACGATGAGTTCGCAGCTAGACTGCCGAATTTAGGATCCTCTTCCGGGAGACTGGATTTAGGACTCCTCTTCCGGGGGGTTCCTCTCTGTCGTAGGCTCCTCTGTTTCAACGCGTTGGGCTTTTCTCTTTCATATCTTTCGGTGTTCGAAAACAAGGGCTCCCTACAGCATACCAAGGCCCCAGGTAAAGCAGACACCTGACGGCAAGGACAGCGAGACCGAACCTCTGATGTTGAGAAACCCTGTGATCCTACGTAGGGTGATGTGGAGTCTTTTGGGGGTGTTTCCGAAAGTAGGGGATCCTAACATAGTACTGACTATAGTGGGATCATGATTATAACGACCCCAATAAGGTGCACCTAATTTTCGGAAACCCCCAACAGAGCTCGTAAGAAGCTGAAATCTTCGACCGATCTATTCAAGGATTTCAGCTTCAGGGCGTGCGCTGCATTTAGAGTCAGGTTTTTCTCGAGTGTTGCAAGGTGCATGGCTTAGGGACACGTGCAATGCTGTCGGCAAGCACGAACCCTACTGAACATTCCAACATGATTTGAATAGGCCATGGAAACTTTTGGGTGTACTCTGTACATGTGCAGCGCCTTGCGCAGCTGGAAGGCCTGGAACTTACATCTACGAGTTGAAGGGTTGTACGCTCTGCTGTCTGCTGTACCTGTGGATTGTTCTTGGCACCCAAGGAGTATCGTCATGTGATCTTGAGCACCCAGGCATTTCGTTTGTCGTGACTTGGCTGGCAACTGCAAGTCCGGAGCTAGAACCGCACGCCAAACGTTGTCTGAGCTTTGTGGCCCATGCGCTAAGGCCCGAAATTGCGAAGCTTCGCAGCCCTCACCTCTCGAAGCCCCACGAATCTCAAGAGCCCACAACTTTCCAGAACCGGCGGCACAGCCCATGTACAACAGTGGTCTTTAAGATAACTACAACACTAAGTTGCATGTAGGGAGAAGAATGAACCCTACTTCCATTGATTCATTGGGCTCTATGGAGTTTGAGCTTCAGGATTCCCGAAACCGCGGAACGCTCACACACGCTTGAAGGCTCAATCCTCCCTTGCCGTGGCTTCGGTTTGGGTCTGGGCTTGGGGCATCTTGCATCGCAACGCCTGAGCGCGAGGCCTGTGTTCCTGAAGCCTGAACCTGAATTCCCGAAGCTTGAATCTGAAGAATTAATAAAACCCTGGATTCTTTTGCAAAGGAAGCAGATTCGACATGACCAGCCCCGACTGATGGAGGCCAGTCTCTTAGAGGCATACTCACGCATAATTTGCGGCTTAGGAGACGCTGGTAGCAGTTCTGGGCTTGCAGACTTTGAGCCCAAAACTTGAAGCTCGGGGCTTGTGAGCTTTGCCTTTTCCGAACCCTAAACTCCTAAGCCATCTCTGCGACTGTGCACGGTCAGCCCTGTGTCCACGAACAATCCTGCATCCGAAATCTGACTCGAGGAGGAAGAGTGGCGCTCAGTGGGCGTCTGCTTCTTTGCTGCAGCTGTTCCTAAGGTTGTCCGTCAGCACTAGGAGCAGCATCGAACTGTGTCAGCTCTCCTTCCTGGCCCGGGTTGTGGTGGTAGATGCGGGCATTTATGGTTGTTACGTTGTGGCTGTTGAAGTTGTTGCCTTTCGCAGTCAGCCTGCCACGTGCCTGAACTCCGCCTGTGCCTCTGCCTGGCTTCCAAAACCCCCCGCAGTTCCCAAGCACCGAAGCCGCTTTCCACCAAAGGCCAAGGCCGTGGTTGGCAACATTATGTCACATGCCGGCAGAAGGAGTTGCAGGGTGGACTCGGGCTGTAATGATAAGGCCTGGAGTTACTGGCATTGTGTAAAGGGGCTTCAACGAAGTTTGCTGTGGGTTGTACACTCAATGACCACTGTGTTATAGACGGGTGTGCCTGTCCAGTGTTGATTCCAGAGCCCGGCATGAAGGATGGACGTGGCTGGGCTTAAGCGCTGAAGATGTCTGTATTCGCAATCCAAACCCTAAGCAGGAACACCCGCAAATCAGCATGAACCTGGGAAATGCATCCTAAGTCAAACTACCGAGCCCCCCGCCCATTAGCCTGGGACGCACGACTCTGAAAACTCTCCGGGCCATGGGACAACACTCCGACTTTGAGCCCAGCTTTGCCCGAACCGCTTGTTCCTTGTGCTGGTGTCCGTTGGGTGGGGGGGGGTGGCTTGAAGCTTATGTCCTTTCCAATCGGAGGAGTCGGATGCAGGGCTCAGCAGGGTTCCGTCCAACTTCGGAGTCAAGGCTTTGGGCTTTAAAAGTGGAGCTGCAGTTTGGATCGGTCTGGTAGAGTTTGAAGGCATCCCGGACTGTTCTGATACTCAGAGAAATTTCAAGGACGTCCAGAGGCCGTTGCCGAGCTAGATGCTAGAGCTTTCTTCGAAGGTCTGCACAGCCATCGACCTCATAAAGAGACTTGCTCTAGAACCAATTACATGAGAGTCATCCGATGGAGGGGGGGATTTAGATGATTTAGAGCTGCAGTGGTCGTGGAGCACCTTTCAAAGTCAGACCAGTCTTTTGAAGGTTGGGTTGTCCGAGGGGCCCTGCTGTGTGAGTGTCAAGTCTGCTCTTGCCCCAACCGCAATCGCCTCCCCCCCTAAACCTTAGCAAAAGCTCTGGCAGCGAAGCAGTGTGCAGCCCACTAACTAACACCAAGGAAATCCACAATCCCGAGCCTCATGTGCTGCTCTTCCGCAGACCGCTGGTGCGCCGGGTCAGGGGTCGCGACGTTTGGTAAGTTCTCCTGGCTTTCCACGATTTCAACCATTTGGTTGTGGACAAGGAAGTTTGGTATAGTTTGGGATTTACGTATGTGCGTGCCGATCTAGTGCACCAAGAGTTGGCGGAGGCTGGTGGATTTGTGAGCTAGCACAATGCAATGCAGGTTTGCGTTTCACCTGCCGGGGACTGAAGAAGGCATGTACCTCAAGCCTTGAAGTCTGAACACAAACCGAACCCAAGGGTATACATGGGCGGTGCATGATAAGTACTCTGATGCCTATCCTCCCGAACCCAGAACCACCGTTTTTGAACGTCCTGCCTGTCGGCCAGGGTTTCGACCCGAACACCGGCACTGTGCAGTATAAGGTGCGTTGCGAAGCTGTTAGTTGTGCGTGGCATATTCAGAGTTGTTTTTGTAGTCCTTCATGCTGCATCCTTTGAATTGAGATCAAAATTTACCACACCTGCCAAATGCACACCGGATCACGAGGTGGTAGCAGTAGTAGTCGTCGTCGTCGTCGCAGTCGTAGTAGTCGAAGTAGTAGTCAGTAGTAGTGGGTAGTAGTCAGTTGAGTCAGTAGTAGTCAGGAATTGTCAGTAATAGTCAGTAGTAGTAGTAGTAGTAGTAGTAGTAGTAGTAGTAGTAGTAGTAGTAGTAGTAGTAGTAGTAGTAGTAGTAGTAGTAGTAGTAGTAGTAAGTAGTAGTAGCAGTAGTAGCAGCAGTGTAGTAGTAGCAGGAGTAGTAGTAGTAGCAGCAGCAGTAGTAGTAGTAGTAGTAGTAGTAGTAGTAGTAGTAGGAGTAGTAGTAGTAGTAGCAGCAGCAGTAGTCGTCGTAGTAGTAGTAATTAGTAGTAGTAGTAGTAGTCGTAGGAGTCGTAGTCGTAGTCGTAGTCGTAGTCGTAGTCGTAGTCGTAGTCCTAGTCGTAGTAGTAGTACTAGTAGTAGCAGTAGCAGTAGCAGTAGCAGTAGCAGTAGCAGTAGGAGTAGTAGTAGTAGTAGTAGTAGTAGTAGTAGTAGTAGTAGTAGTAGTAGTAGTAGTAGTATCAGTCGTAGTAGTAGTAGTAGTAGTAGTAGTAGTAGTAGTAGTAGTAGTAGTAGTAGTAGTAGTAGTAGTAGGAGTCGTAGTAGTAGTAGTAGTAGTAGTAGTAGTAGAGTAGTAGGAGTAGTAGGGGTAGTAGGAGTAGCAGAAGTAGTAGGAGTAATTCGGGGGTGGGAGTAAGAGCAGGAGTTGGATTAGGAGTAGGAGGAGGTGGACGAGGAGATGGGATGAGCAGGAAGACGATGATGACAAGGACAAGTACTGGTACAACCAGCGGAACTGTACAGTACTTCTGGTGACATTCTGGTGTTATTTGTGCACTAGCTATCATGCAAAGCGTAATAATAATGATGTCACTTACTCGTACAAGTGATCGCGCAAGTAGTACAGCGCAGCTCTGCGCATGGCCAATCGAACCCGACCCGTGGCACATTCACGTTGCCAGCTTGTGCTAATCAGGTTCCATTCTCAGCTGCACTGATGATACTACTGGTCATCATCAACAACATCACCATCGTCTGTATGATCAGCATTACCATGGTCGTTTTTTGGCTTCAAACAACAGTATCTGTTCCCAGTTGAACCTCCTTGATGGGGTTTGTCGGAGAAGCGGATCCCAAGTCCACACTCGAAACTGCTTAAATCAAGAACTCCTGCTGCTAAGCGTCCGGCATGCGGTGTTTCTTATCTGACTCTAGGGTCTTGGGGGTTTTTGCACGCCTGCTTCCGCTGTCTTCGAAGGTGCTCACGCTCTGGGTGACCCAGTGCAGGGATGAGATTGAGGCGGCGCTTCGCATTCTGAATTTCGGGTCGTCGATGGGACGGTTCTGCTCGTGTTAGGATACCGGTGTGAGTGCAGAGTTTCCCAACACGGGGCCTGACATCCCTTGGCAATCGTCCGTCGTGGGATTCAACATCTTCCGGTCTTGTCAAGAACGCAGACCTGGAGTACATCACGACGCGACCCTTGAAACGAAGAGCAGAAAGCTTTGCGATGGAGTGGTCAACACTATACACTGCTTCCAAGGCTACCCCGAGGCCGTCAACGGGCGGGGTCGAGTGTATGCCCGCTCACTTGTCCAGTGTGCACTGTTTTTGTTGTCCAGCGAGCGCTCAGGCTTGAAAAGCCCAACGCCCGCAAGCAACATGAGCCCAACCCCAGCCTCTGTACCCTGAAGACCCTTCAAAACCCTCCCCAAACAAAATCCAAGCCGGAAAGAACCGCAACTCTCCGTTCAGGTGTCCGCTTACAGCTGCTCTGGCGAGAAGGCCTTTGGGGCGCAAGAGTTGTCAGGGTCGTCGTGATGCTTTTAGAAGGTGCTGAGACCAAGGCCGTTTAATCCTCTCAAGTCTGCGGGTGTAGTGAGAGCCTGTAAAGAATTAACCCAAGATCCAAAACCTTGGAGCCGGGGCGCTGAATCCAAAATCCTCGTGCGTCGGGGTTCCATCTTTGGAGCCTTGGCAGGTCCGATTTGGCGAGGCGGGGCCTGGCTCAGGAGCTTTGTCTCTCTTGGGGCTCAGGGTTTTTTTCCGGGTTCCCTCTCGACAGTGGCCTTCTTTTAGACGGGGCGCCGCTAGCCATTGGAGCTGGTGCTTTGCAGAGCCTTCGAGCATCTCAAGTTCAGGGTTCAGCATTTCTTTCCATTGGTTGATTCATTTTGGCTCTTGCCGTGGTTCAGGGACGAGGCGTCAGGATTCGAACTCTGTCTTGACTTCGATTCAGGGGCTCGAGGGCTTCGGATGTAGGGAGCACCAGCGATGGTGATTGTTGGATCTTAGATGTTGGGGGGTGCACAAGTCTTCAAGTGGGTTCAGCAGCTTTTCAAGGGCCATGTTCCAGAAAGGTGGCTCTGAAGAGTTTCGGCGAACGGATGAACATTCTCATCTTCCCATGTTGCCGTGTCTTGTCGACTTGCAGATGGGTCGTGTTCCAGCATATCTTCCCCACTCCGTGGCTGATCAGCTGGTCGGGAAGCACATCGTAGGGTATGGGTTCAGTGACTTTTCTGAGATACTCCAGACGGAATTCCTTCTGAGATCCCATGCTCCAGAACCTGCGTTGGGTTTTCGCTGAGTTCAGCAGGTAGCGAACCTCATCGTGCCGGCGGAAGCTCGGCATGTGGAGAATAGGGGCAGGGCTCTCTTTCTACACCCACGACTCCGGTTAACACCAGAAAACGGAGAATGGCAATCTCCAAATCCTTGGCGTTGGATTCCTGCCGCTGTACGTCGGGCTGAACAGTTGGGAGGTTGGGGTGGTCCCAAGTGTTTTTTGGCGAATTGGGCATGGAGTTCGCTGTATGAGACTTGACCTAACATCCTGGGCACGGACGTAGTTCGGCTTGATCGGGACTGTCAAAGTAGCTTGCATCACACACGGCAGAGCTGACCGTTTTCAGGTTCTCGGCGTGCTGGGTAATACTTAACTCACTAGCGACAGCCTGACAATCTGTGGATTACGAGCCTGGAAACCTCTAAACCCCTTGACCCTAAGATGCCCTAAGCCTCAACCAGAGCTCTTTATATAATGTAGACTGATGTGAGGCTTCCTGCGTCTGAGGCGCTGTTTGCCCCACTCACAGGGAAGCCCAGCGAAGCCCACACGAATCGAAGGACGTGAAATTCCAGGAGGTGGAAGATAGGCTCGCTGCAGCGCCGCTCGGAAAGCAGGGGTTTAGGCGGAGAGCTGGTGCCTGTAGTGGAGGGTTTCCGTTTCAGGATAAAGTTGGCATGGAGCTTTCGCAGCTGCAGGCATGGTGTCAGATCCCTGATACGCTGGCCTTCTCGGTCATTTTGGATTGTCTAGGCGTGGTCATCATCGAACTGCCGGTACTTGAGGCATTTAGCTGCTTTACACTCCGCCATGCCTGAGCTGACACGGAATGGGTGTTGCAGAGGTAGGTTTTAGCAGCTTTAGCATTCCGCAACTTGTAGGACAGAGCACTAGTAATCGACAGAGGTTAAGCCTAGCCCGCAAGCCTAAAGATCTACATGCTAAACATCCCCAGCCTGCCCACAAAGCTCCCTTCCATCCGCTCGCGGCTCAAATTTGCCAAGGGTCAGCAAGCGCCCAGCTTCTTGGTCGCAGTTCGCACGCTAGGAAAGTCGAACAGAAGGCCAGTGTTGCTGTGCACCAAGTTTTTGCCCGAGGTCGCGCAGTACGAAGCTCCAACAGCTTGAGCCAAAGGTGGCCGAAACCAAAAAAGCTTCGCAATCCCCAGACACTCCAGCTTGGCCGCTTCAAAGCCTAAGCTTTGGTGAGGCAGCGCAGCCCTTGGGATTGAAGGTAGGGTTTGAGTGTGTTGGCCTTAGTTGTCGCGTCAGCCGTAGTGCTTTTCGTAGTGGAAGAAGAACGAGGTGGTCATTCCAAGCTTGGGTATTGCCGCACCGGGCAGCCTCAGCAACAGCAATGACTCGCTGCAACCCTCACTGGGGCCCAAATTCAAAAGTCGAAGACCGCGTTTGAAGACTTTCCCGAAGTGCAAACTCTTACAGTACGGTAGCTGTTGACTTCAAGTCTCTTTCGAGATAAGAAGCGTCGGATCCCCAGGATCAACTGAAGCTGCTGCTTCCATCGGGTATCTTGTTGACATCCTTGGGCCCCAACTGCACCTTCCAGGCCTTGCAGTTTCCGGTTGGCGATGTGTCAAGTTTTCTTGTTGCAATCAGTAGCCGCTGTGGTGTTCATCGTTATCCTGGCCTCATCATCGTCATCATCATCATCCTCGTCCTCAGCATCCTCCGCATCCTTCTCATCCTTCTCATGCTCGTCAGACTCATCATCCTCTTCATCCTCTTCACCCTCTTTCTCATCAGAATCACCACCACCACCATCATTACCACCACAGCACCACCAGCACCACCAGCACCACCAGCACCACCAGCACCACCAGCACCACCAGCACCACCAGCACCACCAGCACCACCAGCACCACAGCGGCACCAGCCGCACCGGCAGCACCAGCAGCACCAGCAGCACCAGCGGCACCAGCAGCACCAGCAGGAGCTTCTGTGTACGTGCGCGAGAGTGAAGCCTTGTTGCCCCCAATCTTCCCTTCCTGGCTCGAGCCTTCTCGCAAGTTTTCTCAGCTCCAAGCGCCGCGACTGCTGCACTTCGCACCTCTTATCTCTTATCTGCGCTAGGGTTTTGCAGACTTCTTTTGTCGATGTGTGTTCGTTTCGGGCAGGGTTTGGAGTTGAATGTTGTCATCCCACCCCCACCCCCGCCACCAGCACCAGCACCAGCACCAGCACCAGCACCGGCACCGGCACCGGCACCGGCACCGGCACCACCAGCACCACCAGCACCACCAGCACCACCAGCACCACCAGCACCACCAGCACCACCAGCACCACCAGCACCACCAGCACCACCAGCACCACCAGCACCACCAGCACCAACAGCACCACCAGCACCACCAGCACCACCAGCAGCACCAGCAGCACCAGCAGCACCAGCAGCACCAGCAGCACCAGCAGCACCAGCAGCACCAGCAGCACCAGCAGCACCAGCAGCACCAGCAGCACCAGCAGCACCAGCAGTACCAGCAGCACCAGCACCAGCACCATCTCGTCATCATCATCATCATCATCATCACCATCCTCACCATCATCTCCACTGATCATGGTGCCGTCATCGTTGTCATATCGTTGTCAGAAGCAGCATCATCTCACCCACATCATCCAGCAGCTTCTGACCTGCCTGCGCCCACACTGCTCTCAAACTCACATTCATCTCCGTGACAGCCTGAAAATATGTCTGAAGTTGCTGGATCAGTACTTTGCGTCTGTCGCTGGGACGTGGGCAACAGTAAATTCGTACAACTGGCCACGCACTTTGTGTGTGCATGCGGAACCGCGGGTGCAGGATGTGCTTGGCAAGGAGCTCTCCCAGAAGGTCAGAACATGTTGTGGTGTTGTGGGTTGTCTGCATGTTGTCGTACATTATCCATATCCATTTTCATGCGGCTCAAAGTACCTCCGCACGCACTATGCAGATGTGTATGTAAATGTGTACATATCTATGTTGCGCACTCGTGTATATGCATTGTTATGCAGATTCTGTGCGTGTTCACGCATACACACAGATACAGATACATTAAAAATGTTCGTGCGCATGTGCGTTTTGATTGCTGTTCTATGCTATGCTGTGCTATGCTATTATATGTTGTTGCGCTATGTTACGCTGTGCTACAGTAGCTGCTACTCGTGTAGCGTAATGCAACCGAATGTGAGGGCAGATGATGCATGTACATACGTATGCGTGCATGCATGCATACATGGATGGATGGACGGACGGATGGATGCATGCATGGGTGGATGGATGGCGGGATGGATGGACGGATGTAGGTGTGTTGAATGTAACAGGCGTTATAACTCCAAATCTGGCTTGCTGTGGTAAAGGTGTGCTTTGTTTGGCTGTATGTATACACGTACACACACACACACATCCGTGCATCTGTAACATAATATGGTATATAACAGGCATACAGATATACAGACATACACCGTAAAATTCATGTATGTTTGTAGATATACACACATGTTTGCATAACACAAATGTATGTACATATTGTATGTATCCGAAACATAACAATATATGTATATGTAAACATATATATATACCTATATATATATATATATGTGTGTGTATACATGTAATATAGCAAGTACAGAAAGATTTGTGTGTCCGTACCCACGTATCCAAGCATACGCGCCGGTACTGCATGTGTTTGCATGTTCGGAGTCCACTTGACACGCCGTTTGTGGAGTTTGCACTGAAGGCAGTCAAAACTTGCATCGCTCCGCTGGATATGACTAGTCTTGTCAGTGCCTGGTTGGCTCCCCGGTGCAGGACATCGCGAGGATCTGACGAGGCGTCCTCTGTGAGGCCGTTTATATGGTCTTACAGTTTATCTGCAGAATCACATGAATTCTATTGTTCAAGTTTACATGCACTCTGAGGCCTTCTTGATGATGTACTGTTACTGCTACTGCTACTACTGCTACTACTACTACTACTACTACTACGACAACAACAACTGCTACTGCTACTGCTACTGCTACTGCTACTGCTACTGCTACTGCTACTGCTACTACTACTACTACTACTACTACTACTACTACTGCTACTACTACTCTACTACTACCACCACCACTACGACTGCAACTATCACTACTACTACGACGACGACGACTACTACTACTAGTACCCCTGCCACTACTACTACTACTGCTACTACTACTGCTACTACTACTACTACTACGACAACAACAACTGCTACTGCTACTGCTACTGCTACTGCTACTGCTACTGCTACTGCTACTGCTACTGCTACTGCTACTACTACTACTACTACTACTTCTACTTCTACTTCTACTTCTACTTCTACTTCTACTTCTACTTCTACTTCTACTCTACTTCTACTTCTACTTCTACTTCTACTTCTACTTCTACTTCTACTTCTACTTCTACTTCTACTTCTACTTCTACTTCTACTACTACTACCACTGCTGCTGCTGCTGCTGCTGCCACTGCTGCTGCTACTACTACCACCACGACCATGACGACAGCCGCGAGCACAACCACCACGACACCTGAATCACGACCATTAGCACTACTACACCTCAACAACCAGGACGACCACTTGGACCACGAAAGCCAAAACGATGACAACGAGCACAATGGCTACAGGACCACGACCACCGCGCCCGACGGCCCGACGGCTCCTACCACAACGACCCCGATAATCCCGACGACGCGACGATCATGGCTGCGACGACTGCGCTATAGCCGCGACGGTCACGACCACGACACGATTGCCGCGACGACTACCGCGACCACGGCGACGACCATGACGACGACAACGAGGACGACGAGGACGTCGACGATGATCATGAAAACGACGGCTAATAGGTAGGTCGGCTCAGCATCGAGCGTAGGCACTGTGGTGGCACATTGACAGGTCAGCATGCTCCGTTTTGGACCGGAGTTGCCAGTGTTGAAAATTCAGCAAGGCTTGTTGCAAGCGGCAGGCTCGATCGCAGAGTCGCAGCACGGTCGTTTGGAGATTTGTTTCAGAGCCGAGAACCGGTGCAGTCAGAAGGCTTGAAATGCTGGGCCTTAAACCCAACCGAGCTTCCCAATCAAACCCGGACCGTCTGAAGTTCCGACCGTGGCCGCTAGCCGCTAGCAAGTACAGTCTACAACCAAAGGATTTCAAATGCCGGAAGGTGGTTGATGCATGGTGGCACACCACGGTGCGACCAAGACGTCGGGCCAGCGTGCTGGCCTTGGCGTACCCGTCGAAGTTAGATACCGGAGCCGGCAAGGCCTTGCACAGCAGCCGCTGCACATCTGCACATTGGAAATCTCAACCACAAGTTCCAAGTTGAAGCTGTGCAGGTCCATGGCTCTCAGTTCTAGATTCTAGATTGATTCATTAGGTGTTAGTGTTTAACCCATGTGGTCCGAGCATCACGGCAAGCCGGGAAACTCTCATTAGCGCTGGCATGTGGAACGCGCATTTCCACTTCTTGCCTTGGCATCGTGCATGCCGTCGGAGGTATTGACTGCTTTGTGTCTTGGGCTCTTGCTCGGGCCACCGGGCCCACGTGGCAAAGCTTCGGGACAGCTATAGGGTGGAGTAGCGGAAGAGGAGCTCCCACGACACTGGCACGAGATAGATTTACTAAAGCCCTCGGTTGAAGCCCTCCTAGGATGCCCAGTACTACCCGTATTCCCTTTCTGTAGTCCTAGGTTCCTTATAAAGTTACCCAGCACCAAAAAGGAGCCCTTTTTATTCCTAGGTTACTGAGCATCCTAGGGGGGTGCCTCGGACACCGGAAACCCTGAGCTTGAAAGCGGGTTTAAGAGGGTTTAGGGTTTAAGGTGTAATTAATGTGAGGTTTATCCTGCTCAGCCTCATCACTTAAGGGTTCGGGGGCCGCCATGTGCCCCATTCCTGCCTGGCCACCCTAGGTCGGGTGTCCTAAAACCTTTGAGCCTCAGCATTGAAATCCCATGTGAAATGATGACCAAAGTTATAGAAGGACTGTTCGAAGAGACACTCGCGCTATCTGTGCAGACCCCTTATACTAAACGCTATGAGCCGCAGATCCTGCGGGAGCTCCTCCCTCCGCTCCACAGACAGTGGGGCGGGCCTGCAGGAAAAGCCGGGCTATCATAAACCTTTAGCTCGAAGCCCTGTGGCCACGGATTCACATCATCGGACTCCTCTTCAGCTCGAAGGCACAGGGCCTAGGCCAACCCTAACCTGCCCCAATACTCAATCTTAAGGGCCTTTTACCGACATTGGAAGGTTTTGCCAGTCTTACATAGGCGCCGGGCATAGGGATGAACTCGTCGTCATCACGCGCATCAAGCGAACGGGCTTCGGACTCTGCCCTGATCGAGTAAGCCCGCAGCCGACGTGCATGGAGAAGAGGCCAGGTTAGACGAAGCCCGAGCGGCTTTTTCTGATCCCCGCCGCACGTCCTGTTCACGGCCTCATGCCTTGGAAGCTCGCTGCAGGATCCGGACCCTCAGTCTGTCGATTCTCCCGAGAAGGAAAAACTCCCAGCTAGGGCAATCTAGAGAAGTACACCCCGCTGCTGCCTATTTCAACGATTGCCGCGAAGTCCTAATCAACAGTGGCAAAGAGGGCCGAGCAGCGAGCTTCGCGTGTCAAGTGAGGTCTTCGCGGCTGCTAGGTCCGTGCCTCGAAGCCTGAAGGACCCCGGGCTGTATGGTATGCTACTGGTCCCAGCACGAGCGTAATGGAAACTGTGTTGCCCAATACCCTGCATCCGAAACTCGAAACCCCAGGCCCCAAGACCTACACCCCGACCATCCCCACATGCTGAACGGACCTTTGCCTGCGGGGTCTGTCCTTCGATAGGGCGGACAGAGCACGAATCCAAGCCCCAAGCCGTTCCTCGCGCTCTCAGTACATCCCTGTTGAGGCTCTCAGCTGTTGGAGAGATCACTAGGCGCTTTGCTTTGGTCCTGGGGAGCTGCTTTTCAGGTGGCCTCGAACTTGCCTTTCTGCAACACTACAGCTATGCTTGCTCTCCTCTCCCAGGTGTACAGAGTCCTTGCCCCTGGCCTGAAGACTCCAACTGGCTTTCTCCGACAAGCATGAACCGCCCCAAACTTCCTAAACCTCACACCCTAATCTCTGAACCATATGCGAGCATAGGACCTCCGTAAGATTCCGGCTGTGGGTGTGTTTTGTTTAGGCTTGGGAGCAGTGAGCAGCCCCCAAGGAGTTTCGCAAGTGGTCGTCAGAGAAAGCTGCTCATCTTACATGATCAGACGATCATCATTGCAGTTTCTCGCAACCAGGAGCTTCGTAGAGCCAGAGATCCTGTGTGGGAAGCCTAAACTCGTCTTGGCAGCATCTCTCCAACCACAGGAGCCTCAAGTGCGAGGACTCCAGTTTTGAGGCTCCTCGACAGTTGGGGGCCTTCAAAAAGCCTTGATCTGTGCCTTTGCAGAATCGGCCCATCTCCAGAGGGGCTTGATAAATCGACCTGGCTATTGGGACCCTGACGCCGAGGCACCTCCATTTAAGCCGAGGAATTGCGTGCGGCGTGGATGGCGCAAGCTCCCAAAGCTCTAAGCTGCAAACTTGCTTACCTCGGAACACAGTCGAGGCTGGTGACTGTCCGGGAAGGTTTGCCGCTGACAGTTCCCTCCTTCATCATGATTCAACTCCCACGCAGGCCATTCTTCTTCTCATCAAACGAGACAGAGCCAGTGAGCTAGTCTTGCTACACGGGCCCTATAAGACCAACTGCGCGATGCAGCATGAGAATAGCTCCAGAACCGTGGGTTTTGGGGCTGTCAGTGGAGCCAAGAGACGCTTCGGAGGAGAGTTTGGTGGAGTTTGATTGCCAGAGTTTTGTGAGAAGATGAACACAAGTCTTAAATCGTTCAAGCGTCGATGCAGATCTGGCTTTCAGTACTGGCCTTCTCAGACTGCGGAGTTTGTGCCGCAATTTCGGTTCGCCAGCAGGGCTTCAAGGATCGCGGCGATTTCGTACTGTAGCACTGGTGCAGTATCATGCTTAAGTCTAGCTGCATGTTGAGCGAGGGCTACGAGACAGGCAAGGTGCTGGGTGCCCCTGACACCACTGAATCCGAAACATACAGTTTTCATTGCAGACCCTTGTGTAAATCTTGTAACGCCTGTGGACCAGGCACCAAAACCATCAATCCTAAACAGACCCGAACCCTGAAGCCCTAAACAGAATCGAACTCTGGAGCCCTAAACCTTGAATCTGTAAATCGAGCATCCGGGAGTTCTGCTATCCACGCCTCAATTCCGTTCCAGCGAGCACCCGCACAGGCCACATGGAGCTTCTTGTTACGGCCTGTTAAGGGAAAGCCAGTTCGCAAAACGACCACTCTCACATTTTCAATCACACCAGGCGACCTTCCGTCAAAGTGCTATGAGGCATGCTCAATTAGACAAAAACTCGTAAGGGAGTGAGCATTTTGCATGGAACAGTACGGGTAGTGCGCACGAAGGAGCGCAGAAAGATCCTTTTGTAGGCACAGCTGTCGTTTCCAGTTAGTAACCAGACTGTTCATTGTCGTAAGAACGGGAGAGCTTGAAGCGAGCCTGTTGATCAAACGTATGATTTTGTGCCTGGGGCTGCTCGTTTCGGGGCGTTGACGTCTCCTCGCATTGGAGGCGTTGGAGGGAAGATCTGCGCGTTGACTGAAGCGGGGTGTCATAACCGTTTCGACCTGTTGACAATGTCCTTTTGGATGTTTTGATCTTTAGTTGAAGGTGTAGGACGGCACCCGTTAGGGCATTTGACGGAGTGTTTCACAGCCGTCAGAGCCTTTGGAGTTTTTTGGGAGTTTTTTGGCAGCGGGGCTTGCCGAGGCAAGCATCCAGGGGGTTCTTAACGGGAGAGGGAGGAGGGAGCTTCGCAGAAGCTTGCCCACCCACGGGGGCAGCGCTCGAGAGAGAGGCCTCCCGAAGCCTTCCTCCCCACTCACGCTAGGAACAAGCGGCCGGTTGCGATTTTCCGATTCTTGTCTAGCTGGCCGGAGCGCGTCCCGGGCCTTCCGAGGTTCAGGTGGACAAGCAGCGGTATCGGAATCGTAGCAAGGGAAAGAGTCGCCGAATGCAAGCAAATTTCGATTGAAACGGAAGCAGCAGCATTCGGAGGAGGATGAGGACGATTAGTAGCAGCAGCAGACGTATATAGTGTTCTTTTTCTACTAAGAGTTAGGAGCTGGGAGAGTAGATCCTGAATTCTGGTGAACGACTTGCTTCAATGTTTGGCTTCAACGCTGTTGAGGACAAGCAGGATGCGTGCACCTTGCTGCTACATGTACCCATGCTGTAGACATGAGGCAACCCAACTCCTCGTCGCAACAACCTGAACGAAACAGAGAGTCCACTCGCGAAAGAAGGCCCGGAATCTGGCGCTCCAATACTCGTCTCTGATCATGAATCATGAGGGTGACCACATGGCCACGGGTGCAGGCATGATTGGTAGGGTTGAGGGGGTCACGACCAGAATAGCTGCTACCTTGCATGGTGCTCGTGGTAGTCATTCTACTGTGGCACTCCTCTTAGGTCCTGGTAGCTGCTCGCCACTGCATTTTCCCGCAAAGCCGACAGAGGCTTTGGGACACGGACTGCGTGTGAGTCCAAGGAGACATCGTCCCACCTTGAGCTGCAAGCTCTCGTAAGAAACTTCAATCGTAACGTAGACCCCTGATAAATAGACCCGGCACCTTAAAGAAAATGGGCTCAGAACCTAAGCCAAGACTGAACAAGCGATGTGAATCACGCCTTGTACAGACCGCAGAAGAACTGGTCATAGTGATCAACTAATTTTTGTCAAGGTTTAGAGCTTTTGGGGGTGACGATGGATTAAGGGGTTAGGGTTTGCATATGATGAGCATGCAGCTGTCCTTTGCTGTTCGCAGCAAGTCTGCTCCAGAGGCATCTTTCGTTGTGCTGTAGGCAGATTCATGTATACCGGCACATGCACAATTACACTTAGACTTAGACGCTGACATGTACACACATACCCCCTCCCCCCCCCCCCACACACACACACCCATGAGCACAAGTTACATGTCTGCATGTACTTGTACGTATACCTGCGCATCATGTCTATATACATTATACATGTACCTGCACCTGGTACATGAATGCACATCTACAAATAGGTGCCACATGCATGCATATACATACCTATATCTTATCTATCTATCCATACTCATCATACATTCTTATGAATACGTTCATATGTCTTTAGATATATATATATATATATATATATATGTATACGCATGTGTGCGTTCGTTCAAATGTAACACAATCAGGTACCTACATATCTCAGCCGTCTTGACATGATGCATAGGCCGGCTGCTAGCTTCTAAACCCCGTAACTAGCCAATGCATCCGAGTTGAAATTGTCCCTGAAATGCAGCAGCAGCTTTCAAGATGCCAACCCTTTGCCGGAAGGAGCAATGTAGTCGCAGGGTTGAATGCACAGCCTGAGATGTGTGGCAATGTACAAGTACAAGCTACTTCTATTCAGGGACGAAGCAGCAGGACCGGAGAAGCCAGCCCAACCCGTTACAACGTGGTTTTGCGATCCAGCCCCGACAGCCTGGACACCTGTGCTTTACGATGCGGTTGGACAAACCTGGTTGGCGTCAAGTAAATCCGGACTTGAACTTGTGGAACCAGAAAGAGCGTAAGGGTGGGCTCTGGCAGACATTCCGGGCACGGAAGTGTAGTGGCCTGTGCACCGGCTGGGCAAGCGCATGTGGCTCGCGCCAAGACTTGCGCCAAGATCGCAGGGTTGCACGCTTGGCCTGGACCTTCCGCGGCTACGAGTCTATGACATGAATCGCGGCTCCAGAGTAGTTTTTGGGCGGTCTCGGGATCGAGACGTACTGTTTCGGACGCTTTCGAGTGGCAGGCTTGAGAGACTTCTGTTCGGGGGATCGGGGGAGGGATGCAAAGGCCTGCAGGCGTGTCTGGAGTCGAGGCCAGGGGTGTAAATCAGATCACAGGTCGTTAAGTTATTAGATTCAGCCAGGCTTTGGTGGCTAATGTGTTCAACGGACTCGGGGTGTGTAGCTGCTTGACTTGGGGTGTCGGAGCTTGAGAGTCTCCAGGTCTGGCTCGGCAGCAGACCCTGCGATGTTTGGAAGATGTCCGAGCTCTCGTAGATAGAGCCTGGAGAGCTCTGAGCCTGGGGATGCACGGCAAAATCACTAGCTTCGGTAGCCATGGTAGCCCTATGCCACACTCTTCAGAGAGCAGGCTTGGAACACGAAAGCCTAGAGTGGATTAGAGCTGGAAAGTGAACGAATTAGGGGTTCGGCTTCGCCTTCACGTTGTGCAAGGTTTACAGGAACCCAATGCCGACAATACATTTCCGGCAGAGAGAGCTCTCCTTCCTAGAAGTTAGATGCACAGAAGGTGCAGAAAATGCTCGCGGACCTTCAAAACCTGATGTGACAGCCAGCCAAGTGAATGGCCCACGATGCGTAATGACAGCGAATACCTGTAGTAGTCTAGAGCCTGAATAATTGGTGCTAGTATTCCTTGCCGTGCCCCAATCTAATTCAGGCCCCCTAGGTTACAAGGCTCATCCATGCTTGTCAATCGCACACTCTAAGATGTGGCAGTTCGTCCTCGGCAGAGGTTTCTTAAAGTTATGTTGCAGGCTAGGGATCGCAGTCTCGGATCGTGATGTAGCTGTGTGGGACGATAAGTGATAAAGCTTGCGCGTCTGTTTTTGGAGAGGCAGTCTTGAAGTTTGGGTCTCTGCAATGTTAGAAGATCGTCTTCGTGTCCCGCTGTACATGACTCTTACTACTGCCATGCAGCGCAGCCAGAAGCAGTGTGGCGTGTTTTCAAGCACGGTTTTTGTTTACCAGGCTTGAACGACCTGGTCTGTTCCGACCTATAGATGGTCGATGCTCCAGGTCAATCACTGCTCTTGTTGCGATTACCCTTCAACGCTCTGACTCTCGCCGACGTTCTTATGAAGCCTCCGTCAACCCAAGCCTCAAACCCACTGGCTTTGAAGCTCCGTGGCCTAGATTGCCTCACTAGTACGGCTGCGGGAGCCCGTCCACCCACGGCTGGCCGAAAAATAAAGTGTGCAGGTCTTCGGTTGGTTTGTCGGCATTGGGCGTCGGATATTCCAGGAAGGCCGAAATGGTTGTGTATGATCGCTGTGCGTTCTTCGGGTTCCGGCTCGGCACAAAGCCACCAGCCGTACGGAAATACTCCCTGTGATAAGTTTGCGTCGGCAATCTCCGAATCTGTAGCAAGCCCTTCAGCCACAGGCTTTGCACACCCGAGCTCAAGCCACCCTCTGCCCCCGAGTGCCGCGAGTACATCACTAGACCGCCCGGCAACTGGAAGAGCCTTGCACCTTCCTCTTCATATGCCAACTTCAAAACGACAGCGCCAGTACACGGAGCTTTTGGTGACCAAGCGGGACGACTACCAGGAAGCAGTGTAGGGGCGATGTTCGGCGAAGTTGGGAGGTCGAGGGCTTGGGGAGTTTGTGGGATGCTCCCGAGATGAAAGATCTGTGCCGAAGGATCGTGTGGAGGTTGGCCTCGCAGAAGTTTGTTGGTTTCGGTGTGCTGACACGATAGCTGTACAACACGACGAAGGATGGTCAAAGATAAAGCTTCGATCCCGAGACGTGGATCTGCACGGCGGTGCCGTCGCTTTTCAAGAAGAACTTGCATTCTGGGTAGGTGGACGTGCACATCAGGTGTTTTACAGGAGTAACGTGACAGTGAAAGGCACACAGTTCGCGTAGAGTTGCAGCAATGGCTCGTAACTGGTGAGTAGAACCAACTTCGACTAGAGCAACCAGGCAGTCGTATTCAGAAGTCAAAAATAGGCCAAAGCATCAATTCATTGCCCGACAGCGCCGCTTGCAGTCTCAGCTCCTGTCCCCTACACTGCGAGGAGTATGCCAGCGCCGAACACAGGAGCACAGAGTTCGGGGCTTCCTAAACCCTGGGGACTGGAACTTCTGCCCGAAAGATTGCGGTTTGAAGCCCTCGAACCCCTCAGCTCCGATTTGGATCCGGGTGAACCGACAAAATGGGATGATCAGTTACTGTTAGAGCGCAATACTCTCTTGCACTGCACTTTCTGAACTTCGGCCCTGGCTTGAAGGCAAGATTCGGATCTGGTGTTTTGGCCTCGTTGCTTGAAGCGTGCTCTGTGGCTATGGAAGATGTGTGACAACAATCGGGGTCTTGGGGAGCACACGTGGCCCCACTAGCCAACGTAGTATGATCGCAGCACTTCCTTGGAGCCTGGCACTACACAGTGTTCACGTTTAGGCAAATACGGTTTTCCCAATGGTTCCTTGGTTTGGGGCTTCCGGCTTCTTCATGCAGCCGCGAATAGCACAAAACAATCCCCTGCACAGGCACGCAAGCAGTTTCTGTGGTTTTTTTTGGAAGAGCCTTTCTTCAGTCTATATTATGTACCAGATCTTCTACATAATATACTAATTTAGTACGATATATTTTACATACACAACAGTATAGTACCATTTCTTCTACACAATTACAACAATATATAACATGTCATATATAGCCTACGATGTGCTATGTCTGATGAGGGCCCAAAGAGGCGCTAAAGCTCCGCATGCGGAGGAAGTTCGTCGAAGCGCGGGTCCGCTTCCTCCGCAGGCTCTCCTGGGGCTCCTGGGGTTGCTTGGGTTCAGGTTTAGGGCTTAGGCTTTAGGGAGGGCCTTCAGGTTTTGGGTTTTGGGGTCAACAGCACTTGGGGCTCCGTGTCTACGGCCGAGTTTTTGGATGTCGGGGTCTTTGGGGGTGGTGGTGCGAAAGTTCCAGGTGTCAGGGTTTGCAGCAGTTCCACACTTTTCAGCAAACTGGGTCCTTCCTTCTGTGGGCAGAGTCTAGGGATGATGACCTCTGTCGAAGTTGGAGCTCTCCCAAGTCCAATCCTTCTGCGCAGAGGTGCCCGCGCATGCTGAAGGCCATGGCCATGTCAGAGGCAGCCCGTCCCCAAAGTTGGCAGCTGGCATTTTCCAAAACTTATCCGGCCACTTGCCGGGTTCCTGATGTTGAGGATC
Source organism: Symbiodinium sp. CCMP2592 (assembly GCA_905221615.1). Classification (NCBI taxonomy): domain Eukaryota; class Dinophyceae; order Suessiales; family Symbiodiniaceae; genus Symbiodinium; species Symbiodinium sp. CCMP2592. The sequence continues at coordinate 1,186,924 of CAJNDT010006235.1, forward strand.
TTGCCGTTTGGAAAAGACAGATTAGGGCCCCTGTTGTCTGACACTCACTCAACTTGAGGAGCTTTCGGATCTGTCCTTATTCTTTGTGGGGCTTGATACGGACATGCAAAGTTGTGCTCCAAGCCGCGAGCTTTCTGTTCAGTGACATAAACTAGCTTGCCACGGTTTAGGACCCTGTTGGCGAGTCAGCCCTACACAGCGTGTGAGCCATAGCCATATGAAGAGGGCGAATGGATGCTGTGTCGATTGTCTTCTCTTTGTTTGCGTGCATTCTGGCTTTCCGATTGCACGTATTTGGACTTGCCATCGGAATTGGACTTAGCGTGAGCTTGGACCAGGCTAGCCTTTGGAATCCAATTTAGGGAACGGAGCGGGTTTGCCACGAGCTCACAGTTTCAGCTCTGATCAGAGTTGCTGAATTCTTCGTCGAAATTGAATTGCAAGCCCAAGGAGGCCTATACAGCCTGCTGCAATCGAGAGTTGTTGCAATGTGAACGCCGATGTACATATCCATGATTCCCAGCATAGTTGCGAAGGCTGTATAGGGACAGTAACAGTAACAGATGGAATAACGGTGCTGTTCAGGCGAACGACCAGGAGATTCGCGTCTTGGCCCAGAGCCTCAAAGAGCAAACATTCCGTGGTTGCCTCAAATTATTTGGCGCCTGGTATGTTGCAGGCCTGTCGAGACGGCTGTTTGCTCGGGCAGGTATTGTGTTGGCTGAGGGCTGAAGCTCATGGAATGTGGGTTTTGGTGGAGACGGGAGGCTGTAGCTTCGTGACCTTCGGCTTGTCGTACGGAGTCGAGGAGCTCATGGGTATGGTGGGCATTCCTGCACTTCTGTTCAAGGCACGCTTCCTTCACAGGGCCAGGTCTCCGGAACGTGGACTCAAGAGACCCGAAATTCGTGCGCAAGGATGTCTTTCAGCCTGAAACCTGCTAGCCGCAAGTCCTCAGCTTGACAGCATCTTCAACGAAAATGCTCGACTCTGCAGCATTTCGCAGGAATCGTAGCGTTTACTGCTTGGTTCGCAGCCCTACTGAGACTGCAAATGCACTTTGCCGAGGTAGCCATGATGTCATCTGCAAGCAAGGTGCTCAAGCTGTCCGGGGCCCAGGGGCCTGTCGGTGAAGGCTATGCTCATCTGGCGAAACCTCCGTTTAGAACATGGAAGATCTCTGCCTTCAAGGTTGCAGGGTTGTCAGAGTTGACTCACTAATCGGGTCCGAGCTTCGAAGATAGTCAGCGGAAACAGCAAAGGCGAGGAGTTTGCGCCTACGTTGCCATGCACTACTCTTGCTGTGTGACCTCCACGCTGGGCGAACAGTCCAAAGCCACAAAGTTCGGGTTCGGTTCCGGATATAGGCGTGAATTACAGCACAAACTAGATAGTCGTGTGAAGGATCGTGGTGGGGGACGTGTTTTGGGTGCAAGAGTTCGGTCTTCTGTCGGCTCTGCGGCTTTCAAGGCCTGAGGCTTCGTGTCGGACGGAGGGCTGTCGAAGTGACGCTGCTGTCGTTGGTTTTCTTTGTTTTCTTGTCATTGTTCTTCCCTGTTTGCAACTCTTGCATCCTTTCATGAGGTGGCTTTTTAGCCTTGCAATATGTAGTGCTACATGTCAGCGCCACCACAAGGTCCCTACATCCTGTAGATAGGCATTCCAGGGTCTCCCTTGCCGTGCAGGAGTTGCGGACTTGAAAGCAGGAAGGGAAAATTTCTACTTTTCGTGGAGGGCCAGAACTCTGGCTTGCGTGTGTGAGAAATCCCAGGATGATTGCTTTATTTAGTGGACTTGTTCTGTGTTTCGGCCTCCAATGCAACTTGGTCATCCTCCTTCTGCCCCTACGACGACGACCACGACGACGACTAGGATGGTTGTCGCCATTCTTTTTTTGATGAAGCCCCATCCTGCGGAGATCACGAGGACTTCATGGTGCTGGTGCGGAGTGGCACCTTGCTCCAGGCCAGGCCACGAAGCATGGTGTGCGATTTGCTTGTTGCGGTGTAGGCGTGGAGTCGGTTTGCGAAATCAAACTCGGGACTACGGATCCGTAGCATTGGGCAGCATGAACGAGTTTCCCCCACCAGAAAACCTACGACACAAAAATGACCAATTAGCATCGGCTTAACATGAACCCTAATCCGCCCCATTTAAAGCATGTGCGAGGGCCCTCAAAGATCGAGTTTCTATAGACAGCTTAAGACCAAGCGGCACAACAGCTGAGATCATTCAGAGGGCAAGGGCAGTACGGGCAAACGAAGGATGCGAGTCTGCATGGCCCCGACCAAGGGTTGCTGGAGAGGGCGAGACAGGGCGCACACCTGTTCTGACACACATGTCTGTGCGTGTGTGGCGATGTCCGTGGGGGTCTGGGTGTCTGGATGGCAGAGTAGGGGACCCTTGCTTCCTTGATTCTTGACTGTTCGTTGTGATCCATGTTTTGACATCGCGGGCTGCTGTTGATCTTGACGGGTAATGAGTCCGTAGTGAAGGTCTTTAAGTCTTGTGCATTTGCTGGTGCAGGTGAGAGCCGTGGACCCGCGTGCGCACATGAAGCAGGAGCTGTTTACGGCCAGGGAGGTTGCCTCTGGTAATTGTGATGGTCTTACAGGCGACAGTTCCCAGGCTCCGGTCGTCCGACTTCCCAAGTCTCGTACGGATGCCGTGAACTAGCTCCCAAAGTGCCTGGGCTGAGCTCTCCTTGAGATGTCAAGTGAGCCAAGCGAAGTCCCGGCCCGACTTTCGGCCAGGAGGTGGGCGTGACCAGCTCCGAGGCCATTTGCGGGCTTAACAGCTGAACATGCCACCAATCGCTTGTACTGGGCCTCTCCTGTTAGCTTCGGGGCCTGCGGGTTCAAGTCTAAGAGTGCTTCAGGTTTGAGGCTTCGCGGTACAGGCCTCACGGTCCGAGTACAGTTCAGTGTTTGGGATGTAAGCCATCACTAGTGCCTCAAAACCCTGTAAGTATGCCCTAATCCTCAACTCTTTTCATTTCTTCTGCGGTTTGAGATTTGAACCCCAAGCTCGAGCATCATTTTCCAACGTGCCCCATGGCGTGCTTTTGCAGGTCAGTCCGACTCGATCGGTCAGGACACGCCCGGTGAAGCCTAGTGGAGACATGGAAAGGTTTGCCTTCAATTGTTTTTGGGTTGGGCTGCAGGTGTTCCACGAATTGCAGCTCCATAGATACAGATGATCGGATAGATGTCTCTTTGAGATGCTTCTTTGGTATGCAGTCTGCCAAGATCAAATTCAGCAGGTCCAGGAACGTCCAGACTGTGAACCGCTTTTTGCATTTGCAGCATCACCGGCAGCCAATCGACGGAAAATCGGCAAACAGTTGGAGAGCGGAGCAGCTGCAGCTTCTCGAAGCCTTGGAAACATCACAAACGCGAGGACAACAGCAGGGGAGCTGTGGGAAACAGCGGAATGTTAGTAAGACCACCCAGCGTGGGGACAGCAACAAGCATGCATGCCCAGCCGACTCGCGGATTTGGTGCCAGTCTGTCTCCTCAGTTTAGCCCGTCTAGAGCCCGCAAGCCTTCTGAGTCAGCAGGCAGACGATGAGTCTCGCCGATGAAGGCTCGCAGGGTTCAACGGTTCTTTAATGCTTCTTCCCAAATCGGTGTCTGGAAGCTTGACGTCAAGGAGCATGCACTTTCTGTCTTCCTGCCTCCATGCCCCACATCAAGCGTGACATTGTCGCTCTTTGTCGGCGGACATGGGCGTAGGATGGTTTTGCTACGGTCTCAATCGACAGCCCCGGTACGAATCCTCCACGAGCCCTGAGCCCTGAGATTACGGCACCGTGACTAGACGAGGTTTTAGCAGTGACGTGTTAGGAAGAACGACGTTCAGTTGTGCTGATCGACAAGGGCATGAGCCTACTCAGCCTACTCACTGCGTCATAGCTGTTTAAACAGGGATCACGAAAAGACTATACAAAGCGGTACTGTAGGCACAATCCAAGATGCACTTCAAAGCTACGGCCCTAAACCCGAAACTCTGGGCCTAAACCCCGAAACCAGAAAACACTAGTTACCAAAACCCTAAACCCTGAGCACCCAAACCCTCAATAATAACCGCAACCATTGCTAAAATCTAAAACCCCTAGAGCCCCAAATAGTGGAGCCTTGAACCGGACAACGGAGGTAGCTTCGAGCGAATCGTCTCGTGGTGGGCTGAGTCTTTGCTGGTGCCAGTTGGATTGTGCTTCGGGGGTTACTTGCATCTTAGGGCGAAGTGCTACTACATGCTTTGGGTTCCGGTCACCACGAGGGTTGCTACAAGAGCTATTACGGAGACATCCTAGGTTGTATGAAAAGGTTGCTACAATGGTTTCTTGAGGGCTTATGGGCTCAGGAACTGACGTGCTGGAAGCAAGATTATGCATTTGGGCCTCACGGAAAGAAGTTCCTAACATCGCCACGCATTGCACCCAAACTCTGCAGCAGTGCAGCTTGAACACAGACACTGCCATGTTGGTCCATGTCTAGAGTGCGTCTGTGCCGATCTAGATGGATAGCTCTTCCGCCCCCAAACCCTCAGGATCTGGCCGAAAAGCGACAATAACTACAAAGGCATTCGGAGACAAGCCGCACCTCACGGCGTCTCGAGCGAGGTGGGGCTTTGTCACGTCAGGGCTGCTCTCCAGACATCTTTAATCTTGAGTCAGCAGTTCCAGATAGAAGGGGGGGAAGTTCCCAGTGGCAAGGCGCTGCGCCGCTCTTGCAGGGCTTGACATCTCTGGCGCTTGGGATGGGAAGACTAGCTGACTTGCCGGTGCAATGTGAGTTACACTGACTGCCAGCTTATCGAGGTTGAAGAGCTGCATCTGCCGATCTCTTGTGGGACTTTATGTTCTTGTGGCATGTAGTGTGAAGGATCTCAAGATTGCCCGGAGCAGCAGCAGCATCTGTCTAGAGAAGCTACCGTCCAATGCTTCTTCCATAGATTCTTTGCAGAGTCCTTCAGGAAAATCTGGCCTCCAGCTCGAAGCTAGAATCTACATGACTAAAGAGAGAAGGGTCCCCCTGTAGACACCACATGTATCTCCCCAAAGGCTCCTCTTCTAACGCTCCAGGATCAGGAAGAATATTCGTGAGGCTATGTTGGCAGCAGTATGATCAAGGCCCCTTGTTTTTATGCTCGGAGACAACGGAGGCTCCTCCGCCAAGAAGAGCAGATTCTCCAAGCTTCTGCAGGCCGTAATGTATTCGAAGGGCGATATCTGGGAGTACTCTGAGGATTGTTAGCCGGTTTTACGTCTCAAGAACCGACCTTTGTTTGCAGTTGCCCTGTACGACAAAGTCTGGTGCAAGAGCAAGGGATCTCATTGATCATCGATCATACCTTGCAACCCCAAAGCAAACCGTCAAGCCCCAAGAAGGGAATCTCACGGCTCCGGTTTACTTCGGCCAAGTCGCCTTCAGCGGTATTTGCTTGCAGACTCCTGGGTTTCGCATTTCAGGGTGACGGGGTGCATTCATGTCCCGAGACAGGATGCCAGCAAAGTTGATCGAAGCGATGCTTTGCAAGAAGAATGGTCATGTTCGTAGTGATAACGGACTTGTGGCACCTGTAGCCAGGCAAAAGATGTTGAGCAACGTAGATGTATTTCCCCAATTGACCGGGGTGCAAAAGCCCTTTCCACACGCCTCGTCTTTTGAATTAGCCTCGACCCTCGCAGTACCGCAGCATTGATGGATGCTGTACCCAAGCCAATTCACCGTATCATCCCGAACAGCTACAACCGTGTCAGCGAGGTGAAGGAATTCTGTTGTTCTGCCCTTCGTTCTTCTGTTGCAGTCATTGTGATTTCACGCCAGTGCTGAACAGTATCTTGTGGTGCTGTGTGCTGAAGTGTATGTGAAGCAGAATGTGCTGCAGGCCATGATTCAGTGATGTTTGGCATCCTTCCACTAGGACTTATATACCGATTACCAAGCTATGTTGTTGTTGTTGTTCTGAACTGCACAACGTATCCGTTTGTCTGCGCATTGCCCTCGAATGTATCCGTTTGTCTATCCACCAATGCACTATGCATACATCCGTGTACACTGTTTGGCAAGCAGGAGCATCAGCTGTTGGCGTTATGGTAGCTGTCCCACGAGTCTGCGGAGTGTCTGCTTGGGTATTTTGAGTTTGCCACCAGTCTTAGTGCGGGCTGCAAAGAGGTTGGCACACTGCCTGCCTGCACGCCGGACTCCTGGAAGACGTTTCTTTTTTTCACTGGCCATTTTTTTGGGCTTGCGGCTGATTCATGAAGTGTAAACTCATGGCCTGATTTCATGGCAGATAGTCTGATTTTCTCTGTGCAACGAGGTGAGAATACTCCGGCAGGGCCTCAATGATGCGAGCCCCGACTCCCCAAAGCAACCCTCTGAACCTCTAATGCCGGCAGGAGCCACATGAGCAATTTCCTGGAGTTCTTAATGATGTGGATTATCCTTCCATGACCAGGGCCAGCAGTCCTGTCATGAGTTGCAGTTGTAAATCAATACAACGTAGACCAGAGCAACTCGCAAAAGGTACCATGCTTTCACTGTTGGAGGATGATTCGCTCCGCTTCTTGGCTTGCTCGCCTAGATGAGTCACTCCATGGTCCGCAGTATGGCCTAACCAAACTTTCGAAGCGAATCCCCAAACTCCTAAGCCGCAGACCTTCCTTGAGGTGCTTCGGCTGCCACGAGGTCGTTACCGGCATGCGGGGTGGCCCAGCTGCCGGAAAAGGTAGCCCCCAAACCTGAATCAATTTGCTTCGGAAGCGCCGTAGTCGGTCAACTCGGGCACGACGCATGTTCAGAAGCGCACTCAGATCCTTGAGGAGGAAGCCTCCTGCTCGGTAGTAGAGAGGTATGATGGTGCAGAACGCTGGAATTTGCTTCAAGCTAAAGTCCTGTGCAGCCCCTCGTTTTCCTTGCGGTATCCCTCCGCAAACTGCTTGTCACTCAAACTGGAGCCTTCACTTCAAACCTGTGCAAGGACTGTGGATCCCGACCCCCAAAATCCGCAAATCCACGGTGTGAAGGCTTTGAGCCTGAGAAGCCCAGCGGTAAGGAATAAGTCGTCAGGCTAGGTTGGAGGGTTCGGTGTTTAGGTCGTTCAGGGCCGCAGAAAATCTAGGTGGCATTGACGATACAGGGAGACAGGAGCCCCTGTCCCGGGAAGGTGGTGTGAACGTGGTGGTTCAACATTTCAAAAAGATGACGGTGATCAGATTTGGAGCTCAACATCCCATGCAGAGCCGTAAAGCCTAGAATCGGCAAATCGTCAAACCTCTGACTAGACTAGACAGTTGCAGATGTTTGGCTGGCCTAAATTCAGGTGGAAGCTTTGCTTAGGAGTCGTTTGATCTGACGATTCGGAACTTTCGCGAGTTGTTAGGCCTTCGTTCTTGCACTTTTGGGGCGTGACGGTTTCGGCGCTTCTGGATTACACAACACGTATTGCGATTTCGGGACACTTCGGCCAGCAGCTCCTAGCCTATCAGCTGATCAGGAAGTGGCCTTTCTCCCTGGTTGCGGAGACGGTTGCTGAGGTTTACACCATCAGCAAGCAGGAGGGCACCGGAAAGCCTAAGACCTTAGACCCTTTCGCCCGAAGCTGGTAGAAGCCCAGCCGCATCAGAGCTAGCAGCTATGCCCACGTCTCCAGGATCTGCTGCGGACGGTGGCCAAGAAGCTCCTGGCCTCTCTTGTCGAGGCTCTTTGGGGCCTTTCCGTCGCCATCTTGTCGAGTTCCGGTCAACTTCACATCTTAGCAGTTTCATGCTGTTTCGAAGAAGGACTATGTGGTCCTTGTGCATGTGACCGTGCAGTCTCACAAGCTCGTCGTTAGCCTGAGTGAGCATCGAACCAAGATGAGCTCAACTTGAACATTCTGCCGCGAGGGAACCAACTGTTGCCTTGGGCAGCGATGCAGCCAACTCCCAGCCGCAGCATCGTTGTTAAATTTGCATATGGCATGGACGGCAGATCCGAGCAAAGGGCTCGGGGTGTGCAGGGTGCCCGTGTGCAATGAATGAAGACTGTCGTGTTACGATGTTGCAGTGCGTTTTTGAGCTCTGGCTATGTGGTGTAGGGCTAGACGATTCGGTGGATCTCATGGGTAATTACGGTATGTGCATCAGGGCCAAAGCTACCAGAGTCGTACAAGATGAACACTTCGAATACATAGCAGCTGCAAAACTGAACTGAACTGAAACCTCACAGAGCATTGGGGCTGACAAAGGTGATAGACTGCCAAGGCGTCTTCATCCTTAGATGTCGAGCCGAAATCCGAATGCCAAGGCGTGACCCCGGAACGTGAACTAGGTGTAGCACCTCAAAAGCTAGAGGACCTATTAAGCCTACGAATGCCTTCGATGGGTCGAGCTCCTACTTCCTCATCCTGTGAAACATCATGGCTTCTGCCAAAATCTGACGAGCCAGATCTCGCGCGAGATGCAGTACAGCGACGCATGGTTGCTGCCCTCCCTGCCAGTTGTTGGATGCAGGGTGCCGTCTTCAGGACTGTTTGTGTGCCTGGCAAGTCGTGTCGTGATTTCCATTTTAGAAGCGGTGGTGCCACTGGACGACGAAAAACAGGGATTGTTGTCACCGGTTTTTGTGCGCTGCTCGCCACCAGACACCTGCAGCGGGTGAAATTTCGAACCCGTTTCAGTACTAACATGCACTTCGCTTGCAAGTATCTGCTGACATCGGGATTCGGAGTTGGTACGCATTTTCCATAGCAAACTGCGAAACCTGGAGGCTCTGTTGAACTTCTAGTGCAGGTTCGTTTCACTCAATAGCTTGAATCTGCGACCTCATGCCCTCACAGCAACGCCGAAAACCACATGTGGGCCATTTTGAAAAAGTCACCAGCCAGAGAGTTGTCATATCAGTCTTGAGGTCTCCTGTTTGGGTTTGCGTTCGCTGTCTGCGAGGGGTTCGAGAAGTGTGGACCATGTGGACCCTGATTCAAGCTTGAGCCGCATGTGTAAGGCTTTCCCCAAAGATACTTGTGCTTGCTGTAATCCAGCTCCTGCGATGCGTTGTGCATCGTCGCATGATGGCAGGCACCTGAATCGCCAGACCGAACGTCTCGACCTCAGCAGCTGCGAAGCTCCTGAAAACCGGTTTTCAGGTGTTGCGTCTCTGTGAACGCTTTCAGGTTTGCTGGCACGGTTAATGCAAACACTCACCGCGAAGCGGACTCTTCGAACTCATTGTCACATGGTCCCCGGGGGTTCTGGTTCGGACCAGGGTTCAGAACGCTGTTGTCCAGGCTGTTTCAGCTTGGACGCGCGAACATGTGGGAAACACCTGCAGCCTATGGGCAGTTGGTACTAGTTGGGTACTGCCGTATTCTACTACCATTTCGTCATGTCTTCGCACACGACCTTCTTGAGAAGAGATCATGTTCGGCTTGGCTGCGCTGCCGAAGGGTGCCGTGCTGGAGCATCCGCCTAGCCGAAGCGGGGCTGCCTGTTCTCTTGCTGCACTGAACGCGCCAAAGGTTGGGACGCGTACAAGGAGGACATGATTAAGAAGGCCCTTGGTGGGTGTCTGCAGAATTTGGAGCAGATTCTAAAGTCCAGCTCCTTGATGGATCTTGATGGTCCTAAACCGTATATAAGCTCCTGAAGCCAGACTTTGTCTCTGTCCGGGATCTCAAGCGCTCAACTCCACTTCTTGCTTTGCCTGCAGCTTCCGGCTGAAGTCGTCGCAGATTTTTTTTTTACACGTTATGGAACGTACAGTAACTTAGATTGACGTTTTGTCTGTTTCCCGTACAGAACAGCTCCTATCCCGAGAACCTCCAGATTCATCCTGGGAATCCTGAGAGGCCGTGGAGGATGTTCGTGATGCCTCCGAGGCGACAGAAGCCAGGCAGGGGCGGTTTGCAACTGCGCCGCAAAACGTGTCATTGGAGCCGTTGTGCGATTGGATGCTTGGGCTTAAAGCCTCAGGTTCCTGGTTCCAGTCCAGGGGCCTAGACGTTCGATGTTGCATTGGTTGTGGGGTTTGGGTTGGGTGCTGCGTAGTCGCCTTTACGGTATTGGCCTTTCAGCCCAAGCACTGTGCGGCCTTCTGCCAGGGGCCAAGGCGACGACCTCGAAGCCGCACCCGGTGCGCGGCCGGCTTCAAGGGATGCAAAGGTTTGAAGTTTTCGGGCATCTCTTGAACCAAGACTCCGAAAGCTCCCACTCTGCCACGGCTCGAGAACCTGCGTGGAGGTCGTGAAGTCCATCGCATCTGTAGTTCGACCGCGGGGACGCTGCTGGCTGTAGGTGAGTAAAGGACAGTCGTACCAGAACGTATTGAAGCGATCCTTGACCTGGCAAACTAACTACACCTCTTGCCGGCATGCATCGTACCGCTAGTACCCCAAGCCCTGATTCCATCCTCAAACTCACTTGAGCTCAACGCATGACTCGCCACGCCCCACGCTCACGGCCGGCTGGGCATGTCTTCGCAAGGTTGTTGCCGGGCTGTTGGAGAACCGGAGCCTGTCGTGCGCTCGAACGAAAGCCTGGCATTGGTGAGCGAGTCTTGTGATCGAATTTTACCTCTCGGACAGGGTCGTGAAAGAGGAGATGTTCTTCGATTCGCACCTCGCTGTCGGCTGCAGAGGGCCAGCCGCTTTCGAAGACCTTTTGCAACCCGAGCGGCCCCAGCAATCGAAGAGAATCAGAGGCATCGACAACGCGATTGTTCTGGATCGGAGAACCCCTGTGTGTTGCAACCACGTCAGCTATGCCGCTAGATCAATCCTAGCGGCCTACCGTTTTCTATGAGTCCATGAACCATGACTCCACGCAGTTGGCAGAGGCCATCAACCGCTTCGCGAAGGAGTTCATGGAAGTTTCACGGGCCAAGAATCAGGAGGAGCGAGGTGGCGAGTGGCAGGGGCTTTGCAAGTCGTGAGCACCGAAGGCTTTGGGTGACGTCTTTTTGGCCGTGATCGGCAGCTCTACAGATGCAGTGAGAAGATCTTCGACCTGATGCGGAACCGCGAAGTCCATGCCCATCCCAGGCATTGGCCTCCAAGGCACCTCCAGCCCAGGCACCGGGCCCCAAGGCACCAGCTGGCCCGCCTCCATCAGCCGGCAAGGCACCAGGCCAACCCCCAGCCCGCAAGGCACCAGCTGGCCCACCGCCAGCCCAGGCATCGGCCCCCAAGGCACCTCCACCCAGCATGGTTTGCATTCTGAAAGGATGTACTCCACAACTGTCAATGCAGATGGCCCCTTCGACATTGACATGTTCCTGCTGCCTCTTCACTTGGATAATGTGGGGCACCTTTCCAAGTATTGGGAGTCGAGGAACTCGCCTCCTTTGAAAGTCGTTTCAGAAAGGCCTTCTCTACTGCAGCTGTTCCATTCTCCGATGGCCATGTTTGTGAAGGTACCTGATTGCAGTGCCCTCCATGATTTCAAGGAAGCCATTTGCAAAGCCCTCTATGCAGTTGGTGTGGAGCTTCCGTTGGCCACCTCCTCACTTGCAGTCAACTCATACAATGGCTACTGCATATCCAGAGGGACTTTGAAGGCTCACTGGGACACCATCCAACAAGCCCTTTTGGCCACTGGCATCTTTACAGTTTACCTTGGGCAATTCGGCTGCAAACTCCCCCTCCCATCATTCCAGAAAGACTTTGCAGAAATCTTGGACCAGCTTATGGGTGACAGCTCCACATTTGATTTGGCTGTCCAGGTCAAGGACCCTGCCTTCATTTATGTCTTCGGCATTAAAGGAGGCAAGACTGTATTGGATGGCTTGCATGGTGACAAAGCTTACCATGCTTACATCCACAAAATCTTTCCTGGAATGGTGCACTCAGATGACCCGGTCCACTGGGGCACCTTGGAAGTCAGACCGAGTGGCAGAGCGGCTTCCGAGAAGGGGAAGTTTCTCCAGGCATACTCAATCGGTCTGCAAATTAATGTCGCAATGTTCTCGCTGACTCCTTCCAAAGCACTCAAGACGTCACTGCCCGCCAAAGCAATTGGGGCCAGCCGTGCTTCGGAGCTCGGGGCTGCGGGAAGGAGATGCAGCTGCACTTTTTATGTGCATGCACGTAAAAAGTAGCAGATGTAGCAGCTCGTCACCGTAAGTACACAACATGGCCGGACACTTAACTTCCGTAGAGGTGCGCTGGTCACGAAATCGGCAAGAAACCCCCGTGGGCCGTGCGAAGAACTGCAGGAACAGACTCGGGTGAGTTGGTGGTCTTCGACCAATCGCAAGACTCCCATTCCTGGTCGCAGCAGCGCTATGACAATGAGTACGGATGGAAACCTCAGCTCATGAAACAACAGATGATCGACCCTGCCCGGTTTATCTACGTGACAAGCGACGATGGCAAGTTTCAGTGCAACTTGCCATCGTCGCTTGTCACGTAGATTTGAACCAGGCAGGGTCTTGTTCTGGCAGTTTTTCCACTACTCTTGACAGCAGTCGGTTGACAGTCGGGTTCGGGTGGGGGAGGTCTGAAGTGCCATCACACACAAACACACACCAGAGCACCGACGGTGCCCGGCCACGCAATGATTCCTCGATGCTGAGGATCATGCGCACGCCCTTGCAAAGTAGCCAAGGACCGAGGAGCAAAAGCACAAAAGTTTGAGTCAGAGTCGGAAGGTCCTGAGGAAGGCTCCGCTTGACTGCGAGTATACATTGACGCAGTGTTAGGGCAGGTGGACTACAACTATGATAGATCGGTTGTACAACCATGCGTATACTTAGCTTATGTTCTACAAGCACCATCGCATAATCCGTGTGGTGCTCCTTGGAAGATAGGCGCCGGTACTTTATTGGGCCTACAAAGGAACTAGAACAGAAACAAATTCAAGGTTAGTTGCCAGAGGCGTAACCCATGTTGGCTGATCCCCATCAGAATCGGAACGACTGGCCAAAACCATACATCCTATAGCCAACACCTAAAGCAGCATACCACTTGACACGTTGGAGTATTGTTAAACTTCTCCCTGAACTGTTCAGCCAACCTCCCATCTCGAACTACAGCGCTCTCAGAGTCTTCAAGACAGCGCGCAAAGTCTCCAAAACGACGCGTCCATCCAGATATCCCGAGAACCCGAAGCGAACGCCGAACGTTGCCTCTGGACCTTCACGAGGTACGCACCTTAAGGACGCACGCCCGCGAGTTCCCTTCCTGACCCAGCGCGAGGCGTGCTGCTTTTGACAGGAAGGGCGTTTAGGCGTTGTTTGTTTGCGGGGATTTAGGGTGTCGTTGAGGCATCGTGGTCTTTCGGATTTCTGGTAGCCAGGAAGGAGCTAATTTGATGGTTGGGGCCAGGATTTTGGGTTCCGGGGTTCGATATTTAAACGGTCTTACGGGTTTGTTGTTTTGGGGTTTTGGGTGGGAGACATTGCGGGTTTTGAGCAAGCTTGGGCGACGTTTAAGCCTCACTGGTTTCTTTTTCATATCCGCTCGGTTTCGAGATGAGGTTCCAGGCAATTCCGGGTTGTTTGGGTCTTTCGGGCTGTAGGGCATTCCGGGGGTTTGTTGGAGTGTTGTGGAGGCAATGTGCTTTGTGCGGGAGCTGAAGTTGAGAAGTGATTGGTCCGGCCATTCCATGCCATCTGCGGAAACAGAAGTGTGCTGGGGTGAGGTTGAGGTTGCATGACCCGAAACGTTCAGTGGGGGCAGGGTTCCGTAGTGTGCGCCCAGAACCTCGCCTCAAACCTCATGCCCAGATCAGAAACCTCAAAATCGAAAGCTCCTGAATCTTAAACGTGACACCCTGAACCTGAAAGGCCCGAAATCATAAGCGTCAGGCCCTTAACCATGCGAGGGTTGTTGCTCCCATAATAATAGTATGTATATATATATATATATATATATTAATATTAATATTAATATTAATATTAATATTAATATTAATATTAATATTAATATTAATATTAATATTAATATTAATATTAATATTAATATTAATATTATATATATGTATATGTGTGTGTAAACATTTTTTTATACATATATATATATATATATATATATCGGTGCTGCAAGGAAGAGTTCTACAGCGACTCCCCGGCCACCTTGCTGCGGCGAATCAAAACGATGAGGAGAGGGGGAATCGCGCCTGTAGGGGAAGTTCTTGGACACTGGGGCCTTAACGGGGGGCCTTGTATGCTCTTATTATTTTTCTTTGTGTCAGACTATCTTTTTCTTTGTGTACTTTCTGAAACTAGAACTCGCATGCAGTTCCAACCGGAAGTTGTAAATACTGAAAACTGTACATGCAGTTCCATCTCCGGTGTCGGAACATTCCTGCTTAACTGCCCCCACTGAGTCCCAGGGCCTGGATGTATTGGTGCATCGAGACTGGTATTCAGGTGTGCTTGGCCTGTAGGACCCATGCATGAGTCTGGAGTCGTTGATTTCCCTAGGCTGCTGTTTATGCAAACGTCGGACAATCCTCACGAGATGCTGTTGCAGTGTGAGGAAGGACCGACACCTGATGAAGGCACCAGCTTTGTCTCCGGGTTCGGCTCATATCATGGACTTTTCGGTCTTTGCCGCGACTGTTTACAACGCAAAAGCATTGCTTCTCCAGTGTGCTAACATGAGAGCCGATGTTGGGTGGCCTGCATGACCGCCTGCACCGCTGTAGGTTTTTCGTCTTTGGGGTTTTGGGTGATTCTATGACATGTTTCAGAGGTGGTCATAGCTGGCTATCTTTTCATCGCGACATGTACCTCCAAAATTAGAAGCCTTCAGCTGAGTAGGAAACATGTTGGCTTTCTCATTATCTGGGCAAGGTCCCTGCCTAAGGTGGCTGAGGAAAAGTGTGGGAATGTCCAGGCATTTTCGACTCTTTCTGTGTGCTCTTGAGCCTCGCAGAGAAACGGAAGCGCCTCGATCAACCTTAACAATACCGCGCAAGGGGACCGGACCTTACGTGCAGGGTCTCAAGGGCACGTAGCTGAGAGGTGTAGGATCACGCAGGTGCTGGAGACCAAGGGAGGCTACAAGTTCCAGAAGCAGGTGCCTCCGTCTTTCCGACCCCGCCCTATTTTGGAAGTTGGTTGTGTATTCTATAGTCAGCAGGCCCGTCAGGAGTGCGACGAGCGTTTACATCCAGTTGGGCTAGACAATGGGAGGTTCGGAGTGACCGGGAACATCTGCAGATGAGTGGGGAGAGCACGCTTGGCCACGACAGCTTATACAGCTTCTATCATGGAAGTGAACCCAACATAATCCTGTACTGCAAAGCATCAGAGCTTGTCGATCACTCTGTGTGTTTAGACCGCGGATTGTGCCAGACGTCTCAGCCTCCGGACCCAGAGCCCTACAGTCCTCTGCCGAGCGAAGACCGCCTCTCCAAGGGCGCAAGCAAGTAGACACTGGCTCAGGCGAAACAGGCGGGCGGGAATGCAACGAGCTCCTCGGCTGCAAATTTGCTGGTGCTTCTGCCAGTTCTCAGTTTGAAGCGCCGAATGATGTCTCGTACAGTATACTGGGTTACTGCTGGTCGGGTCCCACCGTGGAGCAGCTTAATATATACTCGGAGCTTCACAGCACAGCTGGTGACCAACACGAAGACTATTGGTTGAGTGTCGTAGATGTAGACTCTAGGAGTATTGTTGAAAGGGGTGGGTTCGAGGAGTAAGCGACTCCGGTCGAGACGGGTTCCATTTCCGAGCCACGAGTCGAACCCTGAACGCTTATCCAAAATGCGACAGAAGCGTTGTTTTGCCGGTGAAGTACGACGTATCGAGCACCGCACTATGCTGGATGCCCTTCGGCAGTGCGATGCATCTCAGCCCCGATTTCTTAATCTCGCCGTTCCAAATTTTCCTCAAGCCTTGAAGCCAGATCAATCCTCCCACCGCGCTCCAAAGCCTCGGACCCCAGCATCTGCCAAAACCTGAACGTCAATCGATGCAGGACATCATCTGCTAAAGTCTGCTATTGTCGGGCTTTCGAGAACTGTCAATCGCGGCTTATAAGGGCAGGCTTTGGCGGAAGTCTGGTCTGAAGCACCTATCAGGGCCACAGAACCTCAAATACCGGCAAAGCTAGTTTGCTTGCAGACCGTCAGCACGTAGTTCTGTGACACTTCTCTGGCCAAACTTGGTCTTAGCTCGCCGCAGATAGCTCGTAAGCTGCCACTTTGCTTGGGCTACCAGCGTGCAGCGAGGGTATTCTTACGCCTGCAGCCATCACATCCGAAAAGATGCAAGCCTATGTTGCGCTGGGTCCCTGAAATTTGGATCCCGGCCGCTGTCCCGAGAAGTTTGCCATGAACCTTCTCCCCCAAATCGCATGAAGATCAAGCCCCTGCAAAGTCGGCCCTCCACCTCGACTTGTAGCCGTTTACATCGGATGCAGGTTACCTGACCCTGGGCGATTTCAGCACGCGAAGGCCTCCTCGTTATGGCTGTTAGAGCTGTTTTCCCACTGGTGGCACCAAAGCTTGTGTCTACAACTGACCCAGCATGATACGCAAGAGCGCATGAAATCGTTACTCGTACCTTCATACACGCAGACAGAGTTCAAAAAGAAGGAAGAGAAACAGATGACGATGCTGCATTAGGCGCACCATCCCAATAGTCACACCGCCGCATCGTCGTGCGCATTTCCTAAGCAGCCAGCCATCAGGGCCATCAGTCAACAGTAGGTCGTTCAGAGTTTCCGGACAAGATGGCCTTCCGGGCCATTTGCGTGTCAAAAACCCGAGAATGAAACCCTAAGCCTCAAGAAGCTCACCCCAACCTGTTGTTGCGGCAGGTATGCGACTCCGAGCTGGGGCCTCATAAGACCGACCAGGGATTTCGGGTATCTGGGCTTCGGGGTGGGCTGGCAAGGGGTATCGTAAGCCAAAGTGTCAAGTCAAGCAGAGTTGGCCGCTGAGAGCCCTGGAGAGTAATGTATGGGCCTTCAAAATTAGAATATGGTTTGGGGGACTATTGTCTTACAACTCTAACAAGGAACCCCCAAAACCCTATTCTAGTTATTAAGGCCCCTATAGTAGCAGCATTTTCGAGAAGCGCTGATGCCCAGGTCAAGGCGAGCAGGACTGGGACCCCTCCATGTTCCTCGTGAAGCCCGCAGCCCAGTATGGGAGTTTCGGAAAATGAGGGGTATCTTATTTTGGGGTCCTTATAGTAAGGACCCTACTGTTTTGGGGTACTATATTAGGGTCCTCTATTTTCGGAAACGTCCGTTTTGGTTTGAGGGGGGTGTTGAAAGGGGCAGCTGCCGATGTGAGATTTTACATGCTACAGCTTTTTATTTTGATTTTTCGCCACTGCTTTCGTTTGGTGTCTAGAGCCCTGGGAGAGTGCGCACTTCTCAACTGAAGCAGACACATACAGCATGAAAGGACGATTCGACTCCAAACTCTTGAGTTTGATTGATACCTCAGGACTCTGCACTTTGGCGTGTGAACTTTGCGGACCCCTCCTTGGAATGCCAGTAACATACTAACATCTGAGTCCTGTAGAGGAGCATGTTTGGTCTAACAGGTGAAAACTATGGCTTTGTAGGGGTTTGCGATGATGTACGGAAGTTTTGAGGGTTGAAGCTTGAGCTTTCCTTGAAGTTAAGCTCCCCTCTCTTTTGATAGTACACCGAGGCATTGGTCGGCAGTGTCGCAGGCCCGCTGGGTGCGGACTGTTCCGGGACTCACCTGTTTCGGTTTTTATCAATCTCATGATCGGTTAACTCTTGGAGAGAGAGCATGCTAGCTCAAGCAGCCGAAGCCCTGGATGTAGACTTGGAACTTGCTGAATGTCTTCGATTAAAAGCCCAGCAGAGAGTCCGAATCCAAAGCCGCAGATCCTGGACAGATCTTCTCGGCAATCAGACCTTCCCTGGATGTGTTTTGGGGGCCCAGAAACCCGTAAGCTTGAGAAGGAAGATGTGTTTGCACTACGCGCTCTCCCTTTTAGCTGCAGCAGTCTCCTCGTGGAAGCTTGGCTCCGTGCATGTGAGATGTGCCTGTCAGGAGCAACGCGGGCCCAGACCCCAGAACAGTCTTGGGCACGGCCAGGGCCAGGGCTATGCGGTGGGAGTGGTCCAAAAGTGAAGGGTTCCTCGCCAGGATTCCTTTAACCTGAAGCTTCTGGACCTTCGCATACACGGCACAGGGAGAACGGTTGCAGGCTGCGAATCGTTTTGCTTCAGGCGGAAAGCCTAGAACAAACGCCTGCGCGACATACTCCAGAGCAGCTGGCAGTCTCCCATCTCGTAGGTCGAGTGCAACCAGAAGCCTTCGAAGCATCAGCAAAGGTTAGGTGACATCGACGTCACGCACCTGGCGAAAGAAATGCAGGCTGCTGCAAATGCCGCTCAATGAGGGATTTCCATCGTCTTGGTAATTCTCAAAGCATACCGCAAAAGTTCCACAACTCTGACAGACACCAGACCTGTTGGCCCCGCAGGCTTACCGCCGCCAAAGCCGGGTTAGTGGGAGGACCAGTCTGAGTCTCGGCGAGGACGATCAGAGGACCGGAGCTCCTCCGCGGCATAGGGCATAGGCTATCCGTACCAGCGAAGATGTCTTTGGGTGCTGAACCTCATGGCTTTGGGGAACACTCTGAAGTTCTAAACGGTAGACCCTCCCACAACGGGGGTTTCGATTGTGGTTGCTTGAACAGGAGGAAGAAGGTGTCTAACAAAGCTAGGACGGCTAGGACTTAGATAGCCTTGGACGACGAGTGCCCAAATCCTTCGCACGCAACATTAGCGATTTTTTGTTTCGCGGACTTAGGACCAGGATACCGAATTTGTTCAAGCTTAAGCGTGCCTTGTCTCAAGCGAAGGGACACCGGCATCCGCGGTCTGCGCACAGTCTCCCGCTGTTTGGGTCCTTTGCCGGCGGCTGAACCGTAGGGTGCACAGTTCTGTATTGTTAAGTCTTTGAAAGGCAACACGGCAATGATGCAAAATCCACTGTTTGGACAAGGAGCCGACGTGATTCAGTCCTAAACCTGAAGCCGAAAGCCTCAGCCATAAACTCATAATTTCAACACCTCTGAAGCCACCAAGCCTCGAGCTCCAGTGATGGAAGGACCTGCGACGCCCTGAATTCCATGTCGTGCGGAGCTCAGTCACCCGCCGCCGTGTGTGGTCGGTCCGTGATTCCCATGCCACGGGTACTAGTGCACAGTGTATAGGTTAAACTACCTGCAACAGGGCAATGGTCACAGCTAACAAAGCAGTAGCTAAACCTGCTGTAATGAAGCAGTTGTTTTAGCAAATTCCTAGCATCATCCATGGTTCATGCTGCACTTGGAACGTATAGAGCTGCCCTGGTTGTCTTGTCGCTTGTCATACCAGGGTTACACCCGTCAAGCAAGATACTGTGAACTGATACCCCAAACAGGGTTTCAGGCAGTAGAATGCATGTTTTGGCACTTTATCCATTAGACTTTTGAACATCTTCGAGGCACCGGATGGCTTTAGGACCTGGGTGTTGGGTAGGCTTGGATTCGCCCACGAGGATTATGAGCGAGGGATTCAAGGTCTTGCATAGCTTCACCACGCTGATCAATCACTTCCTGCGAAACCCAAAAGCCGGGAATGTCTGAAGCCTAGCTTCCTGAGCCCGAGACGCCCCTGCCTTGCCAAGGCAACGGCGAATGAGCCGACGGCTGAGTTGCGGGGCGCCTGGCTGACACTGGATCTGCATGACATGAGTTCGTCCCCCTCCCACGAAGATGAAGCTGTCTAATAACCCAGAAACTCTTGGGTTCTTGCTGCGGCAAGG
The DNA here is from genome assembly GCA_905221615.1 of Symbiodinium sp. CCMP2592. Classification (NCBI taxonomy): domain Eukaryota; class Dinophyceae; order Suessiales; family Symbiodiniaceae; genus Symbiodinium; species Symbiodinium sp. CCMP2592. Next base: position 1,206,659 of record CAJNDT010006235.1, read on the forward strand.
CCAATGTTGCAAAGCCGGCGTCTACAATTCGACATGTTTTACTTGGGTAAACAACTTTCGGCTGTGTTCCTTGCGTGACATCGCTGCACAACTGCGAAACAGGTTGCTGTAAGGCCAAGTTCTCGCGACACTCCATTTGCCGCATGTGGCCGGATGGTTTTCCCGGATTTCTTCCGGTTGCGTTCTGAGGGTTGTGAGCCACCTTTTTGAGAGCCCCCGCTTCAGTAAAAGCTTCGCGTCAAGGAAGGGAGCTGCTTTCGTTTGGGACTTAGGAGCATGGGATCCTCAGATTCCTTCTTGGCATTTCAGCTTCTTGAACCTTTGAAACTTAGTTGTTGACTTTCGACATACAGAAGCCATCGCTTGTAGAAGGAACGCCATACAGAGACCTACTACTGCAAGATCCCTTGCCCCCCGGGCCTTCGGGAGCCCCAAAGCAAAGACCTCAGGTCGATCGCAGTCGCCGGCACAAGTCGCGCGGTCAGTGAGACCGCAGGCAGCCGCTGTCGTGATCTCTCTTGACTTATTTTGACCAGGAGCTGGAAAATCCGTAGTACCGCTGTTGCTAGGTTCCCTGACGGTCCTCTGGAAGCTTTGCAGGGATTGCAAGACCTGCGTGGTATGTGAAGCCTTCTGCGAACCGTCTGCGGAGGAATCTACGCATTGTTTCAAAAGGCATTGGCACATGCATCGCACGTGGTGAAATCGGGGGGTCTGCAAGTTCGGAAATACCGACCACGGGGTGCGTCTATGCAGTTCCTTCAGGATGGGATGTCATGGCGGTAGTCCGCGTTCGTCAACCTGCGAGATGCTCCCCTGGACGAGACTACTGGGCGGTTGGATTCGTAGCCTGTTTTTCGTTTGGTTGGATTCGTAGCTTGTGTTTCGTTTCTGAAAGATTGCTCGTCATCGTCGCACGCCGCGAGCATTTGTGAGCATCCTGCAATGCCGTAAGTACCCCAGTCCCTAGTTGCCCATCTGTCTATTGTCAAATGCATCCTTCGAACCCACGACACCCACCTTAGCCCAATTGTAGAACCACGAAGAACCCTTTGTGCTGAACGTGTTTGTTTGCGCAGCCTCCGGCGCCCTCCGCAACGAGATCACCGAGGTGCCAGCCGTTCTGAAATTATCATGTGAGCTTGATTTCACCACGCCTGTTGTAGCTGCAGAGAAAATGCGGGAGCAGGCAGAATATGAATGTCGTAATGCAATGCAACGCAATGCAGTACATGCATGTAATTATGTACGTATGCATGCATGCATGCGTGTGTATACATATGTATCTGTATACACACACACACACGCGACCATAGAGAGACGTGTTCATGGGTACGCCAGAACGTTTCACTGCGTTGGTGTTGGGTGCTTGTTGTTGCCATCAGCTCGACTAGCAAGACTCAGGGCATTGAGCGTGTCATAGCCTTTCGCTGTCCAGAAGTCCAGGATGCTCGCAAAGGGGGGGGGCACATCCTGAAGACAAACTAAGTCGCTCTCTGGAGTGAGGCCAAGAAGTGTTGAATCGTACTATATGGCATCGCAGTTAACTGCAACAGGCTGGTTCCTCCCAAGCTAGCATGCTAGGATGTTGGTGTGCGGACTTCTATGAATCATTGACTACTGCGTACTTGAACGGGCCAAAACCCCAAAGTCCGGCAACCCTCAACCCTAAAAAATCCTGAAGTTATCATTGCCTCTTAGCACCGACTTGTCCAGCCGACTTCCTCGAGCTTCCCTTTTGGCGCCTGGGTTTACGTACGTGCTTAGGGCTGGAGGGCTTTATGTCTCATGCCATAAGGGTTGGGTTGGGGTGTAAAGGGTGTAAGGGTTCAGGGTTCAATCATGATGATGCAGGGTTCGCTGTGCTTTGGCTACAGCCAGGCCCTACAGTACAGGTCACAACTTCCAGCCTTCTGTGCAGGCCGCCCGCCCGCCCCCGGGAGCAGCGAAAGCAGTGGCCTGGGACTTGCAGGAACGGGGAACCTCATCAGTCGGCAAAGGGCAGAGCAATTCCCTCCTCCCGACATGATCCCAAAACGATGCTTCCGCCCTTTGTGGATCATTTTCAGAGCTCGTAAGACGATAAGCCTCGGGTTGGAAAACAGCACTGGGCAACTGAGGCGCCGCTTTGCAACGAAAGACCTCCAGCGAGGTGTCGCTGAGGGTTAAATGGATAAGGGCTGCAAGTGTTTTGGTCTTTTGGGATTTTCCTTCTTGCTATGCGTTTTTCGATCTTCTCGCTATCTCTGCCCAGGCTACAACGAGAGTAGCATCGGCTTCCCCATTCAATTCAGGAGCTTTTCTTTCTTCTTCAGACTGCACGGCTTCGTCCAGGCAAAAAAATCTGCATGCTCCCTGGCAAACCTGGCTTAGCTCCACACGTCAGTATCTTCAGCCGGGCAAAGCTCACACAAAGTCCTACATCTGAAGCGTCGCCACCGGTCGCAACCCAAATGCTTGATTCAATCAGTATGGCCTGGTCAACACCAGCAAACATCCCTGAAAATCAGGAGGGCGCGTGCACCTTCATTCTGCACCTTTGAAGTTGCCTCGCGGCCGCGGTTTAGTGTGAGCGCACTCGAGGGCCCAGGGATGGAATTCTGATTCGTTCATGAGGTGCGAAGCATGGGATGGACTTGTTGGCTTGGGTTGAGTTGAGTTGGACACATCATCTGAAACCAAAGTAGACTCTCGCCAAAGTTTCCGTCGCGGTACTTAATCTGGCGTTAGGCTCGGAGCATCCAGGCTTCCGGGCTCAGGGATTCAGAGTTCAGGGCTTCGGACGAAGGTTGAAGATACAGTCTAGGTCGAGAAGCTTGCCTCTATCGGATGCGGTACAGAGTATCTCAGTTGTCGTACTTGTGCTGCTGCTTTTCTGCTGTGGATCTGAGCGAAATGCAACACTGGGGACAGAGTGGTTTAGCTGCCTTTCCACCGGTGACCAGACCTCATGGCTGATCGCCTTGCCCAGCTCAGTGACTGTCCTCTCAGTGTTGGTTTGCATAACTTCGCATGTAGGAATCTTTGTTTTCTTGTTTACCCGACTCTGACTTCGTAGGAGACCTAAACTGCTGCTTTAGCCCCAAAGGAGCCGCATCCTTCAGGGTGCCGGTCCTAACATCTCGGAAACCGTGCAAACAACAACCACATTTGTGTGTTGCAATCACGTAGCGGTCTTTGCTGCAATCCCAGGCCACGGCTTGTGGCTGGATGAGGCCAGCTTGATAATGCCTTCCCTTCTCGTGTCCCTGCTGAAGGCATCCGGTGCGCACCATGCGGTGAGACTTGAAGCGTTTGTTACTTCGAGTTCTTCTCTTGGGCAACTCAAACGCCGACCAATCTTTAATAGCCTTGCGCCTCCAACCCCGAAGCCTAAAGTTCTCAGCCCGAAGTCCCACATGGCTCCCGGAGCCTTTGGACTCCTCGGATCCTAAAGGGATCTGGTTAAGCTTCTCTTTGATCGTAACAGGGTAGGAAGATTGGGGTCAGCGCCTTTCTGTCGGATCTTGCCTTCAGCTCGGGCATCGATGAGGAAGGGGACGCCTCAGAGGTACCGAACTTCTCTCCCAAAGCCGGGTTGCAACCCTCGAGCTCGAGGGAGGCTCGCCCTCTGAGGTGGGCCCCAAGAATAATTGGTAATTTATGTCCGTGTGGCTGCTCGAAGAGAGAGCGCCGGGACACCGTTTGCATCGAGGCATTTACGAGGATCTTTTCGGCAAGCCCGTGGCCAATGGTCAAGTGCTGGCCGTAATTTACACATGGGCAAGCTTAGGTCATGTGAGGGCCAACGTGAACTCGAACACCAACTCCCCGATTTCCCTTTAACAGTGATCGGCCACGTTACCATGGCAAACCAACCGCTCCTCGTCCTCAGCTCAATGTCTTGAAGTCCATGCATCCAAACCCCGCCAACTGTTGGTTTTTCCAGCACAGGGGTCCAGTCCTGTGGACAAGAAGGGTCCGCCCACACTTCACACGCACAGGCATGCGCAATCAGAAATGGAGAAACGAGAGAGAGAGAGAGAGAGAGAGAGAGTCTCAAGTGCCACACCTTGTACTTGGGGGTTTGTTCGCCCTCTTGTGCCGGGGGGGGAGGCAAGGCGTTGCTCTGGGCTGTACACCCAGGGGAGCTGTCTTCGCCTTTCCCAGTGGTGCTTGAGTCCTCCGCCCGCCGCCGTTTGATCAAGTGGCCCTGTTGCCGCGCGCCTTCTCCTGAACCTGACCGCGGCCCCTTTCGAGGGTGGCCCGCCAGTAGGGCTCAGTAGGGGGACGGAGCATACTTCGGCCTTGTGGAACACGGTGAGATCTAGCCGTTCTACCACACCACGATCCATGTCAAGTTCCTCGAGCACCAAAGTGGAGGGGAAGGCAAGCCCCAAGAGAGGGGGAAGAAGGCCCATAACAAGGGAGCCGACGGCAAAGCCACTCAAGACCAAGACGACGTGGCAAGAGCAATGTGTGCTCGCGGAACGGCTGAAAGCCATGGGGGTTACCTGCCGGGCATGTCTTGAGGGGACCTTCTACCACAAGAGCCACGAAGCAGACAGCACTTGCTACAGACAACGTGTGGCTGCTGGGGGGATTGCCAGTACGGCGGCCCCCCCCAGCATCAGGAAGCAGGGGACGCTGGAAGACGAGTTCGACCTCCACCAGCCCCAGGGAGGGGGGACTTGCAGCGTGGCGGGGGCGAAAAGACCCTACTCTGACTACGTCCGTTTCGAGAGCGAGCAAGGCATAGCACTACTTTACGAGCCAGACCCGCTAGACCGATGGATTGGGAAGTGCATGCGAAAAAATTGGAAAGGACCAAGCAAGGGGAGGTACACCGACCTGAACACCGGGGGGATCCTCGAAGAAGCCGACGCCCAGGAATGGGAACAATATGTGCAGAGGCACAACATGAGGCGAGCCACGGGGAGGCAAGCCGACAAGCTTGTGGCCATCGTGAAGGAGGGGAACCCAAAAATAGTCCAGGAGCTCCTCCTCTGCATAGCCAAACACCCATGGAAGGTGGGGGCGTTGCTCAGCCAGGCAAAGCAAGTGTTCAAAGATCAGGGTGCGCCACCTATGGAAGGGAAAAAGCGCGACCCGACCGAGAAGGAGGGGGAGAAGAAGAAGAAGGCGAAGCACAAGGACGTCAAGAAACACAGGAAGGACAAGAACGAGGAAAAGGCATGGGAGAAAAGGCGGCACAAGAAAGAGAAGCAACAGCCAGAGCGTGAGAAAAAGGAGGGGGGGCGTTCGCCATACAGCGCCCCAGCAAGCTCAGCCGCGGATGCCACGACGACCTTTGACGAAGAGGAAGTGGACTGGGGAGAAGAAGAAGCACAACAAGTCGCAGACACAGCCCCGCCGCGCAGGGGGGAGCCACCAATGCCGGCAAGCTCTAGCCACGAGGGGAAAGTGACCAGGTCCGAAAGCAAGGGAGCACAGCCACCAGTACCGCAACATGGCCCACGACGAAGTGGGGGAGAACGACGAAAGCTCAAACTCGTGCCGGGACCGATGTGGCGTGCAGTCCGGAAGGTACAGGCGCACACGCGGGGTGAGCAACACTGACCAGATACGGAATGAGCGTGGCAAAAGTTTTCCTCGACCGAGTGATGCTTAGTGAGGGGACGTGATGGTACCAGTGTGGTCAGTTTTGTTTGTTTCGGCCTTGTTTGGAAAAGCCCTCAAGCACCACCTGACGTTTTAGGATCTGTTAGCAATCCTTAATTCATGACGGGCCGCAGAGCCATTTTGGCATAGAGACAGAGTCCCGCCGCTTTTCGCTAAACCTTTCAATAGGAACCCAAATAGGAGCTTCTTTCGCAGCGGGGGAGCCAGCCCATACTGTGATGTGATACTCACTTTGTTGGTTGTTCGGTCCTCAGAGTGTTGTGGTGTTTTGGGGGGCGGCCACCGTTTGCTAAACCAAAGTGAGGGGAACTTGCCTGTTGCAGGGACTTAGGACTTAGCCTTAGAGGGCGCGGCGATGAGGCCGGGACGCGGGCTAAAGTACAGGGTTTGGGGAGGTTCCCTGCCAGGCAAACTCCACCACAACCACAGGTTTTACTTCCGACCACTGACCCCACCAGCCCTCTCTACCACCAACGAAGTGGGGAGAGGGGGGCCCAGGGGCCCGGGTCCGCTTGCGGACTCATCCCTCGCAGCCGAAGCCGAAGCCGAAGAGAGAGAGAGAGAGGGCCTTCGCCACACAACGGGGAAACATTCCACTTTCTTCTCACTCCCCGCAAATGCACTCAAGGTAGTGGGTGGGCTTGAAGCCCGGGGACGCTGACCTGTCCCCATACCCAGGAGAGAGAGAGAGAGAGAGAGAAAGAGAGAGAGAGAGAGAGAGAGAGAGAGAGTGCGAGAGCGAGAGCGCGAGAGCGAGAGCGAGAGCGAGAGCGAGAGAGCGCGACAAAACGGGAACTCAAGAAAGAAAGGGCAGCATCAGTGGCAATAGATATGCATTTGATGCATCCGCACATGCAGGTGGGTTTGTTTTTTGATCTCTAGACCTCTGTCCCCCCCACCGTTTTTCGACGATGCGGACAATGACCAGCATTCCCGCAATTCTGGTCCTCAAGGCCTTTGGGGCGTTGGGATTGGAGAGGGTTCAGCTCGTCCAAGCTCAGGGCTCCTTTGTCTAAAGTTACCGTTTGGTTTTGGGGATTCCGCCGAGATTTTTATGTTTGTGAGTTTACATCAAACATCAGACCGGATGGGGGGCCTTGGCCTTCAAGTGATTTGGGCTAGTGGCCTACGAAGGTTTTTGTTGATCTTCCCTTTATTTCGCCGGTCTTCACGTTCCCAAGCCCAAGCTTTCCAACCACAATCCCCCGAAACCGTCAACGAAAGTCGACTTTGCAGATACTCGGCAAAAGAACTGAACTCCTGACCCTGAGCTCCGAACCGCCCCGGCACACAAGGCGTCGGAAATCGGGCATCATGCAAACACACACACATACAGACAAGCACAGACATATCATGCCCACACATTCAGACACACAGACACACAGACACACAGACACACAGGCACACGGACACGGACACGGACCCTGACCCGGGTGAGAACAACAAGGAAGCAAAACAGAAAAAAACAACACACGTCCTCCCCCGGCGACAGCAAAAAAACATGCCCGGCGAGAAACCTCCCCTTGCAAGCACAGCAAACATCTTCAAACACAAAATCTTTTACCGGTTTTCCGGCAGCAGCAAAAACATACAGATCTTGGCCAGACGTGCAATAAAAAACGATTGAGTAGCTAGGTTTTCAACCTTGAGCCCTGCACTATCACATCCTCAAGTCTCAGAGACTCCCAAAGACGCAAGCATGGAGCTTGGATCACTGCTCGAGTGAGCCCTACGTTGAATACCCGCTCGATCCCTAGCCTGTCCACGTGGCACCCGGCGCTTCGAAGAAGCCGATCCGACTTAAGATTTTGTTTGGGGCCCCGATGAAGCCGGCTTCGAAAAGGTTTACGTTCGATTATGCGGAGCGGGGCTCAGAAGCCTCTTTGTTTGAGCGTTGTTTTGGTTCCAATGTTTCGGGGAATTGGGGTTTCAGGATGCCCACCACACAAAGGCTGCCACAGCAGCTGTAGCATTCAGCACTGCTGTAGTACTTGATGATCGCACAAATCTAGCAGCTAGCGCGCGCTGAATCACAGGGCCCAACATCCCCTTCTTCCGCATCCCACGCCGTAGGTCTACCGAGTCCATCAGCAATTCCGAGATCAAAGTTAAAGGCTGAATCAGGTTTCGGCTTAAGGATGCTTGAAGTGCAGGGTCTAGGACGGGGGCTCGCGCATAAGGTTTATGGTCACCTCAGCCACCTCCCCACCGGAAGCCTTTCTGCAGGCGGCTTCTCCGTTTTCCCCACTTAGAAATGTCGCATGGAAACCGCGGAGAAAAAAACGCTCGAGGCCTTCAGCTCCCACACACACCAATCCTGCACGATACCCAGCCAATGTTCATCACGATTCGGGATGCTCTGGAATTGATTGGGATGTTCCAACAGCATTTCTGGCCGGGCTTTGGGGCACGAGGGTGCCCTCATTTCAAGACGACGAACGTTTATAAGGATCCCTGCAATGTTGTTTTCCAAGTGTCTTCAAGCTCGGCGGTGGGTTTTTGCATTGGATGCGGACCTTCGGGCGTAGGTTTTTGGGACTCAGGTTGTGCGATGGTGATCGCGTGAATCAGAACCTTGTTGACATCGGCTGCATGACTGCCTCAAGCTACGCTCGTGTGCTCCGTCCTCAGTCGGTTTCCCATCAAGAAGGTCGCCGAGACTTGGCAGTGCAATTGAATAGGGTCACACCCGCCGTTGTTGGGCTTCGAGCTTGCAACGTACAGGCAACCATGTCGTACGTGCGAGCCATGAGGGTCTAGGGAGTCTAGGGCAAAGTTTCGTCTCGGCTTTGTTTTTTTTTCCTGTGAGTTTTCTGCGGTGCCCAAGCCTCTAGGCCCCCGGGTTCTAGGTCCACGTGTTAGCACTGGGGCCCGGCGGGGTCCGGAAAGGCTCCGACTAATTACTTGGAGTCCCGAATGCGGCTAAGTCTCACCTGCCTTCTGCGACGGTCCCAGTAAGGAGAGCATGGAGGCGGTGCCATGCTTTGTGGCCCCAGGGCCTGTGGAAGCCGCACGTGGCGACCTTGGGCGCCGGGGTTGTCACAGTATGGGGTCCTGGGATGAAAGGCCTTTTTGTTTGGGCTTGGGGCGTTGGAAGTTCAAGGCCTGCTGCAGGAGGACAGATGTGGGTTCCGCTTACAGCTACCGCATCATTTCTTAGTTGTCCGGAATGGCGATCATGACGGGGGTGGCTTCCTTTTGATTTGCTATGTGCTTGTCAGACATCTGCCGGCTGTCCATTCGAAGCATGCCAGAGGTCGTACTCGAGCGTAGATTTCGCGAAGCACGAACCTGGCCCCCGGCATGAACGTTCCTGCCCAGGCCCAATCGTACTTCGCGCTCCAAATGCTGCGAAGGGGTGCCTTGGATCTCGAGAAAGTTGAAGCTAAATTATTGAACGGCTGTTGGTTCCTTATGTGCAAGGGGCTATGGGCGAATGTATGCAACCGGTTAGACATGATTCTTTGTCGCCTGCCTATTTGATCCTGCCCTGTTGAAGGAAAACTCATCGGTTGTCGCTTCTTGTACCTGTACCTGTACTTGTTTCTCGTACTCGTGCTGCTTCTGCTGCTGCTGCTACTACTACTCCCACTGCCACTCCCACTCATCCGCATTGATAAAGGCACGACAGCCCCGGCCAGACCAAAACCTGACAAATCAACGTTCGACTTAATTGCAGGCTGAAGCCTCGACGTCACAAGGTACTTCCGGGTAGACTAGACGCAGGGCATTGCTCACCCGATGTGCTTCTGTGTTTTTTTGCGTCTAGTGATTCTGAAGGTCACTGTTTCGCTTGTGACTCGGATCCTGCTAGAGTTTGCGTGCGCGTGTGTTTCCACGACGTCTTCGAAAAGAGCTTGTTCTCCGACTCGTCCTCGCGCTGCTGCTTCTTTCCAAGCACTACCTCGAGCTTGAATTGTGGAACACTGGGGGTCAGGGAGCTCGCTAGCTCCCACCTCGAAATCCCAAGCGCTCTACCTCAGCCTAAGTCAGCCCCAACGAAATGGTGATAAACTCGTCTCACATGATCAGGAAGGGTTTCGGAGCGACTGCGCAGGACGTGCCGAAGGGGGGTTCGTGGTCCAGGGACAGACCTCCGTGCTTAAGCGTGGTTCTTCTAGAGTTCTACGATGCAACTTGTCAGAGATTCTGGCGGCCTTCTTGAGGTGGCAAACAGTTTCTGCATTGCAATGCGCCGCCGCGTCTTAAAACTCTTACACAGATGTAAATACGTAGATGCAGACACATACACAAATACATGCATACAGTCGTACAAACATACATGCTGTATGCAGGTATGCATACGTCCAAATAGCCACCCCACCCACCGATCCATCGCCCATTCCAAAGTCGGTCCAGTCCCGTCCAGTCCAGCCTTGCAGTGCATCGTAATCATGTTACATGCATGCATTATGCGTCGTGCTTAGTTATATCTCAGTCATACGGTCATGCGTAGTTGTTGCTTTTTGTTCTCATATACATATTCATATTCATACTCGTATATGTATGCATTTGCGCATGAGGCACGCAGCGTGATAATTGAGAGCCGGCCACACACGAAGATCAAGAGCCGCCTCTGGGTTAAGTCAGAATGTGGTGACTGATAGTGAAGGCGGATTGAGGGTGGAAGGCTATTTTCGCGAGTGGGGTTCGTAGGTTGCACAGTCACATCCGCTTCCGTGTCCTTCCAGGCACGGAATAGTTGCATTGAAGCCTGTGGGTCGGCAGTGCTATGCATCATTACACCTGTACTACTTGTGGCAATATTGGCAGTGCTATGATTGTTAGTTCGCTAACTAGCAAGATGGACATGATAGGATGAGAGAGTCTCCGGCTGACTTGACTGGCAGAATCCCTGTCCTGTCAACAAGAAGGCACCGGTACAGTAATACAGACGAAGCCTAACTCTTTGAAGTTGTCGACTGTGGGTCTGAAATGGCTTGTTTCAATCCCCGATACAAGTGCCACAATCTTCAGCAGAGCGCAAGCTAAACAAGTAGCGCTGCAAGCCAGCGACTGAACAGCTACAACCCCGAGGTGCAACTACATCTCCACGTCGCTTCTCCCTCTCCGATTCCCTGCCGAAACGTCTCTCAATTCCCCCACATCATTCAGATCACCAAGGCCTTGAGGTCCCGAACAGCCCCTCATGTGTTGAGTGATTGGCGCGAGGTTCCACTATGTCACTATGTTTTGTGTTTGGCAACCGGCCGCGCTTGGATGCCCCAAGCCCGTCTTGAGAATCTGAGACAATCGTTAAACCCTGAGCCCTGAAACCTAAGCCCCTCAACCCGAAAGCCAGGACCAGTCCTCTTCCGGGTTCCTGCGCTTGACTGCGGCGCTCGTGGCCGGAGGAGCCGTGCAGCGTGCCGCCTACGGCAAGGCCGGAACTGGGGCTGAGGCTTCTTTCAAGCGGGTCTGAATTCCGTAGTTTAGGGTTCATTATGTTCATCGTCTCGTTGGGTGTGGGATTTCTGGGTACTGGAGCTCTTGACTACTGGGCCAGGGCTTGAGGACCGAGGGCTAAGTCGGCTAAGTTTTGCTTTCGATGCCAGAAATAGCATGACATGCGAAGGCGTCCAGCTGTTTCGACTGTCTGGGAAGTTTTGGGGATTCAGGTTGGTTGAAGCGTGAAGGTCGTTTTAAAGTTTTGTGTTTTCGCCGCAGCGCGGTGCATGCTAGCCGGAGGACGTATAACGTCTAAGGATTGGCTTCGGAGGTGTGGGGGGGATGAAACCTACAAGAACGAATCCTCAAGTTCCTTGGGCTTGCGGTCTTACTGTGTGCTCTAGAGATCGCTTCTTGTTGTCCATGCTTTATCCAAGCTCTTTGGGCTTAGGGGCTTAGGTCCCTCGACACAGAAACACTACACCCCACAGAGATTGAGCCTCAGGGCATGGGCAGAGGCGGAAAGGCCGGTGACACAGGGAAATGTGCTGAGGGTTCCTTTCCAGACGTTTCTGTTTCGGGCTTTGGGGCGCTCAGGTTTCAGGGTTGGGTTTCAGGATCCTCAGAGTGAGAATGAAGGACTTTACCTGCAACTACTGTTGCACCAGATTGGACACCTGTGCCCGCACGAAGGGACCAAGGATCTCAGAGCAGGAGGTACATGTCGTTCTACATGCTAGTCTCCTTTGATCTGTTCGACTTGCGGTTACTGGCTACTGCAACTGTACCGTCTAACGTAGCTCAGGTTTGCCCAGACCTTGCATCCGAGGTGTCAACGTCGCATGATCGAGTGCCATGCACGCCAAGCTAGCTACAAAACGAATCAAGGAGCCCGAGCAAGAGCAGAACAGGACCAGACCGTTCCCGTTTAGTCTTAGCCTTGTTCAACTGCATATCTTGGGCCCGCTTCTCCACCTCGCCGCAAAAGCCCGTCCAGCGAAACCACACGACAACGGCTTGACCATGAAGCAGCCATAGCCCACACCAAGCCTGAAGGACGCAATCCAACTAAGAGCCAAACAGCCCCTGGGCGCCCCCAAGCCCAAGTAAGTCCTGCAACCTTTCCCAAGCCCTAAAGATTAAAATCCCCAAGTCCCCCCTAACTCCTAGACCCCAAACGATCCCAAACTTCGAATCCTTCAAACCCTAGAAGAACCCTTAAATTCCTATGTTCTAAAAATCATCCTGAGCCCCTGAGCCTAAACCCTCTACCAGGGCTATGGCCGAGACTTCGGTGGAGGGCGCGATTTTGGTGGTGGCGGCAGCTACGGCGGAGGTCTGGACGGGAAATTTGGGGACCGATTTTTGTGAAGGTGCAATAAGGATCCTTCTGTGTAAAGGGCTTTAGGCTTCATATTGGAGTCTTCCATTTTCTTAAGCTCCGCGAAGCTGCATATTTCGAGCTTTGTGACAGGTCGCATGCAACGTTTTACGTCTTCGAGTTCGGCGTTAAGGGAGCGTAAACTCCGCAGTGTACGAACAAGGAAACGATTCAAACTGATATATGATACGGCAAGTAGTCCCAGCAGAAATCATGAGCACTACTGCAGCAATAGCAGCAGCAGCGCAGCAGCAGCAGCAGCAGCAGCAGCAGCAGCAGCAGCGGCGCAGTGGCACTATCAGCAGCACTAGTGGCAGCGGTGGCAGGGGTAGTCTTAACAGCAATGGTAGCCGTGTAGCAGCAGTTGTGGTTGCAGCATCTAGCAGTACTTGAAGAATGACAATTTGGAAACATCCGTTGTGTGGTTGACGAGAACAACTTATGCTGAGTTTGATCACAGGGTTGATACGGGGCCACTGTGGCGGCGACCGCTGTGGGTTGCACTTGCCGAATGGGCGTGTTGTTTCTCAACGGGGCCTAATGGGCGGCAAATGGGTTTCCCCATTTGCCCCAATTAGGCCTTATTGGGCCCCAATGGGCCGCAACACGGCCCATTCGGCAAAGTGCAACCCACACAGATCCCTTCACAGGGGCGCCTTATCAACCCTGTGATTTGAATGGTCTGAAGATCAAGGCTTGCCAAAGTGAGAAGTGGATCATGTATGGTCGTGGAAGTACCGGTACGACCGTGCAGCAAGGTAAGTTGCAGGCACAAAGGGGCGTGCCTTCCGAAACTTTGCGCGTTGGCACGGACCCTGAATGCCAGGATGCATTTCTTTAAACGCCTCGGAAATCCGAACCCCCCATAGCCCATATTACATTCTCTTATATATGTACATATATATATATATATATATGTAGATCCTCTTCCTCTTAAGAGAGAAGCGCCTTGAGCCGACTCCTGGAGGCCGCAACGACATTCAGCGCCTCACCGAGGCCAAGCGCACACGGGAGGCGCGCACCCGGGCACAGGGGGGTGCAAGAGGGTGTTGTAGTCGTAGTAGCAGTAGCAGTAGCAGTAGCAGCAGCAGCAGCAGTAGCAGTAGCAGCAGCAGCAGCAGCAGTAGCAGTAGCAGTAGCAGTAGCAGTAGCAGTAGCAGCAGCAGCAGCAGCAGTAGCAGCAGCAGCAGTAGCAGTAGCAGTAGCAGTAGCAGTCGCAGTCGCAGTAGCAGTAGCAGTAGCAGTAGCAGTAGCAGCAGCAGCAGCAGTAGTAGTAGTAGCAGTAGCAGCAGCAGCAGCAGCAGCAGCAGTAGTAGTAGTAGTAGTAGTAGTAGTAGTAGTAGTAGTAGTAGTAGCAGCAGCAGCAGTAGTGGTACTGCTACTGCTACTGCTACTTTTACTACTGCTACTACTACTACTACTACTACTACTACTACTACTACTACTACTACTACTACTACTACTACTACTACTACTAATTTAGGGCGCAGGGCCGTGCAGGTGGGGGGAGGGGGTGATGGAAGGTTTTCGAAGAGCTTCTTGCAAGGGTTCTTGCACGGGATTTTGCAGGGCCCTGTGTCGCAGGGGGCCCTCTTAGGTTCCTGGCAGAAGGATCCTAGCAGTTCTAGGTATTCTGAACTCCCACTTACGTTTTTGATACCTTCTTTGGTAAATATGTTGTTTCGAGGGCCATATTTTTAGCAGGTATTCAGGAGTTTATTTAGGGTTTTGGGTGGTTTCTTAACAGACTTACTGATCCGTCATGTAGGGTGTTCTTCTGGAGCTCGCAGGAGGGAAGCATAAATCGGCTGCTCCCGAAATGCGCCAGTACTTCGGAGAATGCACAGTCGTGCTGCAGCTCGAGCCGCCGGCACTTGGCGGAGACCGATTCCGCCGTGCATGGTGCTCGATGCGCCGGTACTGGGGGGAATGCGTTTTGGCAGTGTCTGTGCGCTACCTGAAGTACATAGGGTGTTGCCTGACACCCAGCTGAGAGGCGTCCTTCGCGCGCTTGGGATCCTGCCGGGATATCCCAGCTTTGCGCAGTTCTTTACAGAATCAGTTCTTTACCTTAGGTTTTATCCCCTGGCGTCATGGTGGTCCCTTGGTCCCGTCGTCCTGGTCGCAGAGCTCGTATCCTGGGACCCTGGGAGTCGTGGCTACTAATTGTCGCGAGCCTTGTTTCGGCGCTGCTTTTCACATCCACTGTGTGCAAATCTGCCTTTTTCCAGAAACCCACATTGAAATTGCTACTTTAAGAGTTTCTGAGTTTTTCCCTTGGCGCGAGCATTTGCACTCTTTTGAAGACGTTTTTCTGCATAACCGGTGGGTGGGCTTGGACTGGGGTTGGGCCTGGGAGTGGGGAATGAGGTTCGGGCAGTTTGTCCCGACCACCTCTGCAGGTGGATTTTGGGGTTTGGCGTGGAGGCTGCGGATTTGGGACTTTGGGGGCTTTGGTTTGGGGTTGGCGCAGTGCTGGGGCTCGGCCATGGGAGTGGGGAACCGGAAAGTTCAAGGTTGCATGTGGACTTTGAGGGAGCTTGGCGTTGTTGCTTGGAGCTTGGGGCCATGGGTTGGGGCGCTTGGCGGGGTTGGGGGTTTGGGGCCGGGGGATTTTGGGGTGGGGTGGTCTGATGGATGGGGTACTTGAAGGTTTGGGGTGTCGGGCAAGGACTTGGGGCTGTGCCAAGGAGTGGGTTTCGGGGTTGGTTTCGCGAAGAGGAACCGAGACTCAGGGAGTACTTGGGTTTGGGGTTGGGGGTTGGGGTGGTGTTGGTCTGGGTGGGGCGTGGGTGCTCGGGGTTGGGTTTCGCGAAGAGGAACGGACACTCAGACATTACTAGAAGAAGGTTGGAGGTTTGGGGTGGGTTTCGTGACGAGGAATGGAGACTGATAGGGGCTTTTGGGGTTGGGATGGTGTTGGTCTGGGTGGGGCTTGCGGCTGGGCCAAGTAGTGAGGTTCGGGGTTGGGTTTTGCGAAGAGGAACGGAGACTCAGGAAGCAATTGAAGGTTGGAGGTTTGGGGTTGGTGCTGGTCTGGGTAGGGCTTAGGGCTGGGCCAAGGAGTGGGTTTCGGGGTTGGATTTCACGGGATTTCATGGAGAGGAACGGAGACTTAAGGTGTACTTGAGGGTTGGAGGTTTGGCGTTGGGGGTTGGGTGGTGCTGGTCTGGGTCGGGCTTGGTGGGTTTCACGGAGAGGAACGGAGACTCAGGGTTTTGATTGATGGGGTCCTCGGACTTTGGGGGCTTGATGGGCGGGGGTTGGGGCCTGGGAGTGGGGGAAGGAGGTTCGGGATTGGTTTCGTGGAGGGGAACGGAAACCGAGAGTTTTGGGCTTGGGGGGCAGTTGGTCGGTTGGGGTGGAGTTGGCCTCATGGCTGCCGAGGGCGGGAAGTAAGGTTCGGGGCTGGGTTTCACGGAGGGGAACGGATAGACGGGGCTATGTTGGGTTTGTGCGGACCACCTCTGCATAGCCACGCAACTTCCGCATAACTTCTGCATAAGCCCCTGGCCTATGCAGAAGTACTTCTGCATAAGCGCGATATTTATGCAGAAGTTATGCAGAAGTTAAGAGCTAAGCTAGACTCAAACTTCTGCATATATGCAGAAGTTGGTTTTGGGCCCGCGCGATAAACTGCATAGGCCCAGGGGTCTACGCAGAACTTCTGCATAACTTCTGCATAGACCCTTGGGCCTATGCAGTTTATCGCGCGGGCCCAAAACCAACTTCTGCATATATGCAGAAGTTTGAGTCTGGCTTAGCTCTTAACTTCTGCATAACTTCTGCATAAATATCGCGCTTATGCAGAAGTACTTCTGCATAGGCCAGGGGCTTATGCAGAAGTTATGCGGAAGTTGTGTGTGAGGTGGGTCAGGGTGGAGTGGGGTTGGGTAGGCGGGCGGTGGGTGGGGTGTGGGTGGTGTGGGTAGGGGCGTTGTGGGAGTGTGGGTTGGGGTGGGGCGGGGGGGGGTTGGTAGTGGAGGGTGGGGGGCCAAGGGTTGAAAATCGTGGGGGTGAGGTGGGACGGGGCACAGAGTGACTTGTTCTTGAATGAAGCTTCTGACAGGTTGAAGGCACTACACGTGTTTGAGCTAGTAGGTATCTGATTGGAATCACGCTTGTGTTCTTGGATCTTTTGCCTTTGGCACAAAGAACGCCAAGAACATGCATATAAACTCTGCACATTATGTTTTCCGAACTCAGGCCCAAAGATAAGCTTCGTTGAAGCCTTTTCTTACTGTGGGAGGAGAGCAAAGCAAATGACACTTCATGAACCTGTCTGTGTTCGCTTGGGAGGAGCGGCAAAATTGGGGACTTGACTGAAGCGTCTTTTTGACAAACAAACAAAGAATCGCATTTTCCTTTTGGAATGCTGAAAAAGGGAACACCAAGTGAATTTTTTTACACAGAAGAAGGATTTGTGGCCGGCTGCGTGTGGGTTGGGTGGGTCGGTGGTGGGGGGTGGGGGCGGGACGTTGGGCAGGGTGCGGGTTGGGGTGGGTGGGGGGGTGCAGTGGTCGGGCCGCCTTCACCCTAAAGTCCAAACCCGATACCCAAACCCTTGCAGTGGTCATGGCCCCTGCACCCGAAAACTCTAAATCCAACACCCAAACTCTGAAACCCTCAAACGAACCGCTGCCATGCGTTGCGCACTGGCGGCTGTCGTTGACGGGGGGTCCGGGCAGGGGTGGGGCGGGGCGTGCGAAGGAGTTATGGCACTCGTTTGGGGGGGACACGAATTATGGCATTTTGTTTTCTGGAAAATCACTTATACGGTTTTGCAGCTGCTCTTTTTGATTTCAGCATCTCATCACCACCAAAATCCTATCGGACGGGATACTAGTCCTCACCCGCTCCCGAAACAAGGCTCGCGAGAATTAGTAGTCGTGGCTGCTTTTCTGATGGTCTCCTGGTCTTCTCTGGATGGTCCCTTGGAGGTGAGTTTATCGGTCTTCCTGGTTTCAATAGATTCAAAAGCTTAGTGGCTGTAAAACAAACTTTTCAACTTTTGGTTGGAATGGGTTGTATGTTGCCTAGTATAGCAATGAGAGAGGGTTGTTTGGGGGGTAGAGAGCTAAAGAAGGGGATGGGAAAACAGTAGAGGTGATTCTTAAGGTTTTGGTTTTGGTTTTAATGGGGTTGTATGGTTTTGAAAAAAGCCGCATAGCTGTAGTGCTCGAACGTAGTCTGACCCTCACAACAAGCCTTGAACTTTATCACTAAACCCTAATTTAGGGTCAAACCGATGGGAACCCCCCATGAGCCCGAACCTCGCACCTACCCCGCCGAATTATTATACGATTATTAGTCTAATACTAATACTGTTATCACTGCCGGGGCCGAAATCTTAGTGGTAAGAGACACTAGTTCAGTTGAAACCCTGACCAACCGGACTTAACCCCTAACCTCTCTTAATACTCCAGCAAGCCCTCTTATTAATTGCTATCCTGAAACCCATTCTACTAGTCTACCCCAAAGTTGAAAGGTTGGGTTCACGGCCACTTAGTCTAAGACAACCAATTCTAAACCCAAATGGAAATTACAGCAGCTCACTTGCGATATTATAGTAATTTTAATAGTAACAGTGATCATAACGCAATGATAGCTAAGAGTGGCAATAGTATTAATAGTATTAGACTAGTAATAGTACAGTAAGTAATAACCACAAATGGTAATAGGAAATCCTAGCACCAAAACCTCAAACCCCTACTAAACCCTTAAGCCCAAACCCTTAGACTCAAGCGAAAGTTGAAAGAACTCTGAACCCCGAAGCCCCGAAACCCCTAAGCCCCGAACCCAAACTTAAATTCCCAACCTCATAAGCCAGCCTTAAACACCAAAACCGTCAACCCTATATCCGTACCCACCCTTCTCCAACCCTAAACCCTAAAACACTAAACCCTAAAGCCCGCCGCTCTCGCCGACTCCGACGGCCTTCTGCGTCGCGCCGCAGCCTGAGGGGTTTAAAAGTTTAATTAGGTAGTTAGTGGTTACCCTAAGCCCGGTTGACCCCCCCCAGATAAGCTGCCCTGCGAGTGCCCTGCATCGTCTGCACTGGGTTCCATTGCCGGTTCTTCGTGAGCCTGGCTTTGGTTCCCTGCTCGTTTGCACTGGGTTCCATTGCCGGTTCTTCGTGAGCCTGGCTTTGGTTCCCTGCTCGGTCTGGCGGAGGCGGTTCTTCGTGAGCCAGCCTCCAGCCGACCGAGCTAGGGCTTCGGAGCCGGTTCTTCGTGAGCCAGGCTCTGGAGTCCTTCGGTCTGGCTCGTTGCCGGTTCTTCGTGAGCCAGGCATCGATGCCGACCGAAAATTGAAAACTCAGCTGCCCTCGCCTGAGCTTTGGACTCTTGGTCAGGCTCGTTGCCGGTTCTGCGTGAGCCAGGCTTCGATGCCGATCGAGAGATCCACTGCCGGTGAAGGGCCTGAGCAGGCTCCCTGCCGGTTCTGCGTGAGCCTGGCTTGGATGCCCACCCGGATCGGCCTGGCCACCTGCCGGCGGTACCTCCATCGGGGTTCTCGCCTGGCTCGTGTGCCGGCCGGTCTGAAAAGGGATTTTTTTGGGTTTTCCCCGCCCCGAGCCTGAGACCTTAGACCCCTTCTCAGGGTTCGGGATTTGTACCTTTGCTTTCGGTCCTTTAATACCCTTAGCGTTTCAGGGTTTTTTTTTCGGCTGGATTCGGTTTCGGGACTTCGTTTGAGTCTGTGAGGTGCCTGGGTTTCGGGATTGATTCGGATTGATGCTGTATGATGCTGTGGCCGAGGCCTGACCGCCATGCCGACTTCATCGACAGCATTGGGCCAGGCACTCGACTGAATGCAAAGCAGCAGTATCCCAACATACAACATTATATTAATATTGTTGTATGTTGGGATATTGTTTTGAATTGCGAATTACGAATGATTGCACTGTATTCTGGTATGACTGAGGCCTGATGAGATGCAGGGTGCTCGGTTTCTGGACCGTCTTTCTAGGCCCCTCCTCTGACGTTGGCTCATTGCTTTTGCCTGACTGAGGCCTGACCCGGCTGTGGACTCTGGACCACGACTGATGTCGGTGCTGCGATGCCGACAACTCAGCAGGTTTGCAGACCTCCGTCCGTATTATCCATTCTTGGCACGTTTACCGGTCCTGAGGCTGGAGGCTGACGACTTTGGCATCACGGGGCTCCATCTCCGAGGACTGCAGCCTGCCGTTCGCCTATTTGTTGGAAGCATGTGTGCATGCTTGAATGTGCTCGCTGTGCGTGCTGCAACTTTTTTTGATCAGACATGTCGTGTCATTGGACTCATGCCATGATGGCTGCCTTGGTGGCTGCCTGAAGCATTCACTCAGCATCGACATCACACCATGCACGCCCGGACAGCACAGCACTTCATCACATGACATTGGACATATCACAGTCACAGAGCCCTATAATTAAAGGGCTTCCCAGCTCCTGAACCCCCGGCTCCTGCCTGAAATGGCGTCGTCATCATCCAGCTCTTCGAGCTCCTCCTCGTCGTCTGAGTCTCGTCCAAGGCTGGTTTCGGCTCTGCTTTGTATGGTCTAAGCTAAAGCTTGGCCTTGTGTGAGGGTGGAACGAAAGAATCGAAAGAAGCCAAATGCACGGAAACGTGCACAAAAGAGGCTGAATGCCGAGGCGGGACTTTCATAACTCGGTTGGCCGTTTTCATTTCTTTATGTCTGTGTCGAGGCTGACAAGGTCGCCGAAGATCTTCTGAAGCCGCCTGAGGCGGGATGTTCGCACTTCCATCTGTCTTTAGCCCTTAGCCCGGTCAGGTGCCCCCGCCCAAGAAGGAGGCTGACACATCCAGGAAGAGCCAGGGCGAGGCGGGACTCGTGTACCGATTTCTTTTGTCGTCCTTAGCCTAATCATAAACCCCTGTGCCAGGAGAAGAAGCAGAAGGTGGCTGCCAAGGAGAGCTCCAAGCCTGAGGCGGGATTTTCGTATTTCGTGAGCAGCTGTCATTAGGCCGGACTGCCAGGAGAAGAAGCATGCCAAGGAGAGCTCCCAGCCTGAGGCGGGATTTTCGTATTTCGTGAGCAGCTGTCATTATTAGGACTTAGCTAATAATAATTAACCCGGCCAGGTCCATCCGAAGAAGCTTCCGAAGGAGCACTCGAGGGCTGGACTTGCGTGAGCATTCATGTGGCCTTAGCCTTATTCTGAGAACCCGGGCAGGACGACAAGAAGGCGGCTGAGAAGGCGGCGGAGAGCTCGTCCAAGAAGGCCTTCACCCTTGGAAAGTTTCAATCTCGTCTCCGTCAATCGCAGCCCGGCCAGGCCAAGAAGAGCAAGGATGAGGAGGCTCAGGGGAAGGCTGAAAAGGAGAAGAAAGAGAAGAGGAATGAGAAGAAAGTGGAAAAGGAGGCTTTAAGCTTTGCCGCTTAAAATAAAAAGCCACAATCTTTGGTCCTTAAACCCGAGCCCGGCCAGGTTGCGGAGGTGAAGCCTGACAAGAAGACAGAGGCCCGTTTTTCTTGCAGTAATCACGAAAGTCTTAAAGCCGAAGCCCCCGGAGGACAAGGCGAAGACCTCGGAGCCCTCCTCGAGCAGCAAGCCCATCGTGACTGAGGCACGTTTTTTGACACATTGGCTCGAGCATTGGTCCTGAAAATCATTATAACCTGCCTGCCCAGGCTGAGACTCAGACTGAGGGAAAGGGAAAGGGCAAAGGAAAGGACAAGTCCCCTAGCAAGGGAAAGGGCAAAGGCAAGGCCAAAGGGTCGAAGAAGAAGAAGAAAGATAAAGGAAAGAAGAAGGATAAGAAGGAGAAAAAAAGCAGAAGAAAGAGAAGAAGGATAAGAAGGAGAAGAAAGAGAAAAAGGAGAAGGAGGACAAGAAAGAGAAAAAGGAGAAGGAGGACAAGAAAGAGGCTGAGGAGAAAAAGAAGGAGACTGGACAGACTCTGAACTGTGTTTGCATTATCAATGTGCATTACCAATCCAGTTGCAGGAGGATGACTCCTTCGACAAGATGCTGGAAGATCGGCTGAAAGAGCAGTCGTTCGATTCGTTGCTGGGCCTCTTTACCCGTCGGGCCACACTGCTGGTTACCTTGAAGGACCAGGTGAAGGCCGGTTCCGCCGATGTTGCATTGTCATTTTATGTCACTGTGAACTTCTCTCCGAGTGTCCTGCCTGCCGCCAGCATGCCCTGGACCGCTTCGCTTCGGGCTTTCGAAGTTCTACTGCCCCAAGCCGAACAATGAGGTGCACCGCCTCGAGCTCATGTCGGTCACTTGGCCGGCCATGATGTTATTTTAACAGTGTATGCGACATGTTCGGCACCGATGATAAGTTTAAAACTTGACATCACTCAATCAGCCAAGGCTTTGCGCTACGAAATCGTGCACCAAGAAGCCCAGCTGCTGTGGTGGTTGACGAACCATGAGGTTGACTTCCACAAGTGGTCTCGACCGCTTGGGAATTGCCTCCTCGTGGAGCCTGAAAAGGTGAAGCCTGAGGTTGCACTTAGGCGGCTTCCACCGTTGCCACCACCTCCCTCAGGGATGGCGGGCACGTTTCTTGTTACCCCGCGTGGCATGGTTTTTCAAAGACCTTAGCCTGATCTCTGGCCACTGACTGATGACTGATTAAGAGCATACTACAGTTTAGTCAGACTTGGCAAAACTTCAATCAAACCATGGCTACTTTAAGCTGCGGGCTGTGCTTGTGGCCAGTGGTCGGAGAAGCCAAAAGGCATTGCCTGAGGGTCATTCAGGCTGATCCTGGTCGTACAGCTGCAGCGAGCAGTGACCAAAAAAGAGCTGACTGACTGTCACAACTTTGCCAGCTTTTTTGCAATAACGTGCACAGAGCCATGGCTGCTTTTGGGAAGGACTCCTCCTTCTGTTTCGTCTGGGCAGCTGCGGCCTGAGCATACCGGTGCCCCTGCAGTGCCAGGAATCGGAAATCCATGAACATCTGGTTCAGGTTTCGTGATCATCTTTCACTTTGCCTTCGGTTCCTCTGGCTTTGGACTTAAATACCCTGCCTCCCATGACTGCCCACTTGATACACGACAGGTCTCGGATGCCTGACCGTGTGGACGAGCTGCCGTCGTTGCAGAGTCTGTTGGGGACCCGGTCAAGTGGATTCGCCAGCCTGGATTTGGGCATGTGTTTGATGCCATGCGTGCTGCCTTTAACTTTATTCCTGTGTGCTGTGGATCAAGATCACATGGCAAGCCAGGGTTGTGGCAGCTTGCAGGTCTGATTTATGAATGTTGGGTTAAACCCTTAGGGTAGGCTACCAAAACTTTTGGTAGGAGAACGGCTGAGCCTCGCCGCCATGGAGGCGGCACTCACGGAGCAGGAGAAGGACCATGCTCTATGGGCAAGCCTGATGCGGAGGCTTGCCATGGAGGAGAATATGAACATCAGTGCTTTGCCTCGTCGCTCGGCTGAAGTGGGATGTCTGAAATGTAAACTGACCATGACCAATGATCTTCCTGCCTTACTTAGGCAGACCACCGCGGCTTGACAACCAGGTCTTTGCTTTGTCCCAGTGGTACGACGAGCATGAGGCTGAAGCCGACCGGGCAGCAATCCGGCTGCATCTTTAGTTCCCTCTGGTCCGAGTCCGATGTGAAGCACCATGCTGAAAGGCAAGGGCGAAAGCTAAGGTGCACCGATTTTTGCATGACCGTGCGCCTGACCTCCTCTGGGTCTGCTGCAAGTGCGGCGTCGACATGGCAGCCAAAGCCGAGTCTGGGCTGCAGCTACAATGACAATTAAATGTGATGTGCCAGCATGCAAAAAGTTCCAGCGGTGCATGTTGCATCCAAGGGCCTGGTCTCATTGCTGCTGCACCCCCACCCGAATGCCCCGGCGTATGCTCATCGAACCACCGTCCTTCTGACACGTGGCTCGTCTTTCAACTTTGGGGGTCTTTTTTCTGGAAGCTGTTCATTGCCTGGACTTCAGGCGAGTGGGTGTGGGACAGCAGCTTCACCAACGTCACCGCCTCCAAGTTGGTGATGAAGCACGTCAGGGAGAAACTTGTTGGCTGTATAGTAAACTTTTCCATTTTCGGGGTTGATAACTAATGTAGTCGATTCTGACACTTTCAACTTTTATTCCCTCACTGAGGAAGTCTGACTGGCTTCAGACGGAGCACTCCTCATGGAGGAAAATTCGCCAAAGCGTCCGAGATCGCACAGCTGGAGAAGGCCGCCGTCCAATCCCGGATCCGAGAGATCCGTGGTCGTCGTCTGACAACAATGGCCAGTCTGAGAACGAGACGACGGGGGCCGCTGGGACCGTGCCTGCTGACACGGGCAGCACCAGTGCACGGACTGCCGAAGCCGCCCCATGGAATGGCCCAACAGGGCAAGGCGGGGCGGCATCCTCCACGACAAGGACGTCTGAGCAGCCATGGACGTCGTCTGACAATCAGCAGTGGACGTCTGAGCGGCAGCAGTGGTCGTCTGAGAATTGGCACGGCTCGGGCTGGCGTTGGCGATCCTCGTCTCAGTGGCAGGAGGAGGACGGCGACGAGGACGAAGATTCCAGGGCATGGGCCTGACTGAGTCTGAGGCTGCCTGATGACTGAGGGGTGAGTGGTCTTCCGCCTGAGAAGAGAAAAATGGGCTTTGCAGTGCGGGCGTGTACTGAGTCACTGAGTACTGCGTCTGACATGCATTGTGAGAGTTGCCGTGCCCGAGGTTGGGTCGGATGTCATGCTCGGCGATGGCCTCTCGCTCAGACGGGCATGTCCACATGTGCAGCTGCCTGGCCTGATACTTTTGTTTTTGTCAGGGCACAGCACGACTTCCTGGTGGCATTGGGCAGGCGAGTCTTACTTATCTTGTTCTTGATTACAAGAAGCATTTTGCATCCGGAGGAGCTGGCCTGACATTGGATTGGGAGGGATACGTCGACTGAGACCAGGCCTTGAACTCAGATGCCTTATCACTGGTCGCACCTGTCACACTGTCTAAAAGTGCTGTTGCTTCCGTACTTCTCGTCCAGTTGTCGATTGAAATGAATCCTTGTCAGTTGTGTCACATGCGGACTTTCTGGCACACGTGGTCTTGGCCGAAGTTGGAATCATTTTTGCTCATGCCATGACTGCTGCTGCTGCTGCCGCCACTTGACTCCGGTGCTGTTACTGGTGCTGCTGCCGCTTGGGGGGCGGTCACCGGCGGACGGGGCCAAACCTTGGAAGAGGGGGCTGCACGGAACTAGTGAGACCAGCCTTTCAACTCAGACACTTGTCGCTGGTCGCACACTTGATGCTTCTGCACTTGTTGAATTCAATTCCTGGACTCCTCGTTGTAACATGTTTCTTTACCGAAGCCTGATTCCGGACTTCGTGGCACGTGCGGAATCATCTTTGCACATAGACGACTGCTTCTGCTTCTGCTGCCGCCGCTTGACTCTGCTGCTGCTTGGGGCCGGGCGGAGGCAGTTCGGGTTCGGGGCTGCGTTTGTTCTTTGTGCTGATTCGCTGACCCACCGTCACACCTGCAGGGCTACTAGCCTGCGGTCTGCCAATGGCGGCAGACAATGAGGGGGGGGGACCTGTCATTGTCCGGTGGAGTTATTGCCGGAGCATACCAGGTCATCGGAAGCTATGAATCTGCAAGTATGGGATAAGCCTGCGGCGTGGCAGTGGCGGGACCCAGAAAGGCAGAAACTTCCGACCCCCTTCATTTTGGCGGAACCCACCTTGGCCGAGTGGGGGTGAATCTGTCTGGCATTCTCGGGCAAACACCGGTGTTTGAAAAGACCATTGGGGACGCCGCCTAGTCGTCTGTCTGATTGACTGACTTGCTTGCTTTCGTGGCGTGTTTTGTGCTGTGGCCCTTGCGGTTGGAGGCGGAATTGAGCATGCCTGGCGGGTCTGTCTACTCTTATGTATCAAACTCGATCCCAGCATGTTGTAGCCATCAGGGCAGAAGCCTGCTGAGGTGAGGGGATTCTACTTGATTGACCGTTTCATTTAATAATCTGCTGTCATGTCTTGCATCGTGGCCATGCATTGCTGCAATCGAACGAAATCCAGTGGCAAGCAAACAAATCGAAAGCTAGAAAGATGTGTAATCGTCGCTGCAATCATTGGCTACCTTCAGTGCAACACCTGTACGTGGAATTATAGGGTTCTACTATGCAGTCGGTATTCATAAAGGAAAGAATTTAAAAATAGTAACTTGGTATTTCAGTCATAATTTCTATTAGATTCAGTGCAATTACGGCTGTCTTCAGTGCGGCATTGTTGCACTGGAGACGAAGTATAATGCACCGAAGACAGATTCCACTGTGTAGTGTAACTAGTGTAACATGTTAATAGTAGATTTGTATTCAGTGCAATTACGGCTCTCTTCAGTGCCGCATTGTTGCACTGAAGACGAAGTGTAATGCACCGAATACAGATTCCAATATGGAGTGCAATATTATTTTATCATTATTCAATGAATTACGACAAAGCGGATCCCTATGCAACGACGGCTACCAGCTATGCTATGGACATTAGCAATATATTAATACTATTGGATTTGTATTCAATGCAATCAGAGTTGTCTTCAGTGCAGCAGTGTTGCACTGAAGACGAATTATTATGCACCTAATAGAAACTCTAGCAGGGAGTGGAATCATTGTAATCCATTAGGAGTGGGTTTGTATTCAGTGCAATTACAGCTGTCTTCAGTGCAGCATTGTGGCACTGAAGACAAAGTATAATGCACCTAATACAGATTCCACTATGGAGTGTAACTAGTGTAGTATTTCAAAATGGATTTGTATTCAGTGCAATTACAGCTGTCTTCAGTGCAGCATTGGTGCACTGAAGACAAAGTATAATGCACCTAATACAGATTCCATTATGGAATGCAATTAGTGTTTTACATTTGTTTATAGATTTCAAATGCAATTGCGTGCATGTAACAAACACTCTAGCTGGACTGCAATACATGTAATTGGATCAGTATTTTAATGGAATTAGTTTGTTTTCAATGCAATTACAGTTGTTTTCAGTGCAACCTTGTTGCGTTGAAGACAAAGTATTATGCACCTAATATAAATTACAATATGGAATGTAATTAGTGAAATATATTAATAGTGGGTTTGTATTCAGTGCAATTACAGCCGTCTTCAGTGCAACATTGTTGCATTGAAGACAAAGTATTATGCACCTAATATAAATTCCATTATGGAATGTAATTAGGGAAGTATATTAATAGTGGGTTTGTATTCAGTGCACTTACAGCTGTCTTCAGTGCAACATTGTTGCATTGAAGACAAAGTATTATGCACCTAATATAAATTCCATTATGGAATGTAATTAGGGATGTATATTAATAGTGGGTTTGTATTCAGTGCAATTACAATTGTTTTCAGTGCAACATTGTTGCATTGAAGACAAAGTATTATGCACCTAATATAAATTCCAATATGGAATGCAATTAGGGAAGTATATTAATAGTGGGTTTGTATTCAGTGCAATTACAGTGTAATTGCACTGAATACAAACCCACTATTAATATACTTCCCTAATTAATTACAGTTGTTTTCAGTGCAGCATTGCTGCACTGAAAACAAAGTATAATGCACCTAATACAGATTCTATTATGGAGTGTAATTTTAATTAGTGTAAAAATAGTTATAGTGGATTTGTATTCAGTGCAATTACAGCTGTCTTCAGTGCAGCATTGGTGCACTGAAGACAAAGTATAATGCACCTAATACAGATTCCACTATGGAGTGTCATTAGCAATATACTCAAGGGCTTTTGTTTTCAGTGCAATTACAGCTGTCTTCAGTGCAGCACTGTTGCACAGAAGACGAAGTTTAATGCACCTGATACAGATGCCAATATGGAGTTTAATTATTGCCGCGTAATAAAAAGTTGCATCTAATAGGGTTCCTATGAGTCAAGTGAATAGAAATATGTCTTCAGTGCCATCGGGTTGTTTTAATTTTTTGTTGGCAGTTAACTGCGTCTTGTGAAGCAATTGCGTGTCCAAGATGATTTGCCTGCAATGGTTTGGGCGTCGGTGTGTGTTTCAGTCAAAGGCCTAATGGCCGGAATTAGGACGGATGCAAGCTGTACACTCATGGAGGCTTTACGTATATCCTGGTTCTTATAATTTTGTGTGATGATGTTGATTGAAGCACGGAAATCAGAGTAATTAGGAATTCCTAATCTGTTTCAATCACTGCATACGACTTTGCAAGTACACAGTATAGGCCAGGGTGCGAATATTTGCTGATGTTATTCTTTCTCTGACCTGTGCTGGTGACTGTCTCTGAAGCAGTAGTGCCTGCAAAGTTTTTTTCGTGCAGCCAGGAATGCCTGCAAGCACCGCTCTTCTGAGGTATCTTTCACTTTCGACTTGCTGCTCCACCGTGTGATTGGGGAGTTGCGGCCTCAGACTGGCACTCCCCTTGCTTCCGTGGTTCTGCTTGAGCCTGAATGATTGTCATCGTTTGCCCGGCCTGATATTGCATCGGCCCCAGCTGCCTGAAATTCCTTGTGACGGATCGCGTGCTGTTTTGTCCTTCGCCATGCTCGGCTTTGCCATTCGGGACGACGTCAAGGCGGCCCAGATGCAGCACTACGAGTTTTTTGACTCGCCCGAGGCGTGCTTTGTCGCAGCGGCAAGGCTTGAAGCCAGAAAGCGGCTTGATCGAAAAACGTGATTCGGTCATGTAATTTCTTTAGTTTATTGGCAGTCTGGTAACTAAGGCTGGACTTGAAAGTCAGCGATGCCCTTCCGCCGATGCCTGAGAAGAAGACGAGGAGGAAGACGAAGACTGCGGAGGCTGACGGTGTCAGTGTGTCGGCGGCCTCCGGTTCCAGCTCGTGGACTGGTTCCACAAACATCATGAAGTTCATGGGGTGCAGCACAAAGTTCCCGGGCAGATTTCGGCCACCATGAGCCGCCTGAGAAGTCTGAAGCGGAAGAAGGTGGACCTCATCAAGGACGGTGCCCGCCTTAGTCAGACATTTGATTTGCGCCTTGGGCCATGACAGCGGGCTTTTCGGCTGAGTGGGACATTTGAAGGTTGCATCCCGGAGTTGGACGACGAGCCTGACAGCGACAACTCCAGCATGAATGATTCGGCTGAGTAGTAGGCGAGGCTGTGCCGGCGTTTGATCTGAGACGGCAGAAGCACCCAAGATCAGTCTGGAGCTTCCGAGCTTGCGGTTTTTGACATTGAATGAGGGAGCCGAAGAAAATACTTGTGTCTGTGTGTGCAATTTCGGGATGCCGGCTGCACAGCATGAGTGCCAGTCGCACCCAGGCCCATTTCCAGCAGAAGGCCTGGAGCCAAGATACCCGTTGGAGTTCCGACAGAACGACACTACTTGTTTGCGGCTGAGGCCAAGAAGTCCTGCTTCAAGCACGGCGATTCGACGTCCGAAGGCGGAAAGGGTCCACGTGCCCGGGTAGAAAAGTCAAGGGAAGACAGGAAGGTTTAAGCCATGTAACCCCAGGGCAGGTTGTGTATGATTATCATAATGTCGCTGTCACCCCATCAATATTGTCGAAGTTGTCCAAATCGGTTGGAGACTTTTAACTTGCCAGTAGAGGATTACACCACGATATTCACGGCTGACCATGCTAGTCGTGCTCGCATTTCCAAAGCAACAGTGATTATCCATCTGATATGTCAAGCAAGAGCGTGCAGAGTGTTTTGGACAAACATCAGAAAATTGTCAATCTCGTAGCCCTTCGAACTGTGGTTGCTCCCGGAGCGGCATTATCTTCTTACAAAATGGCCAACAGCAGAAGCTTCGGACATATCTTTCCGTCATGGGCGTGGTTGCAGTTCGCAGGTTCCGTTAGTGTGCCGTTAGAGTCAGACCCGAGGTGCAAAGACTGAGTAAGCTTCTGCAAGCCAACCGGTCCCAAGTGGGGAAAGCCACTGGACCCACAGAACTGACCTCTGCAGGTCTGAGACTGGACGTCATGGCGATGGGTCCACGAGGAGTGGCTGCCTAAGAACTTTCGACTGGCTGAATAAAAGTTTGTGAGACAGTCGTCGGGTCTGCATAGCGTACAGAAATACACCTCGGCCCGGGGCCGAGGCGTATTCCTGCACACTTGGCTCGGCGTACATCAGATGGCCTTGTATTGTGTTATATGACCTGGTATAGATGTCATCTTGTCGCGGTGTACAAGAATACACCTCGGCCCCGGGCCGAGGCGTATTCCTGCACACTTGGTTTGGCGTGCAACTATCTCACAAACTTTCTTTCAGCCAGTTAAAAGTTGAACGATTGTGACCTCGCCTCAAATCCCGTTCTCCCTGCATGCCTGAGGTACGTTCTCTGTTGGCCCTGGATTTCCGAACAGCCGATCTCTTCAGAAGGCCGGGACTGTCGGCTGAATCGTTTCAGAAGTCGGCTTGGCATGATGGGTTGACCACCTCCTCCCCGCAAGATTGCGGCTTTGAGAGCCGCTCTGCCCCGGGGCTTTCCGAATCCGAAAGCCATGGCTCCCAAGACTGGCCGGACGAGTGGGGCCAAGAAGGCGGCCAAGGCAAGTGCCAAAGCTAAGGCTGAGGCCACGGCGGCTGAGGCTGCCGAGGTGGAGTCTGGGGACTTGGCCATGGAGACCGGGCGTGAAGCCGTGAAAGAGGCCCTGGACTTTTTGAAGAAGAAGAAGCTCTTTCCGGCTAAGGCGGAGAAGGTCGGCACTCACTCCATTCTTCCAGATGCCTGGCAGGGCTCGAGCCTGAAAGAGGCCGGCTGGCTTTAGATTGTTCAGAAGTAAGACATGAGATACTCTTTTTGGTTGGCGGTTCGGTCTCGTCTGACAGGCCTCCACATTCTCAGCGAGCCTGAAGGACGTGGACGTGCAGTCCCTGGAGGTGCCACCGCCTGAGGTTCTGTCTGAAGCGGCATCGTTCTGGTTCGAAGGGAGGTCTGATGATACTCTTTACGTCGCGGCGACGGTGACGTCTGAGACGACAAAGCCAGGCGAGATTGTGCTGTCGCCTGAGGACCATACCAAGGTCGCGGCTCTGGTATGGGCCTTCGGCAAGGCGGCGGCTTCGTCTGACAGCGACCTCTGTGAGAAGTACCGCCGCCTGAGCAGCCGCATCGTGATCTCCATGGTGCGTGGCAAGGCGTCTGACCAAGCAGGGACCGTGGTCAGTCTGATCCAGGCATCTGAGGACATCGGCAAGAAGGCTATGGAGTGTTCCAATGCGATGCCGTTCAACCTCGCCTCGCGTCTCACGAGGACCCCGGCCGGGGTTTAGTAGTAGTGACTGTCCCGTTGCCAGGAGCCGTAGTAGTGACTGGCTTCTTGCCAGGATCCGGGCCGCTTTGTCAGCACAACACAAGGCCTCCACTCACGAGGAGGTGTTCTTGTTGTTGAAGAACATCTGCTGGAACGGCGAAGCCTACAAGGCCCGGGATTCCTGGCCTGAAACTCTTAAAACCGAAGCCCTGAACCCGACAGGTGAAGACATCTGACCAGGTGCAAAAGCTCACCACTATGCTTGACAAGACGAATGCGGCCGGCATGACTGAGTCCTTGAAGGCGTGCCAGTATGTGAACAATTCGACCACGTGGTTGGGCAAGTGGAGCATCGTCACTCGCGTGCACCTCGTCCTATGAGACAAGAATCTCAGCACACACACACACACACTGCATGCCGTCAGATACCAAGGGTCAACAGCTTGAAGTCCAAAGAGGAGCAGAGATTCGTCATGTCGCTCATCTGTCTGGTCCTTGCCTCAGCAGCCACTGTCGAACCTCAGATCTTCTTCTTGGAAATCTGCCCAGGAGATGCGGGAGGACAGCAGCCTGAAGGACCATTTGGGTGTGTCCCTGTCGACCAACACCCACATGCGTGACTTGAACAGGGACCAGGCGATGCAGGCGACAGGGATGCTGCATCTGCGGTTCGTCGTGCTGGAGCGGCTGAGCCATCTGCCCATCCCGGACGATGCACCTGACAAGAAGACGGCCATGGAGTTTCAGAAGTCTCTGCAGCGGTGTCTGAATCCGAAGGAGTGGGCTCAGCAAGGCGGCTTGGTATCCGTCGCGGCCTTCAGCGAACCGCCGTACTGCAGTCTGAGTAAAAGGATTGCAGGAATGCTCCGGGGCGATGACGATGAGCTCTTCAGCACTGCTGTCACTTCCGGGCAGAAGGCGGGTCCGTGGTTGTGACAGTGACCTGGCTTTTGCAAGCCAGAACTGATCAGCTGCCAGGAGGAGTTTGGACCCATCCTGGAGCTGCTGACCAGGTACAGCGACGAGTGGAAGATGAAATTGGGCCGTCTGAAGCCTGAGCCGCCGCTTGAGACCAAGCCTTCTCGTGAGCTGCTGCCCGAGACGGATCCGACGACTGATACGTCTGGGACTGGGACGAGCCGCACGGCTGAACAACTCCGCGAAGTGCAGCTCAAGCGGGCGGTGGATGAGGAAATGGCGTTCTACGTGCACTTCGTCCAGTCTGACATACGAAATCCTTCCGCTGCCTGGGCTGACGGCCTGAAGCAGCATCAGCTGATGCAGAAGGACCGATGCATGGTCTGCGTTTCGAGTCTGGTGCTTCTTGCCGTCAGATCTTGGTTGCTTGACAGGCGGAGCCGGTGTTATTCACCTTCGACTCCTCGCTGGTCGCTGAAAACGGAGGCTACAGCCGCGTGCACAACGTGTACCAGCGACCGGCCGTCTTCGAGCGTGGCCTGTACGACAACTGCTTCCGAGTGTACGAGGCGGCTTCCAAGGACGAGGCCAGTCCTGCGACAGAGACAGAAGCTTGGTGCTTGGATTCAATTGTTTTCCGTGCATGACAGGACCGCTGGCTGACCTTTGATAGCGGCGTGCAGAAGGCCTCGAACACCATCCTGAGGTCTTTCAAGAATCATGGCTTGACGCCCCAGAGCATTATTCTGATCGGAAGCGAAGAAAGTGTTCAAGGGCGGAAAGACTACTTGCGGTCTGCGTGGCTTGGCCGCATGTTCTTGTGTTTGAGTGCAGTTTCCTTTTTTGGCTTGGCCGTCTGTTCTTGTGTTTGACTGCAGTTCATGCTTCCAGGGAGGAGAGGAACTGCAAACGGCGGAAGACGGGAACCGCTGGAAGTCTCATCAGCATCGCCGGGGCCAGGGAGACAATGTACTTCGGGTGCAAGTCTGAACCGCTGCCTGCCAAAGAGCACAAATGGCTGGCGAGTGATGGCGTGGTGAGCACCGCCTGTCCTGTCTCGGACTGAGATACGTCTGGGAGCAAAGTTTAATGACGGAGTTGGGGATAGGGAATCGTTTCTGAGGTGCTGCCGAACGTGCCCTTGCCTTTGCCTGACACCCTGATCCCGTTGACGGTGAGCCAGAAGAAGGAGGCCAGGAAGTCGGATATGTTCGATTTCATCCTGCTGTTTCTAAGTAATAATCGGTCAGGTCATCCCTTTGGTGTGTGGCAAGGGTGTGACCGACAACGGCGGCCAGGTGCAGGGCTGAGCGTGTTGGGACTTCGGACGGCTCAGGCAGCACTAGTTTCGGCCCCGGGAGGTGGCACCGGCTGAGCACGTGGAGGACACCGACACAGTCCCTCTGGTGCACTTCGAGAGGAGCTGCTGGCTGTGTCGCAAGTTTGAGTCCATTGTCTGGGCCGGTGAATTGAATTGGCAGGAGCCCACAGGTGTACCGGATGCTGCTGCACACGGTCTCGCCCATTGCCTGTGTCGTGAACTTTTCTCCGGGGTCGGGGTGCCTGAGCGTCGTCGCCGCAGAACAGCGGGTCCCGTGCATCAACGTGGTGAGGACGCCTGAACAACGGCAGATGCTCCAGAGCATCATCCGGCAGGAGCTGGCTGGTCGCGTCAAGAACGCCAACGACCAGCGTTTCTACCGCATGCCCGAGCAGCAGAGGGCTGAGCCTGAGAGGCCGCCTGTCTCGACAGCGGTTGGCTCGCCAGCGGTTCCGGTTCCCCCGCCTGAAACAACGACGGTGCCCCCGCCTCAGACAACGACGGTGCCACCGCCTCAGACAACGACGGTGCCACCGCCTGTGAAAACCACGGATGTCTCGTCACCGTCTGGTGAGTCTGACAGCAGCTCAGGCGAGGACGTAGAAAAGTAGAAGGCCATTTCGTCGCTCAGACATTCCATGCAGCTGGGTCCAGTCTGATACCCCAAACCCTGAACCCTACAAGATTTTAAACCGCTGTCGAAGTCCAGTCTGAGACATGGACCCAGCAGATTGCACTTAAGGATGGCAGACGAGGTAAAACACCCGAGGTGCACAAGTTAGTACGTGATCTGTCAACAACATGGTGCAGGTGCACAAATCTCTCAATATCCGCAGGTGTGGTGGCTGCTAGTCGTCACGTCGTCTGCACCCAGGATCGAAGTACAGCGAGTCACAGCTTCCAAGAGAACCGTGAAACAAAGCCCAAACCGACTGCATGCAATGTTGATGGACTCATGTCTGGGTCCATTCACTGTAAAGCCACAGAAGTACACCGCATGCAAAAACTATGAACAACGTGTCAGGAACGAGCTTGAAAAGTCTGAGTGCCTGAGTGCCGCCATGAAGCGGCCTGCGAAGAGGCAGCCGACCCAGCTGCAGAGGGCAGTCGCAGCGGGCGTCGTGAAGAAGGCCGTCAAGCCGTTCGCTTTATTTTGTCAGAGCAGGAAGCTGTCTCCACGACTGGCGGCATCTGAATGGCGTGACCTCGAGGACAAGGAGCGACAAAAGTTCGTGGAGGCGTCGAGGCTTGACTTCGCGGACCAACGGCAGGCAGCACAGAAGGCAGGCGTTCGTCTCCGACGGACTCAGCGAACCGACCCGCCTGAGGCACCTGAGCCTCTGTTGTCTGACCGTGCTCCGGACGACATCAACTTCGGCGACTACATCGTCTGTGGCTCTCAGGCCGGGGTTGGACAGGGCGGCTACGGCGGCATCATGAAAGTAAGGCACCGGGTTTCGCATCGCATCTATGCGGCCAAGGTCAGCAACACGAATTTCCACCTGTCTGAGGAAGTCGCCTTGCTGAAGCAGCTGGCTCACGAGACCTTTCTGCCGTTGCTCGCAGAGTCGGTGGTGACTGAGGATGAGTTCGTTCCCGGCCAGATGTCCTTCATGATCATGCCTTATGTGGCCACGGGCTCCGTCCTGCATTACTTGCACAACGTTGGAGCTTTTGATGCTCAGAAGCAGTTGGCCCTCACCCATCAAGTGCTCGCCGGCTTGGCCCACCTGCACAGGAGGACTGAGCATATACACGGTGATGTGAAGCCGCAGAACATTCTTTATGATCCATTGACAAACTCCTGTTTCATCATCGACTTCGGGATGACATACCGGCTTCCACTGGCAGAGGATTTCGTGGAGGACGGGGCAGGGGTGTACACCTATGCCTACCGACCGCCTGAGGTTGCCAAGGGCCTGTCTGAGAAGATCCTCAAGCAACTTTTGACTGTGAAGGCCGATGCGTGGGCATTGGCCATGACGGTTCACCAGGCAGCTACCAAAAAGGCCTTGTTTCATATGAGCTCCTGGAAGGCAACGGAAAGTTTGTTGGAATTGTTTCATGCCTGTAACCCGGGCCCGCCTGACAAGAAAGCACGGTGTGTCCTCAGACTGAGCAATGCCAGTCGGGAGGTTGCCGAGGAAGTCCGTCTGATGTGGCTTGCGATGGCCGAGCCGGTGCTCCAAAAACGCCGGTCTTGCCAGCAGCTTGCAGAGGAGCATGGCCTGCGGTGATTCGCGAAGCATTGCAAGCACAGTAAAACATGCAGAGCGACGTTGGCAGACGTGTGCATCTCTGCTGGCCTCTGCGTGTGTGTGTGTGTGTGTGTGTGTCGGTGTGATCGTGTGCTGCAATGACAATGACGGCCTGGACAGGTTCCGCTGCGTGCAGCGAGATGTGAAGCAGGAGCCCCAGCTTTGCTTGATACTTCAAGGCACGGCAGCCTTGACCTCTGCTGCTGACTGTAGGTCTGGATCAGCATTGCGGGAGCAGTGCAGTCAGTCACCATCTCAGTCTCTTGCACCGTCTTGTCGGATGCCCTTGGATTGTTTGCCGGAAAGCATACGAAAGTTGCAGTTCGGGCTCCGAGTGCTAGATCCCAGTGTGCACAGCCCGGGCTGCATTTTTGGCATGGCGGGCTCAGGCAGGAAAATCTGTGTAACTGGAGTCGGGCTGCTCTTCATGACTATGAATTATGCTGTCTTCCATGTTTCCTTGATGAGGAGCGTCTGAAATCGCGAATGCAGCGACTGCTGCGGCCATTGCTCGGGCCCGGGACCTGAATTAGCCTCCCATTACACGACATCGACTTTGCTTCTTTCGAGCAGGTGGATAATTTTGTGAGTCTCCTGATGCAGAAGAAGGGCAAGACTCCGGCCACGAAGTCCACGTATGGATTGGTGAAGATCAAAGGGGGTTTCAAAGTGAAGGGGTTGGCCGTGCAGCACCGCAGCGGCATGCGGGACCTCTTGAAATTCATGATGCAGTCGGCACCAGAGCAACTAGACATGCAAGTCCGGACGATACACAGACAGATGACCGGCTCAGTGATTTCAACTGCCTCCTCCAAGGAGCAAGATCACGACGTTGGATATACTGTTTGACCCGCCGAACCAGGTGCAAATGGCAGGCTGGAGTTGCAAGCGACCGGCTGTGTTTCAGTCCCCTGTCGCCCCCGTATGAGGCTGGTCTGACAAGCATGACGTGGTCTTGTTCCCCTGCGGGAGTCCACCTTCGCCTGAGAAGGCTGACGAGCGTGTCGGCCTGTGGTATCATCGGGTAGCCGAGAGCAAAGGAATTTTCGATGCTGGCTTCTTCCACAAGGCCGCTTTCTAGCATTTACACCTGCAAGGGCGAAAATACATAATAGACACTCGTCAGTCAAACTCTTACTTGAAATGTGCAAAGGTCGCCACCCTCCCAGGCCATATGGCCTTTGTGTGCCCTCGTGCAGCAAGAGGTCGTGTGTACCTCTTGGGAAGGAATATCATCCAGGCAGCAGAAGATCATGTGTCGCCTGAGAACAAGAAGGACCTGGAATGCATGGGGTTCGCTGCGGAATATGGCGGCAAGCTCTCCAAGCCGACCCTCCTCACCCGTGGCCATGTGATGGACATCGCCAGCCCCCTGGCCGAACTGGTTGCAAAGCCTGAAACCTTGTGTCTCTTGCTGAATCTTCCTGCCTGAGGACAGATCTACCTCAAACACGTGAAGAAGACCGTGCCTGTGCGACAGGGCTCGAAGCGGACTTACTATTGCCCACACTGCAAGCAGGAGGCAAGCTTGGGGACACTTCTGCGGGAGAAATGCTTTTGTTGTCCTGGGCAGGTGGAGCCTGAGACTAAGAGGTCCAAGAAGGAGAAGAAGGAGAAGAAGAACAAACGTGACTGAGCCGTTGTGCATGCAATCGCACAGGATTCAAGGCCCAGTCTGAAGCCGCCTGAAGCATGGGGCTTGGGCAAGTTTCTAGTCTCGCCCTGCAGAGAGACGATTAGCAGTCGTGCCGCCGAAAGTCTGTTGCATCGCTGAGTCTGACAAGGCAGCCTAAGGCAGAGGCATGTCATCATGAGTATCATGAGCTGCATAACAAATCCGATGCAGAGGCCGTGTAGGCTTGGTCCTTAGGACGGTTGTAGAGACTGAGAGGCATGACATCAGTAGAAGCATAGCAAGTCCGATGCCAATGTATGCGGCGTGCACATGCGACAGTCGTGACAATAGTTCACAGGGCCTCCTAGGGCAACAATGGCCGAGCGTATTGCCGAAGAGAAGCATTTGCGGCGATGCACCGCGACTTGCCTTCTGACCATGTGTGCCTGCCTCGCCATGTTCCTGCAGTGAATTCTTTCTTTTGAAATTTGTCTTGACTGAGGAAGGCAAAAAGAATTGCAACGAGTGCCGGTGGATAGCACATGCTGCGGACTGGAAACAGCGGTGTACCTACACCATCAAAGGCGGGAATCTTGCGGAGGCGGTACGACAGGACGAGCGAGTCTGTCATGCCAGGTTCGACCAGGTCATGGCTGATCCGGTCTGATCCGGGCACGAAGTTCGGCATCGGGTGCTCAGTCTGCCGTGAGTATGCCGCAGCCCTCGGCGGCAAGGAATGCGTGCCACTGCGTAGTCGACCTTGGATCGAATGCAGCGTTGGTGCTGGACTTCGGTGCCTGGGATCGCGAATGGCGTGGCATTGACAGCGGTGCATGGTGTTTTTTCGTGCTTCATGTCAGGTGTGGCGGCAGACCGGCTGCTCTTCAAATAGAGGACATGCTTCGGCACGGCGGCCTGAAGTCGAAGCGGAATGCCCAGAAAAGCCTTTTCCACCAGCAGGCTCTACGTTTCCTGTCTGAGGACAAGGCTGAGGGCGGGGTGGACGAAGATAAGACAACCGTGAAACGGCTGGTCTCGTCTGATAGTGGCGGCCCCACTGCCGCCCAATGCTTGACGGCACTGGAAGTTCTACTTGCTGGAGGTTCCGGGCACGAATACCAGAGGCGGTGTCTGAGCAACAATCGAACAAATCCGACTTTATGGCCAACGGGGCGTTCGTCCCGAGGAATGTTTTACAATGTTTTACAACATCATGGAGGCTGCGGCTGAGGCCGCCTTCAACGTGGACCGCCGTCGCCTGCAGCAACCCGTTCGGGCAGTGGCCTTGGCTGAGGAGCCGAATGCCAACAGTAGTATGTGCTGTGGCCCAGAATTAACTTCCATGCCGGTTTTCAGCGCGTCGTGTGTTGCAGGATGCAAGAGGCGGCTTCGAGCTTTTGAAGGTGCGGTACGTCATGGCCGACTGGTCCGTTCATTGCCGCATGCTAGACCTGGCCATTGCTGAGAAGGCTGGGCAGCACGTGAGCCAGGGCAGATCGGGCAGTAGCCCTGCCAGCCGAGGCCGCACTGGAGAAAGCCAGATCGCTGCCTGACACCCTGGCCAGCTTCTTGCCGGAGGAAGCCCTCCGGAATGCTTTCAAAGACAAGATCCGCATCTTTATGGCCGACGGGGAATTTAGCGAGCCTCTGGCGGCACGGCTGAGTAAAGTGCCTCGCTTGCAGTTTCTGCGGATTTCAAGAACAGCATATTGAATGTTTGAAGGACCGCACCTTCACATGAGGTCCAGGGAACCCTGCCGGGATTGAAGGCGATTATGAGATGCTCCGTCCATAGTGGACAAAGGTCGCTCGAAAAGGCCTTGTCGTCTGACCCGGATGTGCAGGGTCTTCTCCAGAGCTGGGTGCTTGGATTTTCCGATGGCAGTGGGAAAAATCCAGGAGGATTTTGCAGGGCTGTGCGAAACTCGCAGAAGCTCCAGCGGCTGACGGCAGAGAAGCAGCTTGAGGGTGTGGACGAAAGCCTGAGGCGATTGTGCCACTTCGGCTTTGCACCCCAACGTTTCAACACCGTCTGCGATGCTTGCGTCAACGTGGCTGAGAACATAGATGCGGTCTGCAATGTCCTGAGCCATCTCGCAGCGGTGGATGATGCACTGTCAGGCCACTCAACTGATCGTGCTCGTTCATGAGTCCCCGTGGATGGCGAGGCCTTTGCTTAGCCGATGTTTTTGTCTGTGCTGTCTGAGGTTGGGCCACTAAGCTTCTTCAACAATGCTTTCAGCCGGAGAAGCTCCTCCAACTTGGCTTGATCGCGGAGCTTGCCTGTGCCGCTGCGAGCCGCGACTGCAGGAATCAGTCTTGTTTGCAAGTCTTCTCTGGCTAGAGATCCAAGGAAATTCAACCACTCACTGGACGGCCAACATCTGCGATTGGCTGCGACAGCCCACAATCTTCAGCAGCTCGAGCGTCTGATCAATCGACTCTTCGACTTTCGGAGTCCGGCAGGAGAGCTGCAGCAGCCGCTGGTTCTGGATGATGCCTATGCACATGGCTACGTACAAAGACTGCAGGCGACTCTAAAGCTTGAGCAGAACAAG
Source organism: Symbiodinium sp. CCMP2592 (assembly GCA_905221615.1). Taxonomy (NCBI): domain Eukaryota; class Dinophyceae; order Suessiales; family Symbiodiniaceae; genus Symbiodinium; species Symbiodinium sp. CCMP2592. Next base: position 1,245,916 of record CAJNDT010006235.1, read on the forward strand.
TGCCTGGTTGTAAAGCAAAAGATGATCTTCTGGCACAGCGGCGCCAACAGGAACAAGATACGTTCCTTCGTGGCCAAAGAACTCGGTGCCATTCGCAACATCGCTCAGCTTTTTGTTCAAGGCCTGAAAGCCGATGTGGAGGTTGGCGTCCAGGCATCGCTTTCTCCGTTTGATGTCAACCATACCCTGTGCAGCGACGAAGCTTTGCCAGAGCCACAGGATCCATGATCTTCTGTGCGATTCTGCTCCTGTAATGAATCACCGCTACTAACATCCGATGCCAAGGCCTGACATCTTCAAGCCGCTAGCAGAGGCTGCACAAGTGGAGGTCTGGAGCCCACACCGCTTCAGCGGGACCGAGGCTGTGATGTTCAACCGCTCAGGTGACACAGCTGGCCAAAGAGTTCCTCTTGGCACGTCCTACAGCCTTGCTGGTGAAGTCACAGCCTCCCGGCGACAAGTCTTTTCTTCGGAGGCCCTTCACTCCAAGACGAACAGTGCATGACTGAGGACCGGAGGCGAGGATTTGAATGAGATCTGGTCCAGGACCATGCGGCATTGGTCTGACAAACTCCCGGCTTTGTCTGAAGCGGCTCCTTACCTAGCCCAGTGTTTTTGAGCTGTGGGATTAAACGTGAGACGACGAAAGCCATTCTGTCCTGAGGCTGCCCTCGTCCTGAGTTGCTTCCCGAGCACCGGCGAGATTGAGCAGAATTTCAGCTGGCTGCAGCAGTTCTCGGAGGGGAGAAAGGGCAAGACTTCGCGGGGACACCTTCGGCAACTCGGCTCATGTCAAGTCCATCTTGTCGTCCTGCATGGGACCAGAAATTTGAAAATCTTCTGCTCTCAGTCTCTGTCGAAGTGCCAGGTCATTAATGAAGGTCCGCCTCGACGGGCCGACAGCCGACCAACTCGTCTGTCGCGAGCCCCACAGCATCCTCCCGAGAAAGCCGTGCCTGAAACTGCTGCAAGAATACCGTCGCCTGTTTGCTCCGAGCGGCGGCTCGCAAGGATGCCGCAGCTCACTGGGTCGTCGGGTTCTGAACGGCCGCCTGAACCCGCTTTCAAGAGCTGGCTTGAAGCGACAGCGAGGGCTGGAGCAGCAGCAACTCTTGCAACAGGCGCCGGCGGAGTCTCAGCCTGAAGACCTCGCTACTTTGGAGGCTGAAGCCGGCGAATCAGCCAAACGTCGCAGGACTGACAAGCAAGTTAGCCTGACTGCCGCCCTGCAAAAGTACAAGACCAAGAAGGAGGAATGGGCGACACTTGATGCTTCGTCCGAAGCAGCCGCTGCTGGCCGCCTGATAGAAAAAGAGCGGGAGGCTGAAAAACGCTTCGAGAAGCTGAAGAAGATCGGCGTGGCCAGACTTTCAGCCGTGCGGTCTGACGTCCTTGCGGCCGACCGCGACCGTTTGATCATGGTGGTGCATGGCCATGACTCCAGCAAGACACCGGGCCTGCCTGATCTTGAACGACTGGGCAATGCTCGTGCTTGGCCTGAGTCGATCGAAGACCAAAGAAATTTGGTTTACGATCTGCTTCGTCATACATCTGAGGACTGCGGCAGTCATCGACTCCTCTACTGGGTCTGCTTGTCTGACGAGGTCGAGCGTGACTTCATCTTCAAGCCGTCTGAGAGTGCTTTTTTGGCTGTTGCTCGCCACTTGGGAGGCGGTTTTTGCGGTCGACAATGGGTGCAGGCATGCATGGATGAGGGCCGTCTCTTGCCAGCCTTGACATGTCTGAAAAGCAGCTTGACGACGAAACAGGAGCTGTGCTTGCATAGCTCCTGTATGTCTGACGACTCTGCTTTGCCCGCAACTCGGATGCTTTACAATTGCATGGACACGTCGCAAGAGATGGCGAGATGTTACTTGCAAGAAGTGTTCTGTCATAGTCGACGGTGAGACGGCTGAGAAGTACAGGAAGAAGAAGCAGAGGCATCGGGGCTGTTTGATGACAGTGTCTGAATTCATCGCTGCTAGCAACACGGCTCTATTTCGTTGGCTTTCGCACACAAGCTAGGTCATGAGTTTGCACATGTACATATATAGTCCTCTACTCAGGCACGAAGTGGACTGACACCTGATACCGCCCGATGCTGCCTGAACGACTGAGCGACGAGGCCAAGGCTATAAATTTCATCTTGTCCAGTCTAACTTGTTACTTGACTTGGTCAGGCACTTCCACACAGCCATCGAGTGCTTGAACGGTCGGCGTGCACCGGCTCCGACGGCTTCGTCAGGAACCTCGCTGCAATTGTTATTTCTGTTGATTCCTGCCCTCACGTTCTCAGTGATCCTAGGTACCAAAGATGATGTGTGGCTTGCTTCGACAGCAATGCCGCCCAGTCGCACTGCTGTCCCTTTGCTGTGGGTTTCCCTGCTTGCTCTCGACTTTCTGAATCCTAGGCAGTCGTGCTCTGCCTACACGGCCTGATAGCTGGTGCAGGGGTGGGGCTGCCTTGAGCGCCTCGGGGATGTTTCCTTAAGTGAAACAGTCTGAATTTCACGACGTCTGATATCCATCTTGCAGTCGCGACACAATTATCCTCAAAACATAGCTTTCTATGTGATCTCGGCTGTTTCCACGGAAACTCGCTTTGTAGATGACTGATGAGTTTGGGGTGGAGCCGGGGAGACCAAAAAGTGCCGTCGCAGATCTGTCTGAGAAGTTGTGCTTGCATCGGCTTTGCCACTGTCCTGCTTTGCTTCGGCGCCTTCCGACCGCTGAGGTTTGACCCCGGCGGCAGAGTGAGTGCCGAAGCCTGAAGCCTGAAGCATCGAAGCCACAACACAACATCGCCTGACAAATCACAAGCTAAAGCCTGAAGCATCGAAGCCACAACACAACATCGCCTGACAAATCACAAGCTAAAGCCTGAAGCATCGAAGCCACAACACAACATCATTCTCACCTGGAATCGAGCAAGTGATGCGTGGAAAGAAGTGTTGGACGTCGCCTTGATGTGCTGTAGATGCTTAGTTTCCGGTATAAAAGTTTCAACTTTTATGGCCCGGGCCCTTCAGCCAGTAAGAAAGGCAGCAGCATCACCGGGCTCTGTGGCATCTTAAGTTGAACAGACGGTCTGAATGCAGGCGCAGCAATTTTTCCAGTTCCAGAAGTCGCTGGTGCTTCGAGGCCTGCCCAGTCTGGGGGATAGAAAGAGTGGAGACGTGGAGGATCTTGATGGTCGAGAGTTTCTGAATGGTTTTCTTTTTGGAAGGGCGGGCGGCTCATGTCGACTGCGGTTTCAACCCTTCGGGAGCCTGCACCGTGACATGCGAAGTGGTGCCGGCAGGTGAACAGACCAAGGATGAGCGATTTTATCGGCAGGAGGAAGCCAGGCGTCGCTCGGGAGAGGGTAACTGAACTGTTTTCTCTCCGGAGTTTGCCTTCGGTGCAGCATCCACGAGGCAAAGATGACAGGAGTTGAAAGTTTGCTGCTTGCCGTAGACGACGTAGCTATGTGGTGAGGGCCACAAGGTTTCAAGGTTTGGGACAAGAGCCTTGGTTTGCGTGGCTTGGTCTTTGAGCTCTGCTAGGCTGCTAGACTCTGTCCAAGAGCCAACCTCCCAAGCCACAACGTCAGAGTGCTCAAGGTTGGGATTGGGGCGTTGGCTCTTCGAATAATTAGTTGGCAACAATATGATGCTTGTCAGCATGGGAGAAGAAAATATGGTCCGTCAAGCCTTCAACTTACAGGCCTGAGCCCGGACCTGAAAGAGCTTGTCCGATCAACCCAGATGACTCCTTGAACTCGGGGCCTTTGCCCCGAGGAAGGAGGAATCCATTCAGCTCTAAGAGTTCAGATGAACGAAAGGCACCTCCGATCAAAACAACAACAAAGCCAAGTGGCGTGCCCGAGGCACGAGTTCAGCGCAACGTCCCCAGTCCCGTCAGCAATGGCCCTGAGTCCGAAAGGCTTGAACCCTGCATCCCGCCACATCTTGGGCGAGCTTGGATTCCATTATGACTTAATATGAATTAGGGCTTGAAGTTTTCCTACTCGTCTCCTCAAGCACGTCGAAGCTGCCAGAGACTTAGTCGTTCACTCCGAGCTGCCGACCCGGGGCCCTGGACTGCGAGCCCTCCCAGCATTGAGTGCAGACGCCTAGTCACCGCCCCCATGAACCAGCACCTTGGGCAATCCCAAAGTTCGGGATCCCTCGGCCGTCGAAGCCCGGGAGGCTCTTCAAAGCCGCGCACGTCTCTGCGGGCATTGACTTCCAGAAGTACGACAGCATCGATGCTCGGGGCTTTGCCGGGGCTTCTTTGGGTGTCTTCGATGGGAGCCCAGGTTCGGGGTCTGGCTGTCGAAGGTTGAGAGATTCCAGGCAGTCTGGCTTCGGAGAAGCTTCGGTGCCTAGGCTGGGAAATCTTGCTGGTGAAGAGCTTAGGTATCGGAACAGCTCTTGAGGTTTCTGCCTGCATGCTGAGGCTCTACGTAGTGGCGTCATGTGGCCTGGTGATGAGATGCGCGGTAAGTATAATAGGAAACTTTCGCGCGGTTTGCATTGCCCCCCCCCACATGCATCAACGGTTCAACCGGGGCTGGAGACCCTGAAAGCTTGAAGGCCTGACAGGTCTTCATCCGCTGACACCAAAGCCGACAAAAAGCTCTGAAGGTAGCCGACACCTGAATATGCATGCTAAATCTGTGGCCACGAAGATGCTGCAAAGAGACACGGCTATTTCTGCAAGTTAAGAAAAGGATCTCGAGTATTGTTTCGGTGAATGTATGTAGGGCTCCTTCGGATTGTGGTAAGTGTGTATTTGGGGTTTCTAGATGTGGGGTGGATGTCTTATCCCTTCTGATGTGATGCAAGCTTTCTTCTAGTCCCAAGCGCTAACCCCTAAAACCCCTAAACCCCGAAGCCTCCCCCAAAGTAAGCCCTGGATCCTGAAAGCGAATGCGAGGTCGACACGAAGGGCGGCTCCGGAAAGGAGCACGCCATTGAGACCTTCCAGGAGGCACTAATACTAATATCGGGGCCTTAATAGTTGGAATAAGGCTGTGGGGGTATATTGTACTAAGCTAATTCTTTAGGCCCTTTGTATTGTGGGAACTGGGGCTTTCAGGTTTGAGAGGATGTTTATGGGATGCAGGATGCAGGGCGGATAGGCTTTTAGGGATCGTCGGGTCAGGCTTTTCAGAAGCCGCTTTCGGGTAGGGAGTAGGACCTGGGGCTGGATCGGGGAATTTGGAGATTTGTGGATTTGGCTGGGTGGTGCCTGCTCCGTTACTGGGGATTCGACTGCGGATTCCAGGGGGTGTTGTCCGACTCTAGGGGACTCGAGGATTGCAATTCCCAATTCTGAAGCCATTCTCTTTTGTGAGCAGAAATTGTGCTTTAGCGCTTCAGACTAAGCTCTTCGCAACCCTCTGCAATGTATGCATCTTAGCAGCTCGTGGAAGGGAACCGTGCTTAGGGTGCAGGAGGGGCTCCGTAAAGCTTTAAGCCGGAGATGCCTTGTGGTAAGACTTGAGAGGTTCGATGTTAGCTTCCCTAACGCCTTTCCCTCGGTAGCGCAAGGAATGGCGGTTTAGTATTTCCCCAACCAGTTTTTCACTACGCAGCCCCAGGATCCTCGGTTCGGAGTCGAGGGTGTCAGCCCTACATTCCCCAGCCCATCTCCCTAGGTAGGCCCAGGAACTGTGGTTTAGCTTTAAAGGCTTCAACCCTAAATTCCCCAACCCATCTCCCTAGTTAGCCCCAGGAACTGTGGTTTAGCTTTAAAGGCTTCAACCCTAAATTCCCCAACCCATCTCCCTAGTTAGCCCCAGGAATTGTGGTTTGGGTTTAGAGGCTTCAACCCTAGATTCCCCAACCCATCTCCCTAGTTAGCCCCAGGAATTGTGGTTTGGGTTTAGAGGCTTCAACCCTAAATTCCCCAACCCATCTCCCTAATTAGCCCCAGGAATTGTGGTTTGGGTTTAGAGGCTTCAACCCTAAATTCCCCAACCCATCTCCCTAGTTAGCCCCAGGAATTGTGGTTTGGCTTTAAAGGCTTCAACCCTAAATTCCCCAACCCATCTCCCTAGGTAGCCCCAGCAATTGTGGTTTGGGTTTAAAGGCTTCAACCCTAAATTCCCTAACCCATCTCCCTAGGTAGCCCCAGGAATTGTGGTTTGGGTTTAAAGGCTTCAATCCTAAACTCCCCAACCCATCTCCCTAGGTAGCCCCAGCAATTGTGGTTTGGGTTTAGAGGCTTCAACCCTAAATTCCCCAACCCATCGCCCTAGCTAGCCCCAGGAATTGTGGGTTGGGTTCAAAGGCTTCAACCCTAAATTCCCTAACCCATCTCCCTAGCTAGCCCCAGGAATTGTGATTTGGGTTTGAGGCTTCAACCCTAAATTTTAAATTCCCTAACCCATCTCCCTAGGTAGCCCCAGGAATTGTGGTTTGGGTTTAAAGGCTTCAACCTTAAATTCCCTAACCCATCTCCCTAGCTAGCCCCAGGAATTGTGGTTTGGGTTTAGAGGCTTCAACCCTAGATTCCCCAACCCATCTCCCTAGGTAGCCCCAGGAATTGTGGGTTGGGTTCAAAGGCTTCAACCCTAAACTCCCAACCCATCTCCCTAGGTAGCCCCAAGAATTGTGGTTTGGGTTTGGGTCTTCAGCCCCTTTACCTCAAAAAGACGTAAGACTGCAGATTCTGGGATCCTGGTGAGGACTTTAGGCCAGGGCTTAACGTCAAATTCCATCCCGGGTCTAGGCCCTTCGGGTTGAGAAGCCGCGATTCGGATGCTTTGGTGGCTTTGTGTTCGGGCTCTGGAGATCGAAATGTAGACTCTCTGGCTTGTCAGTTCATGTTCAGGAATCCTGGGATGTACGGATGAGGATTGCAGGTTTACGGTGTTAGGGCTTCTGGGACATGTTTTGGGGTCCCGGAACTGGTGTTTGAGCCTCGAGGTCTTCGGGACTAAGGCTTCTTAGGGCTTCGAGGCTTGTAGCTTGGATTCTAGGATCATCAGGGGTTTGAAGTTTGACGTTTGAGGTCTTCGGCAGGGATTATAGAAGAGTCCGGTGGAGAGATAGCTGGGGTTTGAGCTCGTGCTCGTCGGCTGGCATCGCATGTCTCTGCAGCCTCAGCAGTGCATTGGCATCACCACGCAGATGAGTGGCTACTTCTATCAGCGATGAGAGGCTACTCTGATGATACGCCTCAGCACTCTGCACTGAGCCCTCTGAGACCTGAGTGAGAGGGACTCCGTCTTATCGAGTGTGCAGATCTCTGCAGGACGACATGCACTGAGTGTGCAGGAAGACACGCAACGACTCACAATTCCGAGATCTCCGTTGTCTTCACCCGTTGCTCTCTCCCTACTTCTTATGCCCTATGCCCGCACCCACACCACTGGAACCCCAGAAGCGCCCTCGCTACCTAGCCTGTCTGTAGGTAGACCCACGAATGCCAATCCCATCGGCCTTTCCAATCTAAGGATGCTTCAAAGTGCCCAAACCGTAGCTGTGTTTCGGCTTACATCTTCAGGCAGGAGTTCTGAACTTTCTGTTCGGTTCCCTTTGACGGCTAGTGACCTTGTGCTTTGTTTCCTGAAGTTTGCTTGTAGTGAGCTTTCGGTTCTAAAGTTTCAGGTTGTAAGTGGGTAGAACCCGGTGACGGAAAGGCGGATATGAAGGCTTTCATGGGTTGGAGATCATAAGTATAAGCCAGAGCTGCATAAATGCACTCTAGAAAGACTTCAGACTTTTAAGTTACCAGGAACTTTTGAAACTTGATCGTAGTAAGGACTTCGCCAGTGCGCCGGTGTGTAGGACTGTAGAACTATAGTTTGGGGTCCCTGGGTTTTCGTGCAGAAATACTGTTGATCGAGGTTGCGGTGCGGGATGCGATAGGGATTTTGGACTTGGTTACAGAGGAGTGGTTCTTCGAGTCTTTAGGTTACATGAGCTTAGACTTGGTGAGACATTACTTTTATGATAAAGTTAGATTGTCGTATAGAGGGCTTTGGGAAACACTTATGGAGATGATGAGCAGGCTTGTGAGAAGCACAACCTGCCCCCAGCGCTGACCGCGAACATTGAGCGGTGCCATTACAACATCCCAACGCCGGTGCAGAAGCGCTTCGACTGGCCAAGACTTTACCGTTGGGATCTTCGGGTGCATTAGGCCGTGTGGCATGGCCAGTACACAATTTGCACGTAGTTATGGCTATGGCTCAACACACGCTACCTACAGAGTAGTGTATCTGACTCTTCAACTCGCTCGGCAACTGTTGCCGTGCGACTCGTGCCTGCACCTTGAAGTTGTTAACTCAATCGTACATGCACATCCGTTTTCAACGCTCGCTGTGGCATGACTGAGTCGCTACTCACACAATCTGAATCACAAAGTACGCCAGCAAGAAATCAACTGTTGTGCATGTCGTCATTAAAAAGAGCTGGATCGCCTAGGGGAGCCACGGCTTTGAGACATCGGTTAAGGACAGAGTGCACAGGCCGACAATAAATCAGTCATGTTGGTCTCAAGACAACCGTCATGGAAGAGGCAGCCCACGGTCTGCCAGCTCGTCTCATCGCCCCGAAGCCCGAGACCGAAACACAGACCCTCAGCAAACCTGCACCTTCCTGCAAGTCGCAAGCCTCCGTGATCCACCTGGAGCTCTGCAACTAGGTCTACCCACGCAACTGTAACCCATTAGACATGCATAAAGTAATGAGAGTGCGCATGTCTACGTGTTTCCGACTTTGCACTTGCTGATAACAAGGAAATGCATATGTATAGCAGCTTCAGGGTTGATGAAGCATGTTCTCGAAGTAGATCCCGGGACCTTGGCCGATACCATTACCATGGAGCTCCAAGGCTCGAGCCTCTGGGGTTTCCGAAGATATGTTCACTGTCGCCCCAACCCTCCAACTTAGAAGAGCTCTAGAGCCTAAGTCTGAATTAAATGGAACTCCAGCTGACACATACTACATTTGTCAGCCTGCCAAGGCACAGCATCCCGGCCGTGCTGTCGGGCAGTGACGTGCTGGTCACGGCACAAACGGGGAGCCGTTTGGACGAAGTTGTTATGCGGGATGTTGAGGGCCGGGATTCAGTCCACATCACGCGGCTTCAGCGCGTATGAACGTGTGAGTTGTAAAGGCTACGGTTTAGGTTTAGCTAGATTAGTCTTCTCACGCCTCAGGTGTCATTGTATTCCTAGAGAGTGCGGGCCCAGGGCGGGATGTGAAAAGTTTTCACATGATCATTGCCTTTGCCCCCAAGGCTTAGAGTTGCTAAGCAGGGCTAAGCCCCAGGCTCGGTAGAGCAGTAGTCTCGAAACGCACCCCTCCCTCCAACAAGCCCCCGATACATCTATCTGTATATGTATATTTTCAGCTCAGGCGGCAAGACCGCCGCTTTCTTGGTGCCCATCATTACTGCGGCACTGAATGCTGGCAGGAAGCCGATGAAGGCCGGGTTCTGTTTCTCAAGGGCAGTACAGTCACTGCAGAGTTACAGGGATTAAGAGCTTGTTCTTCGCACCAGGATGCGGCAGTGGCATGTTGCTGACATGTTGCAGAAGAGAGCTCTGACGACCATGGTTCCTCAAAGAGGGCTACGTTAGAGTAAGTTCATGCGAAGCAGGGTGAAAAGTACGTGTATGATCTTCCGGCAAGTAAATGATGCAGTGAATTTGAGTTTTTCAGGCTTGCGAGAACGATTGCACCACAGCCCTGAAGTAAGTCAACATCTGAAGAACATGAAACTGATCCATGCACCGAACTCCATGCCGACTCCGTCCCCGAATCAGGAGGGTGCCGTGTGCCCCACCAGCGTGGTGCTGTCCCCTACGCGTGAGCTGTGCCAGCAGCTAGGCCGCAAGCTGGCTGGAGCCTTGCCCTGAAGTTGTGCCCGTTATCCGGTGAACCGAAACCCTAAGCAGTTTTCGGTTTGGATGGAAGCATCCGTGGAATGTCCACCCAGACCTGCGAGCTCAGGTGGAAACCCTGAAGTCCTGATCTGATTGCATTTCCAAGCTCGTCATCTCCTGCATTCTTAAGCTATTTAGAGAATATATATATATATATATGGTACCCCCCCCCTGTCCTGTTCAAGCCATACACCTTGTCCCTAATATTTGTTTGTGTTCCTTGGTCATTGCGTCTCTGGGAAAGCACGTTTTCGTTTACTGTGGCTCCCTGGGCTTCTAAGTGTAGAGTCTACTGTATTGTTGCTCCCGAGCTTTCTCCAAATCGATGGAACGTGCTGGAAATGTTGGAAAAACCAACAATTTCCATGATCTGTCTGGGCGGAATCATGGAATTTGTTGGTTTTACCAACATTTCCAACAATTTCCATGATTCCCGAAACTATGGCGCGGGCTCCCGAGGTTTTTCCAAATTCATGGAAATTGTTGGAAATGTTGGTAAAACCAACAATTTCCATGATTTCTCTGAGGGGAATCATGGAAATTGTTGGTTTTACCAACATTTCCAACAATTTCCATGATTCCCGAAACTATGGCGCGGGCTCCCGAGGTTTTTCCAAATTCATGGAAATTGTTGGAAATGTTGGTAAAACCAACAATTTCCATGATTTCTCTGAGGGGAATCATGGAAATTGTTGGTTTTACCAACATTTCCAACAATTTCCATGATTCCCGAAACTATGGCGCGGGCTCCCGAGGTTTTTCCAAATTCATGGAAATTGTTGGAAATGTTGGTAAAACCAACAATTTCCATGATTTCTCTGAGGGGAATCATGGAAATTGTTGGTTTTACCAACAACTTCCATTATTCCCGAAACTGCGGCTCCGGCTCCCGAAGTTTCTCCAGATCCATGGGAATGGTTGAACATGCTGGTTTCGCCAACATTGTCCACAGTACATATTTCAATAGGTTGTTACCGAAAGTTGTGATTGAGCAGATCTTACGTACTCGTGCGAGGCGTTTTGCAGACAAGCCGGTAAGGTATTTGCATCCTTGATTAAGCTCACTAGTTGGTCCAACACGAAGCTAGGTAATTCATAGTCTCCGCTTGAAGACACTACTGTGGGAACACCAGTTCATGGGTTTTCTGTTTATCACATACAAGGCTGTACTCCATGTCTAAGATTCAAAAACTTATTATAGGAAAGCTATTGCTGCACGACCAAACTTAGCTGGCTTAATCACCCACTTCTTAAGATAAATGTAGAAGGATCTACTTATGTTGCTTGGTGTTTGCATGGGGGTCTTTGGTAGTTGTGGTTGTGTATTCTTTTTTGGCGTGGCACAGGTGCTTACAAAAAACAAAGAGCCCGTAGTCAAAAGACTGCCATGTGCACCAGAATTCTGACATACATCGTTCTCAATTTGTCATCATTTGGTAGGTGCAGACTTTCGAAAACGATTCTGCGACGAATAAAATGGATATTACCTGTATGATGCACGCACTTTTTGATGAACTGCACTCGGATTAAAAGTCACCTGACGTGAAAAACTATAGTCACTATAGTCGAACTAATTAACTACAACATACAACCTAGCGTGTAACACGCAGCCCCGGCGTGTTGGATCATGTTTGGTTTGGAAGACTAACAACCCACTCTCAGCAGGTAAAAAGCAAGCAAATGTGTGACTCGGTTAACCATCATCCTACCAAGAAGTGTTTTGAAGCACAAGTGTACGTATTCACGTGGTGCTCTCTGGTAGGTCTATACTCAACTTAGCAGAATGTATAGAACACAGGACTCAGCAGGTACTTCATTGACTTTATAATGCTTGGCTACTATAAAGCAAGGTTCCCGAACAATATACGAAGCAGTCTGAATGAACAATCAGAGCAGTAATTGACACAGTAGCACTTGATGCAGAAATCAAACAAGCCGGGTGGTACATGGTCCTAAATGGCCTGGTATTGGTCAAGTATGATAACCACTGTAACAGGAATAATGGAGGAATAATGGCAATTTACAAGGTGTGATAACAACACTGTGAGAGGTAATATTAAAAGCACACTTGACATTTTGAGCTCGATATAGAAGAACAGAACATGTAGCAGTTTCATGACTGGGAAAAGAAACGGAGATCGGATTCCTAAGGCAATGGAGACTATACTTGCAGTAACAATTGCGAAGCCTACACACACCGTCGTGAAGCACGATTTCATACTTTTGTCGCTATTGACTGCTAAATTGACAGACACGCATGAATCATTGTACAGTGCTGTGGAGACTAAAGGCTTTGACAAGTATACTGACACTATATGACACTGCTTTAGGCTTATTCCATATATGGCTGTATGAACCAATGAACACAGCAATTCATGTGAGAGACTGCAACACCCACCACAGCAATGACATTGTTGCGTGTGTAAAAAACCATAACGACAGCCAATTAAACATAGCCACTATCCACCTTGATCCGAAATCTGCGTGCATGGCCTTGGGGATGCTACAGTATCACCTCTATGCCGTGCAAAACTCTTTCCATTGCTGGGTTTCAGTAGGCCTGCTTCGCCATACCCTGCAGTTTGTCACACTCGCTCACTACTAGTACTATATGTCGGCTTATCGCGAGCATGCGTGTGCACTTGCAGCCTTTTCTGTCCGACTTCCGTCGTGCTATCAGCACAAAGACGAAAACCTGGGTACCTGAGGGGCGGGGGTAGCATATATATATATATATATATATACACAGGTATACATATGTACTCATATACAGTTATATATATATACATATCTGTATACAGATAGATATGAAAGCCTATATGTGTTCTGTCTATGACAGGCATGCTATGAATAGGTTTGCGCATGCAGTGTATATGTGAGTATATATAGCTACACACGCATATATATATATATATATGAACAGGTTTGTTTATTGTTGTAATCATTTTTATACAGATACACAAGTATTCGCCACCTGCCCGAGGCAGATCACAGTGGAAGCCGAGAGGCCGGCACATGAGGGATTCGGGTCCTCAGCGCTTTCCCTCTGTACTTGTGCTAGGAGGCCCCTCAAGCCCCCTACCCTAGTTGTTTGAGTGAATTGAGGGGTACCCTGTGCTGGTTCAGGGCTCTTCAGGGTGGCCAAAAGTTCTTGGATTCAAACGTCTCCAGGACGATGTCACGGCAGTAGCATGCACGAACAAATGGCATCCTGCCCGTCCTCCCTCAGAGCGCCACGACTGTGAGCACGATAGTCGCGACTCAACAGAAGTACAATGAGTTTGGGGGAAGACCAGCAAGAAGATTGAAGAGACTAGTTGCTGGTGACAGTGTGATGTTACAGATGATGATGTGGATGATGGTGATGTTCATGATGATTGTCATGATGATGATGATGTTGTTGTTGTCGTTTCTGATGATGTCGATGATTAAGTTGATGATGTGGATGATGATGATGATGACGGTTAGGATAGTCATGATGATTTCTAAAGCCAAGGCGGCCGTGACCTCGATGGCGCGGGTGGATGACGCTGACACTGCCGAGTTTGAAGATGGTGCGGATGGCGAAGACGGTAATTATAATCGTTGTCATCATTTTTGCAGTGGCCATGAATCTGATGATCATGGTGATGTTAACCTGCTGCAGTGCTGATGCTACAGCGCAGTGATGGTGCCGCTGCGTGGTGATGTTGATCCTGACCCTGAACTTTGCCGACCTTGGCAGCTTTCGCATGCAGGGCAGTTCAGTGCTTCTGACAGAGGCTTTCATGCTTTGGGCCACAAGTGTTGCACACGCGGACGAGGAATTGAACAAAGTTGAGGGGTTGGTTTGTCGGCGAGCTCAGTTTTCGGATTCGAAGTTTTGGGATCTCGCAAAGGATCTTGCAGTCGCGGTGCTCCGGTGTGGTTCCGAGTGGGCACGTAGGGGTCGTAGATTTCGGGTTTGTCTGCCGACGATGCCAACGCTATGAGATATCATTGATGACAGGGATGATGATGCAGATAGGACTGATGCTGGTGCTGATGCCTCTGCCGATGCTGGTGGATGGAGTTGAGTTGGCGGTGCTGGTGCTGTCGCAGCGGGTGCTGGTGGTAGAGCTGGTGGTGGTGGTGGTGGTGGTGGTGGTGGTGGTTTTTATTGTATTCGCGATGATGTTCATGATATGGACCATCCTGGTGGTTGCTAGGTTGGTGCCAAACTGCTACATGCCTTCGACTGCCGTAGCGGGCACTTCCGGTAAGCCACAAAGCCTCTGCGGAGGCTTACTTTCCGGTCTGGTGCTCGCGTCTGCGCAATCTATGGAGGCTGTCGGTTGTTGTTTGTATTTGCAGGTTGGGGCTTGGGATCAGCGACCGTGAGGGCTGTTTAATCATTTAATCAGTGGTCTGGCGATGCATTCACGGCTCGCGCGACTTGGCTTTTCTATGCTCGGCTTCGGCTGCAAGCTTGTGGATTCAGCACGCGACTCCCGCTGACACCCAGCACTACAAGTAGTGTCCTTATTCGAAAGCACTGGGCGATGGCCACGACAGCTTCTCATTGCTTCAGCCACCACTTCGACCACTGCTAATACCATCATCCTGCTTTTACTTTTTGCAGCCATCCGCGGCTTTTGTCAGTTCTCTGAGACAGAAGACATCGTATAAATGATCCAGAAGTTGATCTTCTCGGTTTGCGGCCTGGGTTTCATTCGGGCTTGTACTAGTAGTGTGTCTTTTTCCAAAACTTGTCGAAGGCCGGTTTCAAATGGAATGTTGGGAGGATCTCAGGATGGTTTCCATAATGCATCTACCGTACCCTATGTCGCCTGAGACCCTCCAGGATCCCAAACCCGCACGAGAGACCTGGACTGCGAGATCTGACTGCAGCCGTCTGCCCGAAGCTCCCGTCTTTTCGACTTCGTAGGTGCTGATGCCATCCCACAGTTGCGGACCATCGCGGGAGGCCAGGAGCTTGGTCTGGAGCAGTTTGCCCTGAATCCGAGTAGTCTCAACCCCATCCGAAGCATGATTCCGCGGGTCGCGCGGCCGATGTTTGTTCAGCATCAAGATTCCATAGAAGAGAGTGGAATATCAACATCCTCCGAAGAATTTTGCGAGCTGATGCATCGCTATCCCTCAATTACATGATTCGAAAGGTTTGTGCAGTGTTTAACAAGCACAAAACTTGGGTGTTGACTCCCGCAAACTTGTTGAGGCATCGAGATCGTCGTGTGCAGCATGGCCGCAAGAAGGGGTTCCGAAGCAAAAAGGGGGCTGTGTATAGGCATTGGCTTGACGAGGCCGCCCGTGGCCGTGGAACTGTAGTTCGTTGCTAGTTCGGCATGCAGCTATCAGGTTCGTCTGGGCCTTTTTTTGATGTAGAGCAGAATCCGTCGGTTTGCGGACCTTGGCGAAAGACTTTAAGACGTCTTCCCGTGACTTTTTAGTTGGGCCTCTGCTCCCAACTCTCCAAAACCCAGGAGGCCAGGAGAGAGATGCGGTTCACACTTCTTCTAGCAACGGCACCCCAACAGCAGAACTGTGCTGCAGCTTTGTGATCACGGGTTTTGTCGCCGCCTACGCTGGACCAGCGTGTGCAATTGACACGATTAAATGAAATCGCAGCTTGATCCCATAAAGTCAAGTTTGAAGAACTGCATACATAGCAATAGTATTCCCCTCGTAGTCACTGTAAAACTATACTTCAACAAACCCTAAATCCCCGTTCTGACGATCACAACCCTTATGGGACCTGGGAGAGAACCGTTCGAAGGCACTCCTGGCCGCCTGGAGGACACCAGTCTCGAACCGGAAAAAACGGAAGCAGCTTGTAGTTTTAAGGGTTCACTATAGTCTCCTTAAGATTTTTTTATTTTTGTTCATATAAAACTGAAAAGAATGTTACAAATACGTTTTTTTTATTATGGTTCTAACGGGGGTATAGTTCAGTTCGGAGTTTAGAGTTTAGGGGCTTCTGCAAGCGCTCCGTTGAAATTTTCCTGCAAGGCTTCTTAGCACCATGTCCCGTAAGGGTTCTGTGAGCCCTTGAAAGCGAGGGCGCAAGAATCGCTTCAAAGAGGCTCAGCACCCTAGCCCCAAATCGGATGCTGGGTTTCGGATTAAGGAAGACAAGGAAGACCTTTCACTGTTCGAGCTCATGTTTTGGCTGTTTCTTGGGGGTGCAGAGCTCAGTGTTCACTACAGCACGCCCAACCCCCACTTTCCAATTGAAAACACCCCTATGGACTTGACAATTCAACACCAACTCTCAAACAGGACTTTCTCCAACGTGGCGTGATCTCGATGGAGGACGGGGCTGTTGCTTTTCAACTAGGGATTCCCGTTAGAAGAGGCAAAAATCGCTGGACACTGGTGGCTCTCGTCGGTCCGACCTTAAGCTTTGGGGGCGTCGGGTCTCAGCATTAGGGTGTCCAATGCTTCATGGCATCGGCGAACAGCAGCAGGGCGAGCATGATGCGTGACTTCTTCTTGCAATGCCTGAGCATGTGCTGAGTCCCCTTACTTGCGATCCTCTCTTCTTTGGGTTGAGGCCTGTATTGCAGATGACAGCACCTGTGCCCACTGCATTCCAAGATTGCATTGCCACCACAGCCTCACACTGTCGAGCCGATGCTACTTCCATGAGGAAGTCAAGTTCCTGGCCTTGGATGAAGCCGACCGCATGCTTGACATGGGCCACTGGGCTGCCGTGCAAACGATTTGGCCGGATGGTCTTGGATTCAGGTCGAGAGGTCACTCAGCTTGCTGTACCCGTGCACGGCTCGTCAAATTTGGGATTGTTTCGTCCAAACTGCTTCAGAAGAGTTCGGCTCTAGACAAATACATGCTCACTTTGGCTGCATGCCATATGAGGCTTCGAGCCCCAGATCCGTGAGATCATCGAGAACCACGGCATGCCCAAAGCCGGCCAGGGCCGTCAGACAATGCTCCCTGGCACAGATTCTGATAGGCTTGAGGGCAGAAATGCGAAATATTTCTGTGTTGTTGTCGCTCGTGTTCCGAGCATTGCCTGTTTCGTGCGCTACAGTGCCACTGCCACTATTGCTGCCACTAACACCGGCCGTCGCCGCTACTACGACCCGCAAAGGAAAGTTGTGGGAAGCGAGCGGCTCGCTGCTATGAGTAGGAGCGGCGGGTGGAGGATGAACAGTACTGTAGCTGCTGTTGATGCTGTTCTCGTCATGTTGTCAACGGACGACGGTGATTAATGGCTATTAAGGCAACCAAAGGAAAGAGCAGCGATCAGCGACTGCCCAGGATGTTTTCTGCTACCTTCCCCAGGGAGATCCAGGAGCAACTTCGCAGCTTGCATGTTCCGGGGCTCGGAGTTGCTGCTTCGGGGCTTAGAGTCGGGGCTGAGTCAGTGAGGGGTTTTTGAGCTTGTTAGGAAGGGCGGCGGGTAGCTGAGCACAAGTTTGTGCTGCGCAGTAGGGTTTTATTGCCATCCTGTACTAAGATGAAGTTGCAGAGCACCAGTCCCTGCATTGTTTGAAAAGGTCTTCGAGTCTACGCTCAAGTGCTGGAGCCTCAAAAAACACCCATGAACCCGGGGCTCGCAAGCGGCCGTCTCGAACGCCTGGAATTCTGAAACCACTGTAGTCATTGTTTCGGGTTGAAGGTGTGTGGGTTTCAGGCTTTGGCTAAAGCCCTTAGTTAAAAGCCGTATGCCTGCGCTAAATCCGTCGCCGCCGGAGCCGCAGGATCTAGCACTGGACTTCCTGGATCGGAGCTACTATTCCATCTCCGTAGGCTTGGGCTCTGGCGTTTTGTTGGGGAGTTCGGTCAGCGGCTTGTGCTCAAGTTCAGCATCTTAGAGTTGAAGGATGAAAGAGACAACTGGTAATTTGTTAAGTCAGAAGTCTGCAACTGGGATTCCTGAATCTCTGACGCTGTGAAAGATACTCCTACATCCTGAAACCTGGGCACGGATTGGGGCTTAGCAATGGGAGCTCGGGCACCAATCATCTGAGCTGCGAGGCCGAGTTGGAGCCACTGCTTCCAATGTCCAGCAGCGCTTTGAGAACATCGGCTGGGGCCGCTCTGCCCGAGGTTAGGATTAGGCGTTGTTTGACCGCTCGGGTCCAGGTCAGAATCGCGGGTTCCCTTCGCTCCTGAGATGGGACCGATGGTGCATGTGCCGATACACAACTAGCTGGAAGTCATTCCGACGGCGACACTCTTTGCACGGATGTGATGTTTTGGTGAGTGAGGCTGTTACTGGCAAAAGGAATGCGGCCCATAGATTGCACCCATATCGTGCGAGGACATTCCTAGCTGTTGGCTGTGTTGAAAGCTTCTAGGACCTAGAGTAGGCCCTTATTCCCTTTTTCATAGGGTTCAGGTTCCCTTAAAGGTCCCTTTAAACCAAAAAGGGCACCCTTTGTCTTCCTAGGTTACTTTTGGGTCTAGACTTACAACCCCCAAATAATCAACTTGATTCGGCTTTCTGGTGGAGGCCGTAAGCCAGCAGGCCTCAGGGTTTTCAGAATCGGCTCCAGGTGACAAGTTCGAGCAGCTGCTGGAGTCTTTGAAGGAGGCCCTCTTTGTGCTCAGGACGCTTTTGTTGAATGAGTTTCTCAGTTGACAAGCTGGGACTTGTTCGACTTCGGTTTCAAGGGGTCATATGTCTCTCCTCCATGACTTCGGCCTCGGCACTGGCGTCGCATTGGGGCACCGGGGCGATGTCGCTGGGCTTCAGAGCCGCCGAGCGGCTCTCTCAGCCAGGTGAAATCAGCGGATGGAGGCCCTGCCAAGACGATAGTCTTCGCCAACTCGAAGAGAGAGGCCGATGCTGGTTTAGGGATTGAGGAGAGGGATTTCAAGGCATAGGATCACCTTGAGAGCCTTTGCGTTTGGGGATTATGGCTTGGATGGATTGAGCAACAGGGCCATCGAGAGTGGCTGCAGGTTTCGTTTGGGGTTCGAGTTGAAGAGTGAAAATTCTGTGACGAAGTCAATCTTGTAAACTAAATGGGGTCTGAAGCTTTAGCTCTAGAGCTCTTTCGTTGGGTTCCGCTTCCTTGTGGGAACGTGGCATCTGCTGCGATGTTGCTCATGGTGTTGGTGACAAAAGGCGCCTTGTCCCTGAATTCCAAATTGCTGAACCCTACGCCCTAAAGCCCTAAGCCCCAGGCCCCTGAACCTTTCAGAAGCTGCTCCTAACCCAGACCTTCCAAGCTTCGATGCCACCTCCAAGATGCAGGTGGACGACATCTCCTACCGCCTTCAGGACGAGCGCATCCGCTGCACAAGTATGCACGGAGGTCTGGGCCGGCACAGTTGAAGCAGAAGGTCGTTTCAGATCTTCGGAGAACTGCAGATGCCATCCCGAAGAGAGAACTCACAGCAGTGCCATTGAGATGTGTGTTGTCTGGCACGGGCAGCATCTGTACTGTATACCTGTCCTACGGATATGAAGAATCAGCTGCATACTTGGTTCCAGGGAACATGTACATTGCATGTACTCGCATTTTAGAAGTCCGGAATCTTTGCGCGAGTCGTTTGCATCCCCTCTCTGTGCGGTGTAGCACCCGTTGTGAGCACCGAAATCTGAAGACAGTTGCTACTGTGGTTGCTTGTTTACAATTCAGGATACGCAACATGATTATTCTGGCATGGCCAGGTGTCAGCCAGTCCTTGCGCGATCGTTCGCTCAACGCACTGCGGACGGGCCGTGCACATGTAGCTTAGCTCACCGTTTTCAGGCATGTATTTCGGGAGGCGGGGGATGTTTTTCTATCAAAACTTTATAGGTAGCTCGTCTAGCCTGAGAAGAGGCTTATAATGGCTGTCTACATGGGGCCGTGGGGGTTGTCCTGAGGTCAGGGTTTCAGAGCTTGATGCAAAGAAAGGTTAACTAAGGCCCTAAGGATGCTCGATACAAGTCTTGATAGGGTACTTTCGATGAGGGAGGGCGCAACGTTGGCGTTTACTGGGCACTCAGGTCTGGGTGAGTGGAAGTAGGGCTCAGTTGACAACCTAACTTAGCCGACGCTGAGGACATCATCCGCTAAAGACGCCGGCGAGTCTGCCAGCTGAATCAGCTGCCATGACCCTCTGAGGTCTTGGTTGCAACAGACGTCGCAGCCCGCGGTTTGGACCTGCCGGGCATCGACCACGTGATCAACTACGACCTGCCGCCGAAGCTAGCTGGGATTTTGATGGTGCCAACTCCCAAACCTGTCGCAAAGAAAATGCATGCTGAGAGCCCGATCGTATGAATGCAACGCCTGAAGCGGATGACGTCAGTTCAGGGTTGCCATCGTGCTCTCTGCAACATAGACAAGGATCATATGGGCGTGGGGTGCCTCCCTGGTGAAGTGCGAATACTTGATTTCAAGCTGTGTGGATGTATGAGTCTCCATCGATGGCCTCCTCAAGCCAGTCTTGATGACAACAAGCTCCAGACCAAGGAATGGTGAAGACTATGTCCACCGGGTCGGGCGAACGGGTTCTTCCCTCAGCGCCGGTCTTTTTCATGTCTATTCGGGCGTCAAGTCACGTCGACGTAGAGCTTCACCAGAATCTTCGCTACTGGCTGCCGGTGACGATGCGCTTCAGCACAGTCATTCTCGAATCTGCAAAGTCTCGGAACTCACACATAACATTGCCGCGTTTGCCCCCTATCGAAAAAAAGTCTGCACCTCAATGCACCTCAAAGGAACGGAACCTCCTCCAAAGAATCCAGGCCGCATCGGCAACAAGGGCGTTGCCACCTCCTTCGTTGGTTCCAAGGAGCCGGCGCTGAAGGCCGGCCGGGGCCTGGGATCCGAACACGAAGCATGAATCTAATATAGGGCCTAGACGGGCCTCAATAGTTACAGTAGTTGCCAACACTGTTTTGGGGTTCCTTGATATTAGAATATAGCATAATTTTAAATGCTTCGCGTCGCCAGCCTCGGCCTGGCTGCACACGTATGTGCCGAATTGGCTGGAGGTGTTTGTCTAAGGTGGGTCTAAGCCAAGCATCCGGAGCATGCATCGCTGCCCCGTAGCCGAGATCATGCAGGCTTTAGGGGATTGCTTTTGCGCAAGACTGTCGGCGCCGAGACCCAAAGCCCTAACCCTAGAACCTTTCAGCGGTGGAGGGGGCCAGGGGGAGCGGGCCAGGGATGCCAGGGGGGGAGCGGGCGGATTGGGTGGGTGAAATCCAATGGGACCTGGGGGCCTCACAGGCGGGTGCCTTTTCGGGATAAAGAGGGAATCCGTTTCGGAACCTCTGACCGCTTCGGCCGTGGCCGAGGCGAATAGACCCTAAACGCCTATATTCTTAAAGGCCCTTATATATTGAACACAAGCAGTATCAAGCAGTCGTCGTCATCATCTCCAACCTTCACTTTCAGCATCAGCAGATATCAGGTATGGGGCCCAGTGCGCGAGTATTTCACAATGCTTTAATTATTCAACCCGTGGGAATGCGGAGTTCCCGTCACATCAGCCTAGCAGTCGGAACAAGCCTTCGGACCACTGACCACCTTGCTGTTTAGGACTTGCGGTTACAGGGTTTCGGGCTTCACACGGGGCGTTGGCGTTTCGGGCTTGAGGGTGTTGGGGCTTCAAGGCTTTAGGATGTTGGGGTTTTTCTGGCTTAGGGGGATTGGGGATCAACGCCAGTGCCAGACACTCCAGGCGCAGCTCCTTACAGCATGCCCCCCTCCCCATTCCAGATCAGCTTGTGGGATGCTTTTGCCTGTGACACAAAAGTATGGCTTTTGTTTAGAAAGCTCCGGGGTGCGGGACTCAGGGTCAGGGGTTGCTGGGGGCTGCGAGTTGGCAGGAACTTGAGGCTTGGATGTTCAAGGTTTTGCGCTGCCGGATGTTGTGTCTCAGCACGCAGGACATCGTCAAATCTCTGAAAGATGCCAAGAAGGCCATGCTGCTGTGCTGATGGTGAACTTCGGTGGGACGTTCGATTTTGTAAAGGAGGTTCCGAAATTACGACCCAAACGGGTTCTTCATGGGGATTGATACCTCGTCTGATTTCAGCGTTTCCAGAGCCCTTGTGCTTTTGAAGTTTAGCTAAGAAGCACCCTGAGCTCCGAAGCCGCCACACTGGCAAGTCCGGAGTTTGAGGTGTGAAGGTTAAGAGGCGTCGGCTCGCAGCACTTAAGTTAGACTTAGTTGCTGGTACGGACGAAGAATCCCCAGTCTTATCCTTGAGAGGGTTGTAGAAACTACAAAATGCCCCAGGCACGCGTTCCAGTGATTTCTCGCTCATGCCTGCTGGCTCGACACGTCGCACAATGGAATTGATCTATAGCCCCAGACAAACTGTCGAACTGTGTGAAAAGACCAGGGATCCACACCCCAACATCTGAACCGTTCTTGCGAGCTCTCCTCAAGAAAGCGATGCAGCAAGTGCTCGGAAAGAGTTTGTACAGCATGGACTTGGTACATGCTTCCACTGCACACCCATGCCCAAGGAGGACGACACGGCGTCGGATGTCCCCAGGTGGCTCGAGGAGACAGCGACACACCCATTGGCTTATTCTGCCTACTCTTGACGTAGTGAAAGCCTGGAGGGTTTCAGGAATGTGGGTTTGGGATTTACGATTTTGTCGGCGTCGGAATATGTTCACGTGAAAGAGCTGCTCGGGCCTGAAGGCCTAGGGTGCTGAGATGGTCGGTGACGCAGCCAAGCAGTTATGTTTTGACGGAGGTTGAGGGTGGCATCGCAGTCGGATCCCCTCCCAGATTCGATCGGAGTTTCATCCAACATCGGTCCTGCTACTTATATATTATATGTCCGTAACCAGCCCACAAAGCTTAACTTCAAGTGGCAGCGTGGTCCCCCGACCGTGACGATACAGGAGATGGCCTTCTCATCCCGGGGCGGTTCTCGCTCCTCCTCGCGGGGAGGCTGCAGAGGGAGTTGCCGTGGGTTGTGCGGCAGTCGTTGTCAGTGTGTCAGGAAGTCAAACGGTGCTCATACGAGCTCGTTCTCATTCAGTCTTACGGTGTGTCGGTGTGGCTATTCAGGGCGGTATAGGTCCTAGCTAGTCACATGACTCCAATGGTCTACCTGCAGCTTTGTGATTTCAGCTTCAAGCATTCAGGATGCATGACTCTCATGTTTTGCCCGTTATGACTGTAGAGTTGGCACCGCGAGGGTTCACTACGCAAGCCGGAGAGGCGCGATCACGTGGTTTCTACCCTGCTCTCTCGTATTCATAAACCCACTCCCGCCCCACCCACTCGCACATACACACACACACACACAATCTCTCAAACACCAATCGCAATATCACACACACACAGACTCACCTATCCGGTCGCATGTCTCAGTCGTTCTGGCATCAATCTAGTGCGAAGCACAGCGAAAGGAGTGACTGCATGAACGAATGTATACAAAGCGAAGAAACATCGGTCAGCAATTCCTGATATTGGTGGATGTGATGGAGGAGTTCGGTGCAAGGAAATCATGCTTGCACACATCCGTCCTGCTCTATCAGTGCATAAAAGATGTATAGGGATATACACACACACACACATAGCGAGACCGGTTTTCTCAATGCTCAGGTCTTACACCTCGCGTACGGCTAGCCTATGGTGGGTAGCGCAACCATGTAGACTGTGGCGACGAAGCCACTATTAGCGAAAATTTGCTTTGAAAGGCTATGGTGGCTACCGAAGCAACGGCGGCTACCGAAACGGTGGTGGCGGCGGTGGCTACGGCGGATACAGAGACGGCGGCTACCGCAATGGTCAAGGAGGCAGGATTCGGACACAAGCTTTCAAACCTTCATCAGTACACGGTTCAAGACTTTTACTTGGTGCTTAAGGAAAGTCGTGCAACCTGTAATCATCTGTATAATCTGAACGTTCGACTCGACAACAGAAGGCTACGTCTCCTTCCCTCCACTAGAGATGCCCATCGTGTCACTGTGGTGCTCCTTCTTCGTGGCCTGACAGGATTCCGAAGCCGCAGCGCCAGCCCTGGCTCCCGCTCCGGTGGACGAGGAAGCTCCTCTTTTGCTCAGTGTTTTTTCTGTGTTTCGACATGGTCTCGGGCTCACAGCCGGAATGAAAGGGGGAGAGTGCGAGCTGCATACTGAATCCGCTTCCTCTTCTGCCCGTGTTGAGAACAAAGCCTGGCCGGAGCTGCATGAGTTCAGGGACAGCATGACGAGACCATGCGCACCGCACGAGACGAGTCTTGCATTGGCCCCGCTTGTGTGATTGCTTTTGTGAGGGCATGTTCATAAAGGCGCTAACTAAGCCGATCCCGACGCTCTTCTATACCGAAAGGAGGCTATGGTGGCTACGACGACCGCAGCGGTGGCTACGGTGGCGGCTATGGTGACCGCAGCAGCAGTGGCTTTCTCAGCCCTGTACGTGCCATAAAGGGTCGAGCAGCATGGGTTAAAACATCCGAACCACCAAGCGCATAGTGCCCGAGAGGCAGTGACCAAAACAACCTCAACCTGGTGACAGCTCTGAATTGTTTCTACCGGTGTACGAAGTTCATCGACATTGCTTCGGGCTTTGGCAGCTTCAGCGGTTGAATACATTACCTTGGTCATAAAATGCTGCAGGCGGATTCAGTTGTGCTCACTGCTATTCTCACTCCTACCTCTGAACGTAGAAGAATCATGATCTCAATATCTTCATTCACCAGACTGGATTCAGAGTGCACGGCCTCTCCGAGCCCCTGAGATCCAGATGTTCAGATGCTTCAACGACGTGGACACAAAGCAAGCCGTAACCTGAAATCTCGGAGTGCCTTCCGAAGGCTCCTATAGTGGACAGAGTCTCAAAAAGGGACGTCTTCAGACTTGGACTTGAAAGCTTTGGGCTCAGCGAAGCACTCGTGGGTTGGAGGGCTTTGCATGAGGCCATGGTTGCTCTACACTGCATGTATCTACATACGTTGAAGGATGCCTCGCAGCGGTGCAGCTACTACGTGTTCAGCCAAGTACGGAGTGGTAAAGGCATAGATGTGAACAGACGTCGTGGACCTGTGGGGTGTATAGAACTGACTCAAACCACCAAGAAGCCCATCACAACGCGCAATGCTCTGACATGCGTCACTCTCTGAGTCTGCAGCCCTTCCATCAGAACGCCAGATCGATCGTCCGTCGATTGATAAGGCCGGTCGCGAAGTCTAAGAGACTACGACTTGGATGACGAGCCTCGGCACCAAATGGATCCAGGGATCATCATCTCTGCGTTCAGATGAACATGGCACTCAACGTGGCAGGGTTTTCGGAGTAGCAGCATGCCCGCAAATCAGCAGCCTGTCCAATGGTCCAGATTTTCGTTCAGTTAACGCCTCTTGTCGGCCTTTAGCATCGGATGTATATATGGATATGGCATTTCTTGTATGTGGTTTGTTTGTTGTGACAAGGGGACGGGTCTTACAGCTGTGTGCTCCAAAATCGTCGACCGTCGGCGCCGGGCACGACTTAGCATGCGGCTGGATTGGCTACGACATGCTACGACGAGTGCCTAGAGACAAGGTAAGGCCGCGAAGATGTGCATGTGTACATTGTAGACACTAATACCAAAGGCCCAAAAAGAAGTAAGCCGCCTCCCCCTCGCCTCAGCGAGAACAGAGGATGACTTCAGCGACTACAGCCCCTACGGCGGCCGGGGTCGGGGTGCTGGCCGGTCCTACTGAGCAGTTGGAGATTGGGGGCCTCTTAAGGGGCTGACCAAATACCGCTGAAGCTACACAGCTACAGTTGACCATAAAGGGGTTTCGAGCCTCAGTTTCGGGTGTTTCTCAGAGCCGGCCGGCAGGTCCCCTTGTGCGAAAACCGCACTCATAACTTGCAGCCGGAACCTTCGTGTGCTGCGCCTTGCGCACCTGATTTACCAGTAGACTAATGACTGATGTTCATTGCGCAAATTCGCCCCCAAGTTAAACTGCATTGGCTTGTTCGCAAGCTTTTGCTGGTGGTGTGCTGGTGCCGCCCCTGCCACAGCAACTTAGAAAGACCCATCGGAACAGATTGACATGTGTAACAGTGTAACCATCACAACTATTGCGCCTGACAATACTTGCTTGTAAAAGGTAGCAGGACCTTTCACTGGATCAGGCGCCCCACGTCACATCCGTTGAACCATGAATCACTGAATGCGTTGACTTACGTGCATGTCGGTTCCGAGCCGGCAGCGATTTTCGTGTTCATACATGTCAATGTTCTATGACTCTCACAAATCCTCTGGTGGATGTGGCTTTGCCCGAAGCCATCGCTCGCAAGGTACCATTGCATCAGCCAAACCCTGCAACCCTAAAGCCCCCCACCCGAAATCGTTCATCCCCAAGCCCTTAGCCTTAGCCGGACCCACAGAGAGGATTTGGATTTCAATGGCGAGAGAAGGGGCTAATAAGTCGACAGCAGACGAGCCCAAGGGCAGGGTGCATGTAGTGTTACGTCCAAGTCTCCTCTTTCTCTCAGTTTGACAACTGGAGTGAGACCAGCCTAGCTTGTGAAGCATCCCCTAAACCCTTCAAGCAGTTGGGGTCTTCACTCATTCAGATTGCTCATGGCAGCTTGTACTCCTGGTCGCTGTTTGAAAGCTTCCCGGGCACTTCAAAGGAGCTTTAGGGCTGCTTCGAACCATTGCCGTTGTTCGTTTGGAAGCCTCCGGGAATTTGACAAGAGTGACAAGAGCCTGACAAAAGACAATTCGGGTGCTTCTGAAACCTTGAAGGAGCCTTCGGGCTGCCTTGTGGTTGTTCTACAACCTTTAAGAAAGGTTTCGGGCTGCTTGGAGCCTTTGTGGCTGTTCGTTGGACAGCTTCCGCGCGCCTAAGAAGTTAAAACCCTGAACGAGCTTTCGGGCTGCCTTCTGGTTTCTTTTGGGCAGCCTCCAGGCATCCGAAAGTTCTGAATCCTTCGAAACTGCTTGGAGCCCTTGTGGCTATTCGTCGCATAGCGTGCGGTTGCCTGAAAAGATCAAGCCTGACCAAGCATTTCATGCCCTTGATTAGCCTAAGAACAGCCTTGTGGCTGCATGTTCCATCATCTAAGCGTCTGATAATGGCCCTCGGGTCTCGCTTTCGGGAGCACTCGGACCAAACTTAGGGCGTTGCTGGTGTTGTTAGCCTTCAACGCGGTTGCTTGGACTTTAGAGTTCGCTGTCGCCTAGCTCCGCTTCCTACTCCGACAGCACTACGGTGCAAAGTCTTCCGGCCGGGACGGGACGGAGATCGAATGCGCAGGGTGTGTGTGTGTGGGGTTCATACTTTGCAGGTCGATTTTCGTGGCAACGTGTTGAGATCTTGCGCCATTATTGGCCATCGCGAACGACTGCTTCAACTCTCAATATCCCAATAAAGCCCCAAATCCACAAAAAACACACAGCCCAAGACCTTGCCTAAAACCGCCACTTTAAGTGTGAGACCTGCAGCCAGCCTTTGTCCTGTCCCGAGCAGCCCCTCGCCACGTGCAGTGCTGCCGTGGCCAGCAATCAACTCCTGCCTCCAAGCGGCCCTCCTCACCAATGGGATGCTGTTCGTGGCTAGATCGCAGATCAGTGTTTCTTCCTGATAGCTGATGTTTGTAGCTTAACGGCGTAGCCTGCCAACAGCGGTGCTAGAAGAGACAGTGCTGATTGGAGGGCTTTGGCGGCCACATTGACATGGCTCCCCGAGGGAAACTTTCACCCCTTTACAGGTCGCCTGCGGGGAGGTCCCGAACCCGCAAAGGGCTTTTTGAACAGTGGAGATCGCGGCATGTAGTTATGCATCGTGTTTGGTGCAAATCATCTCTCAAACTACTAGACACTGACCTGCTTTGAATCAGCCCCGAAGCCTCAACGGGATTTTGGGCCCTTTGAGACCCGTGGGATTGCCTCCGCGCGCGGGCGACCTACCCGGGACCACCACAAACAAGCGCCACCGGACGCGTCGAAGACTCGGAAGAAAAAAGAAGGCGAAGAAAAGCCGTAGCTTTAGAGTCTTACGTTTGGACTTTTCAGGTCTATAGTCTATATAGGTTTTCACTTCGCTAGCATGTCTCAGTATTCCTCTAGCAGCCGGTGGAGATTTGCCCCAGCTGAGCCCGTATGATTCTTGGCACGGTTCACAATTGGGGCAGTTTCCCCACCAATGGCAGCATTGCTGATATGCAAGCCTGGTGGCACATCCTCGTCTCTTGAGGCTACATTCAATTCGAACATGTAAACGTCCAAAGTTCAAAGCCGCAGAAGTCCTCACTGCTTCGGGCCTGGGCTCACAGTCGCTTTCAGCTGCGCAGGTGCACCTCGGAACAACCCTTCTTAAGAAGGCTGTCCAAGAAGAAGAAGGAAAGTCCAGACGCTCACAAGGTCTGGAACCAGCAAACGGAGAGTCTGCCCAGAGACCCTTGCCTCGGGATTTCATCGGACACACCTCAGCTCCAGAGCAGTCTTCAAGCTGTCCCGGGCGTGTTGCCTGCCTCCAAAAGAGCCCTCTAAGCAGACTTGCCCTCGATCAGCCTTGCATGCCCTGGCTTCGGCGCACACGGTCATGGCGACGAATGGAGGCCAGCCCGGATTGAAGCGTAGGATATGGTACCCGTGAGCACGATTGTCGTGAAGGGCTTTGGGGCTCACGTGTGGGGTTGCAGCAAATCCTGTGACCTGCGTGGGTGTAGAACCACGGTTAGAACTGATATGTTTCTCTGTCGACACATGTGTCAAGGATTCTGAAAGCGCCTGAGGTTTACAGATGCCACGTTGCATTCCGTAAGCAGTGTAAACTGGCCGTCATGTCAACCCGCGGTTTGTCGGTTAATCCAAGCATCCACATCCGGAGCTGTACACCATGAAACTTGGGCCTCTTACCTGGCAGTCAGGCCTAGGACGTATTTGTGGCATTCACGCATCTTGTGTTACAGAGCGACGCGTGTGTCGCAGGCCGGGAATTTTTGGTCCTCTTCGCGCACCACAACATGTACTTCAACATGCGGCCGCAAGCCCAGCTTTCTCCGGATCAACCGTTCAAGCCGAGTGGGGAACGACTATACGGCATACTACACGGTACGTGCCGAAACCATTGTCCGAGTGCTTCCGCAAGTCTACATGAAAGCATGGACGGGAAGCTAGATTCCTGAAGGGTGAGGTGGCACAAGTAGAGGAAGTAGGGCGGGAGTGGTGGGATTCGGAGTAGGAGGCTGCCGCGATACGGCGACTGCCACGGCTGTTTGTTACCCCAAGAGCTGAAAAATATTTGCGCAAGCGAGGCTCTCATCGGGTGCTGTGTTAATTTGCGTTGTCGCGGTTATTTCAGAGTTTCTTGCATGGAGCTGGTTCAGAAGCCAATAAGCAATGAAGGTTCCAGGAGTTGGAATCTGTGGCGGCGGTCCTCGGAGTGAGTACGCAGGAGCTCTATGCGGAGGCTGGTCTCGAACTCTGCAGCTCTGAGAAGTTCGGGGCTGTTTCTTCAAGAAGCTAAGGTGTTTTGGCGGAAGAAGGCTCGCGAGCATTCCAATAGAGGTAAGTAGGGCTTGGGGAGTAGACCATGCTGCAAGGTTCAGCTTGAGGCTTCTTTGCAAGTCCGGGACATGGCGGTTGGGATACCTGTACCGTCAATGCTTCAATGCTTGGGATGTAACGGTTCAAGCTTTCAAGCTTGGTCGGGGGTGCTAGTCAGCCGATCTGCAGCTTCGGCGTCGCTATCTGTGTCGAGCTCACACGCACGCACCGAAGTGTACACAGACATGCAATCGCCCAAGCACATGTACATTCAGACGCAGGTATGCATGCGAGCTTGCATAAACAGGTGCCTGCATAAACACCATCTGCATACACATTCAAAAGCTATTCAAAGCTTTATTGCGTGCTCGCTCATTCGTGCATGACTGTATGAACTACTTATGAGCCGCGCAGGGATATTCGAAACGAACACCTACCGAACTCACGACCGGCACACAATGAAAAGCCAGGCCAAGCCGACGTCACTGTCTGCCTCCATGGCGGCTCTGGTGAGACTACCTGGCGGCGAGGCTACACGTCTTCCGTCCGACTTGGCCGAATCATTAGTTTAGTTGGCCCGGTGCATGCGCAGGTTTTTGCCGACCTTCAAGCATCACGAATCACGAATCACATACCGGTGAAGATTTGTATTTCTTCTGTTGCATCAGGAACCATCAAAAACTAGCTTTTACAGTTCGCCCTAGCCCGAGTCTGCCATTTCAAGCCTCGACAGAATCCATCGCAAATGTTGAGGTCCCAGGTTGCCAGGCTCATGTCATGTACATGTTCCGAGCCACTCCACCGTCGGATGCTTTCAGGCTACGCAGTAAAAAGGGGCAGGAGACCCCTGGAGCTTATGTAAATCATGCACCAGAATGGAGGCCGACGCCAAGAAGATCTGCGAGCGGTCCGTGCTCGTGAAGGATTTCCTGCCATGTTTGGGTATTTGGGGCTGGTTTCCTCATTTTGGCGCCGCTGTCACAGTACAGTGCCGGATTCAGTTCATCAGAACGACATCATGTTATTCACGAAGCAGTGCCTTCGGCGCTTTGGCCTTGTTTCGCACAGCCACAACACAGGTGTGTAGCTGATATAGGTTTGGTCGATAAGCAAGCAGCTTGAAGCCTGGGCTGTTCTACTTGCAGTTCCAGCTCTCCGGCACGTGTGTCAGACATTTGGATTGCTTATTCATGAGTTTTGTCGTTGGCGGTTTAAACTTATTTGCCCTGCATCAAGACCGCGTTTTGCACCAACCTACGAACGGCTGAGCACGAAACCGCAAATTCCTACCATCCTCACTCGACTCGGTCATACATCATCGACCTAAACTCAGAGACCGAAGCTCCCAAGCTCGCAAACCTTGTAGCTCCTACGGTCCTATGCCATCATACCCCCTGACGCTGTACGCCCGATTAAGCCCATAACCGTACCGCACCCTGTATAGTAATTCAAGTTCTAATCATTAATACACAACCGAAGTCCCCGAACTGAGCCAGTGAGCCAGGCCATCCTCGAAGTTTGGGCTGAGGGCAGCACCTGGGAAGAGGTGCCTTGATTTGGGCCTTTCAGGGGCGGAGGGGGGGGGGGTTGGAGATGCAGGGGGGTTCAACGGTGTGTGGTGTTTCAGGGTGTTTGGTGTAGGGTAGTTCAGGGCCCCAACACACAAGAAGTGGGGACGAAGCTGTGCAGAGACGCAGCTGGTTAGCGGAGTTTGGGGTTTTCGTTTTGGGGGGCGGAACTTAGCGGCCTGAGGATTTGCGCGTACAATCCTAGGAAAGAACAGCTTAGGCAAACTTAGAGGGGCAGGTGGTTGTTAAACTAGCCCCAATGTCACCGTGCTTCTGAAAAACTGCCAAGGTTGTGGAGGCTTGTCTCGCTCAAGGCTCAGACGTCCGGAGGCAGAGATCTGAATGTGCGAGCTGCAGTGAATTCCTGTCTTTGGTTGCTGGCATAGGGAGAGTTGACAGACTGGAAACCTGCACAAGCAGTTGTTGTAATTCGTCTGTGGGGAGATATAGGCTGCGGAAAGGTGCGCGAGCAATACATGTTGAGAGCAACAAGTGGTGTCCGAGTGATTGGGACGAGCGACAGTTATCTGATCATCAGGGAGTAAAGCCATGATGCTTCATTGAGAAACTACTACGAGACGGATCTCTTTGACTCTGACTCGGTATGCTCATCAGTTGCGAGGGTATGTACCCCCAGAGGCAAGCCGAGACCTGCAAGTCTGACGCAATGCAGGCAGCGCCGGCAGTACTTGGCACCGCCCACGACCATTTGCTTACGTGCCCGCCCCGGCAGTTCTGCAGCCGTATGGCATCCCAGATGTTCGGGCGCTTCTTTCTAAAGACAGGCTTTCCGGAGCTGGGAGCGTCCTTTCATTTTTGGCAGGTGGAATGTCACCAACGTTTTGAGGTTCAGCTTTGGATTTCGGTCCTCCGACCCTCCATGGCTGGGGTGAATTGCCCACATCAACAATGCTCAACCCCAACCTAAAGGGAAGATTTGAACGGATTTTTTGCACTTCTCTGGACGGGCATGAGTCGCTTGCGACAATCCTAGACGCCGGCCGGAGGTGTGGAAGCTTTCGGCAAAACGCTGACCGTGGAGGACGCCCGCACAGTTTTCCCCAGGATTACATATGTGCGTTGGTATGGGGATTGAGACCGGGTGGATCGCAGGACAGCATACACAGGTAGCATTGAAGGCTCTTCATCGTAGATGAAGTTATTAACAGATGCCCGACAAGTATGAGTCAAGACGGCAAGCATGACTTGACCATATCGCAGAGATGGGACGTCCTATGCCGCAGACGGGGCTCAAGCGATGAGCCCCTGTCAATTCGGTATCGTATCGGTGCTGAGCTGAGTGATATTTCACTTCGTCTTTTGAGTGTCCGCGAAAGACTTCGGAATGGAAGGTTCTGGTGAGGCCAACGGGAGTTCACGTTCCTCTTGGGGTCTGTATGCGTGTGTAGCAACTGACTAGGATAGGCTTTCGTGCAATGACAGATGCAAGTCGTGCAGAGGAACCTCTGCAAAAATGGCACAAATTCCACGGCCTTTGCATGCAGCAGCATTCGAGCCCAACGTGTGACATGCACCGGAACGCCAACTACGGTCCATGGCTTCTCCGCTGCAATCTTCCGCACCCACCCCCGGCTGTGCCGTGCTCAGGTGCTTCTATGGCCGGTCGCATGGAGCCTGCTGCGGTCATCGGCGCGCGGGCCCATGGACGTCGAAGTGCCCCGGCTTTCGAAGCGCGTCCGGCATAGAGGGCACCAGGCTTGATGGGTTTTATATCGTTGAGACTTCGCGTGAGGGATATCCTGTTGCTGCAGTCTTGCAGGAGGACTCTCGCTTGGTACATGTATTAACATGTCGTTCATTGCCAGTACTTTTTTGTCAGCCAATGCGACTACGTCGCTGTGTGTTGACCTTCAGATGCGTGCTCTCTGGCGTACGCCTGCGCTAGGGTCGCGGCAAATCCTTGTTAGGCCAGCCCTGAAGTCGTGGGTCTTCCTGCGCGTTTCTCCAGCATTTCCTCCCCGTTTTCTGCATGAAACTGGCTGCAACATCACAGGTCTTTGTGCAGGAACCCCGCTTTGAATGCGACTTGGATGCATCAACCTGAATAGTGCATGCCGTGCTTCAATAGGTCAGGGGTGAAGATCGGCCCGTGTGATAGTGGGAGCTGCCACGAAGCATGGGCACAGGATTTGGGTCCTCGGTGTAGGTGGGCTGAAGGATTTGGGGTCCGGCCATGTCTGGGCACTTTAGATTCAACACCGCACGCTACGCAGCAAGGCAAAGGGGACCCTCGTGGGAACCCCTAGCAATAGGTCTTCCAACTGACAATCAGGAACTGCTGGTAGGTCTATGAGGCATTACACTGAATCCATCTGACCCTATTACGAGTCACGAGGTTGAGGGAAGTTTGTCGTTGAAGGTTTGGTGCTTGGTGGTTGTCTGAGGGGAGTGTCCTCGACATGCCCGGCATACCAGGCAAGTCACCAGTGGGCTGTCCGCTGCTGCGGCACTCCTGGGGCAAGGCTTCCTGGTTTCAGGACGTGTCTCAGACCCCGGAGCCCCCAGGAACTTCGCCTGACATGGATAATTTCCAGCAAGTTCCAGGGTTACTGTAAGTGTACTCTAGGGGTCACTATACTCTTGCAGCTCGTTGATTCAAAAGGCTGTGATCACGAAGTCCGACCCATCAAGAAGCTGGAGGCTCTAAACTAGACCAAGATGCTGACCTCAGCATCTCCGGTAGATTCCGTTGACCCAAGAGCTTAGTTGTCTGGGGCGGCTTGTGCCCAAAATGAGGCTATGAGGCTATGCCAGCTGATAGTGGGGCTTTACGTCCAACATACTACATTATGAAGGCTGTTATGAAGGCTGTTATTGATTGCTTCAAACCCTACCGCATCTTGGGATTTGGACCCTTAGGGTCAGAGACTCGGTGCCGGCCGCCGAGCCCTTGTCAGCAAACGAGGAAACCAAGGATCGAACCACATATGAGTTTCTCGTAGTTACTTCTCTCCATTGACCCTTGAAGAGCGGGAATCCTAAATGACAAGGCCGCATATCCTAAAGATCATGCCAGAACATGTAGACTTCCGCGCATGCCTCGTGGATATATGCGTCGCGAAGTCGATGTCCAGCCAGCTTGTGAATATTCGATTCGTGTAGGATCCAGAAGAATGCGAGCATTTCAGCCACGTGCAAGGTTGTGGCGAGCGACCCAATCACGGGGAAAGAGGTCGGCTGCTACATGCATGGGAGCACAAAATTAAACATGCGATCATTTTTGCTACATGATGCATTTTGCCTCCCGTGACAATGAACTACAACCTGTCAGATTGTCTTCCAGGCTATATATAATTTGATCCACAATTCGACTTGTCGAACAACCCGTGGGCGCCGCTTTTAAAGGGACAATTTCTGAGGATCCTCCAAGCTAGTTCCGGAAGGTTCGAATTGCCCGGAGTAGGTATCACTGATGACGAAGCTTGCGAGGTTTTGGGGGCTATGACAATCGCGCTGTTAGGGCTGTGCTTGCGATGCTGTTGCTAAAAGTCAGATGATGCAGTTCTCATCAAACGACTCGTTGTTTCCATAGGCTCTAGTAGTCGCATCCGGATCCAAAGGTCTAATCTCAACTGGCATTGACCTTGCAACGTAGTGGTAGTTAGGTGTATGTGCACGTGGTTCGATTTCATTGAGCTTGCTGCGGGCCCGAGTCGAGCAGAAGGGAAGATGATGGAAGATGGCTCTTGACTCCATCCCCCGGTTTGAGTACAGAAGTCTGCACGACACCCTCCACATATCCGCATCTCCAATCTTGAAGCTTACGCGAGCCTGAACCGAAGCCTTAGTCTTCTGCCTGTTTCCCTGAAGTTTACCTTCCGGGACGTCATGGCCGGGCCTGGCTGGGCCAAGGAGAGCGCACGGAGACACAGACATGTAGACATGTGCACTCATGGCGATGGCTATGACTTGACACTAGCCGCTAGCCGCAACATGCGAGACTTCGTGGGGATTGACAAAGCAATCGTATGAAATATGTTCCATGTCAACGTCTGTGAAGTGCTGGCCAACATATTTGCCAGCAGAAGTCGTGAGAAGACTCGAACAGTCGCGCAGCAGGATTTCGAGATGAAGCATGTTCACCGATGTTCGCCAGAATAATGTTGTTTTTTACCGCCATGCTGCATTTCGTTCGCGGGTTTTGCTAGTATTCAACGCTGCGAGGGACATCAGCTAGACATAGTACAGACGATGCCGCGAGCAGAAATAGGACAACAAGCCTGCAGTTCGGAAAAGGAAGACCTCTGGAAGGAACGTGTGTCCATCAGCGCTGTGTCAGGAGTGGAACTGGGGCCACCATGAGCCTCACATGACCCACGAGACGGGTCCCATGAATCCTGAAATCGAAGATGCTTGGCTTGTCTACATTGAGCGGTTGGTTTCTGAAGCTGTCCAGTTCTTCACTTCTTCACGAATCAACAAAGGCGTGCCGTTGTGTTTTTGCGAGATTGATCGTGCGCTGAGGGCTGTCAGCCGGTAGACCGCAAAGCGGGTTCTAATGCTCCCACGCTGTGAAACCAGCACCAGCACCAATCAGCGCCGCTGTGCTTGGAAGTTTGTTTGTTGGCTCATGGTGTCTAGTTGTCGAACCTCTGTGGAGCCGTCAGCATTCTGAGGAGATCATGGAGGACTCTGGGCTTCGATTTCTGCTTAGGGTTCAGGGTTCGGGGGTTTCGAGGTCAATCCCAACTTGTGCCCGGAGTTGGTTCGTTTCTTTTTTGATGCCAGTCATTGTGCGGCTGGCCCCAAGGAGATGGAACGGTATGATAAAGACCACACCAGCCTCGATGTGCTCCTCAGACTCTGTTGAGTGTGCACATTGCCGAAGGGTGTATGGAAGCTCCGAGAGTGCAAGGGATTTTCAACACAGGGCCCTAGGTAGTGGTGCCAAGCCCACTTTCAGGGCTCGGCTCTTGGTCGCTGGAAAGCTCCCGACCAGATTAGAAGGAGGTGTTGGAAAGCAACGTAAGCCGGTCTTTTTGGAACCGGCAGATTCTCGAATCCATTCATGTGTGCCCGAGGTTCTACATGTCCATCGGAGTGCTGGGTGCTCTGCAAGACAACGCCACGGCGGATGCGAGAGTCAAGGAGCCACAGGGAAGAGGAACTTCAGGGATGAGGGCTTCAGGTGTTGCGACTGTACTACAAGCGTCAGGCTGCAGTAAGGCAACCGAGCTCTTCTGCCCAGGAATGAGCATGACTCAGAAGGGGACGAGTACTCAGGTACTACTTATCTGTCCCATTGACAGTGGGTGGCTGCTGATGCATCTCAGGAGCGAACTCTAGAGTCTAGAGCTCTCTACAAGGTCTTATGCACAAGAATGTTCTTCCAGTCCTTCACGATGCTTTTGGGTTGAGGGCAGAACAAGTCCCTCGGAGTGGTTTCAATTTGCCTAAACTCGATGCCGCTTGCCAGGAGCTCTGGCACGTCTCGCCGGTTTCTTGTCGACATGTTCTGATGGTTCCGGATCCCGAAGTAAGTTCGATCGAAGCTGCAATCTCCGAGGCATCTGAGCTGTGCGGGCTAGGTCTAAAATTCCTGTCATCCTGTGTGTATGAAGCTTCCGACCAACCGGAGACTGCCAGACATTGGTCGGGTAAGCCAACATCTGACAGTAACGCCGGTTGATGTTCAACTTTCATGTTCAGGTCGTTCACAAATCTGTGGAGCTCGTGGGCGAGTACAACAAGACACTCCAACAGCCGCTCAGCTGTTTGCTCTCATGGCTCCAAGCCCTCCAAAGCTCTCAATACATCTCAATGCTACTGTGATTCTACCACATTGAGTTTGTTCAGCTTCAGCACGTCTGTCTTTGAAGACCATCTGCAGCTGCCTGACGTTTGCATGTCTTGCCACGTTTGCATGTGTTGAGGAATGCACAATGACAACGCCGCGCGGTGCTAGAACCGTAGTATTCGCCCATAATACCCAGCCCTCGACATCTCGTGCCGAACACCCTCAGGATGTCATTGATTCAAAGAACGGCCGCCTGCTTGCACCGTACGTGTCTACAGCATTCCGAGGCTTTCGCCGTGTTTACCGTGAGAGACGGCAAAATAACATTACTTATGACGCTATGGCCCCTGCTGCATGTAGCGGGCAGAAGCTGGACCCTCGAGGCGACTTTTTCGGCAGTACGCACTCCCAGTCGCTGGATTCTAAAAATGCTTGACGACCTGGCAACTAAAAAGAAGGAGATGTTCAGGATCCGCAATCGACGGCTAGGATATCACTGTCACTCGACCGTGCTCCTGGCTTGCGACCCCGTGGTTTTATCGTCGGTGGTGCCCGGATCGCCACCCCAACTTTGCAGTGCAGAGCCCTTTCACTCGAGCCAATGCCCCCGTCAATCCGCTCAGCTTCGTATGTTCGTGTATGTTCCGTCGCCCACAAGGCAAGAATTTAAGCGGTGCTCCGTCAGTCACATTCAATGCCTGAGCTTCAACGAAGGCATGTCCCCATGAACGGTGTTTGGACTTGCGCATCCCAAGGTGGACCGCTACAACAGCGCTGTTCGTAGTGGCCAAAGGGCGGCGATCTTGCTCCACTCCACGTGCTGAGCCATTTCGCTTGCCCCCAAGAAAAAGAGTTCTCAGCCCATATGCAGCGGCGTAGATCCTTGCTTTGTCATGTGCTGTGCTGTTGAATCATCGCAAAAAGCACTGAGCCTCGGCTGTTTGGCGGTATCGGTGCGTCCCTGCAGGTCCTTCGGATCATCACAGTCCCCCCATTCTGAGTCTTGAACTCTCACGAATCTTACTTGTGATGCTTCTTGATATGCAGAAGTTCAATTCCCCTGCGCCTCGCAAACCTGGGTCGTGGAACCAGGAGAAGAGGGCAACAATGGAGACACTGCGTCCACTCTTCGACGGTGATGAGGCACCTTGCGTTTCGCTTCTCCTGGAATTCAAGCGACCTGTGGCCGAACTCACTTCGCGTTCCTCGAGAGCGATGTTTGCACAGAGTTGCATAATGTTGCCTATCATATCGGATCGTTGTTAGGCGTGTAGGCCCTCACCATCAGGTCTCACAGAAGCAGCATGTGCGAGACTGGAGAAAGATACTGTTTGAAAGCTAGAGCAGGTGGTTGACCTGCGGGCCCCAGACACGATGCTGTGGGTGTTGGAGGACTGCAGTGGTGCAAAAATGCGTGTTTCCTTGTGATTGTGGTTGTCAATCACCAGACGAGACTTCAGTGTCGCTCTGCTTACGAGCTGTGCATGATGTATCCCTTCTCCAAACTCTGCCAATCTCGAGCACCCTAATTGATCTGGGACGGCTTGGTGAATTTCTTCCACGCTTCCGACCACAACATGGGTTTCGTCCGAGGTTGCAGGGCTCTAGGACATCCTGGAAAGCTGGCCTGCTAATTACTTGCTAAGTACCACAGGTTGGACCGGCAATACAGGAGGTAGCTTTCAACTCTTGCATGTTACTGCAGTTCGTGCGAAGTATTGCATTGGCCAGCAGGTGCAGATTCGAATAATGGAACATGATGGTACCAAACACTCTCTCGACCTCTCTGATGCCGTAGGGAATTATCGTGCAGCCAGGAGCACTCTCACCGGAGCGACGAGAAGACACACCTCGGAAAGCGAACACGGCCGCCGGAAGACCCAGCAATGCCGATGCGAGTTCTAGCAATCAAGCAGGCCAGTGAGCAGATGTGTTTTTGTGTGCGTGTGTGGATGCATACATGCATGCTTGTCTGCCTGTGTGTCCGTATGCCTGTATGATCCTGTATGCATGTGTGTTTTCGGCTGTCTGTGTGTATGCCTGTCCGTCCGTCCGTCTGTCTTTTGGTCTGTTTGTTTGGATGCATGCCTGAGGCTTGTCGGACATAGGCGAAGGCAGCACCCATTCTAGCCGCTACTAGTAGCCTGTCGGTCTGCTCCGTTCAAACGACGCATATGATGCTGGCCGATGGGTCGGGCTTTGCTGTTGCTGGGTGCTCTACAGCAGGCAGGCGATGCTCGGTCACTGCGCTGCTGATCCGCCTTCCGGTGTCCCGTTTGCTCGGTGCCGCAGAACGAGGCCTATGTGACGCTGGGTTGAGGGCCACCGCATCGCTCATTTACGTGCTCTTGCTGAAAGGAACGATATGCAATGCCCACTTGAGGGACGGGCTGATGATTGTATGCCCGTGCCTAGGCAAACCCTGTTTAGACGATGCTGCCGGTCGGTTGATGATGTTGCGCTGCCGCGGAAGGTCATTGAGCAGCTGATGCTCGTGATGCTCACTGCTGATGCTCTGCTTGCCTGGGATGGTGGAGAATGGATGGTCGAAGGGACGGTGCTGCTTTGCTGACTCGTCGCTTTGGAAGGGGCTTCAGGGCCGCAGACCGCTGGCTGTTAGTTTGGGGGAGGAACAATGTCTTCCAGCTGAGGCCTCGACGAGTGTTTCTGGGGCGGCAGGCATTCCGGAGTGACAGCACCGGCTACTAGAGCTCATGGCAGGCTACACGTTGCCTTCTCTTCCGATTCTGAATCCTTCTGTCCGCTCGTTCTCGTGTGTGTGTGTGTGTGTGTGTGTGGGTGTGGGTGCGTGCGTGCGTGCGTGCGTGCGTGCGTGCGTGCGTGCGTGCCACTGCCCACTCCAGGTTCAAAGAGATAGTTGCGATCGAGTAATCATTGAGGTCAAGCGTTCGAAGATGCCGCGATTCGCCCCTGCCTCCAGCACCCAAGGCACAGAGACATTCACCTCCCCAATCATAACAACTCCCATCCCACGCCAGTAATGGTTGTAATCAATTTAATCATGGCCCAAGAAACATCTCGACCCACCTCGTGTGGTCATGCCAGGTTGCGGGTGGGCGCAGCACGGACAAGAAGCGGCAGAGTGGTGAGAAGGCCAAGCCAGGGAGATCTGAGGCTTCTTTCGGCGACTCTATCTGAGCCGGTACAGTTCCCGTTGTGGCGGTGCAAGTTGCATGGTGTGTCTTTGAGTACTGCGCCTACAGCTTTGCAAAAACGGTCCGTCGGCGCAGTGAGCCCGGCATCGGCCGGACGATGGCCCCTAGTTCCTAGCAAGTTTCCAAGCTGAGGAACTGTATCCGCATGTGGTCTGCGCAGACTTCTCGAGGGTCGTGATTGGTGGCTTCTAGACCCTAGAGTCGTTTGCAGCCAAATTCCTGTCGTTTGTTGCAGTCTTATTCGGTTGAAGTCGTTCGAATGATAGTTGCCAACAGACGTGCGCCAGTGTTTCTTCCACCGCTACGACCTCTCCCAGCGCGCTGTGCTCGGCCCTACCACACTGGAGCTGGGCCCTCTGCGGGAAGAGGGTGCAGCTGAGCACTTGAGTTATCATGATTTCGATGCACGCAGCTGGACCTGCTGCCGTGCTGACTGTTGGCAGTGTGTATGCTTTTCTACGGCCTTCGTCCGTAAGGTGTTGAATCCGAACCTGTGCTGCGGCTTCTTTGATTTAGCACTCGAGTATTGTGGCCCCCTGCGACATGGTACCCAAGCATGAGCCCGAAAACTTGATGAGAGTGTCGGAGCCGCAAAGCGAAAGAGAGGTACAAAGAACGAGAAGAATCAGAACAAGGATTGCGACAAGAGCCAACAATGAACCATTGCCATTTCCACCTCATCCCTGCAAAGCTTCAATCTCGTCTCAGCAACGAGCTGGCCTTCATCATGGCAAACTGCGCTGGTGTCCGGTCAGGATCTCAGCGCGAGGGGGAGCAAGTGCAGGTTCCAAGGGCGTGACCTGCGGTGGAGCGATGAAATGTCGTGAAGATGATGAACTACTCAGAGTCCCGTATGATGACACACAAATCCAGTCACGAAAGTCGGCCGCGGCTTGAGCACCAATAACGCTCCGTTAAGGAAAGGGGTGTAGGAGCCGAAGATTAAGTTCCCGGGTTGGGCCCGGGCACCAAACGGGCACGATGTCCGGACTTTCATTGCATTAGAGACCATCTTGCGTTTGGATAAGGTATCACATAAGCACAAAAGAGGTGCGTGACTGAGCAAACATGACCGCACGAGCTGCCGCGTGAGCGGTGGGCATTAGGGCCACTGCGATGGGTTCGGGCTCCCTTGATTCACGAATGCAGGCATCATTAAGGAGTAGGTGCAAGATCAATGTGGTTCATTTAGAAGCCAAAACCTTTCTCCAGGCCCCACCAGCAGGGCATGGACCCTTTCTGCGGGCCGGGGCCCTGGCTTTACCCGGTGTTTCAAGATTCGGGTCCAGCCTGATTTGGCTGCAGTCGTTCTGACTGCAGTGTAGCTTCTGTAGCTCCAGGACTTTGCAGAGCGCTTCCCTCCCTCACTTGCATCGAAGGGGCATTGCTGCAAGTTATTACTGCGCACTCCTACTCTGATCCGAACCTACAGCGTTCTTACCTCACGGTTGACGCTCACGACTCACGGATTCGGGTTCTATGCATATAGCTTTGAACAGCCACATTCCCGAAACCAAAACCCTACGCATCCGTAGATCTTTGGCCAGCATCCGGACAGAACAGGCACCCCGATTCGACATGTGCCACAAACTCAAACATTTCCACGAAAGGACGGGCGGTCTTCTCATCGCCATGGCTCATTTCGGAGCGCCGGGCGCACAGAGCGATGGGGCCTTTGATCCAGGGGTGTAGCATGCTCGAAATCGAGGCACAAGAAGCTGGGGTATGAGTTTCGCGAGCGGGCAGCGAATTCTGGTGCAGGTCCAGGTAGGGCTTCCAACTCAGTTTGACTTGAAATTCTTCTGCAGCTATTTGAGTTCTGGCTGAGAAAGGCCTTGCAGAGATCTGGGGAGCCACGAAAGGCAAAACTGCCCGTGAAGGCTGTTGATTCTGGTAGGTTGTCAAGGAAATGAGCGCTCTGTATCGTGTGGCCTTCCGAATAAGACTTCATCTAGCGCAGCCTGTTATGTGCAGCCGGCTGCGGCCGGTTCAAGACAGATAGGACTTGGAATCGAGCTCTGATGCTCTGCAGGGGGTCTTGAGACGAAGCTTTAGTGTTTTTCAAAGGAAGCTCTTCGGCGGAGAAATCGACATCCGGGTCGTGCGCGGATGGAGGTGGGAAGAAACGGAGTCAGATTCGG